>CM038147.1:435751977-436951977 GCA_021437245.1 Aegilops speltoides | reverse complement strand
TTGAAGTCTCCATCAACGTGGATTGACGATAGCACCACCTATCGGAACCACGAGAAAAATCTCCGTGTCTCCAAATTGCGTTTGATCTTCTCCACTTCTCTTTACTACTTGTGCAATTTACTTTCCGCTGCCCATACTCTAGAATTGCATGTGTAGTATGCTACTTGACTTGTGTGATATGCAAAATCTGCCAAAATCTTGTCTTTGTCAAAAGGCATAATTTTTATCTTGTCGAGTAGTCTAATCACCCCCCTCTAGACACTCTCACCTTCTTCGATCCTACAATTGGTATCAGAGCATTGGTCTCCATTGCTTTGGTTTACACACCATTGGAGGAAGATGGACGTGTCTACGTTTGGGAGTGTTAGTCATAGAGTGCCTATTCTTGATGGAGTGTCCTATAACTCGTGGAGGATTGAAATGCTTATTATCTTTAAGATGTATAACTTGCAAAATATGTTGAAACCCCATATGTGCCTCCATTTGACCCCTTGCACCCTACCATGGATGAAGAGCTTGATTTGCTTCGTAACCTTAGAACCGTAAATCTTATCATTAGAGGTTTGCCCGATAACTTGCTTAAGCTCGTCACAAACTTTGAGTGCGCCTATGCTATGTGGAAGTTCTTGGAAGAACTTTATCCGGACTACTCTTTGAGAGGTCTTGATGAAATTCTATACAAGACTATTGAATTTGATATGATGCGCCCCAATGATCCCAACTTTGATAAATGCTTCTTTGAGCTTCGTGGTCTCATGAAAAAGAAGGGTGATCCTTATCTTATCAATGCTCTAATTAGAAATGCTCTTGTATTGCATTCCGATGATTATTGTCACATTGACAAAACTAATGCAAGTCATTGTCAAATTGACCTAGGTGTTGATGATGAACTATCTATGGGTCAATATGATGATGAGCATGAGCATGATGATGATTACTCCGATTTGGACACCGAGCTAGACAAGATCATGAAGAGTCTCAATCTCATGGCGAATCTGAGAGACTACATATCCGGGGGAAAAGAGTGGATTCTTGATAGTGGATGCACCGGTCACATGACCGGAGATGAAGACATGTTTCGAGAGCTTGCAAAGAACGATGGTCCACGCAAGTATGTGACTTTTGGAGACAACTCCAAAGGTAAGGTACTTGGCCTTGGTAAGGTGGCCATATCTCATGATAGCTCTATTCAAAATGTCATGCTTGTTGAATCACTTGGATACAATTTACTTTCCGTGTCTAGATTAGCTGACTTTGGATTCAATGTGCTATTCACCGAAGTAGATTGCCAAGTCTTTCGTCGTGACAATCATAACATGGTTTTTACCGGTATCCGTAGAGGTGATCTATATATTGTTGATTTCACTAAGAAAGCCCAACCTAGAACTTGCTTCATTGCTAAATCTGCAAAAGGTTGGTTATGGCATAGAAGGCTTGGACATGTTGGTATGCGTAATCTAGACAAGCTAATCAAAGGTGATCATATTCTTGGTGTTAAAGATGTTCTCTTTGACAAAGATAGACTTTGTAGTGCTTGTCAGGCAGGAAAACAAGTAGGTGGAAGTCATCCCGTGAAGAACATCATGACCACAAGGAGACCGCTTGAGCTTCTTCATATGGATCTCTTCGGTCCCAATGCTTACAAAAGCCTTGGTGGTAACTCCTTTGGTCTAGTTATAGTTGATGGTTATTCCAGATTTACGTGGGTATTTTTCCTTGATGACAAATCACAGGTTCAGAGGATCTTCAAAACCTTTGCTAGAAAGGCCCAAAATCAATTTGAGGTGAAGATCAAGAAAGTTCGGAGTGACAATGGAACGGAGTTCAAGAACGCCCATGTGGACTCTTTTCTCGATGAGGAAGGGATTCTACATGAGTTCTTGGCTACGTACACTCCTCAACAAAATGGAGTTGTTGAGAGGAAGAACCGAACGCTCATAGAGATGGCGAGAACGATGCTTGATGAATACAAGACACCAAAGCACTTTTGGGGTGAAGCGGTCGAGACAACTTGTCATGCTATCAACAGGCTTTATCTTCATAAGCTCCTCGGCAAGACTTCATACGAGCTCCTCACCGGTAACAAACCCCAAGTGGGATACTTTCGTGTCTTTGGTTCGAAATGCTATATCCTCGATAAGCATCGTCGGTCTAAATTTGCTCCTAAAACTCATGAAGGCTTTTTCCTCGGTTATGGATCAAACTCCCACACCTACCGTGTCTACAATAATTTCACCCGAAAGGTTGAAGAGACGGTAGACGTGAAGTTTGATGAATCTAATGGCTCGCAAGTAGAGCAAATGCCTATTGATGTAGGAGACAAGGACCCATCGGAAGCCATTCAAGATTTATCTATTGGAAAGATCCGTCCCATGGAAGTGAAGGAGAGTACCTCATCTACATATGTGGAGCCCACTACCTCACGGCAAGATGAACCTCAAGGCAACATGGAGGCCTCCACAAGTGGAACTCACCAGGATGAGGAAGTGCAACAAGAAGATCCACCACAACCTCCTTCTCCACCACCTCAAGACAACACCAACAACAATGAAGAAGAAGAAGAGGAAGATGAGGATGATGAGGAAGCTCAGCCACAACCTCAACAAAAGCTATCTCGAGTCCGAGCAAGAGTCAAGAAAAATCATCCCGTGGAACAAATGATGAACGACATCGACTCCGGGAGAATTACTTGCTCTAAAACTCGCTTGGCTAACTTTTGTGAGCATTACTCATTTATCTCTAGTCTTGAACCTATGAAGGTAGAAGAAGCACTTGAAGACCCGGATTGGGTGAACGCTATGCACGAAGAGCTACACAACTTCGAGAGGAACAATGTATGGACTTTGGTAGAGAAGCCCAAGGATGATCAAAACGTCATTGGAACCAAATGGGTGTTTCGGAACAAGCAAGATGAAGATGGACAAGTCATCCGCAACAAGGCTCGTCTCGTAGCTCAAGGTTACACACAAGTCGAAGGTATGGACTATGGTGAGACCTATGCCCCCGTTGCTAGACTTGAGTCCATTCGCATTCTTCTTGCTTATGCCAACCACCATGATATTACTCTCTATCAAATGGATATTAAAAGTGCTTTCCTAAATGGTGAAATTGAGGAGGAAGTATTTGTGAAACAACCTCCCGGATTTGTGAATCCTAAAAAGCCTAATCATGTTTACAAACTTCATAAAGCTCTTTATGGCCTTAAACAAGCTCCTAGAGCTTGGTACAAATGCTTGACTAGCTTTCTCCTTGAAAAGGGATTTGAGATTGGAAAAATAGACTCAACGTTATTCACGAAAAGGGTTGATGGTGAACTATTTGTGTGCCAAATATATGTTGATGATATTATCTTTGGTTCAACTAACCCTCATTTTAGCGAGAAGTTTGGAAAGCTCATGTCGGAGAAGTATGAGATGTCCATGATGAGTGAACTCAAATTCTTCCTTGGGTTGCAAATCAAGCAATCTAAGGAGGGTACCTTTGTCTCACAAACAAAGTACACCAAGGATCTCTTCAAGAAGTTCAACATGCAAGAAAGCAAAGGTATGAGAACCCCCATGCCTACTAGTGGACATAATGACTTGACAAAGGATGGAGAACCTGTCGATCAAAAGGTTTACCGATCTATGATTGGTTCTCTACTATATCTCTGTGCTTCTCGTCCTGATATAATGTTGAGTGTATGCATGTGTGCTCGATATCAAGCAGCCCCTAAAGAATGTCATCTTAAAGTGTTAAAAGAATTGTGAGATATTTGATACACACACCTAACTTTGGCATTTGGTATCCTAAGAGGGCCTCTTTCGACCTTGTTGGCTATTCCGACTCGGACTATGCCGGTGATGTGGTTGATAGAAAGTCAACTTCGTGCGTGTCAATTTCTTGGTCGATCCCTTGTATCTTGGTCCTCCAAGAAACAAAATTGATATCATTATCCACCGCCAAGCGAATATATAGCTGCTGGTTCATGTTGTGCTTTCGGTTGCTATGGATGACACAAACGCTTAAGGATTATGGGATACATGTGAGACATGTTCCTTTGCTTTGTGACAATGAGAGTGCGATTAAGATTGGACACAATCCAAGGCAACACTCTCGCACGAAACATATTGAAGTTCGTCACCATTTTATTCGTGATCACATTGCCAAGGGTGACATCAATCTTAAGCATGTTCGTACTGACAAACAACTTGCAGATATCTTTACAAAACCACTTGATGAGAAAGTGTTTTGTCGCTTAAGGAGTGAGTTGAACATCATTGATGCTTCAAACTTGGGGTGAAAACTCCATTGATGCACGCAAGGCCTGAGCCTACTTGACTAATCCTTGATATTTCTCTTATGATGATGATCATATGTCTTGGACACATTTGCCCCCTTGTATTGCATCTAACTCCTTGCAGGTACTTGGATGATCTACATTCCACAAGATTACCACACACTCAAATTATGAGTAATCTTGTCATTGACCAAGTATCTAGCCCTTTGGGATGTTGAGTTCAAGGAACAATATTCCACATATCCTTTTTGACACCTTATACATCTAGTATTTCACTCTTGTCATCTTGGATATCCTTGAGTATTTCCTTGCTTGCCTAACCCATGTAGGAAGATGAACTACACAAGTTGAAATGGTGCTCCAACTTCACATTCAATGAGCACCTACATCAAGTTCACCTACATGAACAAAGCAACAACAAGCCCAAGGTATGTTCTTCACATCTTTAAGGAGCTTTGCTCAAAGACATGAGTACAAGCAGCTTCATAAGATGTGATCACATCAAATGCTTAATCGAAAAATGGCAACCCCATTTTGAGCTTAAATGATGAGTATGACCTATGATCAAATGTTCTCATTTGACTCCTAAGTCAATATACTCAAACATAGGTGACTTTGTCGCCGACCCTTATCTTGATGAAGTACATACGTTTTGGAGTTTTTCTATTTTCTCTTATGTTCTCTCATTGAGTTTCCTTTTAATCAAAAAAAAACTTCATCTAGCAACCTTTTCCATTTCTATTCTTCTGTCTTTGTGAATATACTTTTGGCTCTGATCAATTCCTTGAAGATCATTTACAAATTCGTTGCAAATCCTTTGAAACATTCCTTGCAAAGTGAGCTGAATTATTTCTGTATTTCCTTGAATTAAACTCGGCCACCGACTTAAAATTTCGGTCGACCGAAAAGGATCTGCCCTAAGTCCTCGACTTTCGGACCCACCGATCCATCTAATTCGTGTCACCGATTTTCTTTCAGGATATCATCTTCTGCAGCTCCTCAATGATTCTCTATACGTGTTTCTTATTGCCCAGTTGTGATTCTTAAGGATCCCACTTCTTTCCTTCCATCTTCCCTGACCTTCCTAGTCTGCTGTCCTTTTCGGCACTTGATGTCAAAGAGGGAGAAGATTTAGGGGGAGATAAGGGGAGAAGAGAAGATTTAGGGGGAGAAGAAGAGCAATTTTACCTTAAGGGGGAGAGAATCACATCAAAGCTTTGTCGTGTTCCACATTGGTTATTACACTTGGCATCATTCTTTTGATTTTGCTTTTTCCTCAAAGGGAGAGAAATCTTCACAATTGATATTCTTATGGAAAGCAAAATCTCTCAGAGTTCATTGAAAATATTTCAGTTTCAGGAGACATGTTTGCTGATTCAAGCTTGTGCTCAATATGAGACACTCTTTATACATGTCATCCCTGGCTTGGTACTCTTGATGTTCTTGCTGTTGGTTGAAGAAATACTCTTGTGTTATCTAACCCTGTTTTCCCAAGTCTATTTCTTCAGGTACAATGCCAAGGAACCTCAAGGTAAGTATATGCACCTTGCAGAATGTGCATGATGGTGACTTGCTTGTGAATATTTGTTTGCAAGAAATCACCATGCACATATGCATTATCACTCACTTCTTTTCATCTGCTCTGATGCATATAGCCAAGCAGCATGTAGCACATCTTGCTTTTCTCTCTTGTGTGCTTGTGGTAGTCCAAAACCATAATTTATGAAAATCTTGCACACTTGTAGGGAGAGCCTGTGTACTACATGTTTGTCAAAGCTTTAGTGATAATTCTGTCTTTCCTTCAGTAAACTTTGATGTCTTGTTTTGTGTGTTGCCATCAATTACCAAAAAGGGGGAGATTGAAAGCACATTTGCTCCCTGGGTGGTTTTGGTAATTAATGACAACATACTTTGTGGTTGGACTAATACTTTTAACAAGTATGTTTCAGGAAGGTCAATCACATTGGCATGGCAAAAGGACTGAAGAGGTGGACCCCTAAGATGCTAAGGCAAGCATTGGCAAAAGCTCAAGACTTCATTTTTTGGTTTAGTGATCCAAGATCACATTGAGTCTATAGGAAAGCCAATACTATTAAAAGGGGATGAGGTTATGATAATGATCTGGTTGCTCAAAGTGCTTAGTGATACATCTCCTAAACTATCAGCAACTCTCACTGCATCATACACTCATAAGTAATCTCGGTCCCACCGATTTCTTAAACTCAGTCACACCGAGATGAACCACCTCACCATATAGCCAAACCCTAGAAATCTCGGATTTTCCGATTCGAACTCGGTCTCACCGAAACTTGAGTTATAAGCTTCAGAACCTTCTATCATCAAATCGGTGTCACCGAGATGATGAAGTCGGTCCCACCGAGATTGGCAAGCCCTTGTCTTTGCATCGAATCGGACTCACCGAGATTGTATTTTCGGTCCCACCGAAAATCCCAACGCTCACATGATTTGAACTTTCGGTCTCACCGAGTTGTCAACTTCGTCCGACCGAGATTGGTCAAATGTGTGTAACAGTTGGATTTTGTGTGGAGGCTATAAATACCCTCCACCCCTCTTCATTCGTGGAGAGAGCCATCGAAAGAACTACCACTCCTACCTTACATTTCTGAGAAGAAAACTACCTACCCTTGTATTGAGATCAAGTTGCTCCACTCCCACCATATGAAGCTTGATCTCTAGCCTTCCCAAGTTGCTTTCCACTCAATCCTTTCTTCCACCACAGCCAAATTAGTGAGGAGAATTGAGTGTTGGGGAGATTATCATTTGAAGCACAAGAGCAAGGAGTTCATCATCATCAACACCATCTATTACCTTTTGGAGGTGGTGCCTCCTAGATTGGTTAGGTGTCGCTTGGGAGCCTCCGTCGAGATGTGGAGTTGAACCAAGAAGTTTGTAAGGGCAAGGAGATCGCCTACTTCGTGAAGATCTACCCCGAGTAAGGCTAGCCTCCGTGGGCGTGAGCCATGATGGCATAGACAAGGTTGCTTCTTCGTGGACCCTTCGTGGGTGGAGCCTCCGTGGACTCTCGCAGTAGCTACCCTCCGTGGGTTGAAGTCTCCATCAACGTGGATTGACGATAGCACCACCTATCGGAACCACGAGAAAAATCTCCGTGTCTCCAAATTGCGTTTGATCTTCTCCACTTCTCTTTACTACTTGTGCAATTTACTTTCCGCTGCCCATACTCTAGAATTGCATGTGTAGTATGCTACTTGACTTGTGTGATATGCAAAATCTGCCAAAATCTTGTCTTTGTCAAAAGGCATAATTTTTATCTTGTCGAGTAGTCTAATCACCCCCCCTCTAGACACTCTCACCTTCTTCGATCCTACATCCTCCCCATGATACGCTACTGTTAGGAGCCCTCCTAACCTGTACATGGCAAGGGGCTTGCCATTGGGCCAGCCCACGGGCTTGGCCCATCTGTGATCCATCTCTACCGCTACAAGTACGAGGGAGAAGATAGAGAGCAGGTGGATCACGGCACGAACCGGCGGCGGCTCTTTCCTCTTCCTCCCCTGGCTCTCTTCTCAATCCCCATTTCCTGCTGCAACTTGTATCCCTAGATTAGCTACCTCTTGTAATCGGCTACTATGATTGAGTAGTGAGAGTTGGTTCTTAACATCTGGTATCAGAGGCCAGACACCACCCTTCCCCTCGCCCGATCTGGCGCAGACGTGAAGCTTGCGGCAAGGTCTACATCAACTTGAAGCCATGGATCCATCTATCAAGGATTATTTTGAGAAAATCCTCTCCCGCATGGAGGAAATCCGAGTCGAGCTTCGCAACAGCACGGACGCCATCAGGTCCAACAACGCCAAGCTTGATGGCATGAATGCCATTGCTCTGTAGCAGGAGCGCGCCCCCTCTTCGGCGCAGCTCGGTGAGGATGGACTCGGTTCGGCTGCTTCATCCACTACACCAACCCCACTGGGTACTCCCGTCGCGCCCCATAGCCGCCTCGCGGGCGTGGCGCTCACCCCATCATCGATTGCCGACACGGTCTTCTCCGGTTGTGATGACAAGTTCGTCGGCTCTGCCACCCCTGCGACGACCATCACCACGCCTGCAGTCCTCCCCGACACCTATTCACCTGCTGCAAGGATGCACAAGGTCGTTGAGGTCCTCTGTGATGGGTCTCCTGACTACATCGTCATCACGCTCAGGACCTGTTCGACAGAATGCTCGAACCAAGTCGAAGCCAAGTCGCTTCCGCCTCCAGTCACGATGGCATCACAACTCCCAGCAGCCACACGTGTGCTCGTCAACGACCTCGTTCATCCTGCTACCAATGTTGTCGCTGCAATGCAGCCATTCCTGGACCATGACCTGAACGTCTTACCACGCACTAGGCATCAGGGGCTGCTGCTACGGCCGACGCCGTGGCCATCGTTTCTAGCGAATTGTACTGCAGAGGGTAAGGAGATTCGACCAACTCCGTGGCCACCATCTCCAGTCGCTGTGCCACTAGCTGACACTGATGATTCAGATTTCAGTCTGCAATTGTTCTGTCGCGTGAAGAAAATGAGTGATCTGAGCACAGAATTATCCGGCAGTTTTGGTCTTCAGTTAAGGCAATTTGAATCTTCTGGCCCAGCTGGTATCATAGTGCAGTGGAAATTTGTTAGTATGAGAACATCCTGCAGGTATCTACTAAGTGTGCACCTGAAACTATATTCCTCTGAGAAGGTTGTTTGCTGGATCCATACAATGGCAAGAGCTAATTCTGTGATCATGCGATTACTTGATATCCAACTGAAATTGTGTTCTGAATTACCTAATGGTTATTTGATCTATATGGATTTTATCAACATTGCATTGATGGGATCAGAGGTGATACATAGGAAGCAAATTCACCACAAGGGATTGTTGTCATGTTCATGTTATGGACTGCAGCCATGGGGAGATCCTGAATATTTTATCCATGGTACTGATGCTTATGAATTTTATTTGGAGATGGTTGTGCTAGTGAGGAAGATGTGGAAATCAGAGCACTGTTGGGCACCTCGCTTGTGTCTTTTACAGTGGCACAACAAGCTGCTTGAAATTATGTGTACTGCTCCTAGTTATAGTCTTCAGGTGAGCACCAAGTACAGGTTTGCGCAACAACAAAAAGGGAGGTATAGTTTGCTTGCAGTTATTGAACTCATGCTTTGCCCAATGTATATGAGGATGGTACTTGCCGTGGTAGTATTCAGGGGGCTCGTACGCACAGCTACAGCAGAGAACAATGGCCCAAGTAGTTCAGTCGTAAGTGTCATTACTCAACTCATACATAGCACCAACACTTGTTTTTTGGGAATATCCTAGTATTGGCCTGGAGATCAATGGGACTGCCAGTGGAGAAAGTATCCAAGGTAACTTGCTCCTGTGATTTTTCCTTGCCTTTGGCATATAGACCATGGATGGTATCCTGGGTAATGGATATAATTGGTCTTGTAACTGTCGACACAATCAACCCTATAGGTTTGCATTACTTGGTTGTTTGCCCTATAGGTGATCCCTACCTCCCTCTTGATCAGATCAGTGCCTCCGCTCTTTATGGCAGTATGGTTGCACAGTGCTTGGATTTTGTGCGATTGGGTACTCCATGTGTGTTAGCAGCAATACCTTTCTTGGTTGAATATTTGGACGATGGACATCTTGTAGCATATCCGATACTTAGCGCAGCCCGTGCCTCTTGGAATGCCAGCCAGGGGCATTCCCTTATTCAGCTTGAGAAGTTTTGGGCCGCTGGAATTGAGAGAGAGGTGTTTGATCCCAGGTGTACTTTTCGAGTCCGGGCGCACACTCCTCAACAAATATCTGGTGACCTATTAATCCTTCGTACATGTTTCGTAGCTCAGCATACGTGCAATCTGCAATCTGGGTACACCCCAAATGGACTCCTTCCAACAGCCCGCTTCCTACTCGAACCGCAGTTGCTTTGTTGTCCCAGTTCGATTGTTGCTGACTTTATTCCAGGAGTCCCTTGTGCCTGCTGCTTCAGTTATGTGCAGTCTGGCTATATGTTCGCTGTTGTGTCTGGAGCTATACCGTATGAACTGGCAGCAATTCTGCATCCTCCGCTGGACATATCCAAGCTGCAACCTGATGACTACAACAACCATTGTCTCCTGCTTCAGTTTATTTCTGCTATAAGGGCGCTGGAGTTTGAAATGGCCATCTACCATCTGGGTATGTCTTGGGATCCTGGAGGGCTAGCATTGTTGTTGGTAAACAAATGGACTCGACGGGGGTCTTTCAAGGAGGAAGATGCGCCATGATCTTGGTTGCCTGCTGTCTTGTCACCTTCCCAGCTTCTACCTTTCAACCGTCGACAATTATGATAGCGGAGGTAATCAGCAAGAGAGCCCAGGCTCCACTGTCTTGGTTGCCCGACAATATGATGGTGGTATGATGTTCTCTACCTGCTCCGATCAAGAACATGCTCAAGGAGGGAGAGGTGTCATCGCTGCCCGCTTCGCGCAAGGCTCCGTCAACCACAAGTACTACATCCACTTCAACAACGACTACTTCCTCGACAGCTCCTTCAGCTGGCTTGCTATCGTCCACGACTACTACTCCCACCTCGTTCAAGTCAACCCCGCCTTTGGTTGCCATCGCAAATTTGAGACCATCGAGTGCAATTGGACCCGGGCGGCTCTTGGTGGCGCCGGCTTGGGGTCAAGCCGGATTTCAAGAAGGGAGGGATGTTAGGAGCCCTCCTAACCTGTACATGGGAAGGGGCTTGCCATTGGGCCAGCCCACGGGCTTGGCCCATCTGTGACCCATCTCTACCGCTACAAGTACGGGGGAGAAGATAGAGAGCAGGTATCCAGTGGATCACGGCACGAACCGGCGGCGGCTCTTTCCTCTTCCTCCTCTGGCTCTCTTCTCAATCCCCATTTCCTGCTGCAACTTGTATCCCCAGATTAGCTACCTCTTGTAATCGGCTACTGTGATTGAGTAGTGAGAGTTGGTTCTTAACAGCTACAATACCGCACCCCGCCCGCCCGGACACCGGCACACACCGCCGGCTCCCCCGCGTGCCCGTACTATTATGTTGGCATAGGTTACATCGTGTGTCTATCCCCGATATATATAATAGGCCTACGATACAGGTGTCCTATTAGGACACAACTTCTACCCTATCTATACACAGTTCAAAACCAAATCTAACTATAACCTATCTTGTACAATAATATTCGACGCAATAACAATGACGATGAGCGCTCGGGAGCCTGTGGGGCTAGTAGCAGGGCGTCGCATACGAGATGCGAGGAGGGGGGCAGGATGATGTGTGAGCTGCGAGAGGAGGATGAAGGAGGGGAGAGATCCAATGATGCGGGGGCCTTCAATCGCACAGCTGCCGAAATTTTGGCCGGTCGGCCTGCGCCTTATCACCCTAAAGAAAAGGTGCAGAAGAAGCCAGCACTTGAACCGTTGGCGTAACACTTCCTCATAAATCCGTCGGTTTTCGTGTCTGTGGACCTGCTCGACTCCGCGTGGAAGAGATGATACTGGGAGGATCGACCTGCTGCTGCTTCACCCAGCTGCATCCCGCCGTCGCCGCCAGGCTGCGCTTGCCGCCGGCTCGCGCCGCGAACACCTCCTCCGAGCCGGCCGCTGCGCGCCTGAGGGCGGTGCTCGAGCAGGTGGACGACGAGCTGCGGAAGGGGAACGACGAGGCCGCGCTGTCCCTCGTGCGCGGCTCGCAGGGGGAGGGCGGCGGGCTCCGGTGCTTTGGCGCCGCCAGGCAGGTTGGTGTTCTCCTGGTGCTGCGTATCATTTCTCCAGGCCTCGTGTTGCCTTTGCTCTCAACGCAATTGTTCACGTTCGATCGTCTCCGAATTAGAATGGGGATGAACTGATGAACAGAGAGAGGGTGCGAGTCAATAGATGTGGAAGATGTTAATGATTTTTTCAGAGACGATTTTACTTGTCTATACCGTTATATAGTGTAGGAATAACTTTGAATATTGGCTGTTGGGTGAAGCCAATCCTTCGGTGGAGAGTTGGCAAATCCGAGCATTGTTGGCCATTAGATATCCTCTTCAATACACTAGATTCTGACACGTATACTATTTAGATGACTCCATGGCTAAGGTTAAGCACAATGCACTATATACACAAAACTAAAAACACAAATCGTCTCTCTTTTGTTCTAGAATTTTTCGGACTTTCTGCTACCGAAAAAGGCTTTCGCCCTGCTTTATATATAAAGCATCGACCTTCATACAACCGAACCATACAACACAACACCCAAACACACACACACATACACAAAGCAAGATACAAAGGTGCCAGAGATCAGCTAAGCCAACTCGAAGCGGACAACAGATGTACAACAAGCATCACTACGAAGATAAAGGAGCCCTCCACCGAGAACAAGCCACCGTGAAGAACATAGCTGACCGCCGACGAACCGCGAGCTCCAAGGTAGTGCCTTCAGGAAGGGCACGACACCGGAGCGCCGACACCACCCGATCCGAAGATCAAGATTTTCATCCGGAGCAACACGGAGAACCAGGAGAGACCGCGACGGAGCCTACAGGAAGGGGACGACGCCCGCGGACGACGCCACCGTCGGTCTGACCGCGGTCAGACAAGGATTTCACCCCGGTATACCTCTCCGTCTCCGATCCACGGGTCGCCGAGCCGGAGCCACCCCGCCGCCCATGCGACCAAGGTCGCCAGTCCGCACCCGAGCTGCGAGCTCCGCTCATGAACACCGCAGCTCCCACCGCAGAGCCGCCGCCCTGCCAGCCGACACCCCCAACGACCGCCCAAAGGAACGAAACACCACCAGCAGCAGACCCCTACCATCGTTGGAGCTGTCAGCGCCTTGACAGATGGAGCCGGAGGCAACCAAGCCAGGGAAAAGAGGCGGGGGCGGAGCGGTGTGAGACCTCGACCGGCACACCCCCGCGCCAGTGACGGGTGGGCAGACCACCCATCCCTCCAGCCAGCCTCCTCATGTTGCCCCCTGCAACGCCCCACCACGGCCTCCAGGTCAGATCAGCGAGGAGCACGCTGGACACCCGGCCGACGACAAGGACGCGCGGATGGTCAGATCCGTCCCGGAGACGACCACAGGGGGTGCCACGATGGGCCTTGCACACCGACCACCGGTAGCCGCACGAGCCGCAACAGATGCACCGCGCCCCGCCAGCGAGATGGCCTGCGCCGTCCAAGGCCGCCAAGCCGCAGATCTGGCCGAGCCAGACCCAGCCGCCACCCCAGCCCAGGACGTGCGCACGCCCGCAAAGCCCACCATGCCGCCGCCACGTGCTTGCGACTTCGCCGCCAGAGCTTCGCCGCCGCCGCCGCCTCGCCAAGATGACGCGCCGCCGCCGCCCGCCCGCGCCCGCCCAGCAGGGGCGAATGGATGAAGGGCCCACCGCCGCGCCTGGCGGAGGAGGAGGAGGAGGAGGGGCTGAGGGAGGCGACTAGGTCCTCTCCCTCCCGGCTGCTCATGAGCGACGCGGGGAGGAGGAGGGCGGACTTCTGCTAACTCTTTTCTTCAAAATGAATTGTCATTCCTTTTCTCAAAGCACATTCATTTTAGATTCTTCCATATTTTAGTTGTCTCAAGTTTTTTTGGCTCTAAAAGAATTTCCATTCATTTTTTTTTACTTTATTTTATCTTTTCTTCAAGACTCTCATAGTACTTTCATAAATTTAATTTTGACTGGGATGGACTACAAGAACTAAATCTACATCTTATACTTCATACATATGTGACTAAATTTACATGTTTACCTGTTATAATGTGATATGTCAATATTTAATGTACTTTGGTTATCTAAGCCCGACGTGCAATGCACGTGTACCTTACTAGTATGGTTAGTGTCTAGTTTATTCGTAGTTTGCTTGACGTAATGATCGGTTGCATATGCTTTAAGTTTAGAACCACCATGATTTTGGATAGTTTGAAACTTAAAACAAATATATGGAATACTATAGGGCTGTTTTGTTGGATGGAATTAGTAAGAGGTTTTACGGCACATGATTTGGATATTGGGCATGGGAATTTGAGGTTCCAAATCTTACAGAAAAAATTCTGAAGCCTTTTCACGTAGCAGGGGCCTCCCACATCTGCATACAAAAGAAAAGAACTGATCCATTTTTACGAGGGAAACCGAACCTAGAAACCACACAAGGCTAGGTTTATTACAGAAAACCGAGTGAAAACCACCACAACTCCATGGGCCATGGCCACACCACCTACCTGTCGCCTATAAAGTCCGATCTAGATTTTTTTTCCATCACTGTATGGAGGGCATTTGCGAATATTTCTACACTGTGGAATATTCAAATTACATGGAAAAACTATTGATGGTGTCTGGTGCGAGTCTGCTACATATTTGGCTAGCAAATAATGCAAATTTTAAACTAAATTGACTGACGACAATGCAGCTTTGCTAGTATTGACTAGCAAATGAAGCAACTTTTTAATATGTTACAGTTACTTACTTTAATGTTGATAAACCAATGTGAATAATCTGCACGAATGCACCATGAGAACATTTTCATGCTATCATTTATCCAAACTAATGCTCGAAATATTCTCCACCATTGTATGGCAGACAACTGCAAGTATTTCTATGTTGAAGGTTATATTCAAAACAATTACATGGAAAAGCTATTGTTGATCTTTAGTGACAGTGCACATATTGGACAAGCAAACACTTCAATTTTTCTTCTTTGTGCTGCGTCATTTCTATCTGTTAGAATGTGCTACATTTCGATAAGGAGGAAAGTGAAGCTTTACCTTTATCCTTTTTTTGAGAATGTTATGTAGCATACTAACTCTGTTGTTTTATACCAAAATCTCTATTAGGTACCTCAAAGGCTTTATAAACTAGATGAGCTTAAGCTAAATGGGATCGATACTTCTTCTTTCCTATCTCCTGTGGACCAGACTTTGGGATCAATTGAGAGAAATCTCCAAATTGCCGCGCTTCTTGGAGGGCTTTCTGTTTCATTTGCGTTTGAGCTTTCTCAACTCCAAGCTCTGCTTACCTTTGTAGGCCTACTATTCGTGTGGTCTGTTGATTTGGTGAGTTACTATTTAATTGACTACTCAGCCTTGTGTATCATCTGTTACATGTCTTGTTGCTGACCAGCTGTTGAACTGTTACTATTGGCGTGGTGTTGTTATTTCAAAGCATATGCTTGGGCCATGCATGCTTTGTGGCTACCTTGTTGCAGTTTTTAGCAACAACCTTTGATTTTTGTATGAGCAATTCATCTCTTAGAGGAAAACTCAATTATCAAAGGTAGTGAATAGATACTCTCTGCAGAACCGATCTGTTCATCTTGTTGTGTGCTTCTCTGGTGCCAATTAGCGTGAGTTTTTGTTCAATTTCGAACTAATTAAGCAGTCCTATTAGTTTGCCTGCATAATCATCCAACATCATAGCTTCCTAGTATGTTTCTTGGAAGTATGGTTGATTCAGCTAAGTTTATACGTACTTGCAGCCATTTAACTGATTCTTAGGATCACTTGGAGAAAAATCCATATAAAGTAATGTAGAACATTAGTACTATAAATTTCCCCACAGAAATGGTATAATTACTTGAGTCAGCCATCTGTTGCTTGAACTTACATGGCTACAGCTTTCTAGATATATTACAATGGAGGGGCGAGAAACTTGGTTCTTGACACAATTGCTCACAGTCTCAGCGAGAAGTACCACAACAGAGTTATTGAGGTATACAAACTCAATTTCAATAACATTCCATTCTCAAACATTCAATAATATTCCATTCTTGAACAAACTTTCAATAATATGTCATTCTTGAACAATATGAGCAAACTGTTTGTAAACTTTTTCAAGTGTGGTTTAGCATACTTAATCTAAACTATTAATATCCTACATATGGAATATGCGAAGCATGAAGCTGGTCACTTCTTGATAGCATACTTGCTTGGAGTGCTTCCGAAGGAATATACTATCACATGTTTAGATACACTTATGAAACAAGGATCACTGAACGTGCAAGCTGGGACAGCTTTCGTGGACTTTGAGTTTGTTGAAGAGGTTAGTTTTCTAACTCAATTCTTAATATTGTACTAATCTTTGAAGTGTTATTATTCTTAATTGACACACAATACCTACCTAGCTTTTTTTGCTCCTTTATTCTACTAGATACTTCTCCCTGTCAGTCTTGAGTGTGCATGCCACACCTTCTAAACTATTGAATTTTGTAATAAATTTTATATTCATGCACTACTCTGTGGCCCCAGTGTTGCTGTCAGTGTGACCAAGCAGTACAACTCTTCGGTTTCTACTAATTAGTAAAATCTAATTCTGTGCAATAAAAGAATCTGTTAACACTATTTGCTATTTAAGCAGTAGTCAGATTAGTGAAGGGTAGAAAACAGAGATCAATTATTCATAATATCTGCAGTCCCCAAATCTTGTACTCCCTTCGTTCCATAATTTTTGTCGTGGTTTTAGTTCAAATTTGAGCTAAAACCACGACAAGAATTATGGAAAGGAGGGAGTATTTTTCTCCATTCTTTTGTAATGTAAAAACATAATCAGTACAGAGCGAGATGCTCTTCTTTTGCAATTTTATGATACATACAATTCGACTGAACATGGGTAAATGGACGAGCATTCTAGATGAAATGTTTATTGTTAACCACCAACTACTTTGCTAATATAAGAAACGATTGTCTGCTATAGAAAGCCAGTATGGAACACCTGCTGCTCTGCTTTACATTTGTTGATATTTTGTGAGAGGATATTCCCTTTGCGGGTGGGAGGGTGGGGGGGGCTAGGAACACTCTCTATGCTACATTTTGTGTTTTTGTGTTGTTAAGGTGTTGTCCTATATATTTTCCTACAAAGAAGTTAGTTATATATGTACCAGCCTAATTGTTATTTTCATTTTCAGATCAATACGGGCAAACTGTCTGCGAAGGTGAGTCTCTAAATTATTATTGTTTGCAAAGCATGTAAAAATGATGTAAGATGTTATTCATTGTTCTTCAAGGTCTACTTCCAAATGCTGGAAAAAAGTAAAGGTCCACTCTCAATGGATACACTGATTATATGCTTTCACCGAAGTTAAAATTTAAAGGTGATCAAAATAGTGTTGGATCATTTAAAATATGGAAAAGCTTTATTGATGTAAAAACACACACTAGGCAACTAGTAATCCCCATTCCAAAGCTCTCTGCCTGGTTTACTTCGACCTAAGGTGACTGCCATTTTAATACACAATTAGCATATTCTGGGATGGGCAAAATTATTGCCACCCCATGAACTACTGCTTTCCCAGTGAATAGCTATGTACAATATCATAAGGTATTACACGATTTGTTGCCTTCTGATAGTGGTTCATATTTGTGATTGACCTGGCTATAAGTTGGATCTAATGGCAGATGCTGAACAAGTTCTCATGTATTGCACTGGCCGGAGTAGCGACCGAGTATCTTCTGTACGGATACGCCGAAGGAGGACTAGATGACGTTAACAAGGTTTTTCGGCATTAGTTTACTTACGTTCTAAGTTGACAAACATATGTAACTCAATCCTCTAATTATCTGCTCTGTGCTTTCGTGTTTCTTCCATTAACAGCTGGATGGACTGTTCAAGAGCCTGGGTTTCACCCAGAACAAAGCTGATTCACAGGTGAGGTGGGCTGTGCTGAACATTGTTCTGATACTGCGCCGCCATGAAAAGGCTAGATCGAAGCTTAAGGAGGCAATGTCTTCTGGGAGGTCAGTTGGATCTTGCATTGAGGTCATAGAAGAGAACATAAACCCCGAGGATATTTGATAGTTGGTGGTAACACTGAACAGAGTGTACACTGGTGCTGGATCATACAGATTGCAGTTGTATAAACCCTTGTGGTGTGTATTTTACTTTGGTCTGTATATTCAGTTTGTATTTTGACAATGGAGGCTGAGACTACAATTTTTCGGCCTCGACTACAACGCAGAAACACAGTCGGTAATCGGTGCGACGCTGTAACCCCGAACCGTTAAGCAAACGGAAGTTGGACTTGATTTTCAGATAATAATTCTATTCACTGCAGTTCCGTTGACACCCGAAAAATGTTTGAATTGAAGTTAATCGCCAATTCTACTTCTCACGGAACTGCAAAATGGTGGTGGTAAATTCCATTTTATATATGGTTTAAGGTGTTTTCAGTGTAGACCGTGTTGCAGTGACAATAATTAGGCAACGGATTGGAGCAAAAGACGGGGGAAATAATATAGTGCAAGAAAGGAGCAACCATAGTACAGAAGCAGCGGAGCAAATGATTGGAGTGTACTCAAATTAGCACCAAACAATTTTCTGAATGTTAATGTTCTTGCAATGTATTGTTATGCGAAGAATAGACTACAAATATGTTTGTCGAACGTTCGATTTTTAGTCGCTGTGTGTGGCAAGCTGCACACCATCAAATGCGTCGTAATCCGTTGCTTGATGTGGCACGGCCTGCATGATCATCGTCACAGCTGAACCACCAGGGTTGCACTTCACATCAATCGCAGGGATCGTGGCGCATCGAAGAATGAATGAATTGTATAACAGCACATGATTTGGAAACCTTTTAGATTCTATACCATTTCTTGTGGTGTACGTAGTCTTCTGTATGCTAAATCAGGTACGTAACTGAGCATGCATCCTAATCCTGATCATGGCATTGGAGAAGGCTCCTTTGAGCACTTCGGCAGGTTGAATTGTACTCTTCGCTCCGCAAAGTCTGGTGGCCGCTGGTATACAACTGAAGCCGCATGAATCAAGATGCCGGCAGTCAGCCCCCAGATTACATACGTCTCGTCGCCTTTCTCATAATCGAAGTGGTGAAGTGTGAACGCCTGCCCCATCCATTCTCGCTCCTCGGATCTCCTGCGCTCATCCTGACAAAGGGATCCAAGGGGAAACGGCTTTGAGTAAATTCTAAGATTTCAAGAAAAGAAAAGAGAAAAGAAATTTCCTGCGCCACTACTGCGGTGTAAGACCTATCATAGTTAGCTGCTATGGCCAAGTATTTTTCAGTATACATATTATTGTAACACAATACGTCACACTGCATGGTAATTCATGTGGTTCACTACTTTCCAGTTAACTGGTCAATTTCGCAGTGAATTGCAAATATCACAAACATGCAACCCATGCTTACATAAGTACCATAGCCTAAAGACTAAATAAAGATTGTATAGCCCATTAATTAGCATGTGAAAACATACTGATAGCACTGACCTTGAGGAACATCTCTAGGGGTACATCAAAAATGTCGTCCACCTCATCAACATTAAGGACAGGTTTGAAAGCCTGTATATCTGAGAGTATGCCAACAACAGGAACAACTACCAGAAGATGCTGCCAAAGAAATGGAGAATATTAATCTTGATGGAAGTCTATCAATCAAAACACCAAAACGGTGAGACGGCACAATAATTTGTAGCGGGCTTGGAAAGTGCTAAGAAACAAAACAAAGGGAGCTCCTGGCCTAAGGCCTACGTCTTAGCCATTTTACCACAACGAATTCAGTGATAAAACCAGGCTTCCTCTGCAGCAGGTGATATGCATTTCAATTCTAGGAAGTTGACTTTATATTATTCATTGATAAATTAGCATTATTGTCTTATATATATATTTCACATAAACATCATGTAATGAAATGGCAGAATTAAAGTATTCTTCAGAGGCAAGCGGTCAAAGGCCACATGTGTTACATAACATAAAAAACAGTGCCTATATTGTAACACAATCCTTACCGCAATCAAATCCTAAACAAGACCATTAAGAATGCAAAAATTGATTACGTCCACCACCTTGAAAAGCAAGAGATAACATATACGATCTAAACAAGATGCCTAGCCCCAAGTTAAACTGCGGTACGCTTTTGGTCCATTTCAAATTACAGTCACTTTTTTCATCTTTCAGATTAATGTTTCACTTGCTATGCAACTTTCCAAGAGAGCTCATGACATTAATTATGAGATATAAAAAGTATAAAAAGATAACATTCTATCCGGCAAAAGAGGACTCTAAAGAACAGCCTGCTACATGATCCTCAAAACATCTATAAGCATATCCTAAATCTTAGCTGCATGCATGCGTTTTCTTGAAGTCTAAGAAGAAGAAAAAAACTAACATGCCTTTCAGTGATGCACTTAATAATCTGTCCTGCTGTACGATGTGATTTTTTTCAGTAGGGGTATAAGCGAGAACCCATAGACATTTTACCTTGGACAAGAAGTGCTCAAGCGAGGAGACGACAGTGACCAAGGCTGGATCAAGCCCAATCTCCTCCTTTGCCTCCCTTAATGCCGTTGCTGCATCATCAGCATCACCCTCCTCTGCCTTTCCTCCGGGCAACGCAACCTCCCCTGCAAATCTCAAATGGGGAAAACAAAATCAGACAGGGTTTATCAAGCTCGTGTCTGGGTTGGCATCCATTTGTGAACCTGATTGTTCAATATAAAAGCTAAGACAAGCCAAACCAGCGCTGAACAGAGAGCTAGGTTAAAAATCTAAATTTTCTTGTAAGAATACTGGGTATTCGTAGGAATCTTAGGATTTTTGCAGTATATTATGGAACTTGTAGCCTTTTCTGGGGGAAATTTTTCATATACACTAAAATGTATCAAATGGCGACTATTAAATTAGAATGATGTAGAATGCATATTTACCAAGGGACTATCAGATTTTATATGCCAAGGGATTTCTCCAATTCGCTCTGGCCTTACCAAAACCTCAGGACCAGCATGCGTGTGCTTAGGCCATGTACATAACAAGTTCTAAATATCTAGGCCACTGTACTTACCTGGTCTAATAAGAGACAAAACATCATGATAGCATAAAGTAACTGAACACCATGGTAGCATACCTACTCGCAAGGAATAAATTTTAAGAGCTTGCTAGAAGA
This sequence comes from Aegilops speltoides, assembly GCA_021437245.1. Classification (NCBI taxonomy): domain Eukaryota; kingdom Viridiplantae; phylum Streptophyta; class Magnoliopsida; order Poales; family Poaceae; genus Aegilops; species Aegilops speltoides. Next base: position 436,930,796 of record CM038147.1, on the reverse strand, counting down.
ACCAGGAGCCAATGAATTAAGATTAATGATAAACAACAGTCGTTACACGTAGTTTACTATATTAAAACCCGCAGCAGGACAAACATCTGAATTCTGAATGCTGCTAAACACCAACGCTTTCTACTAGATTCTGCTTCAACTTCCAACCAGAAGCCGAATTCTTTGCTTGAATTCCCCTTGATAAAACTCGGAGAAGTACAAAAGCGAAATAGCAATTCAGACACCTATGGACCGTAAAATGGAACCTGAAAGCGAAATGTAGGATGCTTCAGCCCCTGAACCCCAACCTGCGCATACACCGACACATTTCCCCTAAAAATTTTTACCGGGGCGCCACGATTCGGATGGATCAAAAGCTGCCACGAAGAAGCGAGCGAGCTACTCACCGGAGTGGGTGGAGAGGGAGGAAGCGCGCTTGGTGAGGAGGACACGCAGCTCGCCGGCAGCGTCCTGGAAGAGGCAGACCAACACGGCGGCTCTCCGAGGCTGAAACAAGTTGGCTGCGGCGGGGGTCGCCGCTGTTGAGGGATCGCCGGAGTAAGGGGAGGGAGGTGGCTGGTGGAGGCTAAGCCGTCGGATGAGAGCCTCGATGTTCGTGCCTGGCTCCTTCTCCATGGAAGCTTGTAGCGATAGATCGGAGGTGTTGGGGAATGGGGATGCTGTAAAGATTTGTTGGCCGCTTGCGCTTGCCGCTTTTTTTCCCCACAGAAACCCGTAGGGGAGGAGAAAAACAATGAAACACAAACGAGCGCATCTCCAACAACCACGCTAAGCGCGGCGGTTAAAAACCCATTTGCAGCGCATGGTAGCCTGTTTTTGTGCGGCGGGATGCGTTGCTCCAAATGGCCGTTAGAAATTTTAATACATGCCCAAGGCCAAAGAGTCATGAAAAAAAGTGTCAAGCGCTCTCGCACAAACATCATATACACTCCGAACTAATATAAAAAAACATATGCATAGATTAAAATAGATAAAAAACGATACATTGGTATATTTCACAATGCGTAGATAGTTCAGCATAGCATAGATAGATAAAAAGAACTAGTCCAACACGATAAAAAAAACTACGGTGTAACTAGATAAAAACTACGGTGCAACTAAAACCTACTTCGAGTCATCATTCTCGCTGGTGTTGTTCGAGGTATCGAGCCACGCGTCTTCCCAACGAGGATAGTCTGAGTCAAAGAATGACTCCCCACCTGCGTTAACGAGATCGCACTGCGATATGGCCAATGCCTTCCGCCGACGCTTGTTCGCCCGCTTCGCGCGGCGCCTTGCGTCCTCTCCGCCCAGAAGGCGTTCTCGCCGGCGACGTCCCGCGGGTAGCGCTGGCGCCACTCCGCCATGCTCGCTCGTCCTCCTCAGCGATGAGGAGGCGGTGCTGCCGCCGACGGTGTTCCTCACGGTCATGTTTTGTTATAAGACGAGGCGGAGGGGCGACGGCCTGCGCCTGCTCGCACGTCCAGACGTCCTGAAAGTTCATTTGGCTTTTCATGTGGCTTGAATTAATCTGATAAATCTGCAATGTGCTTATTTTTCATCAACATATTTTACTAATAGCATGTGAACCCTCACTTAACCTGATCACTAACTACCTTATATGTGTTGCAGGGAAACAATAAGAAGCACTGAGGTTTACAATCGAGGTTTGCACATGCATGGTCCTTTGTCTAATAGCATATTATTATGCAATTGCAGGAATCATTCTAATATTTAGGTTTTTAACAATTTGGTCTTGCACATGTAGGTCCTGCTGTCAGAGGTTTTGACCCGCTGTTCGACCCTTTTAGCATATGGGGAAATGAGTTGTCCATGAATATCAGTCAAGTCAAGAAACTCGAAAAGTTTGTTAGGATAAAGAAATTAGCGACAAAAAACAATAAGATCTTTGTCTGCACAACGAAGAAGACATCAGTTCACTACAGGATGTTATTAACTATTATACCTTGCCTTTTTTATTCCTTTGCCCCATTTCCAATATAGAGAAGATATTTATACACATCCTTGTTTTCATGCCTTTTCAAAGCAGTTCACTTAGGATTACCTCTCGCGAGGAAGGTATTCATACAACACCCACGGTTCAATATTGAAGTGTTTCTGAAGAGGACGAAGGATGGACGGTCAATCATCCACAGACACTGGCCTAAAGTTGCAAAGACCTTCAACATCAATGAAGGCTCAATATTCGCCTTCTGCTTCAGCAGTTTTCCAGATGAGATACATCTGTCTATGTACCGTCTATGATGCTAATTTTGAAAGGTTATAGATGTTGTATGTGAAACTTGGTGCTGGTGCAGTTGTGTAATGGGGTAGTTGAGTGTTGAAGCTATATGATGTTGTACTCTGATGTATTTAAATTATGAAAATCAAATATATTATGTGCTTAATATGAAATGTCAATTAGATTAATAAATGGATTATTAATAATAGGATAATTAGCCTGCTAATTGGTTTTTAATTGCAAACGGTTATTGAGAAACACCATGGGCGATGACCTCAAACAACACAATCAGATTCAAGGAATAAACCGCGTTGGATTAATGAACAATCACACACACATCCTCTTGAAAACTGTTTGCGTTAGGCCACCTGGCGCAAACGTTTACCACACAAAAACTGTGTGTGATGGACAACCTTTGCGATACAGTTTCTTCTACGCACCGTGCGTGATGCATTTAATAACACAAACGATAAAATTGTTAATACCGTGTGCAATGGAAACGCTATCACAAACGATTTAACGGGGAAAATTATGTGTGATGTACCTGCGAACAAAAACGTTTTCCTTGAAGTGACTGTGTGAGAGGTATATACGAACGAAAACGTTTAGGGGGGACTGACTGTGTGGGATGAACTTACGACCGAAAACAATTTTGCCTGTATAATTGATTTTTTAGCATTATTGTACGTATAACCGTATTTGATCGCTCGTCGGTCGCACACGACCTCATTTTGTCGAGCGTGTGTGCCAGAGGGCATATCCCCGACGGTTTCGGGGTCATGTGGAAGGACCCCCCTATCACAGTCACTCACAACGGTTCCAAATACCGTCGCGAAAAGGGGTTAAAATCCGTTTGTATAGCACCTCGTTGTACTAGTGCTTGGATTATGTGGTGTGGGTACAGTGTACTAATCTCTGCAGAGTGTATAACCTACCGATAGTCGCGTCCTCGGTTATGGACATAGCTCGTAGTAGGTCACACCGTGGGTCAACAGAAATAATTAACTTACACACTAATGTTATATTGATGGCACATGCTCTGGTTGGTGATCTTGTGTGATCATCGAACTTGTACCTTTTGTGATCCAGAGGTGATCACCATGGTAAGCTGATGGATGTGGTTACGAGGTAACCAAGATGGCAAGGTGGTCCGAGGGACCATGTGATTTGGTCACATAGACTTCATGAATAGCATGTCATGTTCTTGCATTTAACCTGCTTAAATATCATGTTATTATTTGTCATTGTTGCTTTGTTTGTCATGACCTTGCGAGTACATTCAAAGTACTCATCTGGCGTGTCATGCCAGTTTCAGGAGAAGCTATACCAGAAGTCAGAGTTGCATCGATCATCGTAGTCTAGGTCGTGTCCCAGTAGTGTCCCTGTGAGATGGAATCCTTCAACGTCGTTGTTCCGCTGCCGTGTAGCTGTATCATTATCATCGAGGCCCCTATCCTGTCTACTAAATAATGTACATAAGTGCAGTGGCACCGTGTGTGCTCCTTGGCCTTGCTTCCTTATGTATCATTGAACCTATGTACGCACAAGAGATCAATAAAGTGGTTGTATTTCTGTACCAAGTTGTTATGTATTTCCAGAAGACATGATCTGGGCTAGCAATGCAAGGTAAACCGGTTGCTCTGAGCCGGGGTGCCATAATGCTTGGTATCAGAGCTGCGCTGACTGTAGGATGCTAGTTAAGCGGTAGTTGGTAGCCTTGGGTGCCGTGAGTGTGCATTTGCATTTGGTTATTGCATTGCATGTATTTAGATTATTTTTATTGCTAACCGACTAATGGTTGTGAGTGTAGATGGCTCTAGTTCCATATCCGTACCAGTCGAAGCCAGCACCCTTCACCTCTCCTCACCTTCTGCATAACATGTGGCGTCGACTCTACCATGACGATGATGACCCTGTGTACCAGGAGCGACTGGCAGACTCGGTGTACGAGTACCACATAGAGGTCACCATGCACCACAATTCTCTGATCGACACCTACACTCGTTCTTCTAGGAGTGGTTTCGCTTCTACACCCGGTCAGGCGGTTCAGTTTGCTGTGTTCGAGGCTCTCACTGACCTACGTTACAACGAGGTCCTGATGCAGACTCACCCAGGTTTCCATTTCTACCCATCCATGTTCGACGATGGACGTATTCGTTTCCCTTCCATTGATCTGGCGTGCGACCGTTCATCCAGCCATCTTTCTCGGTCGGTTACCTTCTCATTTTCAACCTGGCCCAGGAGCTAACTCATACTCGAGCAGCTCTAGCTGCTGCTAGATCTTTTTTCACTCCACCCTCACTTGGTTTTACCCTGCTCGTTGCCCCAGCTAGTATCCCTCCATCCACTCTGGTTACTCCTTAGAGTAACTCGGAAACTTCGACAATGACTCCCCATGAGTCCCCTGTCGAGTGGGCTTTACTTCTCGCTACTCCGCTGCTCCTATGCTGTAGCCTCACCCCACACCTGCCCCCGAGGGAGAACCCTCGAGGCAGCGGTGTCGTTATTCCTTTGCTCCGAAGGTTTCTGTTAACATGGTCAGTTCTGGATCAGAGTCCGAGACTAAGGAGACCCTAGCAGGATCTTCAGAGCACCAGTGTGGTCATGTCCTTCAGGAGTAGACGAGGATGTATGAGTGTACTTTCCATGTTGTTTCCTTTCATGTATGATGCGTCTATGTATAATTATGTTGGAACTTCTATTTGCCTTGGTTTTTCATCACTTTTCTCGGATTTGTCGCTTGCCTTTTCTTCCCTTTTACGGATGTTGCTCATCTCGATGCTTCGTACTGGGAAACATATATAGGATGACAAGATGTGGTAACAGTAGCCATGGTGGTGACGATGCCCCTGTTTGTCGCTCTGCCAGACAAGCAGGACATTCACCAGAACCGTATCAACCTCCACCACCTCCTCCACCGCATCCACCTATAACAGAGCAGATTATGCGCATGTTTGAAGAAAATAGAAACCAAGATTTGCTTGAACTTCTGAGAAGTATGCAGGCTATGGTTGGGCATAGCAATAATCAGAATGGTAATCACTCCAAGTTGTCAGATTTCCAGAGGACCAAGCCTTCCAGCTTCAGTCAAGTTGTTGACCCTATGGAGGCCGACGATTAGTTGAGGACAATTGAAAAGAAATTGGAAATTGCTCGTACCGAAGAAATCGACAAGATTCCATTTGCTACTCACTATCTTGAAGGACCCGCTGCTATATAGTGGGATAATACCAAAGCCATGTGGCTCGCAGACGACGAGGTCACTTGGGATAAATTCAAGGACAAGTTTCGCAAGTACTACATTCCCACCGGAATTATGAAGGTCAAGTTGCGAGAATTCCTTGCTCTCACACAAGGAAACCTGTCAGTAAGTGAGTACTTGAACAAATTCAATCACTTGGCTTGTTATTCCCTTCATGATGTGGCCACCGAAGAAAGGAAGATAGATCGATTCCTTGGAGGACTCAACTAGACACTTCGATGCACGCTCAGCATGTTGCACTTTCTGGATTTCCAGACTTTGGTGAACAAGGCTCTCATTGCAGAAAGGGAGCACAAGCTCATCCATGATAACAAGCCAACTTATGAAGACCGCAAATGCAAGTTTGAGACTAAGAAAGACATGCAGATTGTTCAGAAGGCTCGCACCTGGCAGCAATCTCAGTTTGCGTTCAAGCCTGATACGTCCATTTTTCATCATGCTTTTATATCAATATTTTTTGCATTATGGGCTGTTACTACACATTATATCACAATACTTATGCCTTTTCTCTCTTATTTTATAAGGTTTACATGAAGAGGGAGAATGCCGGCAGCTGGAATTCTGGACTAGAAAAGGAGCAAATATTAGAGACCTATTCTGCACAATTCCAAAAATCCTAAAACTTCATGAAGATCAATTTTGGAATATATTAAAAATATTGGGCGAGGAAAGCACCAGAGGGGGCCACCAGCCAGCCACGAGGGGGGAGGGCACGCCCTACCCCCTGGGCGCCCCCTACCTCGTGGGTCCCCTGGCAGGCCCCCGACATCCATCTTCTGCTATATGGTGTCTTTTATCCTGTAAAAAATCATAAGAAATCTTTCGGGATGAAGCACCGCCGTCTCAAGGCGGAACCTGGGCAGGACCAATCTAGGGCTCCGGCGGAGCTATTCTGCCGAGGAAACATCCCTCCGGGAGGGGGGAATCACCGCCATCGTTATCACCATCGGACCTCTCATCGAGAGGGGGTCAATCTCCATCAACATCTTCACCAGCACCATCTCCTCTCAAACCCTAGTTCATCTCTTGTATCCGATCCCTATCTTAGAACCTCAGATTGGTACCTTTGGGTTGCTAGTAGTGTTGATTACTCCTTGTAGTTGATGCTAGTTGGTTTATTCGGTGGAAGATCATATGTACAGATCCTTAATGCTATTCAATACCCCTCTGATGATGAACATGAATATGCTTTGCGAGTAGTTACGTTTGTTCCTGAGGACATGGGAGAAGTCTTGTTATAAGTAATCATGTGAATTTGGTATTCGTTTGATATTTCGATGAGATGTATGTTGTCTCTCCTCTAGTGGTGTTATGTGAATGTCGACTACATGACACTTCACCATGATTTGGGCCTAGGGGAAGGCATTGGGAAGTAATAAGTATATGATGGGTTGCTAGAGTGACAGAAGCTTAAACCCTAGTTTATGCGTTGCTTCATAAGGGGCTGATTTGGATCCATATGTTTCATGCTATGGTTAGGTTTACCTTAATTCTTCTTTCGTAGTTGCAGATGCTTTCGAGAGGGGTTAATCATAAGTGGGAGGCTTGTCCAAGTAAGGATAGCACCCAAGCACCGGTCCACCCAGATATCAAATTATTAAAGTAATGAACACGAATCATATGAGCATGATGAAAACTAGCTTGACAGAAATTCCCATGTGTCCTCGGGAGCATCTTGCTTTATATAAGAGTTTGTCCAGGCTTGTCCTTTGCTACAAAAAGGATTGGGCCACCTTGCTGCACCTTATTTACTTTTGTTACCTGTTACCCTTACGAATTACCTTATCACAAGAACTATCTGTTACCGATAATTTCAGTGCTTGCAGAGGATACCTTACTAAACACCGCTTGTCATTTCCTTCTGCTCCTCGCTGGGTTCGACACTCTTACTTATCGGAAGGACTACGATAGATCCCCTATACTTTTGGCTCATCAAGACTCTTTTCTGGCGTTGTTGCCAGGGAGTGAAGCGCCTTTGGTAAGTGGAACTTTGTAAGGAAACATTTATATAGTGTGCTAAAATTTACTATCACTTGTTACTATGGAAAATAATCCTTTGAGAGGCTTGTTTGGGGTATCTTCACCCCGACCAGAAGAGCAAAGAGTTGCTCCTCAACCTACTGAAACTACTGAAAATATTTACTTTGAAATTCCTTCGGGTATGTTACTATTAAGCTTGCCAATAGAGACACTATTTCACCAATTGGGATTGTTAGAGATGTTGAAGTCTTGTGTGGGAAAATTAAATATCCTACTGATTTTCTTGTTCCTGGTTCCCCACAAGATGGCTTTTGTCCCATTATATTTGGTAGACCCTTCTTGAATATTGTTAATGCTAAGATAGACTGCAAAAAGGATATTGTTATTGTTGGTTTAGGGGATACGTCTCATGATTTTAATTTCTCTAAATTTCGTAGACAACCCCATGATAAAGAATTTCTAGTAAGGATGAAATTATTGGTCTTGCTTCTATTGCCGTGCCTCCTAATGATCCTTTAGAACAATATTTGCTAGACCATGAAAATGATTTGTTTATGAATGAAAGAAGGGAAATAGATGAAGTATTCTTTAATCAGGGACCTATTTTGAAACACAACTTGCCCGTTGAAATCCTTGGGGATCCTCCTCCACCCAAGGGAGATCCGGTGTTTGAGCTTAAACAATTACCTGATACTCTTAAATATGCTTATCTTGATGAAAAGAAGATATATCCTGTTATTAGTAGTGCTAACCTTTCAAAGCGTGAAGAAGAGACATTATTGAAAACTCTGAAGAACTATTGTGCTTCCATTGGATATACTCTTGATGATCTTAAGGGCATTAGTCCCACTCTATGTCAGCACAAAATAAAACTGGAGAAAGACGCTAAACCAGTTGTTGATCATCAACGACGGTTAAATCCTAAGATGAAAGAAGTGGTAAGAAATAAAATATTAAAGCTTCTGGAAGTAGGTATAATTTATCATATTGTTGATAGTCAGTGGGTAAGTCCCGTTCATTGTGTCCTAAGAAGGGAGGTATTACTGTTGTTCCTAATGATAAGAATGAATTGATCCCACAAAGAATTGTTACAGGTTATAGAATGGTAATTGATTTCCACAAACTAATTAAAGCTACTAGAAAAGATCATTACCCTCTACCTTTTATTGATCAAATGCTAGAAAGACTATCCAAACACACACATTTTTGCTTTCTAGATGGTTATTCTGGTTTCTCTCAAATACCTATGTCGAAAGAGGATCAAGAAAAGACCACTTTTACTTGCCCTTTTGGTACTTTTGCTTATAGACGTATGCCTTTTGGTTTATGCAATGCACCTGCTACCTTTAAAAGATGTATGACTGCTATATTCTCTGACTTTTGTGAAAAGATTGTTGAGGTTTTCATGGATGATTTCTCCGTTTATAGAACTTCTTTTGATGATTACTTAAGCAACCTTGATCGAGTTTTGCAGAGATGCGAAGAAACTAATCTTGTCTTGAACTGGGAGAAGTGTCACTTTATGGTTAATGAAGGTATTGTCTTGGGGCATAAAATTTCTGAAAGAGGTATTGAAGTTGATAAAGCTAAAGTTGATGCTATTGAAAAGATGTCGTGTCCTAAAGATATCAAAGGTATACGAAGTTTTCTTGGTCATGCTGGTTTCTATAGGAGGTTTATTAAAGACTTCTCTAAAATTTATAGGCCCCTCACTAATCTCTTGCAAAAAGATGTTCCTTTTGTTTTTGATGATGATTGTGTAGAAGCATTTGAAATTTCTACACCTATTGTTCAGCCACCTAATTGGAATTTACCCTTTGAAATTATGTGTGATGCTAGTGAGTATGTTGTTGGTGTTGTCTAGGGCAAAGAGTTGATAAGAAATTAAATGTTATCCAATATGCTAGTAAAACTCTAGATAGTGCCCAGAGAAATTATGCTACTACTGAAAAAGAATTTTTAGCAGTTGTATTTGCTTGTGATAAGTTCAGACCTTATATTGTTGATTCCAAAGTAACTGTTCACACTGATCATGCTGCTATTAAATACCTTATGGAAAAAAAGATGCTAAACCTAGACTTATTGCTACAAGAATTTGGTTTGCATATTATTGATAGAAAGGGAGCTGAGAACCCCGTTGCAGATAACTTGTCTAGGTTATAAAATGTTCTTGATAACCCACTACCTATTGATGATAGCTTTCCTAATGAACAATTAGCTGTCATAAATGCTTCTCGTACTGCTCCATGGTATGCTGATTATGCTAATTACATTATTGCTAAATTTATACCACCTAGTTTCACATACCAGCAAAAGAAAAAGTTTTTCTATGATTTAAGACATTACTTTTGGGATGACCCAAACCTTTATAAAGAAGGAGTAGATGGTGTTATTAGACGTTGTGTACCTGAGCATGAACAGGAACAGATCCTACGCAAGTGTCACTCCAAGGCTTATGGAGGACACCACGCTGGAGATAGAACTGCACATAAGGTATTGCAATCCGGTTTTTATTGGCCTACTCTTTTCAAAGATGCCCGTAAGTTTGTATTGTCTTGCGGTGAATGGTAATATTAGTAGACGTTAAGAAATGCCTATGAACTATTCACTTGTTATTGTACCATTTGATGTTTGGGGCTTTCATACGTCTCCAACGTATCTATAATTTTTGATTGTTCCATGCTATTAGGGTGTGTTTGGTTTGGGAATGGAGTGGAATGGAATGTCATGGTTCCATTCTAGTAGAATGGGTCGGTTCCATCCTTGTGTTTGGTAGGGGCAGCTCGAAAGAATGGAATGGTTACATTTTGGTGTTTGGTTTATAGATGTAACAAAATGGGTTTGTTCATATCTCCACTTGTTTTCTTGTGATTATGTACAATATATTGATCTTTGGCACCAAATACAAACAAGACATATAGAGGTAAAAAAGATCATCAACACACAGAAAAACTTTCAATTGTAAATGCCCAAAACAAGTGATATATATTGCCCTGTCAGCTATCAACAACACTTAGCCGTAGAACTTCATCGCTTTTCTATCATCGTAGAACTTCATCGCTTTTCTGTCATCTGCATACAAAACATAAAATTCAGTGGGAGCACAGCAAGCAACCAGCTGGAGCAGCATGACACACAACAATACGAACAAGTCCAGGCATGACGAGCAAGGGCCGGCCACGAGCAGGACGCACGCAAGGGCTGGCTAGCGACAACGGTAACAGCACGAGACAGAACAACACTAGCAGCAAAGGGCGGCCACGAGCAGGACACACGCGGGGCCGGCCATGAGGGCGCAGTGGGGGAAGGTGAGCGGAGGACCTACCGGCTAGATGGCCGCCGCCGTCGTCGGACCTTGACGGATTTGACGGGAAGGGGAGGGAACGGCCACGATCCGGTCGTCGCCGCCGGCGTCAGCGGCGAGTGTGCCGGCAGTGAGGCTGGGAGCAACGAGTGTCTCCTTCGGGCGCCGCCGTTTGTCTCGTTCGGTGCCGCCGCCCGGTGCCTGCCAGCTATGGGGAGATGTACGAGAGAGGGAGATACGCGAGGCACCGAGGAAGACGCGACGACGAGTCGTTCCGCATGGTCCGCTCGATTTGGAGGAATTGTTCGGTTCCGCATAAACGAGGAATATGCCGTTCCATGGAATCAGTGGGTTCCGGTCCTTTGACAATCCGAACACGTGAATGGGTCTTGGGAACGGAACCGACCCGTGCCGTTCCACTTCATGACAGAAACCAAACAAACCCTTATATTACCCCTTTTGGATGTTTATGGGCTTTATTTTACATATTTATATCATTTTTGGGACTAACCTACTAACCGGAGGCCCAGCCCGTATTGCTATTTTTTTTGCCTATTTCAGTATTTCGAAGAAAAGGAATATCAAACGGAGTCCAAACAGAATGAAACCTTCGGGAGTGTGATTTTTGGAACGAACGTGATCCGGAGAACTTGGAGTGCAAGCCAAGAAGTAGCCGAGGCGGCCACGAGATAGGAGGGCGCGCCCCCTGTCTTGTGGGCCCCTCAGGCGGCCACCGATGTACTTCTTCCTCCTATATATGCCTACGTACCCGGAAAACATCCAGGGAGCCAATGAAACACAATTTCCACCGTCGTAACCTTATGTATCCGCGAGATCCCATCTTGGAGCCTTCGCCGGCGCTCCGCCGGAGGGGGAATCGACCATGGAGGGCTTCTACATCAACACCATAGCCCCTCCGATGAGTTTTGAGTAGTTTACCACAGACCTTCGGGTCCATAGTTATTAGCTAGATTGCTTCTTCTCTCTTTTTGGATCTCAATACAATGTTCTCCCCCTCTCTTGTGGAGATCTATTCAATCTTTTTGCGGTGTGTTTGTCGAGATCCAATGAAGTGTGGGTTTATGTCAAGTTTATCTATGAGTAATATTTGAATCTCCTCTGGATTATTTTATGTATGATTAAGTTATCTTTGCAAGTCTCTTCGAATTATCAGTTTGGTTTGGCCTACTAGATTGATCTTTCTTGCAATGGGAGAAGTGCTTAGCTTTGGGTTCAATCTTGCGGTGTCCTTTCCCAGTGAAAGCAGGGGCAGCAAGGCACGTATTGTATTGTTGCCATCGAGGATAAAAAGATGGGGTTTATATCATACTGCTTGAGTTTATCCCTCTACATCATGTCATCTTTCTTAATGTGTTACTCTATTCTTTATGAACTTAATACTCTAGATGCAGGCAAAAGTCGGTCGATGTGTGGAGTAATAGTAGTATATGCAGGCAGGAGTCGGTCTACTTGTCACGGACATGATGCCTATATACATGATCATGCCTAGATAATCTCATAATTATTTGCTTTTCTATCAATTGCTCGATAGTAATTTGTTCACCCACCGTAATACTTATGCTATCTTGAGAGAAGCCTCTAGTGAAACCTATGGCCCCCGGGTCTATCCTTTATCATATAAGCTTTCAATCTACTTTTATTTGCATCTATATTGTAAAATACCAAAAATATATTTATCTTATCATACTATCTCTGTCAGACCTCACTTTCGCAAGTGGGCGTGAAGGGATTGACAACCCCTTTATTGCGTTGGTTGCGAGTTCTTTGTTTGTTTGTGTAGGTGCGTGGGACTTTTGAGGAGCCTCCTACTGGATTGATACCTTGGTTCTCAAAAACTGAGGGAAATACTTACGCTAATTTGCTGCATCACCCTTTCCTCTTCAAGGATTACCAACGCAAGCTCAAGACGTAGCAAGAAGGATTTCCGCGCTGTTGCCAGGGAGATCTTCGCTCAAGTCAAGACATACCAAGTACCCATCACAAACTCATCGCCCTCGCATTTACATTATTTGCCATTTGCCTCTCGTTTTCCTCTCCCCCACTTCACCCTTGCGGTTTTATTCGCCCTCTCTTTCCCAATCTCCTCTCTCTCTTTCGCTTGCCTTTTTGTTTGCTTGTGTCTCCATGTGCCTTCTATGTGCTTGCATCTTTGCTTGCTAAATCTATGGATCCACTTAAATTGTTTTACTTGGATCATCTTCGATCCTTATGCGCTCGTGCTGAAACCCCAACTAGCCTAGTTGATGGGAAATCTTTAGATGAGCATGCTCATTTTGTGCGTCACCGTTTGTCTGAAAAAGGGAGACTCTTATGGTATCAAATAAACAGATTGATGTGTTATGCTTGGAATCTTTGTGAAATTTGTGATATTACTTGTTGCTCTAAGAACCCTAAAAAAACACCTTCCCTACCTATGTGAGTTTAATGAAAATGAAATCTTATCTTCTTATGCAAAGGGTGTTTGTAGTTACTATGATATCGAACAAATTGAAGAATTTGTTGCTTTTAAGGGTGCTTATGAAGTTGCTTCTTTGATTGAAAGGTATGATATTACTCTCTACGAATCTGAAAATTTTGACATACTTAAATATTGCTATGAAAACTATGCTCATAATGTCTATGTCAAAGAATTTACTGAGAGAATGACCGTTGCTTTGGAAAAAAATAATGATATGCATGAATCTATAGATAATGATTCCAATGATTTGATTGAAATATCCCTTGATGAACATGGTGCTTGCTATTCTTATGGCCATGATGCCAATATTTATGAAGATGAATTTGCTATAGTCCCTTATGTTGAACATGAGATTGTTGCTATTGCACCCATACTTGATAGTTCCTTTGATGAAAAGCATGATTGCAATGATGTTATTATAAGTTCTATTAATGTCAATTGTGCTAGTAATATGCAAAACCCTAAGCTTGGGGATGCTAGTTTTGCTATGTCTACTATTTGTTGCAATGATCATGATTGGGGTGATTCTTATTTTGATCTTGAAAATTTATTTAAGCCCCATGATGAATATGAGATTGATAATAGTGTTTGCAATATTATTGATAAAAGTGGGTTTGGAGAGGTCATGACTTTAGTTAACGTTAGTCCCACTATTTTGGAAGAGTGTCAACTTCGCATGCATGTGGATCGTGTTGAAAATATTTTATGTGATAGCTATTTTGTTGAATTTGCTTATGATCCTACATGTAATTATTATGAGAGAGGAAAGTATGGTTGTAGAAATTTTTCATGTTACTGAATTACCTCTCTTCATGTTGAGATTGCTATCATCTCTTTGTTCTTCCTTGCATATGCTAGTTTTTGCTTGCCTTGATAATTTGTTTGCTTACAAGATGCCTATGCATAGGAAGTTTGTTAGACTTAAGGTGTGTTTGTCACATGTTTTATGATGCTCTCTTTGTGCTTCAATTCTTGTCTTTCATGTGAGCATCATTGAAATTTCAATGCCTAGCTAGGGGCCTTAAACGATAGCGCTAGTTGGGAGGCAACCCAATTTTATTTGCGTTTTTTGTTTTTGTTCTTGTTTAGTAATAAATTTTGCATCTGCCTTCTGTTTAGATGTGTTTTTATGTTTTAGTTAGTGCTTGTGCCAAGTAGGACATATAGGATAACCTATGATGATAGTTAATTTGATTTTGCTGAAAAATAGAAACTTTGCACGCACGAAATTAGTTTTGTTAAATCACATAAACGTGCTTTTGCGTTCATTCTTTTTGATGCTGATCAATAGACAATTGTTCCAGGACTTCCTATTTTGGTAGGATTTTCAAAGTTCCAGAAGTTTGCGTTAGTTACAGATTGCTACAGACTGTTCTGTTTTTGACAGATTCTGTTTTTCGTGTGTTGTTTGCTTATTTTGATGCATCTATGGCTAGTAAAATAGTTTATAAACCATAGAGAAGTTGGAATACATTAGGTTCAACACCAAAATAAATAAAGAATGAGTTCATTACAGTACCTTATGTGGTGGTTTTGTTTTCTTTCACTAACGGAGCTTATAAGATTTCCTGTTGAGTTTTGAGTTGTGAAGTTTTCAAGTTTTGGGTAATGCTTTGATGGACTATGGAATAAGGAGTGGCAAGAGCCTAAGCTTGGGGATGCCCAAGGAACCCCAAGATATTCAAGAATAGCCAAAAGCCTAAGCTTGGGGATGCCCCGGAAAGGCATCCCCTCTTTCGTCTTCGTTCATTGGTAACTTTACTTGGAGCTATATTTTTATTCGCCACATGATATGTATTTTGCTTGGAGCGTCATGTATTATATTAGTCTTTGCTTTTTAGTTTACCACAATCATCCTTTCTGTACACACCTTTTGGGAGAAGCCCACTTGATTAGAATTTGCTAGAATACTCTATGTGCTTCACTTATATCTTTTGAGCTTGATAGTTTTTGCTCTAGTGCTTCACTTATATCTTTTAGAGCACGGTGGTGGCTTAATTTTGTAGAAATTATTAGTCTCTCATGCTTCACTTATATTATTTTGAGAGTCTCTTAGAACAGCATGTATTTGCTATGGTTATAAAATTGGTCCTAGAATGGTAGGTGTTGGTGTCAAAATCGGCGGATCTCGGGTAGGGGGTCCCGAACTGTGCGTCTAGGCGGATGGTAACAGGAGACAAGGGACACGATGTTTTTACCCAGGTTTGGGCCCTCTCGATGGAGGTAAAACCCTACTCCTGCTTGATTGATATTGATGATATGGGTAGTGCAAGAGTGGATCTACCACGAGATCAAGGAGGCTAAACCCTAGAAGCTAGCCTATGGTATGATTGTTGTAATGGTTATGTCGTCCTATGGACTAAACCCTGCGGTTTATATAGACACCGGAGAGGGCTAGGGTTACACAGAGTCGGTTACAATCATAGGAGATCTACACATCCGTATCGCCAAGCTTGCCTTCCACGCCAAGGAAAGTCCCATCCGGACACGGGACGAAGTCTTCAATCTTGTATCTTCATAGTCTTGGAGTCCGGCTGACGATGATAGTCCGGCTGTCCGGACGCCCCCTAGTCCAGGACTCCCTCAGTAGCCCCTGAACCAGGCTTCAATGACGATGAGTCCGGCGCGCATATTGTTCGGCATTGCA
Organism: Aegilops speltoides; assembly: GCA_021437245.1. NCBI lineage: Eukaryota > Viridiplantae > Streptophyta > Magnoliopsida > Poales > Poaceae > Aegilops > Aegilops speltoides. The sequence continues at coordinate 436,914,903 of CM038147.1, read as the reverse complement.
AGGCGGGTTCCTCCTCCGAATATTTCATAGAAGATTGTGAACACCAGGATAGTGTCCGGCTCTGCAAAGTAATTTCCACATTCCACCGTAGAGAGAAAAATATGTACACAAGTTCAATCTGCTGACGTATTTTGTGGCATGACGTCATACCACCACCAAGCCTTTACTTGAATCGTTTTTTATTATACCACCTCAGCACGTTTAGCGAGGCGGTTTCCTTGGCACGTCTTGTCGAAGCAGAGATCGTGTTCCCCTTATTCCGGGATTCCCATCAATTCGGACGTGGGTAACCCAACCGCGCCATTGATGGTGGCGCTTGGGAGATAAGCGAGTTTTACCAGGCCGGTGGGGACGCATAGTCTTCGTCCGCCTATATATAAGGGGATAAGGATCCACCTTTTCACCTACGCCTTCTTCCTCCTTTGCTTATCCATCTCTGCCCAAGCTCCAGCGCCCAAGTCCGCACATCTTGTCTCAACCTCCTCCAGTCATGTCCGGAGCGGGAGGCAAGTGGCTGGCCTCCTCCGTCATGGAGGAGCACATCAAAAAGCTGCGCGGCGCCGGATACCTTTCCAGCGACATTGCGCACTGGCTGCCCGACGAGGGGCAGATCATCCCCACCCCAGGCCCCATGAGAGGGTCGTATTCCTCCCTCACTTCCTCCATGGACTGCGCTTCCCACTTCATCCCTTCGTCCGGGGGCTCATGTTCTACTACGGCCTGGACTTCCACGATCTGGCGCCAAACTTCATCCTCAACATCTCGGCGTTTATCGTCGTGTGCGAGGCCTTTCTCTGCATCCGGCCCCACTTCGGCTTGTGGCTCAAGACCTTCAACGTCAAGCCGAAGGTAGTGAAGGGCGTCCAAGCGGAGTGCGGAGGCGCCATGGTGGGCAAGATGCCCAACGTCCTCTGGCTCGAGGGCGCCTTTGTGGAAACCATCAAAGGGTGGCAATCGGGGTGGTTCTATATCACCGAGCCGCGGGACCCTAAATGGGCAGCGGCCCCCGAGTTCAGATCTGGTGCCCCTATGCAGCTCACCTCCTGGAAAAAGAAGGGCTTGCTATGGGGCAGTTCGGAGGAGCTGACCGACTCGATCCTGTCTCCGCACCTGGTGAACAAGAAGCTCAAGCTTGTTAACGTGATCCAGTCATGCTCGTCCGCGGATTCTCCCCGCCAACAACGGGTCTTCAACCTGTGGAGTTCAATCCGCACAAGACACGGACCTGGCGGGCTCTTCGACCTGACGTCTGAAGCTGCTTGGAGGGTGATGTTCAAGGGCGGAGAAGCCCCCGCATCCGCGACGGAAGACCGCGGATTCAGCACCACGCGCTCGGCCGGCGAGGTAAGCTTTGTTATCCTCTATGGGACACTTATTTTCTTTCATAGTTTGACTCTATATGGGATCTAAAACTCCCGATGCCTTTGACAGGACTGGCAGAGGACGTCCGGACAGGTAGACTGTCCGGCTCCCCTTCCCGAAGACCCAGCGGACGCCCATTTAACGGGGCTGCTAGTCCCGGCACTTTATGTGGTGCCGGAGAAGAAGGCCAAGAAGAAGGCCACAGGAACCTGAAGAAGTTCCTGGCGCTAGGTGGTATCGGACTCATCGTCCGATGACTCCGCGGCGGACTCCTCCCCCGAAGGCGAGGAGGAGAAAGAAGACTCCCTCCCAGAGGAGGGAGAGAGGAAGAGGAAGGCTTCCCCAACGGGGGAGGCCGAAGGGTCCAAGAGGGGAAGGACCCTTCCCCCGGACAGCTCCGCCAACGCCAATGTTGGCGATGAAGAGTGGCCCTCAAGGGCCAGGCCTCCGGCAAGATCGTAAGTATCTGGATTCCTGAATGATTCATAATTTATCTTTTGTGTCACAGAGTGTCCTTCTAATGCCGCACACTGCCTATAGTCCGGCCAATGATGATCTTCCCGCTTCATCGAGCGGGTCCTTGGCTCCGTCGGACGTGGATTCCATTCCGACCGCCTCCACCCCTCGTGACGCTGACGACGTCGAGGTGGGATCCCGGGAGGGGACCCATCAGGAGGATGCTCCGGAGGTGCCGCAAGGCAGCCTCCTGGACTTTGCGCCGGACTCTATGCCGGAACCCGCAGTGGTTCCGGAGTCCGGTAGGCGGCCCCTTCGTAGGAAGGGCAAGACCATGACGCCGGCAGCCTCCGTCCAACCGGAGGCACCGGACAACTTGTTGGAGGCGCTTAACGGAGCTTCCATCGAGGAAGAACACCGCACTATCATGAGTGCGGTGATTCAGAAGGTTCAGCTTGCCAAGAGCGGGCTGACCGAAGCCTGCAGTAGCCTTCTAACAGGCTTTGAGGTAAGAAGTTTAAAATATGTAATGTAATACCGCATAGACAGTAGCCCCTGATGCTCGGTTCGGTGTTCGGAAAGAAAAACCGGATTGAGTATCTAAAAAAGATATACGCAGGAGTGCTAAAAATTATGTCAATATGGGTTTGCAGGTTGTGCTGCTAACCTCTGCCGCACTGACTGCGGAGGTCGGTGCTATGAAGCAGGACCTCGAGCGGTCCGAGCAAGAGCTCGGCTTTGCCAAGAGGCAGCTCGAGGACAAAGAAGGTGAGTAACACCACCTTTAAGTTTGTACCTTACAGAAAAGGATTTTGGTTGCAATAGAAATAGCAAGGATAACGTGGGTACTGCAGGGGCCACAGACGAGGTGGCGACCCTGAAGGAGGCCGTGTCCGCAGCCGAACGCAATGCGGCTGCGGAACGGGCGGAGCGAGAGAAGCAGGAGGCGCGGGTGGCGGAGGTGCGGCAAGAGCTCCAGGCTCTCATGGAGAAGCATGAGAGTTTGGGCGCGACTCAAGACTTCGAGTCCGAGCTTGCCTCGGCTCTTGAAAGTGCCAACGCTGCTAAGGCCGAGGCCCGTAAGGCCCTCCAGGAGATTGAGGAGGTGAAGAAAATAGCGGCGGGTAAGGCATTTTTCATGCAAAGCAAGCATGTGAATGTAAATTATCTGTTACTTACCCGAATTCGGAGCTCTCCAGGGGCATTTGCAGATCTTCCCCGCAGCGTGTCCGATGCCGCTGCATTCTATCGCGGTGAGGAGGGGAGCCCAACGGAGAAGGTCTTCGGTCTCGATCTGCCGAGGCGGACATCCGTGCCCCTAGCGACCAGTGAAGCAGTGGTCGAGCTCCTAAGGTAGCCAAGCAGGCCATGAAGGGCCTCATAGTCCGATTGTGGCCTGGAGAGGCCATGCCTGGGAGCTACTTCGGCCTCGTGCAACGGCTGGTGGATGCGTGCCCCTGGGTGGAGGTCATCAAGCGCTCCACCTGCATTGAAGGTGCCCGTCGGGCCCTTGCCCGCGCAAAGGTGCACTGGGGCAGGCTGGATGCTGAGAGGCTTATCACGGACGCGCCGCCGGTGGGCAAGGAGTATCGTACGCCCAAATGTACTATAAGAGTGTCCTGAAGGGTGCCCGCAAGATTGCGGATGAGTGCCCCAAAGATGTAATTATTGAGTAAACTCGCAATTTGTTATCCTGTGCGCTGAAAACTTTGTTCATGTGCGCTAAGCAATGCTTATTGATTTAAAATATTACCTTCTGTGCGGCCGTTTATAAAATCTGAGAGATGGCAAGTCGTCGGCTTCAGCCCCCATGCCACGAGTCTTTGGGGTGTTCGGGATAAACTTGAGCACTCTTGTTCCCATTTTGGGTCCATCTAGGGGGCGCCAACACAACGAACAAGGCAACCGGACTTATAATGCTTGAACACTCTCACTTAGCCATAGAATTCTATAATTTTAAATTTCGTGAAGCCCCTAGTATTCGAAGACCGAGTTCGGGGCGCTATCCACGCCTGGGCCGGACACAGCCGGTTCCTCGCTCGAAGCGGCATAAGTCTTTAGGGACTCGAAAAAGACCTCTCGAACAGCGACCAGTCTCTCGCCTTATCATGACAGTCAGTTTTAGCTTTCTCCATCGAGGCGCCGCCCAGCTCAACCGGGCGCAATCGCGATGGTTCTCCCAGTGCTACCTTAGCCGACGGAATGGAACGTAAGGTACCAAAACATGGGAGCCGGGCAAACCCAACTATTGACCCAAGACATGATTCGGAGCCAATGCATATAATGCTATAAGTTCGGGGTGCCGCACTTGTGAAAGTGTTCGGACTTATCACACCATAATGCGGGGAACATAAGCCCCTGATGTATTCGTCCGTACCAAAATGTACGGGTGCAAGATGTCATTAATGAACATATATGTAAAAAAAGGTAATGCAATTATAGGCAAAAGGTGTTGCATTGTTTATTCAAGGAATTCTGCTATGAGTGCAGGGCGATACAAATAGTGCGGTAAGCAAGGGATTGGACTAATTAAACATGTCCCCCTCCAGGGGTGGGGCTACGGACTGGTGTATTTTACAAATTTAATGCTCATAATTGAGACCACCTAAGAGTTCGTCGTAGCCTTTGTCCCTCCCTGGCTGTTGCATCGTGAGTTCGGCAGGTCTACTGCCAGACAGGGCCTCTGGTGAACGGAGTCCCGTGGAAAATTAAAAAAGGAAGAAAAAAGAGTGACACACTTGGGAGCCCCTGGTGTGGTTAAGCCGCACTCTGGGCCTGTCGTGGTCGTGCCCCTCCCCCTATGCCCATGGTATCTCCAGAGCATAGTGATGTACGCGAAGAGCTGGTCTTGCAATCATGCAAGGGCTGGGGTTGGGGCCGCATTGCTATGCGTGCTCGGAACATGCCAGGTGGTCTTGGTTGATGTTACTCCAGGCGCGTTTGGCCATGTCCGGTCGTTTAACGGCCGGACTCGAAAATTTCCTTAAAAGGCTGCTCAGACTTACGCGCGAGAGCGTGTGTGTTCCTCCGTTCGGAGGAGCGTTGATATTTCCGTTGACCGTAATTACTCCACGAGGGCGACATCTTGAGCTTGAGGTATGCATAATGCGGCACGCGTTGAATTTTACAAGCGCGTTCGTCCGAAAGCAGGCGTGATAGCCGCCATGAACGGAACTATATCGAAGATTAAATCTCGCCGGAAATTATCCGGGTTCGAAGACCACTTCGAGCAGTGGTGAGCCTGTACAATTGGCCTCAACACCTGGTATGACGCCTTTGAAGGTCGTCTTTGTAGGATTAATCCTTGAGGGGTCTATGCCCATCTTGCACATTGTATCCTGATAAAGCAGGTTCAGGCTGCTGCCGCCGTCCATCAGGACTCTAGTGAGGTGAAATCCATCGACGATTGGGTCTAAAACCAATGCGGCGAATCCACCGTGACGGATACTGGTAGGGTGGTCCCTTCGATCGAAAGTGATCGGGCAAGAGGACCATGGGTTGAACTTTGGGGCGATTGGCTCCATCGCGTATACGTCCCTAAGTGCACGCTTCCGCTCCCTTTTGGGTATATGGGTTGCGTATATCATGTTTACCGTCCGCACTTGTGGGGGGAAACCCTTCTGTCCTCTACTGTTCGGCGGCTGGGTCTCCTCCTCGTCATCGCTGTGCAGCCCCTTGTCATTGTTTTCGGTAATTAACTTGCCTGCCTGCTTGAATACCCAACAATCTCTGTTGGTGTGATTAGCTGGCTTTTCGGGGGTGCCATGTATCTGGCAAGAGCGGTTGAGTATTCGGTCCAAATTGGACGGACCCGGAGTAGTTCTTTTGAATGGCTTCTTCCGCTGACCGGGTTTAGAGCCTCTGAATCCGGCGTTGACTGTCGTATCCTCATTGTTGTCGCCGTTAACGCGGCGCTTGTTTTTGTTTCGACGCGACCTGCCATTGTGGTCCTTAGTATCCGGACTGCCAGCATTTTTGCTGAGGTTGTTGCTGCGAGCTAGCCAGTTGTCCTCTCCCGCACAGAAGCGGGTCATGAGTGATGTGAGGGCTGGCATGGATTTCGGCTTTTCCTGTCCTAGGTGCCGGGCCAGCCACTCGTCGCGGATGTTATGCTTGAAGGCTGCGAGGGCCTCTGCATCCGGACAATCGATGATTTGGTTTTTCTTTGTTAAGAACCGTGTCCAGAACTGTCTGGCTGACTCGTCTGGCTGCTGAATTATGTGGCTTAGGTCATCGGCATTTGGTGGTCGCACATATGTGCCCTAGAAGTTGTCGAGGAATGCGGCTTCCAGGTCCTCCCAACACCCAATTGACTCTGCGGGCAAGCTGTTAAGCCAATGCCAAGCTGGTCCTTTAAGCTTGAGTGGGAGGTACTTGATGGCGTGGAGATCGTCGCCGCGGGCCATATGGATATGAAGGAGATAATCTTCGATCCAAACCGCGGGGTCTGTTGTGCCATCGTAGGATTCAATGTTCACGGGTTTAAACCCTTCGGGGATTTGATGATCCATTACTTCGTCAGTGAAGCATGGTGGGTGTGCGGCGCCTCTATATTGAGCAATATCACGACGTAGCTCAAGAGAGCGTTGTCTCCTGTGTTCGGCCCGGCCGGAGTTGCTGTATCCGGCGCGACGGTAGTCGTCGTGGGTCGTGGGGCGCCCGTGTGATCCGTAGATAGATCTGGATTGTCTTGCCTTGTCCTCCAATATATCCCGCAAGTCTGGCGCATTCCCTCGTGGCTTCGTACTTTTCGAGCGATGCCGGGGTACGGTCTTGATGGAAGGCCTAGACGCCTCTCTGTCGTGGCCACGGGGTGGTCGATCTGCCGTATCGTGTGCTGGTGATGAAGGTTTGTATTCTTCCTCCTCTAGTCGGGGGAGCAACTTGCGTTTTGGATAACTTTTGGAGGGGCGTTTGAGTTCATACTCTTTGGTCGCGAGGACCTCGGTCCATCTGTCGGCCAACAGGTCTTGATCAGCTTGAAGCTGTTGCTGCTTTTTCTTTAGGCTATTTGTTCAACGGGATCCTCTGGCACGACGAATTCGTCGTCGTTGAGGCTTGCCTCGTCTCCGGAGGGAGGCATGTAGTTTTCATCCTCCTCGTCTGCCGCTCTCTCTCAAGGGCTGGCTTCCCGTCCTCTGTCTGAATCTTCTTTGGAGGGTTGTCTTGACACTCTACGGGGTGTTATTATCTCCGGTGCGGAATCTCCATTCTTCTTGTGGCGGGATTTAGAGCGGCGCCGCTGCGTTGGCGCTGTGGCTGTTTCTTAGCAGAATCTGCCTCCGCTGCTTCTTCGCCGTCCCCATCCTTTGGGGTGTCCACCATGTATATGTCGTATGACGAGGTGGTCTTCCAGTGCCCTGTAGGCGCTGGTTCTTGATCGTCTCCGGCATCGTCGTCCATACCGTCGATGTCTTCGAAGTCGTAGTCTAGCATGTCGGTTAGATCGTCAACAGTGGCTACAAAGTGGGTGGTGGGTGGGCTTTGAATTTCTTCGTCGTCCGCATCCCAACCATCCTGACCGCAGTCCGGCCAGGGTTCTCCTGATAACGAGAGATGCTTTAGCGAATTTAGGATGTCGCCAAAGGGTGAGTGCTGAAAGATGTCCGCGACGGTGAACTCCATGATCGGCGCCCAATCGGATTCGATTGGCAGGGGCGCAGGAGGTTCGGAGTCCGGCAAGGAGTCCGGCGCCTCGGAGTCACGAGCTTTATAAGGGACAAGGTTAGTATTCGGCTCCATCGCCGCAGAAGTTGCAGCTCCTGAGGCGGTGTCCAGCCACCTGTCCTTGATCTGCGCGGTCGGCTCCGAACTATGGGTCGGAGTGGATCCGTGCGCGGCCTCCAAGGTACTGTCTGGCTCCAGAGCTAAATCATGCCCGTCGTGACAGTGCGGCACGCTCAGCTGTGGCTCGAATCCGTCGAAGATCAAGTCTCCGCGGATGTCGGCCGTGAAGTTTAGGCTTCCAAACCTGACTGATGGCGGGGCGAGCTCTCGATCTGCTCCAGATGGCTGCTTAATTGGCCCAAGATCGCGAACCGCCGAATCTGAAGATCTGTCCGGGAGAAAAGTCTCACCACAGGACGGCATTGTTGTTGATTGAAGAAGCCATCAAGCCTATCGGTGGCGACACGGAGGAACTCTCAATGAAAGCACCAATGTCGGTGTCAAACCGGCGGATCTCGGTAGGGGGTCCCGAATCATGCGTCTAGGCGGATGGTAACAGGAGACAAGGGACACGATGTTTTTACCCAGGTTCGGGCCCTCTCGATGGAGGTAAAACCCTACTCCTGCTTGATTGATATTGATGATATGGGTAGTACAAGAGTGGATCTACCACGAGATCAAGGAGGCTAAACCCTAGAAGCTAGCCTATGGTATGATTGTTGTAATAGTTATGTTGTCCTATGGACTAAACCCTCCGGTTTATATAGACACCGGAGAGGGCTAGGGTTACATAGAGTCGGTTACAATCGTAGGAGATCTACACATCCGTATCGCCAAGCTTGCCTTCCACGCCAAGGAAAGTCCCATCCGGACACGGGACGAAGTCTTCAATCTTGTATCTTCATAGTCTTAGAGTCCGGCTGACGATGATAGTCCGGCTGTCCGGACACCCCCTAGTCCAGGACTCCCTCAGTAGGTATCCAAGTTGGGTATAATAAAAACTATCATAGGAAGTGAATTGGATGCTATGATCAATTTGATACTTGATAATTGTTTTGAGATATGGAGGTAGTGATATCAAAGTCATGCTAGTTGGATGATTATGAATTTGAAGAATGCTTGTGTTGAAGTTACCAAGTCTCGTAGCATGCACATATGGTTAAAGTTGTGTAACAAATTTGAAACATGAAGTGTACCTGGCTTGTGCATCCTTATGAGTGGCGGTCGAGGACGAGCGATGGTCTTTTCCTACCAATCTATCCCTCTAGGAGCATGCGCGTAGTGCTTGATTTTTGATGACTTGTAAATTTTTGCAATAAGTATATGAGTTCTTTTGACTAATGTTGAGTTCATGGATTATACACACTTTTACCTTTCCACCATTGCTGGCCACTTCGGTACCGTGCATTGCCCTTTCTCACCTTGAGAGTTGGTGCAAACTTCGCCGGTGCATCCAAACCCCGTGATACGATATGCTCTATCACACATAAACCTCCTTATATCTTCCTCAAAACAGCCACCATACCTACCTATTATGGCATTTCCATAGCCATTCCGAGATATATTGCCATGCAACTTTCCACCGTTCCGTTCATCATCATCATGACATACATTACTTTTGTCATATTTCCATTGCATGATCATGTAGTTGACATCGTATTTGTGGCAAAGCCACCATGCATAATTTTTCATACATGTCACTCTTGATTCATTGCACCATCCCGGTACACCGCCGGAGGCATTCATATAGAGTCATATCTTGTTCTAGTTTCGAGTTGTAATTCATATGTTGTAATCAATAGAAGTGTGATGATCATCATTACTAGAGCATTGCCCAAAAAGAAAAAAGGAAAAAAAGAAAGGCCAAAAGAAAAAAAAGAAAGGCCCAAAAAAAAGAAAAAAAGAAAATAAATAAAAAGGGCAATGTTACTATCTCTTTTTCCACACTTGTGCTTCAAAGTAGCACCTTGTTTTTCATGTAGTGAGTCTCATATCTTGTGCTTCAAAGTAGCACCATGTTTTTCATATAGTGAGTCTCATAGTTGTCACTTTCATATACTAATGGGAATTTTTCATTATAGAACTTGGCTTGTATATTCCTATGATGGGCTTCCTCAAATGCCCTAGGTCTTCGTGAGCAAGCAAGTTGGATGCACACCCACTAGTTTTCTTTTGTTGAGCTTTCATTCATAGCTCTAGTGCATCCGTTGCATGTCAATCCCTACTCCTCGTGTTGACAACAATTGATGGGCATCTCCATAGCCCATTGATTATCCTCGTCAATGTGAGACTTTATCCTTTTTTGTCTTCTCCACACAATCCCCATCATCATATTCTATTCCACCCATAGTGCTATATCCATGGCTCACGCTCATGTATTGCGTGAAGGTTGAAAAAGTTTGAGATTATTTAAGTACGAAACAATTGCTTGGCTTGTCATCGGGGGTATAGAATCCGGGAACATCTTTGTGTGACGAAAATGAATCATAGCCTAACTATATGATTTTGTAGGGATGAACTTTCTTTAGCCATGTTATTTTGAGAAGACATGATTGATTTGATTAGTATGCTTGAAGTGTTACTATTTCTTTTATCAATATGAACGTTTATCCTTAATCATTTGGATCTGAACATTCATTCCACAATAAAGGAAATTACATTGATAATTATGCTAGGTAGCATTCCACATCAAAAATTCTGTTTTTATCATTTACCTACTCGAGGACGAGCATGAATTAAGCTTGGGGATGCTTGATATGTCTCCAACATATCTATAATTTTTCATTGTTCCATGCTATCATATTACCCCTTTTGGATGTTTATGGGCTTTATTTTACACATTTATATCATTTTTGGGACTAACCTACTAACCGGAGGCCCAACCCCTATTGCTATTTTTGTGCCTATTTCAGTATTTCGAAGAAAAGGAATATCAAACGGAGTCCAAACGGAACAAAACCTTCGAGAGCGTGATTTTTGGAACGAACGTGATCCGGAGAACTTGGAGTGCAAGCCAAGCAGCAGCCGAGGCGGCCACGAGATAGGAGGGTGTGCCCACCTCCTCTGGATGCGTCCCCTATCTTGTGGGCCCCTTGGGTGGCCACCGACGTACTTCTTCCTCCTATATACGCCTATGTACCCCGAAAACATCCAGGGAGCCAACGAAACACAATTTCCACCACTGTAACCTTCTGTATCTGCGAGATCCCATCTTGGAGCCTTCGCCGGTGCTCCGCTGGAGGGGGAATCGACCACGGAGGGCTTCTACATCAACACCATAGCCCCTCCGATGAGTTGTGAGTAGTTTACCACAGACCTTCGGGTCCATAGTTATTAGCTATATGGCTTCTTCTCTCTTTTTGGATCTCAATACAATGTTCTCCCCCTCTCTTGTGGAGATCTATTCGATGTAAACTCTTTTTGTGGTGTGTTTGTTGAGATCCAATGAATTGTGGGTTTATGATCAAGTTTATCTATGAATAATATTTGAATCTCCTCTGAATTCTTTTATGTATGATTGAGTTATCTTTGCAAGTCTCTTCGAATTATCAGTTTGGTTTGGCCTACTAGATTGATCTTTCTTGCCATGGGAGAAGTGCTTAGCTTTGGGTTCAATCTTGCGGTGTCCTTTCCCAATGAAAGTAGGGGAAGCAAGGCACATATTGTATTTTTGCCATCGAGGATAAAAAGATGGGGTTTATATCATATTGCTTGAGTTTATCCCTCTACATCATGTCATCTTTCTTAATGCATTACTCTGTTCTTTATGAACTTAATACTCTAGATGCATGCAGGAGTCGGTTGATGTGTGGAGTAATAGTAGTAGATGCAGGCAGGAGTCGGTCTACTTGTCACAGACGTGATGCCTATATACATGATCATGCCTAGATAATCTCATAATTATTCGCTTTTTTATCAATTGCTCGACAGTAATTTGTTCACCCTCCGTAATACTTATGCTATCTTGAGAGAAGCCTCTAGTGAAACCTATGGCCCCCGGGTCTATCCTTTATCATATAAGCTTTAAATCTAATTTTATTTGCATCTTTACTTTTTGCATCTATATTATAAAATACCAAAAATATATTTATCTTATCATACTATCTCTATCAGATCTCACTTTCGCAAGTGGCCGTGGAGGGATTGATAACCCCTTTATCGCGTTGGTTGCGAGTTCTTTGTTTGTTTGTGTAGGTGCGTGGGAGTTTTGAGGATCCTCCTACTGGATTGATACCTTGATTCTCAAAAACTGAGGGAAATACTTACGCTACTTTGCTGCATCACCCTTTCCTCTTCAAGGAAAACCAACGCAAGCTCAAGACGTAGCAGGCTTTAATTATATGGACCTTTTCCTTCCTCCAATGGGTATACACATATTTTAGTTGTTGTTGATTACGTTACTAAGTGGGTAGAAGCTATTCCAACTAGTAGTGCTGATCATAACACTTCTATTAAGATGCTTAAGGAAGTTATTTTTCTGAGGTTTGGAGTCCCTAGATATTTAATGACTGATGGTGCTTCACATTTTATTCATGGTGCTTTTCGTACAATGCTTGCTAAGTATGATGTTAATCGTAGAATTGCATCTCCATACCATCCTCAGTCTAGTGGTCAAGTAGAATTGAGTAATAGAGAGATTAAATTGATTTTGCAAAAGACTATTAATAGATCTAGAAAGAATTGGTCCTAGAAACTTGATGATGCATTATGGGATTATAGAACTGCTTATAAAAATCCTATGGGTATGTCTCCGTATAAAATGGTTTATGGACAAGCATGTCACTTACCTCTCGAACTAGAACATAAGGCATATTGGGACATTAAAGAGCTCAATTATGATTTCAAACTTGCCAGTGAGAAGACGTTATTTGACATTAGCTCGCTTGATGAATGGAGAACCCAGGCCTATGAGAATGCAAGTTGTTTAAAGAAAAAGTTAAAAGATGGCATGACAAAAGGATACAAAAGCGTGAGTTTAATGTAGGTGATTATGTTTTGCTATACAACTCTCGTTTAAGATTTTTTTGCAGGGAAACTTCTCTCTAAATGGGAAGGTTCTTACATTATCGAGGAGGTCTATCGTTCCGGTGCCATCAAAATCAAAAACACCGAAGGCACAAATCCGAAGGTGGTAAACGGTCAAAGAATCAAACATTATATCTCACGTAATCCCATAAATGTTGAAACCAATGTTATTAACACCGTAACCCCGGAGGAGTATATAAGGGACACTTTCTAGAACATTTCAGACTCCGAAAAGGAATAGGTATGTGGTACGTAAGTAAACCGACTCCAAAACTGTTCAAATAGCAATTTCTCTCCGTTTTAGAATATTTAAAAAATAGGAAAAATTAAAAGTACTCCGAAAGAGACACGAGGCATCCACGAGGGTGGAGGGCGCGCCCTACCCCCTGGGCGCGCCCCCTTCCTCGTGGCCACCTCGCGTGCCTTCCGGACTCCATTTTCTTGCACGATACTTCTTCTGGTCGGTAAAAATTCATTATATAATCTCCTGAAGGTTCTGACCACCGTACCACGACAAAATCCTCTATTTTTGTTTCGGGCTGTTTTCTGACAGATCTAGATCACCATGACGTCTCCAAGTGCCCCCAAGGACAAGTTTTTCGAGAAGGTCATCAACCCTTACCTCACGGAGGTGCTGCAACACCCTCAAACCATTGAGATGCGTGAGGGGGTGCTGCACATCTGTGATGTTGAGGGACCGAAGAGGACCTGAAGTGTGGAGACAAGACTCGAAGCAATGGAGCAACAAGTTTTCAAGTGCCAAGGGATGGTGGAATGTGGACTCAACGCCAATCACATGATGATTGCAGAGTTCACCAACAACCACAAGCTGGATGCCAAGAACATCGGGGAGGCCATCTTCAAGCTTCACAAGAAAATCGAGCACCTCCAGGCCCAGATCTATGACCTGCAAAACCAAAACTGTGAGTATGAATATAGATTCAAGAGGATGAGCTTGGTTGCAGATTTGAGGATCCCGGAGACTCGTTCATCCTTCTATGATGGTGAGCCTATGCCTTGGAAGATGGACGACAAGCCTACATCATCAACAACTCCAACATCATCACCTCCGAAGAAAGAGACATAAATACATGCGTATGGGCACCCCCTTGGCAATTGCCAAGCTTGGGGGAGGTGCCCTGGTATTGTATCACCATCACACTTCTATCTTTATCGTTTTACTTAGTTCGATCCTTTTGGTTACATCTTGATCTAGTAGAATAAAGTTTTGGTATGATCTAGCTTTGAGTTTTGTTTTGATCTCTATCTATGTAATCGAGTCCATGAGTTATATATAATAAAGAGAGTTTTGAGTTGAGGGTTTTTGCTATCTTGCTATGATCTTGAGGGAATTAAAGAAAGAATAAAAAGAAATAAAAAGATCATATTGATCTTATGGAGAGTAATGACTTCACACATATAGAGTATGATGAATAAAATTTGTTGAGAGTTGACAAGCATAGTTTTGGTCATCGTTGCAATTAATATGAAGTAATAAAGAAAGAGAGGTTTTCACATATAAATATACTATCTTGGACATCTTTTATGATTGTGAGCACTCATTAAAATATGACATGCTAAAAAAGTAGACAACGTAATGGGTTATGGTTCCTTATATCCGAATAAGTTATATTGTCATGGATCATCCAACATGTTGAGTTTGCCTTTCCCCCTCATGCTAGCCAAATTCTTTGCACCGAGTAGAGATACTACATGTGCTTCCAAACTTCCCTAAACCTAGTTTTGCCATGAGAGTCCACCATACCTACCTATGGATTGAGTAAGATCCTTCAAGTAAGTTGTCATCGGTGCAAGCAATAAAAATTGCTCTCTAAATATATATGATCTATTACTATGAAGAAAATAAGCTTAATACGAGCTTGTGATATGGAATAAATAAAAGCGATGGACTGCATAATAAAGGTCCCTATCACAAGTGGCAATATAAAGTGATGTTCTTTTGCATTAAGATTTTGTGCATTCAACCATAAAAGCGCATGCGCTTCCCTCTACGAAGGGCCTATCTTTTATTTTTACCTTCTACCTTTATACAAGAGTCATGTTGATCTTCACCTTTCCTTTTTACACTTTATCCTTTGGCAAGCACTTTGTGTTGGAAAGATCTCGATATATATATATCCACTTGGATGTAGGTTTTCATAAAGTATTATTGTTGACATTACCCTTGAGGTAAAAGGTTGGGAGGCGAAACTATAAACCCCTATCTTTCTCTGTGTCCAATCGAAACTTTGTACCCATAAGTATTGCGTGAGTGTTAGCAATTGTGAAAGGCTAAATGATAGTTGAGTATGTGGACTTGCTGAAAAGCTCTTATATTGACTCTTTCCGATGTTATGATAAATTGCAATTGCTTCAATGACCGAGATCATAGTTTGTTAGTTTTCAGTGAAGTTTCTGATTCATACTTTACATTGTGAATAGATTGTTACTTAAGCATAACAAATCATATGACAATATATGTGTTGTTCTAAAGATGATCATGATGCCCTCATGTCCGTATTTTATTTTATCGACACTTCTATCTCTAAACATGTGGACAAATTTTTTGTTATTGGCTTTCGCTTGAGGACAAGCGAGGTCTAAGCTTGGGGGAGCTGATACGTCCATTTTGCATCATGCTTTTATATCAATATTTATTGCATCATGGGCTGTTACTACACATTATATCACAATACTTATGCCTTTTCTCTCTTATTTTATAAGGTTTACATGAAGAGGGAGAATGCCGGTAGCTGGAATACTGGACTGGAAAAGGAGCAAACATTAGAGACCTATTCTGCACAATTCCAAAAATCCTAAAACTTCATGGAGATCAATTTTGGAATATATTAAAAATATTGGGCGAAGAAAGCACCAGTGGGGGGCCACCAGCCAGCCTGCCTTGTGGGTCCCCTGGCAGGCCTCTGACGTCCATCTTCTGCTATATGGTGTCTTTTACCCTGTAAAAAATCATAAGAAATCTTTCATGATGAAGCGCCACCGTCTCGAGGCGGAACCTGGGCAAGACAAATCTAGGGCACCGGCGGAGCTGTTCTACCGGGGAAACATCCCTCTGGGAGGGGGAAATCACCGCCGTCATTATCACCATCGATCCTCTCATCGAGAGGGGGTCAATCTCCATCAACATCTTCACCAGCACCATCTCCTCTCAATCCCTAGTTCGTCTCTTGTATCCGATCTCTGTCTCAAAACCTCAGATTGGTACCTGTGGGTTGCTCGTAGTGTTGATTACTCCTTGTAGTTGATGCTAGTTGGTTTATTCGGTGGAAGATCATATGTTCAGATCCTTAATGCTATTCAATATCCCTCTGATTATGAACATGAATATGCTTTGTGAGTAGTTACGTTTTTCCTGAGGACATCGGGAAGTCTTATTTTAAGTAATCATGTGAATTTGGTATTCGTTCGATATTTCGATGAGATGTACGTTGTCTCTCCTCTAGTGGTGTTATGTGAACGTCGACTACATGACACTTCACCATGATTTGGGCCTAGGGGAAGGCATTGTGAAGTAATAAGTAGATGATGAGTTGCTAGAGTGATCGAAGCTTAAACCCTAGTTTATGCATTGCTTCGTAAGGGGCTGATTTGGATCCATATGTTTCATGCTATGGTTAGGTTTACCTTAATTCTTCTTTCATAATTGCAGATGCTTGTGAGAGGGGTTAATCATAAGTGGGAGTCTTGTCCAAGTAAGGACATCACCCAAGCACCGGTCCACCCACATATCAAATTATCAAAGTAACGAACGCGAATCATATGAGCATGATGAAAACTAGCTTGACAGAAATTCCCATGTGTCCTCGGGAGCACCTTGCTTTATATAAGAGTTTGTCCAGGCTTGTCCTTTGGTACAAAAAGGATTGTGCCACCTTGCTGCACCTTGTTTACTTTTGTTACTTGTTACCCGTTACGAATTACCTTATCACAAAAACTATCTGTTACCGGTAATTTCAGTGCTTGCAGAGAATACCTTACAAAAACCCGCTTGTCATTTCCTTCTGCTCCTCGTTGGGTTCGACACTCTTACTTATCGAAAGGACTATGATAGATCCCCTATACTTGTGGGTCATCAAAGCGAACATGGCAGCAGAATGCCAACAAGAATGAAAATTGAGTCAAGAACAATGTGACCAGCCCCGTAAGGGAAGACTGTCAGCGCAATAACGCGTGTTTCACTTGTGGCCAGACCGGGTACTACATAGGGCAGTATCCCAAGAATGGCAAGCCGACTACAGCACTCAAGCCACAAGTCAACAACATGGATCCTTCCCATCTTAGAAGCTCATTCAAGGGCAAGTGCATCATCTCTCCGCTGAAGAAGCCCAAGAAAACCCTGAAGTGGTCATCGGTATGTTTCCTGTTAATAACATATCTGCAACAATTTTATTCGACTCTGCGGCTTCCCATTCTTTTATTTTGCAAAGTTTTATTGTCCAAACCAAGATTTCTTGCTCTCTTCTTGAGAAATTCATGGTGGTACAATCCCCAGGATCCATGCTCAAAACCAACGTGGTATGCCGTGGTCTGGAGATAAACATCCATGGAGTTATTTTCCCTGCCACCTTGGTGTAAGCTGGATGTTATATTGTGAATGGACTGGCTGACAAGACACCAAGTTTGTATCAATTGTCCAACCAGAGAGGTCACATTAATAAACCCGATAGGGCAAGCAGCGCAGTTTGTACTCGCAGAACCATGCCCAAAAGGGATATTATTTATACAGTTGTGGCCTCGGGCATGGAATCAATCCCAGTGGTCAATGAGTTTCCAGATGTATTTCCTGAAGAGTTGCCAAGAATGCCACCAGATCATGAGCTCGAGTTTGCTATTGATCTTGCACCCGAGACATCACCTATATACAAGAAATATTACAGAATGCCTTCATCCAAGCTAGTGGAATTGAAGAAGCAACTGGATGATATGCTAAAAAGGGTACATTCCTCCAAGCTCTTCACCATGTGGATCACCAGCTATATTCGTGGACAAGAAGGATGGTAGTATTCGCATGTGTGTGGACTACCGTTAGCTTAATGATGTCACCATCAAGAACAAGTACCCACTTCCCAGGATTGATGATCTGTTTGAACAACTAAGTGGAGCTCAAATCTTTTCCAACATTGATTTGAGGACTGGGTACTATCAACTCAAAATCAAGAAGGAAGAAATTCCCAACACCGCATTCAGCACTCGTTATGGGTTGTATGAGTATACGGACATGTCTTTTGGTCTGACAAATGCCCCCGCATTCTTCATGCACATGATGAACAAGGTATTCATGGACTTTTTGGACAAGTTTGTGGTGGTATTCATTGACGACATTCTCATATATTCCAAGGGAGAAGAAGAGCATAAACAAAATCTCCTAGCAGTATTGCAAAGGCTCTGTGATCATCAGTTATATGCAAAATTCAGCAAGTGTGAGTTTTGGTTCAAGCAAATAGGTTTCTTGGGGCATATTCTATCAGCTGAAGGAGTAGTCGTAGACCCAAGTAAGGTCACGAATGTGCTAAAATGGCAAGCACCCACGACTGCGTCCGAGATCCGGAGTTTCTTGGGGCTTGCTGGTCATTATCGCCGATTCAGTGAAGGCTTTTCCAAGATTGTGAATCCAATGACAGAACTACTCAAGAAGGATTAGAAATCTGTATGGTCTGAAGATTGCGAGAAGAGCTTCAATGAATTGAAGGCTCGATTGACCACTGCACCCGTGTTGACGCTTCCTGATATTTATTGAAGCTTTGATGTGTATTGTGATGTGTCTAGAAGAGGTATAGGATGCGTGCTCATGCAAGATGGCAAGGTCGTGGCTTATGCATCCAGAAAGCTACGACTGCATGAAGGAAACTATCCTACTCATGACTTGGAGTTAGCGGCAGTTGTGCATGCCTTAAAAATTTGGAGGCATTATCTCATCGGCAAGTGGTGCCAAATATTCACCGATCATAAGAGTCTCAAGTACATATTGACCCAACCAGACATGAATCCCCAACAAACAAGATGACTTGAATTGGTCAAAGACTATGACCTCGATACCAACTGTTGGAAATATGCCCTAGAGGTAATAATAAAGTGGTTATTATTATTTTCCTTGTTCATGATAATCGTTTATTATCCATGCTATAATTGTATTGACCGGAAACTCAAATACATGTGTGGATACATAGACAACAACATGTCCCTAGTAAGCCTCTACCGGACTAGCTCGTTGGTCAAAGATGGCTATGGTTTCCTAGCCATGGACATGAGTTCTCATTTGATAACGGGATCACATTATTATGAGAATGATGTGATGGACAAGCCCCAAACTATGAACATAGCATATGATCGTATCAGTTTATTGCTATCGTTTTTCTGCATGTCAAGTATATGTTCCTATGACCATGAGATCATGCAACTCACTGAGACCGGAGGAGTGCCTTGTGTGCACCAAACATTGTAACGTAACTGGGTGACTATAAAGGTGCTCTATAGGCATCTCCGAGGGTGACTGTTGAGTTGGCATGGATCAAGACTAGGATTTGTCACTCCGTATGGCGGAGAGGTATCTCAGGGCCCACTCGGTAATACAACATCACAATAAGCTTGCAAGCAATGTGACCAATGAGTTAGTCACGGGATTTTGTATTACAGAACGAATAAAGAGACTTGCCGGTAACGAGATTGAACTAGGTATGGAGATACCGACGATCGAATCTCGGGAAAGAAACATACCGATAGACAAAGGGAACTGCATAGGGAATTAGTTGAATCCATGACATCGAGGTTCGACCGATAAGATCTTCGTAGAATATGTAGGAACCAATATGGGAATTGATACATCTCCGTCGTATCTATAATTTTTGATTGTTTCATGACAATATTATTCAACTTTTATATACTTTTGGCAACTTTTATACTATTTTTGGGACTAACATATTGATCCGATTGCCGATGCTAGTTCACATGCATTGCATGTTTTGTTTCAGAAACCCAATATCAAACGGAGTCCAAACAGGATAAAAATGGACGGAGGATTATTTTGGAATATTTATGATTTTTGGGAAGTAAAATCAGCGAGAGCGGTGCCCTAGGGGCGAGGAGATAGGGCGCGCCCTAGGGAGGCGGCGTGCCTGGACTCTCCTGGCCCCCCGTAAGGCGGTTGACGCTCTTCTTTTGCCGCAAGAAAGCTACTTTTATGAGAAAGATCTGGGCGAAAAATTCACCCCAATCGGAGTTACGGATCTCCGGATATAAAGGAAATGGTGAAGGGGCAGAATTCTAGAACGCAGAAACAGAGAGATAGATCCAATCTCGGAGGGGCTCTCTCCCCTCCCAAGCCATGGGAGCCAAGGACTAGAGGGTAAACCCTTCTCCCATCTAGGGAGAAGGTCAAGGAAGAAGAAGAAGAAGGGGGGCTCTCTCCCCCTTGCTTCCGGTGGCGCCGGAACGCCGCTGGGGGCCATCATCATCACCATGATCTTCACCAACACCACCGTCATCTTCACCAACATCTCCAACAGCTTCCCCCCTCTATCTACAGCGGTCCACTCTCACACAACATGCTGTACCCTCTACTTGAACATGGTGCTTTATGATTCATATTATTTTCCAATGATGTGTTGCCATCCTGTGATGTCTGAGTAGATTTTCGTTGCCTATCGGTGATTGATGAATTGCTATGATTGGTTTGAGTTACATGTTTTATTATTGGTGCTATCCTATGGTGCCCTCCGTGTCGCATAGCGTGAGGGATTCCGCTGTAGGGTGTTGCAATGCGTTCATGATTAAACTTATAGTGGGTTGCGTGGTGGTGAAACACAAACCCGAGTAAGGGGATTGTTGCGTATGGGATTAAGGGGACTTGATACTTTAATGCTATGGTTGGGTTTTACCTTAATGAATCTTTAGTAGTTGTGGATGCTTGCTAGAGTTCCAATCATAAGTGCATATGATCCAAGTAGAGAAAGTATGTTAGCTTATGCCTCTCCCTCATATAGAATTGCAATAGTGATTACCGGTCTAGTAACATAGTCAATTGCTTAGGGACAATTTCACAACTCCTACCATCACTTTTCCACACTCGCTATATTTACTTTATTGCTTCTTTATCTAAACATCCCCTAGCTTTTATTCACGCGTTCTTTATTATCTTGCAAACTTATCCTATCACACCTACAAAGTACTTCTAGTTTCATACTTGTTCTAGGTAAAGCGGACGTCAAGTGTGCGTAGATTCGTATCAGTGGCCGATAGGACTTGAGAGAGTATTTGTTCTACCTTTAGCTCCTCGTTAGGTTCGACACTCTTACTTATCGAAAGAGGCTACAACTATCCCGTATACTTGCGGGTCATCAAGACCTTTTTCTGGCGCCGTTGCCGGGGAGTCATAGCGTGGGGTGAATATTCTCGTGTGTGCTTGTTTGCTTTATCACTAAGTAATTTTTTTGTTGTTCTAAGTTGTTCTCTAACTTTAGTTATGGATATGGAACACGAAATATCAAAAAAATTAGGTGTACTTTCTACTCATGGAGATGGGGTAACTCCTAAAACCCTCGATTCTCATTATGTGAAAGATATTATGTACTACTTTGATAATCCTGAGAAAACCCCATTCAACTTTATAATGGGAGACATGTTGGGTCAACGTGAATACTTTAGGGATTATCGCTTTACACAAAAAGGGAAACTATTATGGGATCAAATTAATATGTTGCGTTGGTATGCTCGTCAACTACGCTTGAGATATGATTTTACTTGTTGCTCTAGGATGAAGGCTCCACACCTTCCCTTTTCATGCAAATTTAATGGTAATGAAACCTTAGCTTCTTATGCTAATGGTATATATGATTACTATGATGTTGAACAAATTGAAGAATTTATTGCTTTTAAGGCTGCTTATGAAATTGAATCTTTGTTTGAAAAGGATGAAGCTTTTGATGATGATGTTTATAGGCCTGAAAATCTTGCTATACTTAGATATTGCTATGAAAATTATGAATACAATTACAATATTAATGCATTTATTAAGGAAGTCTCCGCTGTCTAAGAAGAGAGTAATATTTTGCAGGAAGCTATGGAAGAAGAAACTGATGAAACTGTGAGCTCATTGGATGAAAAAGATGATGAGGAGAGCAAAGAACAAAAGGAGGAAGAGCGGATTGATCACCCGTGCCCACCTTCTAATGAGAGTAACTCTTCAACTCATACATTGTTTAATTCCCCTTCGTGCTTACCGAAGGATGATTACTATGATGATTGCTATGATCCCGTTGATTCTCTTGAAATATCCCTTTTTGATGATGCTTGCTATGCTTGTGGCCAAGAAGCCAATATGAATTACGCTTATGGAGATGACCTTGCTATAGTTCCTTATGTTAAACATGAAATTGTTGCTATTGCACCCACGCATGATAGTCCTATTATCCTTTTGAATTCTCCCGACTACACCATATCGGAGAAGTTTGCGCTTAGTAAGGATTATATTGATGGGTTGCCTTTTACCGTTGCACATGATGATTTTGATAGATATAATATGCATGTGCTTGCTGCTCCTACTTGCAATTATTATGAGAGAGGAACTATATCTCCACCTCTCTATGTTTCCAACATGATAGAATTGCAAGAAACTGCTTATACTATGCATTGGCCTTTACTTGATGTGCATGAATTGTTCTTTTATGATATGCCGATGCATAGGAAGAGAGTTAGACTTCGTCATTGCTTGATATATGTTGCTTTGTGCTCACTACTAAATCACAAATCATTGTTAATTAAAATTGGCTTTGATATACCTTGGGATCCAGGTGGACCCATTACTTGAGCACTATATGCCTAGCTTAATGGCTTTAAAGAAAGCGCTGCCAGGGAGACAACCCGGAAGTTTTATAGAGTCATTTATTTCTGTTGAGTGCTTTTATATGGTTTAAAAACAAAAAAATAAAGAGGGGAACCTAAAACTTTTCAAAAAAGGAAAGTGAAAGTGAGAAAGACAAGCATTGTTGAAGTGGGAGAGCTCCTTGAACTTTGTTCATGCTCACAGAAACTTTGTGAATCTTGATTACAGAAATTTTTCATAAAAAATAATTATCCCCTTGTATAATCTATTATCTATTATCTATTATCTATTATTTAATTAAAACAAGAGGCAAATAAGCTATTACGTTCGTCCACACAGATTAAATTATCTTGACCATTAATGTTATATACTAACGGCTGAGATTTAATGATGTAAACGTTACACACAAATATTGTTATGTACCAACAATTAGCCATGTCATGTACCAATAGCTATGTTTTCCAACCGTGGCCGAACGTGATGGACAGGATCGCATGAGAGGTAAACTGAGAAGTTCAGATTGACAAGAGATTCTCTAGAAACAGGGATTTTCAAAAAACATTGGCAAGGAGAAAAAGAGAAATTAGAAGGGTAAGCCATCCTGAGATAAAAAAAAGTCATGCTATAGCGTGCGGGTATAGGCAAGTCGAAGCCTATTGTGCGGCGTACGTGCGTAGGCCAGTCAAATCCTATTATGAGTAGGACAAGGACAGATTATTAGCAATATCACAAAAAAGACAGATTATTAGCAAATATCTGGGTCGATGGTACATGCATATATACCTAGGATTCCAGCTTTTTGAAGTGATGACTACCTCATGCTTCACGCGACCTCGCCGCCGGCGAGCCGGCAAGCGGCCAAACTACAATTACGGCTGTACCTAAATCATTGTTTATTTACCTACTGGATATGTATGATTGTATCAGCGGCAGTGTGGCTACGCGACAAAGGAAGAGGCGCATGTGGCTGGACAGAAACGTAGACGGCGTGGCCATGGAAGGACTCGGGGACGGCGTGGCCATGGAAGGACTCGGCGATTGTGGCGGCGCGGTCAATTCGGGTTAAGAGGTAAACACTTTTTTTTTGAAAGATCCAGGCTTGCTGGCTTTTCATTGGCTTAGTAGGGGAGAGTTACAAAATTTGTGATCAAGTGATCAGTCAAGAGTAAACAGGGTTACAGAGGCATAGAAGAAGGGAGCAAACATGGACCCTTTCCCCACCGCTGTATAGCAAAAACCCTAGGTCTATTCCTCACGTTGTTTCCCCGAAAAGGGGCGCTATGGCATGGGCTCCGGCGAGTCTCCATTGCTCGATGTCTCTCCGGCAGGCCTCTGCTATGCTGAGTGTACTTGGCGTCTTTCCTCTGAATGTGCATCTGTTTCTTTCAAGCCAGATTTGCCAGGCGATCAAAGCCACCATGGTCTTGACTTCTCTTCTTTCCCTTGGCGCCGCAGAGTTGAGGATTGCAACGACAGCCTCGGTTGTTGTGTTGCTTGCACTCCAGGAGGCCGGGGAGAGTGCCGCACAGCCCTCACAGGTGGCTGCCTTTCTCCAAACTTCCCTCGATGTGTTGCACTCCCAAAGCAGGTGGGAGGAGGACTCGAGGTTGCGGCAGCAAAGTTGGCAGAAATATGGATTTTCCCAGCCCCTACATTGCAGGCGATCGTTGCACCAGAGCCGGTTGTGGTGGAATAGCCAGAGATAGAACTTGATCTTTCCAGGTGCCCAGATCTTCCATACCAAGCTTTTCATGGCCGAGATTGGTTGCGAAGGGAGTTGAGAGTTGTACGCTGACCTCGCCGTGTAGTGGCCACCGGCTTTCCAGGTGATCTTGTTCTCGATCCTTTCCTGCAGCGCCAAGCTGGCCTCTCTGATGCGGCGCTGCAGCAGCACGATCTGGGGGATGATTTCCAGGTTGTTGCCGCGCCTGAGGTCCATGATCCATCTGCCATCGCGAAGCGCCTCCGCCACCATGTGGTTCTTCCTGGTTGAGCGCCCGAATAGGTCGGGGTAATCTTGCCGTAGTGGTTGCTCGCAAAGCCAGCAGCAGTGCCAGAAGAGGGCTCTGGTGCCGTCGCTCACTGTCACCGTCGTTGCCGAGGCGAAGAGCGCTCTATCTTTGTCATCGCAAGGCATCTCCAGACGTGTCCATGGCCTGGCCGGATCCGTCCACGCCAGCCAGAGCCAGAGCCAAGTGGTAAACACTGACTGGTGCTTTGACCGAGCACAACACAAACACACACGTACACACATGTCTAGATGTGAACAAGGCACGTTGATTGATCTATCTCCCGCTAAGCACGCTACGTTCTAATTCTTCATGCTACCAATTACTGCATGCGTTATACCAACATACTCCCTCCGTTCCTAAATACTTGTCTTTCTAGGCATTTCAACAAGTGACTACATACGCAGCAAAATGAGTGAATCTACACTCTAAAATATGTCTACATACATCCGTATGTAGTAGTCATTTAAAATGTCTAGAAAGACAAATATTTAGGAACGGAGGGAGTATTATGTATGCATGCGTTCGTGAGATATATGTGTTTTTTTTTTGCAGCGGTACGAGATATATGTGTGTTTTTTCTTTGCAGTGGCATATGCATTTGTTTTAATTTTCTAGATGGGATATGCATTATGCATGTGTGTGAAATCATTCGGTTGTGAAGTAACTACGTATTTCTTAGATGGCCAATGTTCTGGACTTTTTCTTACAAAATCCATTGGATTAAGAATCAATGATCATATAATGTTTAGATAGATTTAAAAAAATGAAATTGCGATGATCGGCTATATTAAAGGTCTACAAAACGAATTTCCTCATGTTTTTTCCTTTATGTGATATTCTTGAGCATATATTTCTTTTCTCTCTTCAACGGTTCAACCTGCACTGTAAATTTTTATATATGGTTCAGCTAACAAATGACTGTAAATTTTCTCTCTTCAACGATTTTAATCGTATTTCTCTCTTTTTAACAAATAATTACTTTTACTATATATTAGTAGTTTAACATATATCGGTTTCTAAGACAAAGGTTAAAAATATATACACCACTGATTTAGATAATAGTGGTTGAGTTGAAAGACCAAAAAGTTACAAAAAACAATAGGAATCACAATTATTTGCATCAGACATCTCGGTCAAAAGAAAACAATTATTTGCATCAGACACGTACATGATCTAGCCAGCCATCGTGTCACCAGTTATCCTGGCAAAAAAAAAACACGGCACAAAGATGCGCTACATGTGTGTGTTCCCTAGAATAAAAAAGTATATATTTTTTTATAGGATATGAGACAGAAAAATCAATCAAGCTCCTGCATACATGTCCGTATTAGAATCTACAGTAAATCACAAAGCAAAGCAAACAGTTCAAAACAAAAAGCAAAGGAAAAAAAAGGCTTTACGGACAACCAGATAGCAGTCGGTGCTGCGTTGCATCACTGACATCATGGGTCATGTTAGCAGTTGACATCATTGGTGCTGACAGCACCAACCAATTTAATATAATTTTTCAAATTGGAATTTGTTGCATAATTTAAACTGAAATATCTGTAAAATGTAAAGAACGTGACTATTTAGTTACAAAGAATTCAGACTATGATTTTAAGAATGTGACTATTTTACAAAAGAATTTATGAAAGAGAACTAATGTTAGTAATTTGGCTTTTGTACAAAAAATCCCATCTGTATACTATAGAATCTAATTCAAAATGAGCTATATTAAATATTCATTTTATATAGATGAATAATACATATAATATATTTTTATATGTGATTTTTGTAATTCAAATAAAAGGAAAGTAGCAACCTACATAATACGTATATATAGTCCATAAATAGCAAAGCTCAACATATACTCTAATATCACATAATAGATCCGAGTACTGTATACATAATTCTAACTGGTATATACAGGAGGGAAGTAATTTCAATGTACATATTTTGAATATCATTTGAAGTCAACAATTTGCAATATTTGTTAACAGAGGAAAAAGGCCAATGTATGAAAGCGGCCAGGAAGTGGTAAATTCATAAGGGACACAAGTGTATTTGCATCTGTACACATCACAAAAAGGGTATGGACATCATATGGTAAAGTGAATCGGTAGATCTCTGCGAGTGTGATATGTATAAGATGGAGCATACCACGCCAAAGAAGGAAAATGTTGTTGTGGCAACAATAATAAATCTTGGAATTACAAATCATTGGAAGTGTATAATAATAAATCAAGTTAGTTTCCTTAGGAATGAAATTTGACACAAACGACATGTGGTAATCAGAATTTACAGAAGTAAGAGTATTTAAGCGCTGAAGAATAGTTAGTAAATTTTGCTGATTATGTAAGAATGAAGGCACTAAGTTGATAGTCAATTGACGACATGCATTTTGGAAAATTGATTTTTTTTGTAAAGCATTTGGATACATGAAGGACACACAAATATAACAATGTAATCCGTAATTAATATCACAGATGATGTGGCAGGTGGATGAAAGGAAGTTTAAACTGATATAATTCTGGATGGAAAATTCTCGAGGAGATATTTAGAAAGCATCAAAATATGTTCATACTTTAGTTTTCTAACTACATATTGGTGACAAAACATAAATGCATACAACGACAACAATGTGTGCTTCAAACTTTTCAAACATAAGCATTACCATAGATTATTTTAATTTCCAAGTAAAATGTACATTTTATTTTCCTTGCATATTTTTTTGTGGTGATATTATTTATATTTTTATCCATACACATCCATAAAATAGATAATTGAAAAATGTGCGCCCAAATGTGAGTCAAAATCTATGAGAATGTCTATATACAAATAAATAAGATCTAGCCGCGCAAATGCGCGGGTCACACTGCTAGTTCCATTGTATTATAAAAATAATGTGCTAAGGTTTGCCTTTAGGATGTTTACAATGCTTGTTGGTTTGTACGGTGCAGGACAAAAACTTTGGCTGTAGTGCGTGATTTTACATTTTTAACTGGAACGTCAATTGGTTCTGATTCCTTCTGAACTGTCTTTCTATACAACTTGTTTATTTTTACTAATTTTGGTAGAATTTTTGGGGTATCATAAGTATGGTGGATGTTCAGATTGCTACAGACTGTTCTGTTTTTGACAGATTCTGTTTTTGATGCATAGTTTGCTTGTTTTGATGAATCTATCAATTTATATTAGTGGATTAAGCCATGGAAAAGTTATATTACAGTGGACACAATGCAAAAACAAAATATGAATTGGTTTTCAACAGTACTTAGAGTGGTGATTTGCTTTATTGTACTAACGGATCTTACCGAGTTTTCTGTTGAAGTTTTGTGTGGATGAAGTGTCTAAACGAGGAGGTCTCGATATGAGGAAAAGGAAGAGAGGCAAGAGCTCAAGCTTGGGGATGCCCGAGGCACCCTAAGTAAATATTCAAGGAGACTCAAGCATCTAATCTTGGGGATGCCCCGGAAGGCATCCCCTCTTTCTTCAACAAGTATCGGTATGTTTTCGTATTCGTTTCGTTTATGCATTATGTGCAAGTCTTGGAGCGTCTTTTGCATTTAGTTTTCACTTTTATTTTATGAACCATGCTGGTATGAGATAGTCCTTGGTTGATTTATAGAATGCTCATTGCACTTCACTTAAATCTTTTGAGTGTGGCTTTATAGAATGCTTCATGTGCTTCACTTATATCATTTGAATGTTGGATTGCCTATTTCTCTTCACATAGAAAACCGCCATTTGTAGAATGCTCTTTTGCTTCACTTATATTTGCTAGAGCGTGGGCTTATCTTTTGTAGAAAGAATTAAACTCTCTTACTTCACTTATATCTATTTAGAGAGATGACAGGAATTGGTCATTCACATGGTTAGTCATAAAATCCTACATAAACTTGTAGATCGCTGAATATGATATGTTTAATACCTTGCAATAGTTTTGCGATATAAAGATGGTGATATTAGAGTCATGCTAGTGGGTGGTTGTGGATTGTAGATACACTTGTATTGAGGTTTGCAAGTCCCGTAGCATGCACGTATGGTAATCGTTGTGTGACAAATTTGAAGCATGGGGTGTTTCTTTGATTTTCTTCCTTATGAGTGGCGGTCGGGGACGAGCGATGGTCTTTTCCTACCAATCTATCCCCCTAGGGGCATGCGTAGTAGTACTTTGCTTTGAGGGCTAATAAACTTTTGCAATAAGTATATGAGTTCTTTATGACTAATGTGAGTCCATGGATTATACGCACTCTCACCCTTCCATCATTGCTAGCCTCTTTGGTACCGTGCATTGCCCTTTCTCACCTCGAGAGTTGGTGCAAACTTCGTCGGTGCATCCAAACCTCGTGATATGATATGCTCTATCACACATAAGCCTCCTTATATCTTGCTCAAAACAGCCACCATACCTACCTATCATGGCATTTCCATAGCCATTCCGAGATATATTGCCATGCAACTTCCATCATCATCATATACATGACTTGAGCATTTATTGTCATATTGATTTGCATGATCGTAAGATAGCTAGATCATTGCTACGCTAGATCATTGCATATCCCGGTACACCGCCGGAAGCATTCATATAGAGTCATATCTTGTTCTAGTTTCGAGTTGTAATTCATAAGTTGTAATCAATAAAAGTGTGATGATCATAATTATTAGAGCATTGTCCCAAAAAAGGCCAAAAAAAAGAAAGGCCAAAGAAAAAAAAGAAAAAGAAAATAAATAAATAAAAAGGGGCAATGTTACTATCTCTTTTTCCACACTTGTGCTTCAAAGTAGCACCATGTTCTTCATGTAGTGAGTCTCATATCTTGTGCTTCAAAGTAGCACCATGTTTTTCATATAGTGAGTCTCATAGGTTGTCATTTTCATATACTAGTGGGAATTTTTCATTAGAACTTGGCTTGTATATCCCTACGATGGGCTTCCTCAAATGCCCTAGGTCTTCGTGAGCAAGCAAGTTGGATGCACACCCACCAGTTTTCTTTTGTTGAGCATTTATTTATAGCTCTAGTGCATCTGTTGCATGGCAATCCCTACTCCTCGCATTGACATCAATTGATGGGCATCTCCATAGCCCGTTGATTAGCCGTGTCGATGTGAGACTTTCTCCTTTTTTGTCTTCTCCACATAACATCCATCATTATATTCTATTCCACCTATAGTGCTATGTCCATGGCTTGCGCTCATGTATTGTGTGAGGGTTGAAAAAGCTGAGCGCATTAAAAAGTATGAACCAATTGCTCGGCTTGTCATCGGGGTTGTGCATGATGGGGGCATTTTGTGTGACGAAAATGAAGCATGGCCAAACTATATAATTTTGTAGGGATAAGCTTGCTTTGGCCTTGTTGTTTTGAAAAGACATGATTGATTTATTGGTACACGCAAAGTATTATTGTTTCTATGTCAAATGATAGACTATTGCTTTGAATCACTCGTGTCTTAATATTCATGCCATGATTAGACATATGATCAAGATTATGCTAGGTAGCATTCCACATCAAAAATTATCTTTTTTATCATTTACCTACTCGAGGACGAGCAGGAATTAAGCTTGGGGATGCTGATATGTCTCCGTCGTATCTATAATTTTTGATTGTTTCATGCCAATATTATTCAACTTTTATATACTTTTGGCAACTTTTATACTATTTTTTGGGACTAACATATTGATCCGATTGCCTAGTGCCGCCTCGCTCATTGCATGTTTTTGTTTCAGAGAAACCCAATATCAAACGGAGTCCAAACTGGATAAAAATGGACGGAGAATTATTTTGGAATATTTATGATTTTTGGGAAGTAAAATCAACGCGAGATGGTGCCCGAGGGGGCCAGGAGATAGGGGGCGCGCCCTGGACTCTCCTGCACCCCCCCCCCCGTAAGGCGGTTGACACTCTTCTTTTGCCGCAAGAAAGCTACTTTTATGAGAAAGATCTGGGCGAAAGATTCACCCCAATCGGAGGGAAATGGTGAAGGGGCGGAATTCCAAAACGGAGAAACAGAGAGATAGATCCAATCTCGGAGGGGCTCTCGCCCCTCCCAAGCCATGGGAACCAAGGACCAGAGGGGAAACCCTTCTCCCATCTAGGGAGAAGGTCAAGGAAGAAGAAGAAGAAGAAGAAGGGGCTCTCTCTCCCCCTTGCTTCCGGTGGCGCCGGAACGCCACCGGGGGCCATCATCGTTACCGCGATCTTCACCAACACCGCCGTCTTCTTCACCAACATCTCCATCACCTTCCCCCCTCTATCTACAGCGGTCCACTCTCCCGCAACCCGCTGTACCCTCTACTTGAACATGGTGCTTTATGCTTCATATTATTTTCCAATGATGTGTTGCCATCCTATGATGTTTGAGTAGATTTTCGTTGTCCTATCGGTGATTGATGAATTGCTATGATTGATTTGAGTTGCATGTTTTATTATTGGTGCTGTCCTATGGTGCCCTCCGTGTCGCGCAAGTGTGAGGGATTCCCAATGTAGGGTGTTGCAATGTGTTCATGATTCGCTTATAGTGGGTTGCGTGAGTGACTGAAACACAAACCCGAGTAAGGGGATTGTTGCGTATGGGATAAAGGGGACTTGATACTTTAATGCTATGGTTGGTTTTTACCTTAATGAATCTTTAGTAGTTGCGGATGCTTGCTAGAGTTCCAATCATAAGTGCATATGATCCAAGCAGAGAAAGTATGTTAGCTTATGCCTCTCCCTCAAATAGAATTGCAATAGTGATTACCGGTCTAGTAACATAGTCAATTGCTTAGGGACAATTTCACAACCTACCACCACTTTTCCACACTCGCTATATTTACTTTATTGCTTCTTTATCTAAACAGGCCCTAGCTTTTATTTACGCGTTCTTTATTATCTTGCAAACCTATCCTATCACACCTACAAAGTACTTCTAGTTTCACACTTGTTCTAGGTAAAGCAAACGTCAAGCGTGCGTAGAGTCGTATCAGTGGCCGATAGGACTTGAGAGAGTATTTGTTCTACCTTTAGCTTCTCATTGGGTTCGACACTCTTACTTATCGAAAGAGGCTACAACTATCCCGTATACTTGCGAGTCATCAGGCATCTAGGTCCCGCTATTGGTTATTGACCGTAGAGGTGTCTTGGTCATGTCTGAATAGTTCTCGAACCCACAGGGTCTACACACTTAATGTTTGGTGATGGTATAAGTATAGTTGAGTCATTATGGTGGTTATCGGAGGTTGTTCGGAGTCCTGGATGAGATCCCGGACGTGACGTGGAACTTCAAAATGGTTCGGAGGTGAAGATCAATATATTGGATGAAGGGTATTGGAGTCCAGAATTGTTCCGGAGGTACCGGGTGATGACCAGCGTCACCGAAAGGGGTTTCGGGGGGGGGGGGGCAAGTGTTGGGGGGCCATGGACCAAGGGGAGGTTGCAAACCAGACCACTAAGGCGCTGAGCGCCCCCTCACCCCATCTCACGTAACCAGGAGGGTTGGGGGCGCCCCCCTAGGGATTCCCACCTCCCGGATTGGGGGGCAAGTCACCCTAGGGAGATCCCATCTGCCCTGGCCGCCGACCCCCTAGGGAAAACCCTAGGGGCGCCCACTCCTCCTCCCTTCCCCTATATATAGAGAGGTAGAGAGAGGGCAACCGCACCCCAAGAGCACATCTTCACGCCATGATGCTGCCTCTCCTCTTCCTCGCATCCCTCTTCCTCTCCGTAATGCTTAGCGAAGCTATGCTGAGATTCCGCCACCACCACTGGCACCATGTCGTCGTGCTTTCGGAGGACTTGAGGTACTACTTCACCATCGCTCATTGGATCGAGGAGGTGAAGGCCTCATCAAGCCGTATGTGTGTTGAACACGGAGGTGCCGTCCGGTCGGCACTTGGATCGGAGTTCACGGGACGGATCGTGATTGGATCGCGAAGACGTTCGACTACATCAACCGTGTTTCTTAACGCTTCCTCTTACCGATCTATAAGGGTATGTAGATGCAATCTCTCGTCTCGTAGATGTTCATCTCATAGATTGGATTTTTGTGAGCGTAGGAATTTTTTTTGTTTCCCATGCAATGTTCCCCAACAGTGGTATCAGAGGTAGGTCTAGCATAGATGACATCACGAGTAGAACACAAAGGAGTTTGTGGGCGTTGATATTCAGATTGCTTCCTTCCTTG
Source organism: Aegilops speltoides (assembly GCA_021437245.1). NCBI lineage: Eukaryota > Viridiplantae > Streptophyta > Magnoliopsida > Poales > Poaceae > Aegilops > Aegilops speltoides. The sequence continues at coordinate 436,882,398 of CM038147.1, read as the reverse complement.
GTATTTTCTTGATTCGGCGGTATTGTGGGATGAAGCGGCCCGGACCAACCTTACATGTCCACATACATGAGACCGGTTCCATCGACAGACGTGTGACTTTGTTGCATAAAGATGGCTGGCGGGTGTCTATCGCTCCCACCTTAGTTGAATCGGATTCGACAAAGGTGGTCCTTGTAGAAGGTTAAATAGCAACTTGCATATCACAGTTGTGGCTTTGCGTAGGTAAGAATCGTTCTTGCTAGATACCCATAGCAGCCACATAAAACATGCAACAACAATTAGAGGACGTCTAACTTGTTTTTGCAGGGTATGTTGTGATATGATATGGCCAAAGACATGATGAGATATATTTTATGTATGAGATGATCATGTTTGTAATAGTTTATATCGACTTGCATGTCGATGCATACGACAACCGGCAGCAGCCATAGGGTTGTCTTTAATTATTGTATGACCCGCGTGTCAATCATTAAGCGCTATGTAATGCTTTACTTTATCACTAAGCGGTAGCAATAGTAGTAGAAGCATGGTTGGCATGACAACCCCGATGGCGAAACGATGATGGAGATCATGGTGTCATGCCGGTGACGATGGAGATCATGTCAGTGCTTTGGAGATGGAGATCAAAAGCACAAGTTGATGGCCATATCATGGCACTTATGATTTGCATGTGATGTTAAGACTTTTATGCATCTTATTTTGCTTACGACGACGGTAGCATTATAAGGTGATCCCTCACTAAAATTTCAAGATAAAATTGTGTTCTCCCCAAAGTGTACCATTGCGAAAGTTCGTCGTTTTGAAGCACCACGTGATGATCGGGTGTGATAGACTCTACATTCACATACAATGGGTGCAAGCCAGTGTTGCACATGCGGAACACTTGGGTTAAAATTGACGAGCCTAGCATGTACAGACATGGCCTCGGAACACAAGAGACCGAAAGGTCGAACACGAGTCATATAGCATATATGATCAACATGGAGATGTTCACTATTGAAACCACCTCATCTCACGTGATGATCGGACTTGGGTGGGTGAATATGGATCGTGTTACACTCGGACAACCGGAGGGATGTTGATTTGAGTGGGAGTTCCTAGGTAATATGATTAATTGAACTCATTATCATGAACAATAGTCTAAATTTTCCTTTGCAAATTTATGTTGTAGATCAATGGCTCGCGCAGTAGCTCCCCCGAATTCAATGCATTCCTAGAGAAAGCTAAGACAAAAGATGATGGAAGTAACTTTGTGGACTAGGACCGTAATCTGAGGATTATCCTCGCGGCTTCCCATAAGTCTTATGTCCTTGAAGCACTGCTTGGTGCGCCACCCCCTCCAGCGACTCTAGACTTTGTGAACGCCTGGTAGTCGCATGTTGATGACTCCTTAATAGTTCAGTGCACCATGTTGTATGGCTTAGAGTCGGGACTTCAAAGGTGTTTTGAACGTCATGGAGCATATGAGATGTTCCAAGAGTTGAAGTTCATCTTTGAGAAGAATGCCTGGATCGAGAGGTATGAGACCTCTGATAAGTTCTATGCTTGCAAGATGGAGGAGAATGGGTCTGTCAGTGAGAACATACTCAGAATGTCTGGGTACTACAACCGTCTGGCTGAATTGGGAATTGAACTCCCACCTGAGGCTGTCACTAATAGAGTTCTTCAATCGCTACCACCTAGCTACAAGAGCTTTGTGTTGAACTATACCATGCAAGGGATGAACAAGTCAGTCTCCGAGATGTTCGCGATGCTGAAAGCCGCTGAGTGAGACATCCAGAAGAGGAGCATCAAAGTGTTGATGGTGAATAAACCACTAGTTTCAAGAAGAGCAAAGGAAAGAAGGGAAACTTCAAGAAGGGTGGCAAAACAGTTGCTCCTCCCGTGAAGAAACCCAAGGCTGGACCCAAGCCAGAAACTGAGTGCTTCTATTGCAAGGGAACTGGCCACTGGAGAACTGCCCCAAGTATCTGTCCGACAAGAAGGGGGCCAACGTCAACAAAGGTATATATAATATACATGTCATTGATGTGTACCTTACCAACTCTCGTTGTAGTGCCTGGGTATTTGATAACCGGTTCGGTTGCTCACATTTGCAACTCAAAGCAGGAACTACGGGAGGCTGGCAAAGGATGAAGTGATGATGCACGTGGGAGATGGTTCTAAGGTTGATGTGATCGCCGCCGGCACGCTCGCTCTTCGATTACCATCGGGATTAGTGATGAACCTGAATAACTATTATTTATTGCCTGCGTTGAGCATGAACATTATATCTGGATCTTATTTAAGGTGAGACGGTTACTCATTTAAATCAGTGAATAATGGTTGTTCTATTTATATGGGTAATATATTTTATGGTCATGCACCCAATGTAAGGGGTTTATACTTATTGAATCTCGATAGTAATGATACACATGTTCATAACATTGATGCCCAAAGATGTAGAGTTAATAATGATAATACCACTTTCTTGTGTAACTGCCGCTTAGGTCATATTGATGTAAAGTGCATGAAGAAACTCCATGCTGATGGACTTTTGGAGTCATTTGATTTTGAATCACTTGACACATGCAAACCATGACTCATGGCAAGATGACTAAGACCCCGTTTTTCAGAATAATGGAGCGGGAAAGTGACTTGTTGGAAATCATACATACTGATGTGTGTGGTATGATGAGCGTTGACGCGCGTAGTGGATATCGTTACTTTCTCACCTTCACCGATGACTTGAGTAGATACGGGTATATTTACTTGATGAAGCATAAGTCTGAAATGTTTGAAAAGTTCAAGCAATTTCAGAGTGAAGTTGGGAATCATTGTAACAAGAAGATTAAATTCCTACGATCCGATCTAGGGGGAGAATATCTGAGTTATGAGTTTGGCAATCACTTAAGACAATGTGGAATTGTTTCATAGTTGACGCCACCTGGAACACCACAGCGTAATGGTGTGTCTGAATGTCGTAATCGTACCTTATTGGATATGGTGTGTTCTATGATGTCTCTTGCCCATCTGCCACCACTATAAAAAAAAGACACATCCGTGACATTTTGGGCCGAACGAAATTTTTTGCTGTCATACCTATGACACTTCTATGACGATAATTGTGACAAAACCCGGTATCATCATAGATGTGGTGGGCTCCTACTTCTATGACAAAAAATCATGACAGAAAATGGGATTTTTGTCCTGGGAGGGCCGGAGACGCAGATGCATGACATTCTTTGGGCCATCCATGACGGAAAAAACCGTGGTAGAGTGAGGGGGAGGAAAATTTCGGGGAGTTACCGGTTACGGTGGGAGGTCGGGGGCCGAGCGATGCGCGTTTGTCTCATACACGTACGCGCGTGTTGTGAGGCGTTGGCTCTAACTGAACCTGAGCGAGGCATTGGGCTCTAATCAACCCGGCGATTGACTTTGCAGTTCTGCGTTCATCGAACCCGGCGATCGATCGATGGCTGTTAATCGACCCGATGGAGCGATTCTTCGCTACTACGCTAATCAAGCCGATCGATCTGCCTCTGGATGAACTGTGAGTGTTGTGGGGGGGTTGGATGAGCAAGGGCGGTGGCGTTGCCTCTGGATGAACAGGACCCGTGGTGTGGAGGGCTGGATGAGCGAGAGATGGTGGAGGGTGGTTGAACATGACCCGTGGTGTGGAGGGCTGGATGAGCAGAGATGGTGGAGGGGTGCCCGTGGGGGTGGTTGAGCAATGGCCGTGGAGTAGCGCGGTGGAGGTTGGATGAGCAGGAGCCCGTGGAGGCTGGAGGAGGTCGACGGTAGCCTATGGAGGCCGGAGGAGGTCGACGGTGGAGATGAACAGATCCGTGGAGTCCGTTTTGCGATCGCCACACCCTCTCGATGAACAGGACCCGCCACCGTAGCGCTCCAACACAAGTCCGTTTCATCTGTTTTGCGGTACGCCACACCCCTCCCGATCAACAGGACCCCCGTTTCGACCGTAGGAGGTCCGTTTTGCGGTACGCCACACCCCTCCCGATCAACAGGACCCCCGTTTCGACCGTAGGAGGTCCGTTTCCTCCGTTTTGCGGTACGCCACACCCCTCTCGATCAACAGGACCCCGTTCCGAACGTGGCCGGTCGAACACAAGGCCGTTTCCTCCGTTCTGCGGTACGCCAAGCCTCGTTTCCATCGCCTGTTCCGTCCAAGCTGGTTGGCTCCCACGTCTTCCGTTGCCTCTTGATGAACACGACACATTCCGTTGCCTCCCGATGAACACGACGCATTCCGTTGCCTCCCCATGAACATGATGACGACGTTGTTTCTCCGTTCCGACCCAGCCATGTACGTATGCGCGAGTAGGCGTTCGAGACCCCGCCCATATGTACACATATGTGGCCGTATTTTCTTTCTTGCACCCTGGCCGTGCTACCTCTTGAGCACTGTGTTGGATTTCCCCGAAGAGGAGAGGATGATGCAACAAAGTAGCGTAAGTATTTCCCTCAGTTTTTGAGAACCAAGGTATCAATCCAGTAGGAGACCACGAAAAAGTCCCTTGTACCTACACAAAACGATAGCTACTCGCAACCAACGCGATTAGGGGTTGTCAATTCCTTCATGGTCACTTACGAGAGTGAGATCTGATAGAGATGATAAATAATATTTTTGGTATTTTTGATAGATAGATGCAAAGTGAAAAGTAAAAGGCAAAGTAAAAAACAAAGCAAGTAAATAAAGCGATAGAGATTGATATGATGAGAATAGACCCGGGGCCATAGGTTTCACTAGTGGCTTCTCTCAAGAGCATAGATATTCTACTTGGGTGAACAAATTATTGTTGAGCAATTGATGAAATTGAGCATAATTATGAGCATATCTAGGCAATGATCATGTATATAGGCATCACGTCCAAGACAAGTAGATCGAAACGATTCTGCATCTACTACTATTACTCCACTCATCGACCGCTATCTAGCATGCATCTAGAGTATTAAGTTAAAAAGAGAGTAACGCCTTAAGCAAGATGACATGATGTAGAGGGATAAATTCATGCAATATGATAAAAAAAACCATCTTGTTATCCTCGATGGCAACAATACAATACGTGCCTTGCAACCCTTTCTGCCACTGGGTAAGGACAGCGCAAGATTGAACCTAAAGCTAAGCACTTCTCCCATTGCAAGAACTACCAATCTAGTTGGCCAAAACAAAAAGGATAATTCGAAGAGACTTGCAAAGATAACTCAATCATACATAAAAGAATTCAGAGAAGAATCAAATATTTTCCATAGATAAGTTGGATCATAAACCCACAATTCATCGGTCTCAACAAACACACCGCAAAAAGAAGATTACATCGAATAGATCTCCACAAGAGAGGGGGAGAACATTGTATTGAGATCCAAAAAGAGAGAAGAAGCCATCTAGCTACTAGCTATGGACCCGAAGGTCTGAAGTAAACTACTCACACTTCATCAGAGGGGCTATGGTGTTGATGTAGAAGCCCTCCGTGATGGATGGCCCCTCCCTCGGAGCTCCGGAACAGGCCCCAAGATGGGATCTTGTGGATACAGAAGGTTGCGGCAGTGGAATTAGGTTTTTGGCTCCTGTTCTGATTGTTCGGGGATACGTAGGTATATATAGGTGAAGGAGTACGTCGGTGGAGCAACAGGGGGCCCATAAGGTAGGGGGTGCGCCCTCCACCCTCGTGACCGCCTCTGGCACTTCTTAGAGTAGGGTCCAAGTCTCCTGGATCACGTTCGGTGAGAAAATCACGTTCCCGAAGGTTTCATTCCGTTTGGACTCCGTTTGATATTCCGTTTCTTTGAAACACTGAAATAGGCAAAAAAAAGCAATTCTGGGCTGGGCCTCCGGTTAATAGGTTAGTCCCAAAAATAATATAAAAGTGGAAAATAAAGCCCAATATAGTCCAAAACAGTAGATAAAGTAGCATGGAGCAATCAAAAATTATAGATACGTTGGAGACGTATCAGGCATCCCCAAGCTTAATTCATGCTCGTCCTCGAGTAGGTAAATGATAAAATAGAATTTTTGATGCGGAGTGATACTTTGGCATAATTTCAATATAAAGCTTCTTACTTGTGATATGAATATTCAGATCCGAAAGATTCAAGACAAAAGTTCATATTGACATAAAAATAATAATACTTCAAGCATACTAATCAAAGCAATCATGTCTTCTCAAAATAACATGGCAAAAGAAAGTTCATCCCTACAAAATCATATAGTTAGGCTATGCTTCATTTTCGTCACACAAAGATGTTCCCGACTTCTATACCCCCGATGACAAGCCAAGCAATTGTTTCATACTCAAATAATCTCAAACTTTTTCAACCTTCACGCAATACATGAGCGCGAGCCATGGATATAGCACTATGGGTGGAATAGAATATGATGATGGGGATTGTGTGGAGAAGACAAGAAGGAGAAAGTCTCACATTGACGAGGCTAATCAACGGGCTATGGAGATGCCCATCAATTGATGTCAACATGAGGAGTAGGGATTGCCATGCAACGGATGCACTAGAGCTATGAATGCTTAACAAAAGAAAACTAGTGGGTGTGCATCCAACTCGCTTGCTCATGAAGACCTAGGGCATTTGAGGAAGCCCATCGTAGGAATATACAAGCCAAGTTCTATAATGAAAAATTCCCACTAGTATAAAAATACAACTTATGAGACTCACTACATGAAGAACATGGTGCTACTTTGAAGCACAATATATGAGACTCACTACATGAAGGACAAGGTGCTACTTTGAAGCACAAGTGTGGAAAAAGAGATAGTAGCATTGCCCTTTTTTCTTTTCTTTTTTTCCTTTTTTTGGGCCTTTTTTTGGCCTTTATTCTTTATTTATTTTTTTTCTTTTGGGCAATGCTCTAATAATGATGATCATCACACTTCTATTGATTACAACATAAGGATTACAACTTGAAACTTAGAACAAGATATGACTCTATATGAATGCCTCCGGCGGTGTACCGGGATGGTGCAATCAATCAAGAGTGACATGTATGAAAGAGAATGCATGGTTTTCTTGCCACAAATACGATATCAACCACATGATCATGCAATGGCAATATGACAAAAGTAATGTATGTCATGATGATGATGGTGGAAGTTGCATGGCAATATATCTCGGAATGGCTATGGAATTGCCATGATAGGTAGCTATGGTGGTTGTTTTGAGGAAGATATAAGGAGGTTTATGTGTGATAGAGCATATTGTATCATGGGGTTTGGATGCACCGGCAAAGTTTGCACCAACTCTCAAGGTGAGAAAGGGCAATGCACAGTACCGAAGAGGCTAGCAAAGGCGGAAAGGTGAGAGTGCGTATAATCCATGGACTCGACATTAGTCAAAACAACTCATATTACTTATTGCAAAAATTTAGAAGCCATCAAAAATCAAGTACTACGCGCATGCTCCTAGGGGAATAGATTGGTAGGAAAAGACCATCGCCCGTCCCCGACCGCCACTCATAAGGATGCACAAGCCAGGTACACTTGATGTTTCAAATTTGTTACACAACTTTAACCATACGTGCATGCTACGGGACTTGCAAACTTCAACACAAGTATTTCTCAAATTCACAATTACCCAACTAGCACGACTTTGATATTATCACCTCCATATCTCAAAACAATTATCAAGCATCAAACTTATCTTAGTATTCAATTCACTTAAAAGTAAGTTTCACATATCTTGAACACTAAGTATATTAACATTAAGCAAATTACCATGCTATTAACGACTCTCAAAATAATCTAAGTGAAGCATGAGAGATCAATAGTTTCTTTAAAACAAATCCACCACCGTGCTCTAAAAGATATAAGTGAAGCACTAGAGCAAAAATTATAACGCTCAAAAGATATAAGTGAAGTACTATGAGCAAAACTATCAAGCTCAAAAGATATAAGTGAAGCACATAGAGTATTCTAACAAATTCCAAATCATGTATGGCTCTCTCAAAAGGTGTGTACAGCAAGATGATTGTGGTAAACTAACAAGCAAAGACGCAAATAATACAAGATGCTCCAAGCAAAACACATATCATGTGGTAAATAAAAATATAGCTCCAAGTAAATTACCGATGGAAGTGGACAAAAGAGGGGATGCCTTCTGGGGCATCCCCAAGCTTTGACTTTTTGGTGTCCTTGGATTATCTTGGGGGTGCCATGGGCATCCCCAAGCTTAGGCTCTTGCCACTCCTTGTTCCATAATCCATCAAAAGAATTCACCCAAAACTTGAAAACTTCACAACACAAAACTCAACAGAAATCTCGTGAGCTCCGTTAGAGAAAGAAAAAAAAAAGACTACTTCAAGGTACTGTAATGAACTCATTATTTATTTATATTGGTGTTAAACCTACTGTATTCCAACTTCTCTATGGATTATAAACTATTTTACTAGCCATAGATTCATCAAAATAAGCAAACAACACTCGTAAAACAGAATCTGTCAAAAACAGAACAGTCTGTAGCAATCTGTAATTAACGCAAACTTCTGGAACTCTAAAAATTCTACCAAAATAGGAAGTCCTTTACAATTTGTTTATTGAACAGAAGCAAAAAGATTCAACGCAAAATCACGTTCCTGTGATTTAACAAAATTATATTCGTGCGTGCAAAGTTTCTGTTTTTCAGCAGAATCAAATCAACTATCATCGTAGGTTATCCTATAGGTTCTACTTGGCACAAACAATAATTAAAAGACAAAACCACATACAAATAGAGGCTAGATGGATTATTTATTCCTAAACAGAAGCAAAATCAAAAAACACAAAATAAAATTGGGTTGCCTCCCAACAAGCGCTATCGTTTAACGCCCCTAGCTAGGCATAAAAGCAAGGATAGATCTAGGTATTGCCATCTTTGGTAGGCAATTCTTCAATGAGGCATCTACCTCCTTTAGAATTTTCTTTCTTTCTAGTAATTGTCAAATTTTCAGGCAAAAGATCGAAAAATTCATTCATAGCAAAAGGTTCCTTAATGATGGTAAAAAGATTGGGATAAACACTTATAGATTTAAGATCCGCAGTTTCCTTACTAGATGATTCACCCTTATTCTTAGGAACATAAATAAGCTTAGTATTTTTAGTAGACGAACTTGGAGTGTTTTGTACAGAAGAAAAAGCAGATCCCAAGTTGGTGATGATACCCTCACGTTTATCGATTCTTGTGGAATCTAGATTTATTTTCTCATTAACTATGGGTTCCTTTTCTTTAATATTTTTCAAAGTCATTCCTACCTTAGATCCATATTGGGTAATTTGATTGTGGATCTTTTTATCAGGATTTTCAATTGATTCAATGGTAGCAACTTTATTCTCAATAATTTCAAGTCTTTGCATAACATGCTCCAAAGTTAACGTAGTTCCATTAACCAAAAGAGGTGGTGAGCCAAATAAATCTATTAAAGCATTATAAGAATCAAAAGTATGGCTACCCAAGAAATTCCCTTCGGTAATGGTATCAAGGATATATCTATACCAAGGATTAGCACCTACGTAAAAATTAAGAAGAAGAACTAAAGTAGATTGCTTCCTGGTAGATCTATTTTGAGCATTGCAAATTCTATACCAAGCGTCTTTCAGATTTTCTCCCTCCCTTTGCGTAAAATTTAGAACTTCATTCTCGGGAGATAATGGAGAAGATATGAGACTAGTCATGACAACAAGCAAGCAAACTAACACACGAGCAAACAGAAAGGCAACGGGAAAAAGGCAAACGGAAAAGAGAGGAGGAGATTGGGAAAAGAGAGGGCAAATAAAACGGCAAGGGTGAAGTGGGGGACAGGAAAACGAGAGGCAAATGGCAAATAATGTAATGCGAGAGATAGGGATTGTGATGGGTACTTGGTATTGTTGACTTGCTTGCGTGAGCCTCCCCGGCAACGGCGCCAGAAATTCTTCTTGCTACCTCTTGAGCACTGCGTTAGATTTCCCCGAAGAGGAGAGGATGATGTAGCAAAGTAGCGTAAGTATTTCCCTCAGTTTTTGAGAACCAAGGTATCAATCCAGTAGGAGACCACGCACAAGTCCCTTGTACCTACACAAAACGTAGCTACTCGCAACCAACGCGATTAGGGGTTGTCAATCCCTTCACGGTCACTTACGAGAGTGAGATCTGATAGAGATTATAAATAATATTTTTGGTATTTTTGATAGATAGATGCAAAGTGAAAAGTAAAAGGCAAAGTAAAAACAAAGCAAGTAAATAAAGCGATAGAGATTGATATGATGAGAATAGACAAGGGGACATAGGTTTCACTAGTGGCTTCTCTCAAGAGCATAGATATTCTACGGTGGGTGAACAAATTACTGTTGAGCAATTGACAGAATTGAGCATAGTTATGAGCATATCTAGGCAATGATCATGTATATAGGCATCACGTCCAAGACAAGTAGATCGAAACGATTACGCATCTACTACTATTACTCCACTCATCGACCGCTATCCAAAGATGCATCTAGAGTATTAAGTTAAAAATAGAGTAACGCCTTAAGCAAGATGACATGATGTAGAGGATAAATTCATGCAATATGATAAAAAAACCATCTTGTTATCCTCGATGGCAACAATACAATCGTGCCTTGCAACCCTTTACATCCTTTGGTAAGGACAGCGCAAGATTGAACCTAAAGCTAAGCACTTCTCCCATTGCAAGAACTACCAATCTAGTTGGCCAAACCAAAAAGGATAATTCGAAGAGACTTGCAAAGATAACTCAATCATACATAAAAGAATTCAGAGAAGAATCAAATATTTTCCATAGATAAGTTGGATCAAAAACCCACAATTCATAGATCTCAACAAACACACCGCAAAAATAAGATTACATCGAATAGATCTCCACAAGAGAGGGGGAGAACATTGTATTGAGATCCAAAAAGAGAGAAGAAGCAATCTAGCTACTAGATATGGACCCAAAGGTCTGAAGTAAACTACTCACACTTCATCGGAGGGGCTATGGTGTTGATGTAGAAGCCCTCCATGGTGGATGCCCCCTCCGGCGGAGCTCCGGAACAGGCCCCAAGATGGGATCTCGTGGATCTGAGAGGTTGCAGCGGTGGAATTAGGTTTTGGCTCTGCTACGATCGTTCGGGATACGTGGGTATATATAGGAGGAAGGATGCGTCGGTGGAGCAACAGGGGCCCACGAGGTAGGGGGTGCGCCAGGGGCGCCCCACCTCGTGACCGCCTCTGCACTTCTTGGAGTAGGGTCCAAGTCTCCTGGATCACGATCGGTGAGAAAATCACGTTCCCGAAGGTTTTATTCCGTTTGGACTCCGTTTGATATTCCGTTTCTTCGAAACACTGAAATAGGCAAAAAAATAGCAAGTCTGGGCTGGGCCTCTGGTTAATAGGTTAGTCCCGAAAATAATATAAAAGTGGAAAATAAAGCCTAATATAGTCCAAAACAGTAGATAAAGTAGCATGGAGCAATCAAAAATTATAGATACATTGGAGACGTATCAGGCCGCTGTATGTATGTGTACATGCTACGTGCGCGCCTCTACTACGACACGTGCGCGCCTCTACATCAACCAGTATATATGTACGTACACGTTCGCGACCAGAATGACAACGCTACGTACGCTTTGACCAGGTGGGTCCCGACTGTCAAGCACTTCCTTGCGTGCGAAGATGTAGCTGGTGGGTCCAGCAGTCAGGGGGGCGAATCGTTTTTTTTCTCGGATGCACTTCCTTGCGTGCGAGGATGTAGCTGGTGGGTCCCAGCAGTCAGGGGGGCGAATCGTTTTGTTTTTTTTGCCCGGACGCACTTCCTTGCGTGCGAAGGTGTAGCTACTGGGTCCCAGCAGTCAGGGGGTGAATCGTTTTTTTTGGCCGGACGCACTTCCTTGCGTGTGATGGTGTAGCAGGTGGGTCCCAGCAGTCGGGGGGCGAATCGTTTTTTTTCGGACGCACTTCCTTGCGTGCGAAGGTGTAGCTGGTGGGTCCCAACAGTCAGGGGGGTGAATTGTTTTTTTTCAGACGCACTTCCTTGTGTGCGAAGATGTAGCTCGTGGGTCCCAGCAGTCAGGGGGCGAATCATTTTCCTGCGAAATACGGTGGCCCATCCGGTGGGTCCCCGCTGTCAGGTGGAGGAATAATTATTTTGCGCGTAATAAGGAGGCGCTGCCTTGCGGCTGCCATGGACCCAGCTGCCAGCCTCTCCACGTACAGTCCACGTCCGATGGAAGTCGTTCCTTGACCATGTTGACCACCCCGCGCCGAGAGCACCACGGCGGTGGGTGACGGAGAGGCCTAGGAAGGGGACGACGCGGAGCTGGGGAAGACACGGCAGTGGATGCACACGCGGAGAGGAGTACGAGGGTTCACTAGTTCGGCTGCGCTGCCGTCGCCGCAGAATAACAGGGGGTGTGGGTGAGTGGAGGGATGGCTTGGCCAGCGGTGGGAGTAGTAGGGCGCGGTGAGACCTCCGCGGCAGCACAGCCAGCCACGGAAGGCAAGAGCAGGCGGCACGACCGGCGCTGCTTTGGGCGGCTGGAGCAAGAAGACCAGAGGTTGAAGAAGCACGACGACCGTTGGATGGACATCGTACGGTCACTGCAGCTAGAATCGTTTATATTGACTAATTTGACAAATCCTTGATACGCCAACTTAGTAGGCCCACTGGTCGACTTCGAAATGGTGCGCCCGAGATGTCACGGGGAGGAATCATTTTTTGGGCGGGTGAAGCTAGAATATCCGAGATTGAAGAAGAAGCACAGCATCCGTTGGATGGACATCCAACGGCCACTGCTGCTGAACCATGTGTTGACTATAAGTTGACAAAGCCTTGCATACGCGTCAACTCTGTTTTTTTAGGGGACGCGTTAACTTAGGGCCAAAAGTGTGTGGCAGAGAACTTATAGCCCATTTGAGATTTCTAAGAATGTGTAGCCCATTTTTGAATTCTAATGGAATTTACTACAGCCCATTTACAGTTTGTTAAAAGTACAGCCTATTTCAACCAACCGTTCAAAACAGAATTCAATAAAATTTCCCACATTTTGATGGGATCCGAAATATTTTATCTCGAAATTTGTAGTCAGATTAAATAAAATTTCAATATAAATTTATATTACGTAAAAATCCAACAAAACACTGCGCTCGCAACAATTAATGAAATTAAAATTTTCAATATCCAAAAATAATAATTTATAAAGTAATCACGTGTTTGGTGCATTTTTTTATAGTTACTACCCAATTTTTACAATTACATCCCATTTATTATTTCTTAATGCCCATTTTCTTGTTAAGCCTAATGCATCCCTCCTAGGAAAGATTTGCAGCCCAGCGAGGCAGAGAATAACAACTTGACCTTGCCTGGGTATTCCTAAAAAAAGTATAGCCGGGCTAGCCATTTTCAGCTTGAAAAAAATTAATATCTGGGCTGGATATCTGGCCTGGGCTAGACGGGCCACAGCCCGCCAAGTTAATACCTGCAGCGATGTTTTCGTTGTTGTTCAGAGGAGAAAAATTAATATCTGGGCTAAACATCAAAAAACTCTGCACAAATACTGCTCGAGCTGCTTGGTCCCAGCTATCGGCCGCTTCTTGTGCAGTTCTCTCATTTATTGACTACTCCAGGAGGTTGACAATGGTGTGGGACCGTGATGTCAGGAAATCAGGAGGAAGCAAAATAAATTATAGTGATATATATATATATATATATATATATATATATAATAAGGAGGCACTTGCGTACGTGAGGCTATGGACCTGGTGGGTCCCCATTGTCATCCTCTCCAAGTAAAGTCATCTCCTCGCCGCTGCTTCCGCCTCAGCTTGTCGGCGCCGCCCGCCCGCTTCCGGTGCAAAGCGATTGCTCCGCCTTCAAATGACCCAAGTGTCGTTCATCCGTCCATCTGCCGCCCACATTAATGATACGCGGTTGCCGAGGCGGCTACTCCGGCGCCACCCGTCCGTCCCTCCGCCCGTCCACCATTGCTATATAAACTGATGCGCCGGCCATAGCCGCAGTCATCCGCATTCGTTCCCTTTCTCCTGTCCACACCACTACTGCCCACCATGGCTTCCTCGCGCTCATCGGGACGGGCGGATGACGAACCACAAGGAGATGGCAGCCATTGCTGCCGACCGGCTAGCCGGCAGGCAGCCGGAGGACGACGACATCCCAATGGAGAACATGGTAGTCGACGATCCAGCGCCAAACCCCTCCTCCGCGCCATCCTCACTGGTGCATTGCACCATGACCATCGGCGAGGCCCGTGCCCAATATATGGACAGGGTGAGGCAGATGCGTGAGAGCAGTTCCAGGAGGCGCATGCCGACGCCGCCTACAACCACCATCTCCTCCAGGAGCACCTGCATTCGGAGGAGCAGATCGCCGCGGAGCGGGCAGAGCAGGAGGCGCTGCTCAACTCGTACCGCTCCGCCCGCAAGGGCCGCCTCGAGCGCTGGCGGTACTGCATGCGGGTGGTGGAGGCTGCGGCCACCTACAAAGAGGCTAGCAAAGAGGGCGATGAAGCGGGCGAGGCGCTGTTTGGCGAGACCAAGGATGAGGCAGAGGACAATGCCGGCTCCGATGAGTCCCCGCTCCGCTGGCGTCGACGAGGCGCTGCTCCGTCGAGGCCTCGTGGCGCCAACAACGAGGTAGAGGACACCGCTGGCTCCGCCGAGGCCCCGCCCTGCCAACAACGAGGCAGAGGACATCACCGGCTCAGCCGAGGCCCCACCCTGCCGGCAACATGGGGGAGGATTTCCACCGCTCCGCTGAGGTGCCGCCTGCCGGCAACGAGACAGAGGACATTACCGGCTCCGCTGAGGCCCCTCCCCGCTGCCAACGAGGCCGCGCCACACAGAAAACGAGGAAGAGTAGAACACGGTAGGTCGCCACCGCTCGGGTCCAAGTAAGGCCACCGCTACTACCCTCCGGTTGAAGCCAAGCTAGGCGGGTTGACCATTGACGGCCGGTTAGCTTCTTGGCGGCAACATGGAGTCGGAGAGCTGCGCTGGAGAAGAACGCTGATTCTACTTAATCGCGGTGCGATTGGTGATGACACGTGGGCCCAACAGGCCACATGTCGCTTATGCAACTACACTGCAGCTAAGTCATCAAGCTTCTGTTCGCTCGGCGGAGACAGTGGGTAACCGGTTAATTAATTATACCTCCAGCGCACCCTTTTAGTTGAAGAATGTATGAAATGTAATGAAATCCGGCATGTTTATATGAAATCCGACCGTATTAATGAATTTATTTGATTAGTTCAATTCTTGTATCATCGGCATTGGATGAACATGCAAAACAATACGTACTAGCATTATTCCTGGGTGATCACCTCGTTTGCAGCAGTTTCACATGTACTCCCTCCGGTCCTTTCTAGTCTGCATACAAGTTTTGTCTGTAGTCAAAGTATCTCTACTTTGACCAATCTTATACAAAAAATTATGCACTTTCACAATGTGCGAAGTAAAAAGGAAGAGAAGGAGTACAAAGAGTTTGAGCAGCTTTTTAGCATTTCTATACATTGCAATCAAACACATAGGCCTGGCAATTCATAGAGAACATTCAAAACAATCGATGATTATGCATCTCAGCGACTCACATGTCAGAGGCAATATTTACTTCACAACTAAAGAATAAAGAAAAAAATTGATCGACGCTGCTTGACAAAGAAAGGGCGCCCCATTCAAAATATCAAACGCATGTCTTGCTAAAATCAACAAGCAAAATTTGACAAGGTTGTCCCATTCCAAAATATCAAATGCCTACGATTGTGGAATGGGCAGGGTTTGCCATCAGTTCAGACATTGACATGGCACCTCGTGCTAAATAAACCAGCTGTTCTTTTTGTGCAGTTCCACCAAAATCAACCAAATTCGCGCGTAGCTTGTATGATTTCGCCCTTATATGTTGCAACGCCTTGAACTTATCGGCACCTCCTTTCTTGTGGTGGAAATGAATGATTCGATGTATTCATGAACATTTTGTGCAGTTCCCATTGAAATCAAGCTGAGCACCCCTATTTACACAAATACAAAAAAGTGATTAGTATAAAGCAAACTGTACTATGATTTGATAGTTTCAACAGGCACATACATGGTCCATGTAGAGCACACTTTTAGAAAAATGGAACTCACCAGAAAGAATCCTAGAACAACATTGTAGTCACAAGATCACAGCAAAAAAGTGGAGATTTGTCGGTCCTTCCGAAATGAAGTTAGTTTGGTCTTGTGGGGAGTAATGTAACCATCCTTCAACTGCTCCTTCTGATGAGAAGATAGACATGGCTTCTTCATCCTGGCATAATCGGAACTAGTCACTTCACGTACTCCATATTCTTCTTCAGAGGAAGATGATCCTGTTGTGCAAAGACAAGATGACTACTAAATGCTAGCATCCATGTTTGCTCGAAAAAAGGAAAGGAAATATTTAAAACAGCACAGATGAAGCACTTCTCAAGGACAATACCACTTTTTCATGACAGTATCTAAACAGTAGCACAACACCAATAGAGATAACAAAGCTCAATCATATGGATGAAATCAGTGGGCGAGTACCAACCTTTGTTAGGAGGCTGATTGTATAGAGCATACAGATGAAGCACTTCTCCGGAACCATCTATTGCTATCTACGGGGGTGGCCATGCTTACTATATACTCCTCGATTAGTTTAATGTTTCCAACATCTTCTTGTGCAGTTCCACTAAAATATATGGTATCTTCAAAGAAGATCCCTGTTTGCACAAGTAGAGATAATTACGTATGGAGTCAAATCAGTTGCAAAACAATTGCTCATTCCAGCCATAGCAATAAATTAAGATGCAAAACTATATCATTACTTGTGTCATCACAGTTCCAGTACTTCATTACAGCACCGGGAGTTGATTTTTGTTTTTCTTCCGCTTGTTCTTCCCCTTCATCACTTGGTTCAGTAACAGACAAGCTTTGCCTTCAAAGGTAAGATTTGGCATGTCAATTAGGGAGCACAAGTATAGTACTAAACTTAATTTTCTGATGAAAGTGGCAAAATATAGGCCAGCAGTTGTGAAATATCCTTATCTTACCTCAATGGGATATTATAGTGCACATACAGATTGGAAGTCTTGTCTCCATTTGTGCAGTTCACTAAAATCAAGCAACATTATCGTACAAGTAGCACAACATATGAAAGCACACTACAGAATCATGTGAAAGAAGGCTAGTACTGACCTCTCATGATGCGGAATTCAAACAACTCACAAGAATAAGATCTGAACCAAATTCGCCTTAACGGATAGGAAGTAAGATCTCCTCTTGTGCAGTTCCACTAAGATCAAGCAATCAAGCAACGTTGTCGCTGTGACATTTTGGTTGAACTGCACAAAAGACTCTTAAAACAAAAGTGTTTTGTGCAGTGCAACAAAAGGTCACAATGGCAACGAGGTGAAGTAGATAACCCTATTTACACAGAGGTGCAAAGGAAACAATTAGTGGTCAATAACGGTGGATGACACAGAAGCCAACAAAAAGAAGCATCTACCTTATCTAAATGGGAAAGAAAGCAAGACAGTAGCATTTCTCAAACGGTGGCATTGATTAATATTAACATAGAGATTATATTAACAATAAAATTTGTTAAACATGTAATTTGCTTTTAACTGTGGCATTACATCAATTTTCCAGCGGCATTATTAGAGGGTGTTTGTTTACAGGGACATTTTGGTGTAGGGACTAAAAAAACTCCGTGTGAATCCCATCTAAACCAAACAGGAGGGACTTTTAGGGACTAAAAGTGGGCATTTGGGACTAAAGAAAGAAGACCCCGAGGGAGTCTTTTTGGGACTTTTTTCCAACAGTCGCCCTGCCACGCATCGCACCTTGTTTCTATTAGTTCATTACTAGGGGTAACATGGTCTTTTAGCATGTCATTTAATAACCTCTAGTCCATGTTTAGTCCACGAACCAAGCGGTATGGACTAGGGAGTTTTAACCAAACAGGCGTTAGATTAACAACAGCTAATGAGTTGCACGGACGGTGGGCCTTTCCAGCACCATGTGCATCTACCGATGTACTGTGGTCATGCACAGTCTGTTGCAACAAAGAACAAAGAACCAAGGAGCATATTTGTGTTGGTCCCAGTTTTGTTATCTTTAGACACCTTTCCCTATGTGAGCGCAACAAATCTAGTCCTGCTCAAACTCTACAGCCTTGTCCCTTCCTTTCCTTTTTGAACTAGTACTTTCGCCCCTTCCTTTCCTCTTTGAACCACGTCCTAGATTTATGTGATACAACTTTCCCCACTACTTTCCCACATTCCTTTCCTCTTTGAACCACGTCCTAGATTCATGCTATACAACTTTCCTCCTTCATTTCCTCTTTGAACCACGTCCTAGATTCCTGCTATATACTTCCTCCGTTCCTAAATATAAGTCTTTGTAAAGATTCCACTATGAACCACATACGGATGTATATAGATGTATTTTAGAGTGTAGATTCATTCATTTTGCTCCATATGTAGTCCTAGTAAAATCTCTACAAAGACTTATATTTAGGAACGAAGGGAGTACAACTTTTCCCACTACTTCCCCCCACTCCTTTCCTCTTTGAACCACGTCCTAGATTCATGGTATACATGCAGCTAGAGCAATGCATGTGGAGTAAGTAAATTATACCTTAAGGTTCTTGGGGCGTGGTTCGGTGGGCGACGGGACGACGGTGAAGAAGAAGGGGTCGGAGGCCCTCCCGCGCTGCCGCTGGGTGGAAAGTGAACAGCTGCACCGGTAGTGGATTCCCTCCCTCGCCGACGGCGACAACGTTAAGCCTCCTTCCCTTCCCGGTGGATGGATCCTGCCGGCTCTTTGAGCAGCAGTGAGGGGAGAGAGAGGCCAACGAAGTCTTGTTTAGATCTTGAGAGGGCGAGAGAGTGTGAAGAGAGCAACTACAAGCACTGAGGCTCTAGTGGGAGAGTGTGAGAGTGTGTGAAGAGAGCAACTACAAGCGCTGAGGCTCCAGCATGTATATATATATACTGGAGAGAGAGTGTGAAGCGTGCAAACCCTAGAAAACATTTTGACCAGTCAAAGAATCCTCCTGGCAAAAATTATACTCAAGTGTAGTTATCGAACCCGAGACCTCAAGTTTGATGAGCGAACAGGCTAACCAGCTACACAACCCTCCCATTATGTTCAACGAGAGGAAAATAACCTTTTATACATTCCTGCATTCGTGTGCAAGCATGCCGTGTTTTTTTTGTGTGTGCGGGAGTCATTGGGATTTCAATCATAATTGTGTCATGTGGCTTTGGTGGTAAGACTATCCAAAGTGGTGCAGAAATAATGCAGCCTTAGTCACCTTACCTCTCTCCATGTAGTATGTTGGGTCCCACCAGTCAGAGGGTGAAACAAACAAATTAATAAGAAAAATTAAAAGCGCCCGGTGGTGTATCTTACCTCACACATCTCGCTCTTCGCCGAACACTTTGTCCAATTGATCCTCTGTTCGCTCACGTATTATTTTAAGTGAATCCTTATTATAACATGCACACAAATTTTGGGCACTTGTATTCGACTTAAGTCAATGTGCCACCGTATCTCGTATACTTACTACTCCCTCCATCTAGGTGTAATAAGTCACGTTAGAAGGTGCAACGGGACCAAGGTGTGTGCGTGTGCGTGTGTGTGTTTAACAGCATGTGTGTGTTAGAGAGTGCGACAGATCGACCTACTCCTACAGAGAGATGGTGTATAGTGTACGATTTTAGCTGCGAGAGTCGGTGCATCCTCTCGTTTCCGGGCGTGTCTAGTAGGGACATGCAGACAGCTGCCACGCCCGCTCCTGACCAGCCTGGCCCACCCAAAGCCCCGCCTCGCCCGCGCGCGCTTCCCGCCCGAAATAGTCAGCACCGCTCCAAAGAATCGATGTCGCATTCATGCCGGGGCAGAGCGGACGCGACCTCTCACTGGCGCAAGAGTGATGGTTGCTTCGTCCGTCCAACTTACTGCTGGGTCTATGTGATTTGACGGCTCATTGTCTTTATTATTGAGGTGGTAGGACTGCTGGATGTCCCATGCTTTCGGCGAAAGGAGGTAGTATATTACAATTTTCTCCATTCTTATAGTGGAGGAGTGCAAGAGCAGTGAAAACACGCAGGCTCAGTGATTACATGGCCCACCTCACACTATCACCGTGCGACACCTAACTCTTTACATAGTACTCCCTCTGTTCCTAAATATTACAAGATGAGTCCCCGCGCGTTGCCGCGGAACAGCGGTATATCTCTCTGCGCAGAATTATCAATTTCATAGAACTAAAAAAACTCTATAACCGCATGAAAAATGTGGTAGCCAAACTAAATAAACTCCCATCATCATTTAGATCATCCCACGTAAGGAAAAAAGATTAGCCAACTCCTATTGCATAACGGGATTATATTTTTCTTTTTGACATGTTAATGGGACTTAAAAGCTCACTTACATGCATGCTACCGGTGCATGCTTGCATGCAGACATGTTGATGTGATTTAAAACCCACTCACAGGCATGTGCCACGGTATTTCTGCATGCTTGCATGTGGCTTAGTGTGAGCCTCTCAATGTCTAGATCAGACAGCTATTATGGACTGATTTACTTCATCTAATGGCTACACCAATTTTGATGATGTGGCTCAAGGAGAGGATAGAGAATTCCTAGTAGTGGGGGCTAGCTATTACTAGTAGATAAGTCTTTGTAGAGATTCCACTAGGTGAACTACATACGGAACAAAATGAATGAATCTACACCTAAAATGCATCTATATACATCCGCATGTGGTTGATGGTGAAATCTCTACAAAGACTTATATTTAGGAACGGAGGAAGTACTAGTATAGTACGTACTGTAATTTATCAGCGAGATAAATTTGTACAATGCTATGAAGCTTCCACACATTACATGTATCTTGTGTCCAAGGTTGCCCGTTGCAACATTTCATCAAATACAAATGAGACTAACATGCATGCTATTGCATCTCAATGATTGATGAGATCATAGCAAATATGTACTCCCTCCATTCCAAAATAAGTGTCTCAACTTTGTGCAAACTTTAGTACAAAGTTGTACTACTACTAAAGTTGACACTTATTTTGGAGCAGAGGCAACTAAAGAAAAAACGATCCATGCAGTCCCTAGCCATTGAACCGTGAACCCCACCAGGCTTCAATTTCTTGGCAACGTTCAAGCTTCCTAATAAATGAAGTTTGCAACCTTTTGACCATCGGATCATTTTGTGCGGTTTCACCAAAATCGAGATGAGCATCCCCATGGCAAAGAAATTGAAGAAGCGTGATTAGAATAAGATTCTCGGGACTAGTTGATGAGACATAAACTCATCATAGATACAATGACGTAGAAGCCAATGAGGTATGTGCGGGGCAAAGAAGTAGTGAAATATCCACGAGGAGTGATGTGGGCAGCTGGAGCGATGGTGCAAGCCGGTGTAAAGGGAGTTGTACCGAGGGACGTAGCTCAACCTTGAGGAGGGCGGCGGAGGCGGCAACGCCCACGTCGCGGCGAAAGAGCAAGGGACGAAGGCAACCTCACCGGCTTTGTGAGAGAGGACGGCGGGGACCCCTGATCGGGACGTGCCGACAGTGGGTTTTCGCCATCGGCGACGGCCACTGCATCTACACTAAGCATCCACCCCTTCCCCCAGCGGATGTGATCTGCCGTAATGTTAGAGATGTGGCCACAGTCATTTTGTGCGAGAGAGTGTGAAGAGAGCAACCCCGGCAAGCAACCGTGTAGGCTGGCCCGTCCTGACTATGTATATAGTGGAGCAGTTTCCTTTTCTCTCCATATGAACCTATCATATTGCGTACGTGCCACTGAAGAAAAAAACTTTATTTATAAATGACGCGGCACCTACTACTCGTTCTCCTATAACCTTGCGCTTGGCATCTCCAAAATATTAACATTGCGATTGGCTCTTAGCCTCTTGAAGTCGAGCAATAATGGTAGTCAAAGATATATCATTCTGGCTATATGAGACCGAATGAATTGCTGCACGTCCACCACATGGGCGAGGGTCGAGGGGCGAGGGAGAGTGCTACATACGGAGCAAAATGAGTGAATCTACACTCTAAAATACGTCTATATACATCAGTGTTTGGAGTATGTACTAGTATTTCATATTGAAATCTACTTCCAAACAATATGATATAATCTCTATAACCAAGGTAGTAGGGACGAGGAGTAAACGGAGGAAGTAGTAAATTTTTCTCCTCGTCCTGCGAGCCACCACGCGCATGGGCGAGGGAGTGGGCGTAAGGCGGAGCAAGCTTCACCTCATCCTGTGAGCCACCGCGCCCGTGGGCGGGGGAGACGGCGTACTAAGCAAGCTTCTCCTCGTTCTGTGAGTTGACGGGACACATCAAAAGTCTTGCCTCTAAGGTAGGCCCCACATGGTTTGCCTCTTTTTTTAACATAACACGTCAAGTCACAATTTGTTTGTTCACCCGTGGTAGACGATCCTCCCTCCACCAAGTGGAAAACCAGTACACGTGCCAAATTACCATGTGGGCTGCCTTTTTCGTACAGAATTGAGCTCCACCGTGTACCCGCGCGGGTGTGGTTGGGAAAGAGACGGGAGTACGTGCGCCGTGCATGCACCTCTTCTCTTCCTGCACGTCCCCCACCTATGTGGGTGTGGGTGAGAGATACAAACCGCGTTCGTGAGTGTTTTTTGTTTTGGGGTGGGGTGGGGGTTGATTTCGTGAATTATTTGTGGGAATATGTGTCGATGACATCTCAAACAAAATTTTGCATGCAATGTATGTGAAATGGAGGCCTATCCATATCATACATAGAGGGGCAGGCAATCCATGAGAAGAGAGGGAGGGGTCATAGCTATCGATAGAGTCGAAGAGAGGATCAAGTGGGTGGGTGCGAGATCGATGAAGAGAGCCATCGAGATTGTGTGTGTGTGCAAGTCAGAGATATAGGGCGACTGGCCTACTGGAATGTTAGAGGGCACATGTCAAGTTTGTGTGTGGCAGGGAGACATGACTAGAGCGCTTGATGTATCGGTGTGTGGGGGGAGGGGGGGGGTAGGGAGAGGCTTAACTATAGAGGTAGAACGACTCGTATATGTGTTGAGAAGGAGAGACCCAGCTATGTCTTGAGGGAGATCGGTCGACATCCATACATAATCAAGGACGGAAATATGATGGGACAGAGAGAGAGAGAGAGAGAGAGAGAGAGGAGAGGGAGGGAGAGGGTAGAGTCTGGATGGGTGATGGAGTTGCTTCTCGGAGATGGTGGGAGAGGCCTACTAGACAAATTGAGGGTGGAATTGCAATGTTATCAATAAGATTGAGGATGTGTTTCTGTGTGTGCCTGTGCGTGATAGATCTGCCGGGACGCATCGATGGATGATGAAGGGGAACCATGTGTTTGGTAAGCAAACCTAACTAGATCGATAGATCAATTGTTGTTTGTTGGAGGAAGGGATAGACACAACTAATGAGGGATCGATCGACGTGTGGGTAAAAATGAGTTATAAGGACCTAGCTAGCTATATGTATAGCGAGAGACCGGTCGGTGTACGTCCATTTGTTAGAGGCAAATAAGGCCCAACGAGACGGATAGACACAGAGAATGGAGCTAGGAGGTGGTGCGAGAGGCCCAACTACTAGCTAGATAGGGGGAGTGTGCGGTTGTGAGATCGATGAAAAGAGGGGCGAGAGTTTACACGTGTGTCTGACCGTATGAGAGACACGAGGCAAGGACACATAAAGGAGGAGATTGAAGGTGTGTGTGTATGTTGTAGACAGGCATCGCTGGAGAGGTTTATCGATTGGTGTGTCTCGAAAAGGAGTTGTGGAGACTCTGGGAGAACGACCTAAAGAAAAAAATGAATGTGCCCGGTGGATAGAATGCCGAGGGAGGGGGAGGGCGAGGAGGGCGTGTGCATGCACGAGAGAAAGTTAGTGGTAGCTACAAAGGTTAGAGGATTGTGTGGGTGTAAGAGACTAACAAAGATCATAATTTGATATGAAAGCGGATTCATATATTTGAACAGGAGATCATAGTGTTTTAAACATTGCATACATGAATATAGCAGTGATACACGTGCTATGCACATGTTATACCATAATGTGATAATGCATGGTGTTTGCAACTCACAACTAAATGCCAAACAATCTAAACCATACTATACATCAAACAATCTCACATTTTATTTGAATTTGTGATAATGTGTGGTGTTTGCAGCTTACAACTAAACATCGAACAATCTAAACAATACTATATATCGAACATTCCCACATTTTATTTGAATTTGTGGTAATGTGTGGTGTTTGAAACTCGCATCTAAATACTTGTAGGCGTAGGGGGCGGGGCACCATACATAATGTGATAAACACATTATACATATGAGACATGGTTTAGATTATGAAGATCTAGCTAGAGCTAGAAATGTAATGTGATTTGAAATCAAAATAAAGTGGATTCAAAAAATCTAGTTCGAGTTCATATAGTACACATAGTTCATATGTAACTCGAGACTAATCATGTGGTGTGTGCTGTGAAGATAATACACAAATGATGGTTTAACTTGACAATAATGATGATTGTAGATCTTATTAAAACAGATAAACGAATTCAAATGCTTTGACTTCACAACAATCATTATTGTAGATCTTATTCAAATAGAGAAATGAATTCAAATTTAGTTCATATTGAAGCGGTAGTATATACGTTTGGAATGCACTAAAACGTTCATTTGAGTAGTAGGTTGCATGCATTATACACGTAGCGGAATATTTTAATTGAACATAGCATGACTTCAAAGTTTTGAATGACATTTGTAGTGCACATTGATTTGGTACAGTACACGTTAGGCTTGTCCGGAAATTTCATCCCGCGCCTTGTTAGCCCGAAATATTTAAGATATAGCTTTGTCTCGTTGTGCTCCAACAACTCCCTCCATCTCAACCCACGCCTTGCTATTATGAAATTACAACGCGCGCGAAAACTCCCACCTCCTGAGAAATCCCAACACGCGAAATGCCCGTGGTACCCCTGAACCAAAAGAATCGCCTCAAATCGGTGGGGGGTACTTTCGTAACTTACCCCACATTTCGGATAAGCGCGTCTCTAAGCCATGGTTCCCCACTGCCATCCCATCCGCCCACCCATTCGTACACCGAGGCTGCAAAAACCCGCGACGAAACCCCACATCCTGCTCCGTCCGCCACCCAACCGGAGCCTCTTCCCTGACGACGTCGTCCACAACAACACCTCGACGTCCCTCATCCACCATACCGGATGAGGATCCGTCGTTGATCTCATCGTCCCGCCGGTTCAGCCACCCCGTCCTCCACCTCCAAGGAGCTGCCCCGACGGTCCCCTCGTCTTTCGCGCCACCTCCATTCCCACACCGCTGTCTTCACCTGCACCACCGGAAGAGCATCATCATCACCGTTTCCTCGGATGAAGTTGCGGCCTAATCGGCGCCACCAAAGAGGTTGTACACTAATCGCCGCATTTTCTTCTTGATTCGATCTCAAGGTGCTGCCGGCGCTCGGTCCCGAGCCAACACGGCGCGACTCCATCCATGGCGGCGTCGCCGGCCACTTCCTCCACGGCGTCACTCCCTCGGCGGCGACGTCCACATCAGTAGGAGCTGCTGCTGCTTTAGCTCTCGCTCGCGCTGCTGCTCTGCTCTTGCTCTCGGTCCCCTGCCTGGTCTGCTCTTGCTCGCGTTGCTGCTCTCGCTCTTGCTCTTGCTTGTGATGCTGCTCTGATTTGGCTACACTTCAGTTGACTGAATCAAATTTTGGGTCAGTCGATTTTCAAGGGGTGGGCTCGCCGGGGTGAAGGAAGAACCAGCCGCAGCGGGGTGGGGGCTCGCCGGAGAGGTACCCCACTATCTATCTTAGGGTCAGGATGGGGCGGTGGCGTGGCGTTGGCGGGGCGGTGGCGTGGGGATCGCCGAGAAAAAGCTCGCACGGGGGCCTAGAGGATGGCAGGCGGCGGACCGGCGGTGGGGAGTGTTTTGGGCGGGCGGGCGGCGCACACGCCGCCCGTGGCGGGGGGGATCTTGTTTGGCGGTGGTGGTGGCGTCTCGAGGGGTGGAGGTTGAAGATGAACCGCAGCCCTTGATTTTCGTATCCAACGGCTGCAAAATCGACCGCCGAGATGAAAAGTCACGACCGACGTAGCCTCACCTTGCCGGTCGTTCAGTTTAACAAAGAAAATTCAGTTTCGACAGTTAAGTTCAGTTTAACGGTGAAGTTCAGTTTAACGATTAAGTTCAGTTTGGACAGCTTAAGTTCAGAGATGAGCGGCTGATTTATTTTACATCTAGCACTTTGTGGTTATGTATTTTACATCATGTATTGGAGATGCTATTAGAACTCCACTCAGGTTAACGTTGTTCATTGTCTCTCTTGTCCTGCTTTAGCCTCGGCTTCGTACAACTCACCAGAGCTGCTCCAACGACGAAACCCTCCATCACAGCGGAGCAGTACCTCGGGCTCCATCTCCAGACGCCTAAGATCTTCTTCCTCCTCCGACAAAGAAAGTCAGCGGAGCATCCTCACCGCCAACCCAATCACGCTGAGATCGACATGGCTTCGCCAAAGAGGTTGTACACTTGTTGCATCTCTTTTTTACTCTACATGTTATATATATTGTCCACTGAGCACACGGATTTGATCCTTTAGTGACTCCTTGAAAGAAAAAACCTAGGAATTTTAATTTTCACGTGTCTTCCTTTTCAAATTCCTATTCATGAAGCAGAAGACTAAGAGATAGTAGCATAATAGCATTATAACCGAACATTTTCTTATGGTTTGACTTAATCTCACCATGCTTCTTTGCATCCTGTGATCTTCCAATTGTTGTGAATCAAACACCCAGATTGGCAGAAATTCTGTGTTTTTAAATTCTCTGTTTTGCACGTCCATTCCTATCCTATTCCTGTCTATTTCCTATCCCTGCATTGTTGGAATCCTCCAATTCAAACGAGCACTTACAGAATTACTTCTCTTACAGATAGTTGTCAAAGAAAACCTTGCGTGGTTTGTCCGCTCCTCGCTGTGCCATCGCCCACCACAGCTCAACCGCTCCAACGACGTAAGGGTCCAGCACAGAGGGATCCGGCCTCCATCGTCTTTTGCCGCCTCGAGATCTTCTTCCCGCTGCCGCAGCCATGAAAACTGCATTAGCATCATCAACCGAGCAGATGACCTCGAGGACTACACGGGTCCGCAAGAGAGGTCGCACTCTTCGTGTTCCGCCACGCTCGCATCGCTAATATTACATGCTACTTTATCGTCCTGTTCACCGATTAGACTCTGAGTCAGCTCCAAACTAATGGTCAAACTTGAGTTTTTAAATGGTTATGCGGTACATATAGGGGCCGCTATCAATAGTATCTATCTACTATCTAGTTAATCTTCGGTGTCTACTATGAGTTTCATGTTGGGTGGGAAACAAACAGTAAATAAGCCATTATCTGCCTGCTATTATTGGTTTTGGGTCTATCCACGGGTTGCTACCATCACTCTGGATTTCTGCATGCACTCCTTACATAATCTCACTATGTTTTATTCCTATGCATGACAGTTATTGTAAACAATGGAACCGAACATGTAGAGAAAAAGAGACGAGCCTTGCGTGGCAATAAAATTTCATGCAGACGTTGCTCCATGGTAGGCGCAAAGGCAGCCCCCCTCCATGCATTTCGGATTGTAATCGAGAGGAAGATATCAGTTCTGAGGGGGATTCAGAAGGAGAAGACAACTCCTATTTACCCCCTGAGGTCTTCGCTCTAACTTGGCATGCTGATGTTGGTTATATCGTGCATATGGTGTCTTGCATTGCTTACTTTATACATCAAATATGTCATCTGCTTAGTTTAGACATCCTTTATGTGAATGCCATCTTTTTAGTTTATTTATCATTTATGTGAATTATGCAACGCCATCTTGTTTAGCCAGGCATCATATATGTGAATTTTGCAATGCCATCCTTCTTAGCCAGTCATCTGATATGTAAATTATATCAGGCCATCCTCTTTTTGCGTTACATATTACATTTGTCAACAATGTTAGTACATTCAACTGCTCTTCGTGTGCATCAGCCATTTGACACGGTGATGGCAAATTCGAGTGAAAACAAGGTCTTGAGCGCACTATGCTATCTCGACGAAGGGCATATCTCTCTGTTACGGATAGCTCCTCGGAGGAGGATTCAGAGACGATGACCAGTCCTAGTCCCCCCCCCCCCCGAGGTGTATGCCCTAACTTGGCAGGGTTATGTGTAAGGGCACATTTATCCCTAAGTGTTTTGGTGATTGATGACAATACTCGTGCGGACTAATCGTGTGCCTTGAGTCCCACAGATACTTCTTCATTAGGCACAAGACGATTCGGTGCCCCTCGGAGACTAGTGAAGCCGGCGTTGTTCTACGTTTCTCTTTGGTGGAGTTGAGTCGTATGAGAGCCGTATTATTAAGAGGGGTCCGCGTCGGAAAGGTAGGGTGGAATCACACGCACACTTGCCCTCCTTTCCTTGCACTTTGGAGCTACCCATCGTTATCATGGTTATGCGAAAATCGACGATTATCGCTGTACTTGCGGTAGTACCGCAAGTACCAGCCGTAGTACCGCTGGCAGCCACGGTAGTACCGCCTCTCGGTAGCAGTAGTACCGCTGCACCTTGGCCTAGTGCCGCTCAAATAGCGTAGTAGGGGCAGATGTAATTTTTACATCCGCGCCCTCACGGTAGTACCGCTCCGCTGCGCTGTAGTACCGCCAAGACTGCCTAGTGCCGCCGGTCTGTAGTAGGGCGGATGTAATTTTTACATCCGCGGCACCTGGTACTACCGCTCGCTCTGTAGCTGTAGTACATGGGGCCCACGGTAGTACCGCTCCTTGAGTTGTAGTACCGTGGCCCTTCGCCTTAGTACCGCTATGTCATGGTAGTAGGCGCGATGTAATTTTTACATCCGTGTTTACCACGGTAGTACCGCGCCTTGTGGGCGGTAGTACCGCGTCGGGTTTTTGCACCACCCTAGTTTCTGCGGAAGTAGGCACGGATGAAATTTATTTCGTCCGCGCCCTTTATAACGCCCTCGATGCGGCTATATCTCCCACGTGTCGAAGCACGACTTAGAGGCATAACCGCATTGAAAGCAATGTCGCAAGTGAGGTAATCTTCACACAACCCAAGTAATACATAAGGGAAGGAGATACATAGTTGGCTTACAATCGCCACTTCACACAATTACATGAATAAAGCATTACATCATCCAGATACAATCAAGGTCCGACTACGGAACCAAAATAAAAGAAGAACCCCAAATGCGACAAAAGGTCCCCGATCGACCCTAACCGGGCTCCACTCTTCGATCAACTAGAACGAAACAACACAAAGGAAAGATCTTCATCAAGCTCCTCCTTGAGCTTGGTTGCGCCACCGCCGGTAACATAGGCACCGCAAACTGGTTTTGAAGTATCCGTGAGCCACGAGGACTCAGCAATCCCATTAACCCTAGAAATCTCGGATTTTCGATTACGAACTCGGTCTCACGAAACTTGAGTTATAAGCACATGACATACATCATCAAATCGGTGTCAAGAGATGATGAAGTCAGTCCCAAGATTGGCAAGCTCATCTTTACGAATCGGACTAACAGAGTTGTATCAGTCACGAAAATCCCAACGTTCACATGATTTGAACTTTCGGTCTCACGAGTTGTCAACCGGTCCCAAGATTGGTCAAATGTGTGTAGCAGTTGGATTTTGTGTGGAGGCTATAACCTCCACCCCCTCTTCATTCATGGAGAGAGCCAGAAAAGAACTACCACTCCTACCTTACATTTACGAGAAGAACTACCTACCCTTGTGTTGAGATCAAGTTGCTCCTCCCACCATATGAAGCTTGATCTCTAGCCTTCCCAAGTTGCTTTCCACTCAATCCTTTCTTCCACCACCCAATCGGTGAGGAGAGTTGAGTGTTGGGGAGATTATCATTTGAAGCACAAGAGCAAGGAGTTCATCATCATCAACACCATCTATTACCTTTTGGAGGTTGTGCCTCCTAGATTGGTTAGGTGTCGCTTGGAGCCTCCGTCGAGATGTGGAGTTGAACCAAGAAGTTTGTAAGAGCAAGGAGATCGCCTACTTAGTGAAGATCTACCCAGTAAGGCTAGCCCTCCGTGGTATGCCATGATGGCATAGACAAGGTTGCTTCTTGTGGACCCTTAGTGGGTGGAGCCCTCCGTGGACTCTCATGATCGTTACCCTCCGTGGGTTGAAGTCTCCATCAGCGTGGAAATGCGATAGCACCACCTATCGGAACCAGGAAAAATCACCGTCTCTCAAAATGCGTTTGCTCTTCTCCACCTCTCTTTACTACATGTGCAATTTACTTTCCGCTGCCTATACTCTAGAATTGCATGTGTAGGGTGATACTTGACTTGATCATCATTGTGAATCTGCCAAAAACTTGTCTTTGTCAAAGGCTGAATTTTATATTGTCAAGTAGTCTAATCACCCCCCTCTAGACATACTTTCGATCCTACAAGTGGTCGAGACTTTGGTCTCCATTGTATTGGTCTCCATTGCATTGGACTCCATAAGCTTGGTTTCACAACCTAGGAGAGTATGGCGTCTAGTGAGGTAATTTTACGTAGAGGTCCTTACTTTGATGGTACAAACTTTGCTAGTTGGAAGCATAAAATGAAAATGCATATTCTTGGCCATAACCCAGCCGCATGGGGCATTATTTGTGTTGGTATGCAAGGTGAATTCTTCAAGGAAGGAAAAGTTCGGGATCATGGCTTCAGCGGATGAATGCGGATGTTGCAAAACAATGCTCAAGCTTGTGACATTCTCTTCAATGCTTTGTGTCGAGGGAGTTCAACAAAATCAGCCGTCTTGAGAATGCAAAAGTGATTTGGGATACTTTGGTTGAAATGCACGAAGGTACGAGTCCGTGAAGGAATCAAAGCTAGATGTTCTTCAAGGTCGACTTGACAAGTTCAAGATGAAGGAAGGTGAAGAGATTTGAAATGTACTCGGGCTTGCTCTCATCACCAATGAGATCGCCCGGCTTAAGGCGAAGAAATGACCGACCGATTCATCATCAAGAAGATTCTCGAGCTTTGGATGGAAAGTATGACACCGTGTGCACTTTGATCCAAATGATGCCAAACTACAAGAATCTCAAGCCAACGAAGTCATTGGAAGAATTGTTGCTCATGAGATGACACTCAAAGATAAGGAAGAGCTTCACAACAAGTCAAGTGGTGCTTACAAAGCTACAAGTGATGCTCCCACAACCTCAAGTGACAAGCTAGTTTCCAATGAAGAGATAAGCCTAATGGTCAAGAACCAACAAATTCTACAAGAGTAGAAGCAAAGAGAGCTCAAAGTCTAGATCATATGATGAAAAGAGATCTTCTAGTCGTGATCGAAACTGCTACAATTGTGGAAGACCGGACACTACTCAAATGAGTGTTCGGCTCCCACAAGAAGAGAAGAATCTCCAAGAAGAAGAAGCTCAAGATGAGTCACCTCGGAAAGAGAGAAGGAGTAGAGATGATCGTTATGAGCGAAGACCCTCTCGGAGAAGCAAGGATTAGGAGAGGAAAGACAAGTCATCAAGGAGCTACACAAGAAAACATCAAGCTCATGTGGGTGAATGGGTCTCGGCTCCGACTCCGACAATCAATCCGAAGCTATCACTCCAACTCCGACTCTGATCAAGATGAAGATGTTGCGGTCTTGCTCGTATCCTCCAACTCCAACTCCTATGACTTATTTGATTCACCAAATGGGGAATTGGAAGATGCTTCATGGCTAAAGGCCCCAAGGTATCACACCCAGATTCATTGACTTTGATAGTGATGAGGATGACTTGCTTGGCGAAGATGAGCTCTTACATGATAAATCCAATGAACATAGTAATGATGAACATGCTAGTAGTCTTTATAGTCGAAGAGTCGATGACAATGCTATGAAGGAGATTGAGCGTCTAACTAAACCACACGATCGTGATCGAACGATCGAGAGCATGGAGAGGAGTTTGCTGGGCTTTGGGCCACTTTGGAAGGGTGTTGGGCTGAAACAAAGAGGGCTTTACTTGGTTGCAGGCTAACTGTTGGAGTATCAAACGACCTCCAAATGGCACGAAACTTGACAGCGCGTTCACGGTGCTATACCAAGGCCGCTATAAACCTCGTCCATTCCGAGAACGTTTAACACCCGCACACGAAAAGAGGGAAGAGGGGGACGCCGGATGACACAGGAGCGCCGGATTGCAAAACGGACAACGGGGAAAAGGCTCGGATGCATGAGATGAACACGTATGCAAAACGAAATGCACATGATGACATGATAAAATGTAGATGATGACATCGCGAATGCAACACGCAAGCAAATGACATGGCAACGAAGGCGAATAATCGCGTACACACAGGCGATCGGATCCGGGGTGTTACAACACTCCACCACTACGAGAGGATCTCGTCCCGAGATCTAGGATGGCACCGGAGGGAAAACGGAAGAGGAAGAGAAGAGGTAAAACAAAGTTGCTTCTTTGAGAAATGAGTGAAACCACGAACCTTGAGAGGTTGAGAAATTTAAAAGAAAGAGTACAACAAAGATGAACGAGATTGCAAACAATCCCGTTAGCAAAGAGGAAGAAGGAACATTACGAGAACTTGAAGGTTGCAAAGACATGAATCAAGAGTTTAATGGACAAGATAGAATTCGAAACCACTCCGGTTAAAACAAGATGAGAGAGGAAGAATGATATAATTTGGGCAGCACTCCGACTGTAAATGGAAGGAGTTGAACATAAACTTGACAAATGAGAGGATACTTGATGAAATCAACAACACACTGCCTCCGGAATTGAAAGAATGGCACAAAGGGTAAGAAGGATTTCAGACAGCACTCCGGTTGTGAAGGGGGGCAAAACTTGACAAGATGAAAGAACTTGAATGAGAACTCAACACTCCGGTTAAATGGATAAGCAGGAAAAAAAACATGATCCTCAATTCGAGAAGATGAGAGAAAAGAGCAACATCACAATGCTTCTGTAACGAAAGAATAGAAGTTAGACCGTTGGGATAAAGAGAACGGAGAAGAAAATGCCAACTTCTGCCACAAATGGGCTCGGAAAACACCCTTCCAAGAAGGTTAGAATGGAGCTGTTGGAAAACCAACAACGAAAAGAGTAAGCTTGTGGCGGGCTTATGAAAACATCTCAAAATTATGAGGTGAGCTTCTGCCACCAACGGAAACA
Source organism: Aegilops speltoides (assembly GCA_021437245.1). NCBI lineage: Eukaryota > Viridiplantae > Streptophyta > Magnoliopsida > Poales > Poaceae > Aegilops > Aegilops speltoides. The sequence goes on along the minus strand of CM038147.1, from coordinate 436,849,161 downwards.
ATTGCTTGCTTGAGATCAACGAAGAGATGAAAATTGCTTTCGCCGAGAGGATAGGAGAAAACTTGGATCATTGATAAGCACCACAAAAAGCAACATCCCTTAAGGAAAGGCTTTAGGTGAAATCTGACACAAGATAACTCCAATGAAGAGATTGATGGGTTTAAATACCTCATTCTTGACAACATGTGAATCGTGAAACAAGAATGGCAATTGTCAAGAGTGACATAACACCATCTCAAAAGATAAGGTAGAAAGAATTGCACTTTGGAATGCAAGATGAAGAATACTTGAGCTTCTCAAAACAAAACAAGTGTTGGGCACCCTGTTTATTTTTGAGTATAGCTTGGCTATTCTTAACTTCGAGAGAAAACTTGAAGAATAAATCGAGAATGAAAGGAATCCTTGACGAACCACCATTTAGAGCCTCCATGAAGAATTCCGGTAATAAAAGGATGATGAAAAGAAAGATAAGTTGAAAACACAAGGTGAAACCTTGCAATGATTTAGATGGATCTCCGTGATAATTTGAGCTTGGAACTCCGGGAAAAAGAGAAGATGAAACAAATGAAACCGAGAATTTATTCATCATGAATAAACTCCGAAAGAAGGAATTAATCACTTGGATGAATCAAGAATAAGAATTATGTTATGCGTATCCTTCACCAATTTAAATTGATGACACGCAATGGATTTGGCATACTACTTATTCCCGTAGAAAGGATTAAAAAGATATATCAAAACTTGAGAAGGTCTTCAACGAACCACCGGTAGGATTGGAACAACAAATGAATTGATATGATGAACAAGGAAGAGAGATCTTGAAAGAACCACCGTAAGAATTGAAAATGATCGAAGTAGCAAAGGCAGAATTCACCGGGAAGAATTGGAAAACGAATGAAGATATTTGAGGTGATTTAGATACATGAGAACGAAGAGAACATGAACTGATTAGAGTATATTTGAACGAATCACCGGTAAGATTTGGAGAATGATAGCTACACGCTGAGAATGAAGAATTATGACATGATGGCCTTCGGAGGAAAGAAATGGAAACAACTCATGAAATGCTCCGGATGGTAAGAAAAGAATTCTCACAATCGAAAACAATTATGAGAGGATGGCAACAAGCTAGAACCATGAATATTCAAGAGAACAGAGCAGGATTAAAGAGAAACTCTTCTTCGGTCTTCAAATGATGAGAATGACAACGAGAAACACCACCAAGAATTATTGAGGCACACCGGAAGAATCAAAAACGAAGAGGTTGAGCCAACTATGAAAAGAATTTGAAAGATCTTGGAGAAAAGCATTTGACTGATGATAACTCATTCCTACGTCAAACTTGGAGAAGAATTTAGAATAGCTCTGGGAAAATAGAAGAGTCAGGTAAGATCCTGGGAAAAGACCTGTGGGTTAGGGCCCACTCAAAAGAACACTGTTGAAAATGATTTAAAAGAGATGTTGCACCGGTTGAATTAAATGACTTGAACGAGATACCAATCTCGAAAGAGCTTGAACGAATGCAGAGTGAAAACACGAATCTTCGAGATATCTTGAGCACTCCAGAACAAATGAATACGAAGTGAATGATTAAGAGGTGCATTAGAAACGAGGAAAGGAATATGATGAATAAAACTTGACTTGGATCCACCGGAGAAGAGAAAGGAATGAGGAATGACGAACTAGTAGAACATCTTCTTGAGAACCACCGGGTAAGAATATTGACGGAAAAGAATGGAGAAACTTCACAAAAATAAAAGGATATTTGGTTAAGAAATCTGAGTCCTTGAAGAAAAGGGTGGGAGGGCGGGAAAACAAAGGCATCTTGGAGACGCATGAAACAAACACCGTTGAGAAGAAATGATAATTGGTCTTGCGGATGGGGAGAATGATGGGATCCACTTGAAGAGAAGCACACCGGTTGGAAATGAGTTGACATGACAGAATCAATGATCAAAAGGATTAGTATTCACATAGCAATATGAGAACACCGTTTAGGAAAGGTATGGATTCAACATTTGACATTGAAGCAACTCGAATACCACAACTCAAAACAAAAACAAAGGACTGGCTTGCAGAATAAGCCGGAACAAACATATGATAGAGATTTCGTCCGAAGTTTTCGTGGTGGGGCCTACACGGGCTCAATCGTACAGCACCATCATGTACAAGGCAAGGCACATGACATACGAAGCGTCCCCGAGTCGGCATAGCCAAGGACTCTTTAAGACACAACGAGACCATCAGAAACCAACCGTGAATAGGCGGACCACTAGACGTCGAACCCCAATTTCATATCATACATCCGTCGGAAAGATATCCTAAGAGCTACTTGAATTCCCACCTATGAAACTCCCGAAACTTTCGGTTATGCAATCTGGTGTTGGGGATACAGGAGCAATATATCTCACCCAAACTAACAATCCCTACATCCAAATGTATCCATCCGTCAACACATAACCACGAAACCTTCGAAATCGCTCTACCTCAACCTTCAAAAGCATCCGTTATACAAGTCATGGCAATACTCCCGTACTCACCTCAAGATCTTGGGTTAGCGGGTTATCTCACCAACAACTGCATAAAAGAGATTTTCGATGTCGGCGCATTAAACTCAGGTATTCCAGAATCTGCAACGATAAAATTATGACGACAATACCTCGGAGCTCAACTCCCGGGACACCGCCACAACCCCTAAATGACAGGAGGCACCAAGACAATGTTGTCATCATAAAACCATCGGAACGATTCTAAGATACCCGCGTGATCCTAAAAAAATTTAGTGAAATTTGAGAAGAGAAGAGTCAAAACTCTACGTCAGATACCTCACCGTAAGGTCGAAGGACTGGGAGTAAAAAGAATCCTACTCTCGATATATAATTCCTAAATGACTCAAAACATTTTTCTAGACACAACTCGCCGCTAAAAACGATCAAGCAATGGGGCTCCTAAGGTCGGGATGGCTCGATTACCAACTTATATAATCCCTCGATGCGGCTATATCTCCCACGTGTCGAAGCACGACTTAGAGGCATAACCGCATTGAAAGCAATGTCGCAAGTGAGGTAATCTTCACACAACCCAAGTAATACATAAGGGAAGGAGATACATAGTTGGCTTACAATCGCCACTTCACACAATTACATGAATAAAGCATTACATCATCCAGATACAATCAAGGTCCGACTACGGAACCAAAATAAAAGAAGAACCCCAAATGCTAAAAGGTCCCGATCGACCCCAACCGGGCTCCACTCTTCGATCAACTAGAACGAAACAACACAAAGGGAAAGATCTTCATCAAGCTCCTCCTTGAGCTTGGTTGCGCCACCGCCGGTAACATAGGCACCGCAAACTGGTTTTGAAGTATCCGTGAGCCACGAGGACTCAAAGAATCCCATTACCATGGGTATCAAGACTAGCAAAGCTTAATGGGAAAGGAAGGGGTAAAGTGGTGAGGTTGCAGCAGCGACTAAGCATGATATGGTGGCTAACATACGCAAATGAGAGCGAGAAGAGAAACAAGCGGAACGGTCGTCAACTAGCAATGATCAAGAGGTGATCCTGAACACCTACTTACGTCAAACATAACCCAAGAAACCGTGTTCACTTCCCGGACTCCGCCGAGAAGAGACCATCACGGCTACACACTCGGTTGATGCGTTTTAATTCGGATCAAGTGTCAAGTTATCTACAACCGGACATTAACAAATTCCCATCTGCCACATAACCGCTGGCACGGCTCTCGAAAGTTTAAACCTGCAGGGTGTCCCAACTTAGCCCATGACAAGCTCTCGCGATCATCGAAGAATAGACCTTCACCCGAGACATTCCGATCAGGCTCGGTATCCCGTACATCAAGACATTTCGACAATGGTAAAACAAGACCAGCAAGACCTCCCGCGTGCCGACATCCCGATAGTAGCCGCGTATCTCGTCTCAAGCCACGACCGGATGAGCAATCCGCATAACTAAAACCAGACCTCAAGTTTCCACGAGGGGGCGCCGCAAAGGGTTCTAGTTTGGACCAACACTTAGACAAGCATTGGCCCGGGGCTGAATAAAAGATGACCCTTGGGTTAATTACTCCCAAGGGAAAAGTAGGTGGTGGTGAGGCAAATGGTAAAAGGCAATGTTGGGCCTTCTGGACAAGTTTTATTCAAAGCGAACTGTCAAGGGGTCCCATAAATCACCCGACCGCGTAAGGGACGCAAAATCCGGGAACATAACACCGGTATGACGGAAACTAGGGCGGCAAGAGTGGAACAAAACACCAGGCATAAGGCCGAGCCTTCCACCCTTTACCAAGTATATAGATGCATTAATAATATAAGAGATATTGTGATATCCCAACATAAACCCTGTCCACCATGGAGAAATCTTCAACTTCACCTGCAACTAGCAACGCTATAAGAGGGGCTGAGCAAAAGCGGGAACATAGCCAAACAACGGTTTGCTAGGAATGGTGTCAAAGGTTAGAGGTTCATGGCAATTTGGGATGGCTGGACAAACAGGTAATAGGTAGCGCAGCATAGCAAAAGAACGAGGCAACTAGCATAGCAATGATAGTAGTGAGATCCAGGGTAGCGGTCATCTTGCCTGAAATCCCGCTAGGAAGAAGAACGAGTCCATGAAGAAGACAAGCGGTCGTAGTCGAACGAATCCTCGCAACCCCGGAACGAAACCGAAGCTAACGAGAGAAACAACCTGGAAAGAAGCAAACAACATAGTAAACAACCATCGCATAAACATGGCATGACGCACAACCAAGGATGATGCATGTCCGGTTTAATGAGGCATGGCATGGCAAAGTGCAACAAACAATTACTACAAGTTAAGTGGAGCTCAATATGCAACGAGTTGCATATTGACGAAACACCACATGCAATTATTTAGTTCTCTCTTGTTTAAGCTACCCAACAATATTAAATGTTGTTAAACATGGCAAGGGGTAGAAGCATAAGTAAACTATCTATTTAAGCAAGTTTAAATGAGGCCGGAAACAACGAACAACAAGTCCGGAAAATCCCCATATGCATATTTTAGATTCGGTACTGTTCTGTCCTAAACCATATTATAAAGTTGTTAAACATGCAAGATGAGTGCACCATGTTAAACTAGGCAAAATTCTACCCCATTTACATATAAAGTTTATTAAATTCGGAGTTACGGTTAAATAGTTATGAAATAAATCATTTTAGCATGGCATTTAAGCAAATTTAATCAAACAACATTTTAAAAATTTTAAACATGGATGAAAATGACATATTATGAAACTAGATGAAATTCTAAGCATTTTACATATAAAGTTTGTTTTAATCCGATGCACGGTTAATGAGTTTTTAAATGCATGAAGTTTAGGGGCCAATCTGTAAAACTGGAATTTACTGGAAAATTAGCAAAATCACAGCGCGGGAAAAAAAATAACACGGGCCACTTCTGGCTGGGCCAACAGTGCACAGGGGAAATCCAGAGGGGCTGCTCACCCATGGGCCACGGGCCGGATCTGGGGAGGCAGAGGAGGCCGGCGGATGCTGCTGGGCTGGGACGGCGCGGGAGGAGCTGGGCCGGCGCTCTGGGCCGAGGCCCATCTGGCGGCAGCGCAGGCGGACGGGGCGTCGAGCTCCTGCTCGGAGTGGCCGACGCAGGGGAGGCAGCGGCGCTGCGCCGGCGAGGCGGACGCCGGCGGACGGCGGGACGGGCGGATCCGGCGGAACAGGCAGATCCGGCTGGGGACCCCGGATCCGGCGTCGGAGGGGTCGGCGGCGACCGAGGACGAGGCCGCCGGCGAGGCGCGCTGGGCGGCGGAGACGCGGCATCGGGAGGAGCGCGGTCGGGCGGCGGCGGCGGAGAACGGCGAGCGCAGCGGCGGCGAACGGGAGACGGGCGACGCGCGGGGAGAAGGAGGCAGAGCGCGGCGCGGCGGTGGAGGTGGAAGCCGGCGGGGAGGGCGCCGCGGCGGGGCAAGGCGAGCTCCGGCGAGGGCTCGCCGGCGACGGGCGGAGGCCGGAGGGCGCTGACCGGGCAGATCGAGCCCGCCGTGGTCCGGAGCGGGCCGGAGATGGGCTCCGTGGACCCGGCGGCGATGTGGGCGCGGTGGAGGCGACGTGGCAGGAGCAGATTGGCTGCGGGCGGCGGCGATGATGACGTGGTATGCTCTGATTGGTCGGAGTGATGTGGCGGCGGTGAGCGGACATGTCCGGCGTGGCGTGGACGCGTCCGAATGCGCGGTGGAGGAAGAAGACTAGGGTTTCGGGGGATTAGACCGCGAAAATGGAAGGGGAGGGACGTTTTTATAGGTAGAGGGAGCTAGGAGAGTCCAAATGAGGCACGGTTTTCGCCCACACGATCGTGATCGAACGACCGAGAGCATGGAGAGGAGTTTGCTGGGCTTTGGGCCACTTTGGAAGGGGTGTTGGGCTGAAACAAAAGAGGGCTTTACGGTTACCCGGTTAACCGTTGGAGTATCAAACGACCTCCAAATGGCACGAAACTTGACAGCGGTTCACGGTGCTATACCAAGGCCGCTTGGCAAACCTCGGTCCATTCCGAGAACGTTTAACACCCGCACACGAAAAGAGGGAAGAGGGGGACGCCGGATGACACAGGAGCGCCGGATTGCAAAACGGACAACGGGGAAAAGGCTCGGATGCATGAGATGAACACGTATGCAAAACGAAATGCACATGATGACATGATAAAATGCAGATGATGACATCGCGAATGCAACACGCAAGCAAATGACATGGCAACGAAGGCGAATAACTGGCAGACACCTGGCGCATCGGATCCGGGGTGTTACACCCTTCCCAGGCCGTGACCCTCCTGCCTTGCGGTAGTACCGCAAGGGGGAGCGGTAGTACCGCGCCAGCAGTAGTACCGCTTCTAGATCAGGCTTGGTCCGGCCTGTGGAGCTGCCACGGTAGTACCGTGGTCTCACACGGTAGTACCGCGTGTCGTCGCGGTAGTACCGCTTCCCTGGAGCGGTAGTACCGTGAGTCGCGGGCAGAACTAGTGGATAACGGTTGGATCTTTTCCCCGACTATATAAGGGATGTCTTCTACCTCTAGTTGACTACCTCTTCCACCTCTAAGCTCCATTGTTGCTCCAAGCTCCATTTTCGCTTGATCTCTCTCCCTAGCCAATCAAACTTGTTGATTTGCTCGGGATTGGGTGACAAGGGCCCGATCTACACTTCCACCAAAGGATATTTGATTCCCCACTTATCCCTTGCGGATCTTGTTACTCTTGGGTGTTGAGCACCCTAGACGGTTGAGGTCACCTCGAAGCCATACTCCATTGTGGTGAAGCTTCGTGGTAGTGTTGTTGTTGGGAGCCTCCGATTGTTGTGGAGATTGCCCCAACCTTGCTTGTAAAGGTTCGGTCGCCGCCTTCAAGGGCACCAATAGTGGAATCACGGCATCTCGCATCGTGTGAGGGCGTGAGGAGAATACGGTGGCCTAGTGGCTTCTTGGGGAGCATTGTGCCTCCACACCGCTCTAACGGAGACGTACTTCCCCTCAAAAGGAAGGAACTCCGATAACACATCCTCGTCTTCACCGTCTCCACTCTTGGTTATTTCGTGCCTTTACTTTTGCAAGCTTACATTTTATTACATCTCTTGCTTGCGTGCGTGCTAGTTGTTATTGCATCATATAGGTTGCTCACTTAGTTGCATATCTAGACAACCTATTTGTTGCAAAGTTTAATTTGGTAAAGAAAAGCTTAAAATTGTTAGTTGCCTATTCACCCCCCCCCCCTCTAGTCAACCATATCGATCCTTTCAATTGGTATCAGAGCCTCGTCTCTTTATTAAGGACTTTACCGTCCGAAGAGTATGGTTGACACCAACGATGGTGTGGAGGAAAACTCGGTGTGAATCCCATCTCATCTTCGACGAAGGGAACCTCGGTCTCGTGAGGAGTTCAATGTGGCTTTGGACACATTGAAAACCTCCATGACGGCCGAGGTTAAAAGCATGTTTAATGATTTCTTAGAGGACTTAAACTATCTACGACCTATGAAAGTGGGTGATCCCACTAACAAGGTGACGGATGCTTCCTCCGATAAGGGGAAGCTAACAATGAAAAGAGTCCTTCTACTAGTGGTAGAAATGGCACCGCATCTTTGCCCATGTGGAACCCCGGTCTATGGAGGGCCTATCCCTCCACTCATTTGAATCATGCCGTCCACCTCCTAAGTATGAAAAAGGTGTAGATTTTGATAATTGGGTCTATCGCTTTAAGCGTCATTTGAAACATGTGAACACTAACCTTTGGAGAGTCATTGAAGAAGGTTTTATCCTCATGACCCAAGCAACTTCACCCTCGAGAAGCCGTGGACAATCAATTCAATGAGAGTGCTCTCTTCATCATTCAAGATGCAATTCTTCCCGAAGATCTCCCTCACCTTCGACCCCACGTCGTGGCTAAAGAAGCATGGAAATGTGTTGAGGGCCTCTATCGTGGAAGTGCTAGCATTCAACGGTCCAACTATGAAGTGGTGCAAGATGAAGCCGACGAGTTTGCAATGAAAGAAGATGAAGAACCTCGTGAGCTCTTTCAAGAGTAACCAAACTCATGGTGGCACTTCGAGATCATGGAAGCAAGGATACGGATGACAATTGGATCAAGCGAAAGTTCCTCAAGGCCATGATGCCCTACAACAAAGCCATGTCCTCCGTCATTCGTCAACGACCGGACTTCCACACCATGACCTCAAGTGAAGTGTTGGATGAGTTCGTTGCAATGAACATCTTGGACAAGACCGCCGAAAATGCGGTGCTCCGCTCTCAAAGAGCTAAGAAGCCTAACCTTGCCTTGAAGGCCAAGGTCATTGTCGAAGAAGAGGAAGAAGTGGAAGATGAGGAAAGCAACCCCGAAGACACCAAGTTCGACTACCATGAGCACATGGCCCTTGCTTCAAGACAATTTTGGAGCAAGAAGAGCTCAAGACCCAACTCAACAAGAATAACTCAAGTGGCGTCAAGGGCAAGCAACGAGTTAGAACTTGCTTCAACTGTGGCAATGTGAGCCATTTCGTTGCGGATTGTCCTTACGAGAAGAGGGAAGACAATGGTGGCAAGTTCATTCGAAAAGACAAAGCCAAGTCCATCCCCAACAAGAACAACTTCGCCAAGAAGACTCCCACTCGTGGGTTGGTGGTTCAAGAAGAATACCAAGAGGATGATGATGATGATGAGAATGAAGAAGCAACGGCCATGGCATCCATTGCCATTGCTACCCCTCGGATGTCTCTCTTCGAATCACCCAACGAAAACATCACCGCTAGATGCCTCATGGCGAAGGCTTCAAACAAGGTAACCCCCAACATCACAACCACCATCATTTCTAATCCCTCCGTGGAGGATTGCATTGATGGACATGTTGAGTCTAATGAGGAAGTGAATGAATTAGAGTCCTTCATGAGTAAGCTCAAGGGAAGTCCAAGAAGCACTTTGTTGCTCTCTTGGAACAACTTGGTGAGGCCAATGACATGATCGAGGCTCACGAAGAAACCATCTCCAAGATGGAAGGTCATAGTCGTGACTATGCCGATGAGATATCGGATCTCTCTAATGCTCTTGAGGAAGAGCGTGTGCATTGTTTGACTCTTGAGGAGTCACACAATGATGCCCATGCTAAGTTAAATAAAGATCTTGATCATGCTCTTGTCATGTCTCGTGTGCTAACCTCCGAGAAGGCTAAACTTGGGGTTGATCATGCTAGACTCAAAGAGGAGTTTGAGATACTTGACAAGGCCCACAAGGTCTTAAAAGGTACTCATGCTACCCTCAAAGAGTCTCATGCTCAACTCCAAGTTAAGCTAATCAAGGAAAAAGCCACCTTTCCTCATATGGTATTAATTGATAATGCATGTGCTACTAACCCTTGTTGTGAGCATGTGCATCTTGTGGAGGAAAATGCTAAGTTGAAGGATCAACTTGAGAAGGGCCTTGTGACTTGCATTCAAGGTGAGAAAAACCTCAACGATCTTTTGAGCAATCAAAAGGAAGTTGTGGGCAAAGAAGGAATTGGGTTTGCACCAAAGTCCAAGAGCAAGAAGAAGAAGAACAACAAGGCCAACCGTCCTCCTCCCCTCAAACAAACTTTTGTGAAAGAGGGAGACGAAGCTTCCAAGAAGAAGAAGGAGAAAGTGAAGGAAGTTGATGTTCAAAAGGGCAAGAACGTTTCCTCAAACAAAGCCGGCGACTTTAACCCTTCATATGTGTTGTGTCGTGCTAGTGATGGACATGTTTATGCTAAATTTGTTGGTTCTCCTTATGAGTACATTGAATGGTCTATTTGGGTTCCCAAGGCCCTTGTTACTAACATCAAAGGACCCATTACTAAATGGGTACCTAAAACCAAGCATTGATCTCGTAGGTGTTTGCTTCGGTGGGGATCATGGTTGCTCGATAGTGGAGCAACAAATCATATGACCGGAGCAAGGACTTGGTGGTGGATGTGCAAGAGACTCCATCTATGCCCACCAATGTCGAGTGGGGTGATGCATCACATTCTAAGGTATTGGGCCTCGGCAAGGTTGTCATTTCTCATGATCTAACGATCGAGAAAGTCATGCTTGTTGAGTCCCTTGCATTCAATTTACTTTCCGCTCATCAACTTGCACTCATGGGTTTTGCCACATTCTTTGATATTGATACCGTGGCCCTCTTGTGGAGCAAGACTCTTAAAGTAGCCTTTGTTGGGCATGTCGAGAACGGTCTCTATGTGGTTAACTTTTCGGAGCAACCCACTAAGACCGCGACATGCCTAATGGCTAAAGTTGACGTGGGATGGCTTTGGCATCGCCGTTTGGCCCACGTCAATATGAGATCTTTGCAAAGTATCCTCAAGGGGAACCATGTTCGTGGACTAACAAATGTGAGTTTTGCCAAAGATCGTGCGTGCAGTGCTTGTATCGAAGGAAAGCTTCATGAAAAGGCTCACCCTCCCTCAACCATCATCTACTCGAAGAGGCCCTTGGAGCTCCTTCACATGGATCTCTTTGGGCCTCCATCTTTTGATAGTCTTGGAGGAAGAAAGTATTGCTTGGTGATTGTGGATGATTATTCAAGATATACTTGGGTATACTTCTTCAAGAGGAAGAGTGAGACCCAACAAACCGTCATCAACTTTGCAAATGAAGCTCAACGTCAACATGATGCAAAGATCTTGACAATAAGAAGCGACAACGGCACCGAGTTCAAGAACTACACCTTGGATGAGTTTCTTAGTGACGAGGGGATCAAGCATCAATATGCGGCACCTTATACCCCTCAACAAAATGGTGTTGCGGAGAGGAAGAACCGGACGTTGATGGATGCGGCAAGGACCATGATGGCGGAGTTCAAGTCTCCATACAACTTTTGGGCCGAAGCCATCAACACAGCATGTCATGCATCCAATCGGCTCTATCTTCACAAAGGCTTGAACAAGACTCCTTATGAGATCCTCACCGGCAACAAGCCCAACCTCAAGTACTTTCGGGTGTTCGGTTGTAAGTGTTTCATTCTCAAGAAAGGTGTTCGGTTGTCTAAATTTGAAGCTAGAGCTCATGAGGGCATATTTGTTGGTTATGCTACAAACTCTCATGCTTACAGTGTCCTCAACAAGTCCACGGACTCATTGAGGAGACGTGTAACATGGAGTTTGATTTAAATAATGGCTCCCAAGTGGAGCAAAGTGGTACTTGTGATATAGGTGATGAAATTCCTCCCAAGCCATAAGAAGAATGGGTATTGGTCACATCCTACCCATTGAGGAACCCCTTGTGGCGAAGGAGAAGGACAATGCTCTACTCAAGTAGAGCCATCACCTCATCAAGACCCACACGCTCCAAGAACAACGTGAAGGCCCTCAACCTCGTGAACAAGACCAAGGGCAAGATCTACCTCAAGACGGTGATGAACCTCTAAATGATGCCCAAGGTCAAGTTCTCCCCCTCGAGCTTGTTCAAGATCAAGATCAACCTCAAGATCAAGAACAAACTCAAGACGACGCTCAAGATCATCAAGTCAACCCTCCTCCTTCCACACCCGAGGAGGAATTAGAGCGTCGTGCAAGATTGCTTCCAAGCTCACCAACCAAGGCCATCTCATGGAAAATGTGGTCGAAGCCTTCAGAAGGGGTAAGCACTCGTGACAATTGGCAAACTATTGTGAACATCACGCGTTTATCTCTTGTGTTGAACCCCAAAAGGTCTATGAGGCGCTCGAAGACCCGGATTGGCTCAATGCCATGCATGAAGAACTCAACAACTTCGAGTACAACAAGGTGTGGAGATTGGTGCCAAGACCATCCGGGAACCACAATGTCATTGGAACCAAGTGGATCTTCAAGAACAAGCAAGATGCCCATGGGAACATGAAAGTGCAACTAATCCCCGGGTGGTTTTGGTAATTAATAACAACATATATATCATTGAACTAATAGTTTCTTGAGAATCATTTCAGAAAGTTCAGTGATATGGGTATGGCAAGGACTGAAGAAGTGGACCCCTCAAAATGCTAAGGCAAGCATTGGCAAAAGCTCAAGACTCCATTTTTGGTTTAGTGATCCAAGATCACATTGAGTCCATAGGAAAGCCAATACGATTAAAAGGGGATGAGGTTATGATGATGATCTGGTAGCTCAAAGTGCTTAGTGATACATCTCCTAAACTATCGCAACTTTCACCGCCATATACACTCATAAGTAATCTCGGTCCCACCGATTTTCCAAACTCAGTCACACCGAGATGAACCACCTCAGCCACAAAGCCAAACCCTAGAAATCTCGGATTTTCCGATTCTGAACTCGGTCTCACCGAAACTTGAGTTGCCAAGCTTCTGTAACCTTCTGTCATCAAATCGGTGTCACCGAGATGATGAAGTCGGTCCCACCGAGATTGGCAAGCTCCTGTCTTTACACGAATCGGACTAACCGAGATTGTATTTTCGGTCCCACCGAAAATCCCAACGTTCACATGATTTGAACTTTCGGTCTCACCGAGTTGTCAACTTCGGTCCCACCGAGATTGGTCAAATGTGTGTAACGGTTGGATTTTGTGTGGAGGCTATAAATACCCTCCACCCCTCTTCATTCATGGAGAGAGCCATCGAAAGAACTACCACTCCTACCTTACATTTACGAGAAGAGAACTACCTACCCTTGTGTTGAGATCAAGTTGCTCCACTCCCACCATATGAAGCTTGATCTCTAGCCTTCCCAAGTTGCTTTCCACTCAATCCTTTCTTCCACCACAGCCAAATCAAGGAGGAGAGTTGAGTGTTGGGGAGATTATCATTTGAAGCACAAGAGCAAGGAGTTCATCATCATCAACACCATCTATTACCTTTTGGAGGGTTGTGCCTCCTAGATTGGTTAGGTGTCGCTTGGGAGCCTCCGTCGAGATGTGGAGTTGAACCAAGAAGTTTGTAAGGGCAAGGAGATCGCCTACTTCGTGAAGATCTACCCCGAGTAAGGCTAGCCCTCCGTGGGCGTATGCCATGATGGCATAGACAAGGTTGCTTCTTCGTGGACCCTTCGTGGGTGGAGCCCTCCGTGGACTCTCGCAGTCGTTACCCTCCGTGGGTTGAAGTCTCCATCAACGTGGAAGTACGATAGCACCACCTATCGGAACCACGAGAAAAATCACCGCGTCTCCAAAATTGCGTTTGCTCTTCTCCACCTCTCTTTACTACATGTGCAATTTACTTTCCGCTGCCTATACTCTAGAATTGCATGTGTAGGGTGATACTTGACTTGATCATCATTGTGAATCTGCCAAAACTTGTCTTTGTCAAAAGGCTGAATTTTTATATTGTCAAGTAGTCTAATCACCCCCTCTAGACATACTTTCGATCCTACAAGTGGTATCGAGCTTTGGTCTCCATTGTATTGGTCTCCATTGCATTGACTCCATAAGCTTGGTTTCACAACCTAGGAGAGTATGGCGCCTAGTGAGGGTAATTTTAGAGAGGTCCTTACTTTGATGGTACAAACTTTGCTAGTTGGAAGCATAAAATGAAAATGCATATTCTTGGCCATAACCCAGCCGCATGGGGCATTATTTGTGTTGGTATGCAAGGTGAATTCTTCAAGGAAGGAAAAGTTCGGATCGCGGCTTACAACGGATGAATTATGGATGTTGCAAAACAATGCTCAAGCTTGTGACATTCTCTTCAATGCTTTGTGTCCCGAGGAGTTCAACAAAATCAGCCGCCTTGAGAATGCAAAAGTGATTTGGGATACTTTGGTTGAAATGCACGAAGGTACCGAGTCCGTGAAGGAATCAAAGCTAGATGTTCTTCAAGGTCAACTTGACAAGTTCAAGATGAAGGAAGGTGAAGGAGTCGCTGAAATGTACTCTGGCTTGCTCTCATCACCAATGAGATCGCCGCTTAGGAAGCGAAGAAATGACCGACCGATTCATCATCAAGAAGATTCTCGAGCTTTGGATGGAAAGTATGACACCGTGTGCACTTTGATCCAAATGATGCCAAACTACAAGAATCTCAAGCCAACCGAAGTCATTGGAAGAATTGTTGCTCATGAGATGACACTCAAAGATAAGGAAGAGCTTCACAACAAGTCAAGTGGTGCTTACAAAGCTACAAGTGATGCTCCCACAACCTCAAGTGACAAGCTAGTTTCCAATGAAGAGATAAGCCTAATGGTCAAGAACTTCAACAAATTCTACAAGAGTAGAAGCAAAGAGAGAAGCTCAAAGTCTAGATCATATGATGAAAAGAGATCTTCTAGTCGTGATCGAAACTGCTACAATTGTGGAAGACCCGGACACTACTCAAATGAGTGTTCGGCTCCCCACAAGAGAAGAGAAGAATCTCCAAGAAGAAGAAGCTCAAGAGATGAGTCACCTCGAAAGAGAGAAGGAGTAGAGATGATCGTTATGAACGAAGACCCTCTCGGAGAAGCAAGGATTCGGAGAGGAAAGACAAGTCATCAAGGAGCTACACAAGAAGAAAACATCAAGCTCATGTAGGTGAATGGGTCTCCGGCTCCGACTCCGACAATCAATCCGAAAGAAGCTATCACTCCAACTCCGACTACAGCCAAGATGAAGATGTTGCGGTCTTGCTCTCGATCCTCCAACTCCAACTCCTATGACTTATTTGATTCACCAAATGAGGGAATTGGAAGATGCTTCATGGCTAAAGGCCCCAAGGTATCACACCCTGAATTCATTGACTTTGATAGTGATGAGGATGACTTGCTTGGCGAAGATGAGCTCTTACATGATAAATCCAATGAACATAGTAATGATGAACATGCTAGTAGTCTTTATAGTCGAGAAGAGTCGAATGACAATGCTATGAAGGAGATTGAGCGTCTAACTAAAGAACTAAACACTCTTAAGTTAGCTCATGAAACAACTCAAGAAGATCATAGAGAGCTCCTAAGATCTCATGCGAAGCTACGCTTCGAGAAGCTCACTCTAGAGCAAGAACATGAGTTTCTAAAAGCAATCAATGACGATCTTCGAAAGAAAAGTTCTTCATATCTTGCCAAACGACTTCTCTTGTCTAATTTCTTGCCTCCCACTAAAACTAAGCATGACAAGCATAAGAAAAATTCTTTCTCTAGTAGTAACAATAACCATGCTAAATCCAATGTTGTTGCTTCTAGTAGTTCTCTTGATTCCACTAACAATGTTTCAAGCCAAGTTACACTTGAGCAAGAAAATAGTTTATTGAAAGGGATTATAGAGAAAGGTGTCTACAAGAGCCTTGCCGGAAGCAAGAACTTTGAGGAAATTGTTCCCAAGCAAGGAAGGCACCGGAAGAATCAAGGAATTGGTTTTGAGCGAAAGTTCAACGCCGAGGGTGTTGAATGGGAAGAAGGTCAATATCCCACTCCACAGTTTATTCCTCAAAAGGAGAAGTATGATCCTACTTCTTCCAATGTGGAACAAGCTCAAGATGACCTTCCACCACAAGACCACAAGCTAAAAGGCAAGGACAAGCTTCAAGAGGAGATTGATGCATTTATTGAAGCACCTAAAGCCATGGTCAAGTGGGTTCCCAAGGAAACGTCAAGTTCTACTTCACAAGCTCAACTACAACCCCAAGGATTCCCATCAAGATGATGTGGATCCCAAGAAGAAGAACTAGAAAGTTCTTGAGGGTGACTCCGCCAACATACTTCACTCACATTCATTTTGGCAAAAACTTGTGCAATCAACTTCCACATCTTGCACTAGTTCATGGAGTCACAAACCCTCTTGTTGGTAAGTCAAGGGACAAGGTAATCATTGCTTTCATGGACATCATCTATTGTGTACTTCAATCTATGTCCATGGATATCCTTGTTTGTTCCTTGTGGGACTAACCCATGTAGGTATTGAAAGTGCCCAATCCAAAGGATTGCTCCAAACTCTTGATGATCTTCATCAACATTGAGCATCCACATCTTCAACATCTACATGAAGTCTTCTACGACAACCCAAGGTTAGTTTGACCCTTTAAAAGGGGTTCTCACATCTAGGGGGAGCTTTGCTCAAAAGAATTGAGCTAAAGCATCTTCAAATGATGTGAACACATCAATGCTTTATGTAAAAGTGGTAACCCCACTTGTGCTTAAACGATGAGTATGACCTATGATCAAATGTTCTCATTTGGCTCCTAAGTCAATATACTCATATATAGATGACCTAGTCATCGACAAATTGTGTGATAGTAGCTAGAGTTTTGATTGTGCATGTTTGACACATATTTCATTTGCTATCTTATTGTGTGAGCATGTTGGATGCATGATTTTATCCATTCGAGGACATCCATTTGTTGCTTTGGTCTTTTTGATTTTTCTGACCAAATGGATGGACAAGAATGCCTAAGTACATCCCCTAGCTATCTATGCTTTCTTGTCTCAAATTCTATTCATGCTTACATCACAAACTTTGAACAAGTCATTTTGGACCCTCCGAGTGAGGAGCACTTGAGCCACCGATCCGTCAAGGGCTAACTTCCAAAACCTTCTAAATGATTTCGGTCGACCAACTCACTCAAACTCGGTCGAACCGAAAGCATTTAGATCGATCTAGGTTTTCACCTCGGTGAAACCGAGTTGTGATTTTCGGCGTGATCGAAGTGCATAACGCCTGCAGTTATCCATCTCGGTGCCACCGAAGTTTTACAACTCGGTCCCACCGACAACAAAGAGGTATATATACTCCGAGGGCAGCGCTGATTTCTACTTCAAACGCTTCGCCCACACCCCTTTTGCCGCCGCCGCCTGGTCTCCGGATCGTCTCCGTTGCCGCTTTGGCGCCCTCGCCGCAGGTCTCCGTCGCCGTCAACGGACATCTTCTCCGCGCCGTTGCCTCCGTAGAGAAACTCCACCAAGTTAGGGTGAGTTTCGATCCCACTCGTGCTCCCATCTCCGATTCAATGCACGTTTGGTTTGCCTATAATCTTGCCACGATTGAAATCTTCCTGAACACCAGATTGGTTCTTTTGAACGAGATTCGAGTAAAAGTTTTAGGGTTAGGTTTCCGCCGAACACATCTCGGTGAGACCGATTTTAGATTTTCGGTAAGACCGATTTGGCCTATGGCCATTGTGACCGCACCCTTCGGTCCAACCGAAGTTGTGCAAATCGGTGTGACCGAAATGGCGATTCTGTGAAACCCTAGTGTTTTCGGCAGATCGAAACCCACTTCGTCCAACCGAAAGTGGTGTGAAAGCTTCGTTTGAACACTTGGATTCACCAATTTTAAACTCGGTCCGACCGAAATGTCTTCTCGTGAAAACCTAATACTAGAATTTGAACTCATTTGTTTGCAAAAACTTCTGCAGTTTGTGATAACTCTTCTACTCGCCTACACCTTATCTATTCACGGGTTGTCACCATGTCGATGCCGTGGATCGATGAACAGGTCGAGTCACCTATAGCAGATATTCCAGAGGCGGGCACTAGTCCCGATCCCAAAGAGCTCATCGATGATGGTGAGAGGAGTACACCAAGTGGTTTGCCTCCTGCAGCCACCAGGGCGTAAAGAAGAGGAACTCGATGATGAAGACTCAGATTTTGTTGTTGAGGAAGAGGTCACCTCAAAGCCCAAGAGGAAAGTTGTTGCCAAAGAGCCACAAGGTCAACAAACCAAGAAGGGCACCGAAAAAGTCAAGCAGTCCACTTTGTTGCCAAGAAGCTGAATTTGGAAGAAGCTGCAAGCAAAGTGAAGAAAACTTCCAAGAGGAAGAGGTTAGTGCATGATGATGCAGAAGAAGATGAGGATGAGGAAGCACCCCAGCCTCCTCGAAGCCTAAGCTCATGGGTGATGCCATCGTAGCAGAGCCACTTCAAAGCCCAAGCAATCTGCTCCACCAAGGCAGCTCCAAGAAAGCCTCTTGCCAAGCCCAAGAAGACAACAGAACATTCCAGATCCGAGAAGAACAAAGATGATGTGCCACCAACAGTGTCGATGATGAAGGACCAGTTTTGCTGAAACTTCGTCCAAAACTGCCACTTCACAATGATGCTCATCCTCAAGCTGAGAACATGAAGGAAAGGAAGGATAGAGGTCTCAGGCTATGGAGACAAGCTGACCCATATGTCGTGAGGAGAAGAACTGCTGTTGATCCCAGATTTCACACCAGAGAGCAGCAGGACTTCTATGAGACTGTGCTGATGGACAAGAAGCCCATAGTCGCAGACACCAGATTCGTTGACTGGAAGTACATTGACAGCGAAGAGCACAGAGACTTCTTTCCACATGTGCATGAAAGCTTCACTGCATGTGGTGTTGCAGACTTTGTAGGTCAGAAGTTGACCAGTTGGAATGATGAAATGATTATGCAATTCTATGCCACGCTCATTTCTACCGGATGGAAAGATCACATGGATGATCAAGGCCAAAGATTCTCTTCAACTGTTGAAGAATGGGCAGAACTTCAATGCTCCAAAGGCAAAGAGAGGATGATATTGATGTTTATGGTATTCCAAAGAAGAACCATGAATCCATGAAGAACATGTACAAAGAGGTTCCAGCTAAAGATTTGGGAATATGGAAGCTCGGCTCAGTGTACTATCTCTAGGCAGGTCTACCTACCACTAACACTATTCTCGAGGCATACCTTGATGCCCAAGTGCGAGATCATCGCATGATCGAGGATACTCTATCAACATGCTGCATATACTTGATGAGAAAGCACCTTTCAAGGTGATGGACTTGATGATTGAAACCATTAAGAGGACTGCAAATGACGTAAAAGGTCGTGTGGATTTGCCCATATATTCAGATGCTTATCAATGCCAAGTTTGGCACGGGCACATTCTTGTTGGATAGAGAACACTTACCACCGCAGCCTGAGCATGAGGACAATGTTGTTGTGATGGATGAGGAGGACCCAACATCTGTTGAAGGTCAAGCCAAGATTGAAGCTGCCAAGAAAGCCAAAGTCGACAAGGAAGCGGCGGCAGCAGCAGCTAAACCAAAGAGTGTTGGAGAACAGCTCCTTGAAGCTACCCAAAGGATTGAACAACGCTGGCCAGCATTGTACAGTCTCGGAGAGCCTAGAGAGGATTGTTGAAGACAAGATCCATGCTCGATGTGAAGTCGATCAAGTGCAAGTAATCACAACAAGCTTGAGGCGACATCGAGGAAGCAAAGAGGAGAAGGAAGAGCTTATGCGTGAGATGCAGGATGACTTAGTCCAGATGCTTATCAACAGAGTGCTCCGGTTCCCACAGACCCGATCACCTGCTATTCCAAAGGATGACACCAGTGACTACAGCTTCAAAGACCTCCCACAGCCCATCGGTTGCTCCAGCTCCAGCTCCAAAGGACCACTCCTCCAAAGACAGACATCACCAAGTCTTCACCGATGCTGCCATATCAACTCCAACATCAACCCAGACAGGAGCCGCCAGCAGAGTCCCTAGTGACGCTTAGCTCTATGCCTTTTCGAACTTTTTGGTAACTTGTTGCCAAAGGGGGAGAAATTGTATAGATCATAGGACTTCGAGAGAGAGAGAGTGCTGTCGCTTTTGCTCTTTCGTTCTTTTTGCGGTTTCTTTGAGATACTTTTGGTTTTCGTGACATTCTGTGTGTTTGATACTACGTTTCACTTTACCTTAATGAGTGCTTGGTCGTACTATGCTTTAATGTGTGCTTAATGCTTATCATATGCTATTCCTGTCATGTATGACCATTTACTCATGTCTTGGTGATTGGGTGCATGCTATTCATTCTTATCATTTTGTGCGCTCCACCAAGATGTATGTGACATGGAAGAGTGACCCATGATCCTAATCGATTGTGCATTTGCATTCAAACGCAAATTTTAAATAATGCACAAATTTAGGGGGAGCTCTTGCTTATCACATACTTCTCAAAGCGACAATATTATTCATTGATTATATCCTTTGTCGAAGCTTTGATCTATATGTTGTCATCAATTACCAAAAAGGGGGAGATTGAAAGTGCAACTAATCCCCGGGTGGTTTTGGTAATTAATAACAACATATATATCATTGAACTAATAGTTTCTTGAGAATCATTTCGAAAGTTCAATGATATGGGTATGGCAAGGACTGAAGAAGTGGACCCTCAAAATGCTAAGGCAAGCATTGGCAAAAGCTCAAGACTCCATTTTTGGTTTAGTGATCCAAGATCACATTGAGTCCATAGGAAAGCCAATACGATTAAAGGGGATGAGGTTATGATGATGATCCGTTGCTCAAAGTGCTTAGTGATACATCTCCTAAACTATCAAGAACTTTCACTTCCATATACACTCATAAGTAATCTCGGTCCCACCGATTTTCCAAACCAGTCACACCAAGATGAACCACCTCAGCCACAAAGCCAAACCCTAGAAATCTCGGATTTTCGATTCTCAACTCGGTCTCACCAAACTTGAGTTGCCAAGCTTCAGAATCCTTCATCATCAAATCGGTGTCACCGAGATGATGAAGTCGGTCCCACCGAGATTGGCAAGCTCCTGTCTTTACACGAATCGGACTAACCGAGATTGTATTTTCGGTCCCACCGAAAATCCCAACGTTCACATGATTTGAACTTTCGGTCTCACCGAGTTGTCAACTTCGGTCCCACCGAGATTGGTCAAATGTGTGTAACGGTTGATTTTGTGTGGAGGCTATAAATACCCTCCACCCCTCTTCATTCATGGAGAGAGCCATCGAAAGAACTACCACTCCTACCTTACATTTCGAGAAGAGAACTACCTACCCTTGTGTTGAGATCAAGTTGCTCCACTCCCACCATATGAAGCTTGATCTCTAGCCTTCCCAAGTTGCTTTCCACTCAATCCTTTCTTCCACCACAGCCAAATCAGTGAGGAGAGTTGAGTGTTGGGGAGATTATCATTTGAAGCACAAGAGCAAGGAGTTCATCATCATCAACACCATCTATTACCTTTTGGAGGGTGGTGCCTCCTAGATTGGTTAGGTGTCGCTTGGGAGCCTCCGTCGAGATGTGGAGTTGAACCAAGAAGTTTGTAAGGGCAAGGAGATCGCCTACTTCATGAAGATCTACCCCGAGTATGGCTAGCCCTCCGTGGGCGTATGCCATGATGGCATAGACAAGGTTGCTTCTTCGTGGACCCTTCGTGGGTGGAGCCCTCCATGGACTCTCGCAGCCGTTACCCTCCGTGGGTTGAAGTCTCCATCAACGTGGAAGTACGATAGCACCACCTATCGGAACCACGAGAAAAATCACCGCGTCTCCAAAATTGCGTTTGCTCTTCTCCACCTCTCTTTACAACATGTGCAATTTACTTTCCGCTGCCTATACTCTAGAATTGCATGTGTAGGGTGATACTTGACTTGATCATCATTGTGAATCTGCCAAAAACTTGTCTTTGTCAAAAGGCTGAATTTTTATATTGTCAAGTAGTCTAATCACCCCCCCTCTAGACATACTTTCGATCCTACAGAACATCATTCGCAACAAGGCAAGATTGGTAGCACAAGGCTACTCCCAAGTCGAGGGTATCGACTACGATGAAACCTTCGCTCCTGTTGCTCGTCTTGAATCCATTCGTTTGTTGATTGCTTATGCTTCCCATCACAACTTTAAGTTGCAACAAATGGATGTGAAAAGTGCTTTTCTTAATGGTCCCATTAATGAGTTGGTCTATGTCAAGCAACCCCCCGGGTTCGAGGATCCCTACTTTCCGGATCACGTGTATCAACTCGACAAGGCACTCTATGGCCTTAAACAAGCCCCACGTGCGTGGTATGACCACCTTACCGAGTTGCTACAAGATCGTGGTTTTGAAGTAGGGCTAATCGACCCCACTCTTTTTACTAAGAAGGTCAACGGGGAGTTGTTTGTATGCCAACTATATGTTGATGATATTATCTTTGGTTCTCCTAACAAAGCTTTCAATGAAGAATTTGCCGCTCTCATGACCTCCAAGTTTAAGATGTCTTCGATGGGAGAGTTGAAGTTCTTCCTTGGTTTCGACATCAAGCAAAGAAGAGAAGGAACCTTCATCAACCAAGCCAAATATACTCAAGACATGCTTAAAAGATTCAAGCTAAGTGATGTCAAGCCAGCTACTACACCAATGCCTACCAAGTGCCAACTTGACATCAATCCCAATGGTAAAGCGGTTGATCAAAAGGTATATCGCTCCATGATTGGATCCTTGCTTTACCTTTGTGCATCTAGACCGGATATCATGTTGAGTGTGGGGATGTGTGCACGTTTTCAAGCCGCACCAAAGGAAAGTCACTTTGTGGCGGTCAAACGAATCTTTCGATATTTGGCTCATACCCCAAACTTTGGCTTATGGTACCCAAGAGGAGCAAACTTCAAGCTTGAAGGTTTCACGGATTCCGATTGGGCGGGAGACAAAGTGGATAGGAAGTCCACTTCCGGAGGGTGCCAATTTCTTGGCTGCTCTTTGGTAAGTTGGTCTTCCAAGAAACAAAGTTGTGTGTCTCTCTCGTCCACCGAAGCGGAGTATGTGGCGGCCGGTAGTTGTTGTGCTCAACTCCTATGGATGAGGCAAACTTTAAAGGAGTACGGTGTCACTTGTGACAAAGTGCCTCTTTGGTGTGATAATGAAAGTGCCATCAAGATTTCCCTCAACCCGGTGCAACACTTCAAGACGAAGCACATTGAGATTCGGTATCACTTCATTCGGGATCACATTCGGCGAGGGGAGATCGAGCTCAAGTATGTCAACACTCATGATAACCTTGCGTATATTTTCACGAAGCCATTGGATGAAGCAAGATTTCATGAAGTTAAGGCATGAGCTAAATATCATTGATTTGAGCAATGTGACTTGAACCCGCACCCCCACCACACTCAACTTGTTGTCTAGTTTAGATGTAGGCATGGACATAGGGGGAGTGTTGTTCTCTCAATGAACTCTCCCTCCCCCCATTATGCATAAATAGATCACCTCTTTCACATTAGCCATTTTTGATGGTACTTGTGCTTCAAAGACGAGTTTTGATCATGGGCCCAAGGATAATTCTTCGCGGTGCCATACCATCCAACTCAAACATAGGTGGCTTCGGCCACCGCCCTCTCCTCAAGAGGTTTTGCCTCTTAGGGATTGCCTGTTGTTCGATTGGTTTGTGCGTCTGTTTGTGCTGTTTTGGGATGTGTTTGTTTTTGATGCAAAGGCATTTTTTCTCTTGTTTGAAACCCTCGGTGGCGTGAGCTCACGGTACTACCGCGGCCAATCACGGTACTACCGCAGATGGGAGCACGGTACTACCATCCCCAAGCGGCAGTAATTTTTTACTGCCGCCTGGTTGAGCGGTACTACCGTCTCGGCGCGGTACTTCCGCCCGGGCGGTACTATCGCGATGACCTGCGGTACTACCGCGCCGGTTCGGGCGCGTGGGGATAAGGTCGGGCAGGGGGAGTTCTAACTCCCCCATACCCATTCGCCCCTTCTCTCCACAACGCCCGTTCCTCTCTCAAGCCCACGAACGGAGCCGGTGTTCGTCGCCGGATCTCCTCCACCGGCTACCCTCCCGTGATTCCGTCCGGTGGGTTCGTTCCCCACCACGTGCTCTTGCTATGGACCAAGGTTTTTCCCCAAATCCTTCTCCGTTTTGATTGTATTTGGTTCTTCTAGGTTTTGGGGGAGGCTTGTATGTTCTTGAGATTTATAGGCTAGATCTCTGCAAGAGTAGGATGAAGGAGTGTAGTATTGCATAGGATCTATACTTGTATTGTTGTCTTGCTCTAGATCTGGTCACCGTAGCACCGCCATGGCTTCGCGGGTCTTTTCAGATTCAAATCCTGCTTGATCCGACGCGACGCGGTATTATCGCCGTAGGTCGCGGTATTACCGCTTCCCACGGTACTACCGCCCTATGACGCTGGTACTACCGCGCTACCGTCTTGGTACTAACACCTTACTACTGCCCCAGCCACGGTACTACCGTGGCCCCTCACGGTACTACCGCGTCTGGAGCTGTACTAAGACATTAGTATCGCACCCCACGGTGGTTCTACCCTGTCCCACATCTATCGCATGCCAACTTTCTCGTTTATCTTCTATGGGTTTCATATGCTGTCTTTTAGCCTTTGCATTGATCCTTTTCGACTTGTTTTGGTGCTTTGCGTGTGTGTTTTAGGTGGTGGCTCTCGCCGAGCCAATCCCGTTCGTGACACGGGTTCCAAGCGTCTGCAGAACCCAGAGAAGTTCCCGAGGGATCATCTCGCATCGAGCGCAATGTCAAATCCACCGCCAAAGAACAAAGGATTCGCCAGGCATGGATGAGATAGGCGCCAAGAGTATGTCCGTCTCGTGCAGCTTCACCCATATGCGACCCTCGCCCACTATCGAGGATGTGAACTGTTCGAACAAGACTCAAACCCAGATCTACTTGGATGTCATCAAGAACAAGCGAGAATACCTATGTAGAGGTGAAGTGGATTGAGATGCACCACATGAGGAAGGACAAGTTTCGTGACTACTTTGGGGAGGCTCGACTTGGTGGAGCAGTTTGGAATTGAGCATGTGATCTCGCTCCACATGGACTATGATCCCGAGATCATTTGTCGGTTCTTTGCCTCGATGTACTTTCACACCAATGATGAGCGGAGGATGACGTGGATGACCAATGGCCGCCACCGTCTCTACACCGAAGGAGTTCATGGATTTGCTTCAAGTTGCTGGTGATGGACTTGACACTCCTGTTGGTGTTCGCCCTCACGGCAATACTGACTCTGCTGACAAGGACAAGCTCACTCCGTTCATGGTTGAGAAGAAGCTCGCCACTGGGAAGATAGTCTCGGTTCTCAACCCGTTTCTGGATATCATGTACCGTATCTTCCGCAACTCTCTGTTCCCACGCATCGGTGACAAAGACAAGGTTCATGCCTACATGGTGGACATGATGCTTCTGTGTGAGGAGGCTCGCTCATCTCAGACTCAGCCACTTGATGTCTCTCACATCATGTGGTGCGAGCTTCGGTTTGCTGTGTTCAACCGCAAGGTGCCTATTTATGGACCCTACCTGTTTCTGCTGATTTCGAAGACTTGGGAGAAGATGTACCCCACGGAGGAGTTCCTGGCTCCAGACTGGATTCGCCATGAGCACATTTGTCTGAGGGTCAAACCCAACTGGGCCAACACCGCTACTCGTGCTGAGGCGTCTGCTGCTAGGGCTGCTACTGTTGATGAGGATGCTCTTTGAGCCGAGGATGTTGTTTGGGGCCGCTCTGCTAGGCCTACTCGAGTGACTCTAGGCCATCTTGGGCCAAGAGGTTGAAGGATAAGATGAAGTCACTTTTCTGCATGCAAGCCAAGGGACAAGACAGGCTCACGTGGAGTCCAAGGAGAGTCGCCGCGGCACAACAAGATCTTGAAGCTCTATGGTGAGGATGTGTCAAGGGTCTCGAGGAGCACATCACTCCCGAGACCGAGTGGATGGAGAAGCAAGGATTCAAGTGGACTGATTCTCGAGGAGGAGGCCGAGGAGTCCATTCCACCATGGAGGAGTCTGGCGAAGAGGAGGGGATAGTTTCTCCGCTTGAGCCACCTCTTGTGTGTTTAGGTGTCCTCTCTGCCTTTTTGGCGCCTCGATGCCAAAGGGGAGAGAGCGTAGATTTGGATTTGCGAGTTTGTGTGTTTGCCGCTTGAACTCTTTGTTGCTTTTATCGCTTGAACCTTGGTTATCTTATCTCATATGGTGTAAGACATATGCACTCTATCTATCCTAGCTAGCTTGTGTTATATTGTGCTACTTTCATGCTATGCTAGGTTTATTATCATGTCTTGGTCTCTAAAATATAGGGGGAGTGTTGATCCTAGTTTGTGTGCCATGCAGTCCAAAGCATTCATATATAGTGCACACATCTAGGGGGAGCCTCGTCTATATTTTAGAGGAGTGGGGTTTGCCACTGCTTTAAACATATCTTATCTATGTGCAAATCCCGTGTTGTCATCAATACACCAAAAAGGGGGAGACTGTAAGGGCACATTTATCCCTAAGTGTTTTGGTGATTGATGACAATACTCGTGCGGACTAATCGTGTGCCTTGAGTCCCACAGATACTTCTTCATTAGGCACAAGACGATTCGGTGCCCCTCGAGACTAGTGAAGCCGGCGTTGTTCTCGCTTTCTCTTTGGTGGAGTTGAGTCGTAGGAGAGCCGTACTATTAAGAGGGGTCCGCGTCGGAAAGGTAGGGTGGAATCACACGTACACTTGCCCTCCTTTCCTTGCACTTTGGAGCTACCCATCGTTATCATGGTTGTGCGAAAATCGACGATTATCTTTGTACTTGCGGTAGTACCGCAAGTACCAGCGTAGTACCGCTGCAGCCACGGTAGTACCGCCTCTCGGTAGCGGTAGTACCGCTGGTACCTTAACCTAGTGCCGCTCTAAGCGGTAGTAGGGGCGGATGTAATTTTTACATCTGCGCCCACGGTAGTACCGCTCCGTTGGCGCGGTAGTACCGCCAAGACTCGCCTAGTGCCGCCCGGTCAGTAGTAGGGGCGGATGTAATTTTTACATCCGCGGCACCCACGGTAGTACCGCTCGCTCTGCGAGTAGTAGTACATGGGGCCCACGGTAGTACCGCTCCCTTGGAGTTGTAGTACCGCGGCCCTTCTCGCTTAGTACCGCTGCGTCGCGGTAGTAGGCGCGATGTAATTTTTACATCCGTGCCTACCACGGTAGTACTGCTACTTGTGGGCGGTAGTACTGCGTCGGGTTTTTGCACCACCCTAGTTTCTGCGGAAGTAGGCACGGATGAAATTTATTTCGTCCGCGCCCTTCCCAAGCCGTGACCCTCCTGCCTTGCGGTAGTACCGCAAGGGGGAGCGGTAGTACCGCGCCAGCAGTAGTACCGCTTCTAGATCGAGCTTGGTCCGGCTGTGGAGCTGCCATGGTAGTACTGTGGTCTCTCACACGGTAGTACCGTGGTCGTCATGGTAGTACCGCTTCCTCGAGCAAGAGTACCGTGAGTCGCGGGCAGTAACTAGTGGATAACGGTTGGATCTTTTCCCGACTATATAAGGGATGTCTTCTACCTCTAGTTGACTACCTCTTCCACCTCTAAGCTCCATTGTTGCTCCAAGCTCCATTTTCGCCGATCTCTCTCCTAGCCAATCAAACTTGTTGATTTGCTCGGGATTGGGTGACAAGGGCCCGATCTACACTTCCACCAAAGGATATTTGATTCCCCACTTATCCTTGCGGATCTTGTTACTCTTGGGTGTTGAGCACCCTAGACAGTTGAGGTCACCTCGAAGCCATACTCCATTGTGGTGAAGCTTCGTGGTGGTGTTGTTGTTGGGAGCCTCCGATTGTTGTGGAGATTGCCCCAACCTTGCTTGTAAAGGTTCGGTCGCCGCCTTCAAGGGCACCAATAGTGGAATCACGGCATCTCGCATCGTGTGAGGGCGTGAGGAGAATACGGTGGCCCTAGTGGCTTCTTGGGGAGCATTGTGCCTCCACACCGCTCTAACGGAGACGTACTTCCCCTCAAAAGGAAGGAACTCCGGTAACACATCCTCGTCTTCACCGTCTCCACTCTTGGTTATTTCGTGCCTTTACTTTTGCAAGCTTACATTTTATTACATCTCTTGCTTGCTTGCGTGCTAGTTGTTATTGCATCATATAGGTTGCTCACTTAGTTGCATATCTAGACAACCTATTTGTTGCAAAGTTTAATTTGGTAAAGAAAAGCTTAAAAATTGTTAGTTGCCTATTCACCCCCCCCCCTCTAGTCAACCATATCGATCCTTTCATTATGTTGCTCATATCATGTGTATGGTGTCTCGCATTGCTATGTCATTTGATTAGTTTAGACATGCTTTGTGTGAATGCCACATGCTCAAAGGTCTAATTACCATATATGTGAATTATGCATTGCCATCTTGTTGCAAGACATTATATATGTGAATTATACAATGCTATCTTGTTTCAAAGGCATTATATATGTGAATTATGCAATGCCATGCTGTTTAGCCAATCATCATGTATGTGAATTATATAATGCTATCATTTTTTTGTATTACGTGTTCCATTTGTCGACAACATTTGTATATTCAACTACTCTTCCTGCATCAGCCATTTAAAGCGGTGATAGAAGTATCTCGAGTGAAAACAAGGTATTCAGAGAGCATAATGCTACCCATCAAGCGTACATCTTGCTGGTTACAAAGAGCTCCTTAGAGGACGACTCAGAGACTGATGACCAGTCCTATTTCCCCCCTGAGGTCTATTCTCAAACTTAGCAGGGTTATATTACCCATGTCATGCATGTTGTCTTGCATTGCTTAGTTTTCACATCATATATGGATTGCCATCTGCTTACTTGCTTACTATATAAATCATATATTTGAATTATATCATGCCATCATATGTTGTTTGGTTAGACAATATAAATATGAATTATTTCATGCCCTCTTTTATTCCCCACTATCCATTGCACTCGCTCATCATACAATGTCTATACTTTCAATTACTTTTCTAGTTTATCACCATTTGAATTGGAGAGCGTGATGGCGATTCAAGGAGTAACAACATGGTCTTCTAAAAGATAGTGCTACCATTGATGCAGATAGAACCACGGTTATACTTGCCCAAGGACCAAATCCACCACACATAACCCGGACTCTCATGATTGTACCCCTACCCAGCTTGGATAGAGAACCAGCTACCCTTCTAACCCCAACCCCGGCAGATAGTAACCCAGCCCAGCTTGACACAAAGACCGCCTCCACCACAGAGCACCCAAACACGAGAAGTTAGTAAGGAACTGCAGTGCCCAAAGCACGAGGACCACCACTCCGAATCCCAACTCAACGCTTAAAGGAGAAGAAGATTTGTTCTCGTGTCGTTCTCACGAGCTATGGTTCATACTCCTTTGCTATTGCATTATCAGATTTACTCATACCAACTATTTTCAAATTTGAAGGATGGAACTGAAACTCCAATGGTGCAACAGGTATGTTTTAAACCTATTTCTTTAACTGGTTTGCTGTTGTAGCCTGCTCTACGTTGATTTCAGTTTCAATTGAATAAACAGTTATATTCTCATGTCATGCACATTACAAGTGTTGTTATTGCTCTATAGTTACCCACACTTATATTCTGTCTATTCTACTTTGTCTTGAACAAATATTATTTAAACTGTGTCTCTATCTTTATTTGGCAACAAAAACTAGAATGATATAGACCATAAAGTGACCATGGTACATAGATATATGTTTGTTTCATGTTGCTATCCTGTCCACTTTACTACTGAACTCATTTACCAAAATGAGTTTCATATACAACATGGTAAACATGTGATGTGTCTGCTTGTTTCTCTTTTAGAATGCGGACAAAATATTGGAGAAAAGTACCGCGTTATCCAATGGTAAAGGAAGTAATGCAGATACGGTTCAAGATAGTGAGACATCCCTGTTGGTCTCCAAGAAAGCTGATAAAAACTATCTTGACGACAGTGAGGGAACCCAAAAGTCCTGTCTTGATGTAGTGTTCGAAAGCATCGGCCACTATCGGCCGCACAAGCTCTTCAACTCGCTTGCTCAATTAGTTCGTTGCCTTGAGTCTCAACTTCAAGTTGAAAGACATCGATCGATGTGTCTTCTGACAGAAGTCAAGGACCGAGGAAGTCCCCGCAAAATTCAGATGCATATTTTCCGTGCAACAAAGAAGTTACCGGAGGATTTAAGCGCCAAACAAGAGAAAGTTAATAAGCTTGCTAAGTATCTTGCCAAAGATTATGGGTACCTGTGATATTGTTTCTTGAGATCTTCAAGTGGTTTCAAATCTGGATTTGTTTTGCTGCGGTGTTTATTTGCGCTGGTCGCCAACTTTGACAACCAGTGTATATGATATGCTGCTTTGTTCCCTATATTTGCACTGGTGCGAACTTTGATTCCCAGTGGATGTAATATGTGTAATAGCCATGATAGCCTAGCGTTAGTTGCTTGCTTATTTATTTCCTTGTTGTCTTGTTTATTTGTTTGCTTGTAGTCATTGCAGTTCTTTTTCCGCAGTTTGCTAGTGGCTGCAATAACCTAGTTTTTAAAACTAGGCCAATAACCATGGGCTAATATTTATTGTAGTGACACTGGGCCTCATACTGGCCGAAGAAAAAGTGGGCCTTCTACGGGCCGTAGAAACAATGGGCCTTCTACAGGCCGTAGAAACAATGGGCCTTCTGCGGGTCGTACCATCAATGGGCCTTATACGGGCCATATGATCGATTGGCCAAACATGGGCCAAACAGACCGCATTATGGCCATAAACGGGCTAGAGTTGGAATCGTCCGTTCATGGGCTGACCATAACGGGCCATCATTAATAGGCAGTATTTGATGACGTTATGAAAACGGCCCAATGTATTAATGGACCACAAACGGGCCGACTGTAACCACGGGCTGAATTTGGCCCACAAGCAAAAAATGACAGTAATGGGCCTTAAGTAAACGAATGTTGGAAATGAGCCCAAGAATAAATGGGCTTTGAGAAGGCCAAAAGATAACATAATGAAACGCCCAATGTAATAACGGGCCGTTAATGGGTATAAAGTGATACATTTGCTCATTACGGGCCGCCACCACGGGCCGTTAATGGGTGTAAAGTGATACATCGCTCATTAGCGACCGCCACCACGGGCCGTTAATAGGCCAAGAGTTACATAGGGCCTCATATGGGCCGAAGGACATCATGGGCCATACATGCGCCAGAAGTGAAAACGGGCTGGAATCATATTGGATGGTCCAGATGACGCTACTGGGCCTAATTCGGACAGGGCGTAATGGGTCTTGGGTTAGCAGGCTGTAAATGGGCTATATGCAAACATGCGTTAACAGGCTTTCCATGGGCCGGCCCGCCACCTTTTGACCAAGTCAAACGGGCCGGCCTTTTCACATGAATAGGCCTCTGTTGGGCCGTGCCACGTGTCGACGTATCATAGGCGCCTTACGTCCAATGAGTGGATGACATCTATCCCAACGATGAGCAGACACGTGTTTCCTCCAGCCAATGATAATTTTACACATGGAAAATCCCCATTGGTCGGGGCTGTTAACGGGTTATCGGATCCAAAACCCGACCCGATAGCTTAACGGTGTTCCGTTACGGTGGATGCCACGTGTCGGTCACCCTTGACGAAAGCACTTCTATGACGCGCGATTTATCATCATGGAAGTGGACACTTCCGTGATGATAATTTTGGTAATGTCATGGAACACTTCTACGACAGCACAGGTATGACTATCTTGATTCTGTCATAAAATCGTCATGGATGTACATGCATGACAGAAAACGTGACCTACTGTGACAAACATGTATCATCACGGAAGTGTATTTATTTTGTAGTGCACTATCGTTTTGGGGTTATGCATTAGATACAGCTACATTCACTTTAAATAGAGCACCATCTAAGTCCATGGAGACGACGCGTAGGAACTATGGTTTGGCAAGAAACCTAAGTTGTCGTTTCTTAAGGTTTGGGGTTGCGATGCTTATGTCAAAAGGCTTCAGCCGGAAAAGCTCGAACCCAAAGCGGACAAATGCATCTTCATAGGGTACCCAAAAGAGACGGTTGGGTATACCTTCTATCTCAGATCCGAAGGCAAAGTGTTTGTCGCTAAGAATGGGTCCTTTCTTGAGAAAGAGTTTCTCTCGAAGGAATTGAGTGGGAGGAAGATAGAACTTGATGAGGTTGTTGAACCTCTACTTCAACCAGTGAGTAGTGCAGCACAGAAAGATGTTTCTGTGACACCTATGTCAGTTGAAGAGGAAACTAAGGATAGTGATCATGAAGTTTCAGATCAAGTTACCATCGAACCTCATAGGTCGACAAGGGTACGCACAGCTCCTGAGTGGTATGGTACCCCTGTCTTAGAGGTCATGTTGTTGGACAACAATGAACCTACGAGCTAGAAAGAAGTGATGGTGGGCCCTAATTTCGACAAATGGTTAGAGGACATGAAATCTGAGATGGGATCCATGTATGAAAACAAAGAATGGACTTTGGAAGTATTACCATAAGGGTGAAAGGCCATTCAGAATAAATGGATCTTCAAGAAGAAGATGGACGCAGACGGTAATGTCACCGTCTATAAAGCTCGACTTGTGGCAAAGGGGTTTTCACAAGTTCAAGGAGTTAACTACGATGAGACTTTCTCACCCGTAGCGATGCTTAAGTCCGTCAGAATCATGTTGGCAATAGCTGCATTTCTCAATTATGAAATCTGGTTGATGGATGTCAAAATAGCGTTCCTTAACGGTTTCCTTAAGGAAGAGTTGTATATGATGCAACCGGAAGGTTTTGTCGATCAGAGAATGCTGAAAAAGTATGCAAGCTCCAGTGATCCATTTATGGACTGGTGCAAGCATCTCGGAGTTGGAATATTCGCTTTGATGAGGTGATCAAAGAGTTTGGGTTTATACAAGTTTATGGAGAAGCTTGTATTTACAAGAAAGTGAGTGGGAGCTCTATAGTGTTTCTGGTGTTATATGTGGATGACATATTGCTGATTGGAAACAATATAGAACTTTTGGAAAACGTGAAGGAATATTTGAACAAGAGTTTTTCAGTGAAGGGCCTAGGAGAAGCTGCTTTCATATTAGGCATCAAGATCTATAGAGATAGATCAATACGCTTAATAGGACTTTCACAAAGCACATACCTTGATAAGATTTTGAAGAAGTTCAAAATGGATCAGTCCAAGAAGAGGTTCTTGCCTGTTTTGCAAGGTGTGAAGTTGAGTCAGACTCAATGCCCGTCGACTACATAGGATAGAGAAAAGATGAGTGTCATCCCCTATGCCTCTGCCATAGGCTCTATCATGTATGTGATGATGTGTACAAGACCGGATGTCAGCCTTGCCATAAGTATGGCCGGAAGGTTTCAAAGTAATCCAGGAGTGGATCACAGGACAGCGGTGAAGAATATCCTTAAGTACCTGAAAAGGACTAAGGAAATTTTTCTCGTTTATGGAGGTGATCAAGATCTCGTCATAAAGGGTTACATCAATGCAAGCTTTGACACTGATCCAGATGACTCTAACTCTCAAACTAGATACGTATATATTCTAAAATGGGGGAGCGGTAAGCTGGTGCAGTTCCAAGCAAAGCGTGGTAGCTGATTCTGCATGTGAAGCGGAGTACATAGCTGCCTCGGAGGCAACAAAGGAAGGTGTCTGATGAAGCAGTTCATGACAAATCTTGGAGTGGTGCCCAGTGCACTGGAGCCGATGACTCTGTTCTGTGAAAACATTGGTGTCATTGCTCTAGCCAAGGAACCAAGGTTTCACAAGAGGACCAGACACATAAAGCGACGCTTCGATTCCATCCGCGATTACATCAAGGAGGAAGACATAAACATTTGCAAAGTGCATACAGACCTGAATGTTGCAGATCCGTTGACTAAACCTCTTCCACGGGCAAAGCACGATCAACACCTGAACTCTATGGATGTTAGATTCATTACCATGTAATGCTAGATTATTGACTCTAGTGCAAGTGGGAGACTGTTGGAAATATGCCCTAGAGGCAATAATAAAGTGGATACTATTATATTTCCTTGTTCATGATATCCAAGCTATAACTGTACTGACCGGAAACTCAAATACATGTGTGGATACATAGACAACAACATGTCCCTAGTAAGCCTCTACCGGACTAGCTCGTTGATCAAAGATGGCTATGGTTTCCTAGCCATGGACATGAGTTGTCATTTGATACCGGGATCACATCATTAGGAGAATGATGTGATGGACAAGACCCAACCTATGAACGCAGCATATAATCGTATCAAGTTTATTGCTATCTTTTTTCTGCATGTCAAGTATATGTTCCTATGATAATGAGATCATGCAACTCAATGACACCGGAGGAGTGCCTTGTGTGTACCAAATGCCACAACGTAACTGGGTGACTATAAAGGTGCTCTACAGGTATCTCCGAGGGTGTCTGTTGAGTTGGCATGGATCAAGACTGGGATTTGTCACTCCGTATGACGGAGAGGTATCTCAGGGCCCACTCCGTAATACAACATCACAATAAGCTTGCAAGCAATGTGACCAATGAGTTAGTCACGGGATTTTGTATTATGGAACAAGTAAAGATACTTGCCGGTAATGAGATTGAACTAGGTATGGAGATACCAACGATCGAAACTCGGGCAAGTAACATACCGATAGATAAAGGGAACTGCATACGGGATTACCTGAATCCTTGACATCGAGGTTCGACCAATAAGATCTTCGTAGAATATGTAGGAAGCAATATGGTAATCTAGGTCCCGCTATTGGTTATTGACTGTAGAGGTGTATCAGTCATGTCTGCATAGTTCTCGAACCCGCAGGGTCTACACACTTAACGTTTGGTGACGGTATATGTATAGTTGAGTCATTATGGTGGTTACCGAAGGTTGTTTGGAGTCCTGGATGAGATCCCGGACGTGACGAGGAACTCTAGAATGGTCCAGAGGTTAATATCAATATATTGGACGAAGGGTATTGGAGTCCGGAATTGTTCCGGAGGTACCGGGTGATAACCAGCGTCACTGAAAGTGGTGTCAGGGGGCCCCGACAAGTGTTGGGGGGCCCATGGGCCAAGGGGAGGGGGCAAATCAGCCCACTAAGGGGCTGAGCGCCCCCCTCACCCCATCTCACGTAACCAGGAGGGTTGGGGGCACCCCCTAGGGCTTCCCACCTCCCGGCTTGGGGGCAAGTCACCCTTGGGGAGATCCCATCTGCCCTGGCTGCTGCCCCCCTAGTGGAAACCCTAGGGGCACCCACCCCTCCTCCCTTCCCCTATATATAGAGAGGTAGAGAGAGGGCAGCCGCACCCCAAGAGCACATCTCCACGCCACGGCGCTGCCTCTCTGATACGTCTCCAACGTATCTATAATATTTGATAGTTCCATGCTATTATATTACCTGTTTTGGATGTTTATGGGCTTTACTTTACAAATTTATATCATTTTTGGGACTAACCTACTAACCGGAGGCCCAGCCCGTATTGCTGTTTTTTTTTGCCTATTTCAGTATTTCGAAGAAAAGGAATATCAAAAGGAGTCCAAATGCAATGAAACCTTCGGGAGCGTGAATTTTGGAACGAACGTGATGTAGAGGACTTGGAGTGCAAGTCAAGAAGCAGCCGAGGCGGCCACGTGGAGGGCGTGCCCACCCCTACAGGGCACGCCCCCTATCTCATGGGCCCCTCGGGCGGCCACCGACCTACTTCTTCCTCCTATATATACCCACGTACCGCGAAACATTAGAACAAGCCACGAAAACCTAGTTCCACCGACGTAACCTTCTGTATCCGCGAGATCCCATCTTGGGGCCTTCGTCGGCGCTCCGCCGGAGGGGGAATCGACCATGGAGGGCTTCTACATCAACACCATAGCCCCTCCGATGAGTTGTGAGTAGTTTACCATAGACCTTCGGGTCCATAGTTATTAGCTAGTTGGCTTCTTCTCTCTTTTTGGATCTCAATACCATGTTCTCCTCGATATTCTTGGAGATCTATTCGATGTAACTCTTTTTGTGGTGTGTTTGTCAAGATCCGATGAATTGTGGGTTTATGATCAAGTTTATCTATGAGAAATATTTGAATGTCTTCTGAATTCCTTTATGTATGATTGAGTTATCTTTGCAAGTCTCTTCGAATTATCAGTTTGGTTTGGCCTACTAGATTGATCTTTCTTGCAATGGGAGAAGTGCTTAGCTTTGGGTTCAATCTTGCGGTGTCCTTTCCCAAAGGATGTTAGGGCAAGCAAGGCACGTATTGTATTGTTTCCATCGAGGATAAAAAGATGGGGTTTATATCATATTGCATGAGTTTATCCCTCTACATCATGTCATCTTTCTTAATGTGTTACTCTGTTCTTATGAACTTAATACTCTAGATGCATGCTGGATAGCGGTTGATGTGTGGAGTAATAGTAGTAGATGCAGGGTCCATTTGTTGCAGACGTGATGCCTATATACATTCTCATGCCTAGATAATCTCATAATTATTCGCTTTTCTATCAATTGCTCGACAGTAATTTGTTCACCCACCGTAATACTTATGCTATCTTGAGAGAAGCCACTAGTGAAACCTATGGCCCCCGGGTCTACCTTTTATCATATAAGCTTTCAATCTACTTTTATTTGCATCTTTACTTTTCCAATCTATATCATAAAATACCAAAAATATATTTATCTTATCATACCATCTCTGTCAGATCTCACTTTCGCAAGTGGTCGTGAAGATTGACAACCCCTTTATTGTGTTGGTTGCGAGTTATTTGTTTGTTTGTGTAGGTGCGTGGGACTTTTGAGGAGCCTCCTACTGGATTGATACCTTGGTTCTCAAAAACTGAGGGAAATACTTACGCTACTATTGCTGCATCACCCTTTCCTCTTCAAGGAAAACCAACGCAAGCTCAAGGCATAGCAAGAAGGATTTATGGGGCCGTTGCCGGGGAGGTCTTCGCTCAAGTCAAGACATACCAAGTACCCATCACAAACTCATCTCCCTCGCATTGACATTATTTGCCATTTGCCTCTCGTTTTCCTCTCCCCCACTTCACCCTTGCCGTTTTATTCGCCCTCTCTTTCCCAATCTTTTCCTCTCTCTCTCGCTTGTCTTTTTGTGTGCGTGTTTATCCTTATGGCTTTGCCTAAGAATACCGACCTCCTTCTTAGAAGGTTGGAAGAGATTGAATCAAACGTTAGAAGTTTTATGACTTTACAATTTGAGTATAATAATTTCTTCAAAAAAGAGCTTAAAGAACAAAAAGGTTTTTTGGGGTTTATGAACAAGGAGCTTGATGATATGTCCAAAGAATTTTATGGTTTGAACTCTCAAATTACCTGGCTTGAAAATTCTATAGCCCAAATTTCTGATAAGCAAGCTAGCTTAGTCAATAAGATGGCTGCCAAACCAGAAAAGTTAGGTGAAAATAATGATGAAGATCTTAAAGTTATTAATGTGTTCCCTATTAGATCTTTGTTTTGCAATATGAATCTTAATAATGATGGGACTGGAGATGAGTCAACTTTAGTTAAAAGGCGTCCCAATAATTCCGAGTTTTTAGATCTTGATGCTAAATTTGGTAAAAGTGGGATTGGAGAGGTCAAGACTTTAAATAGCATTGAACCCACTATTTTGGATTTCAAGGAATTTGATTATGATAATTGTTCTTTAGAAGGTTGTATTTCCTCGTTGCAATCCGTTGCGAATTCTCCTCGTGCTTATAGTCAAAATAAAGCTTTTACCGAACATATCGTTGATGCCTTGATGCAATCATATGATGAAAAACTTAATTTGGAAGTTTCTATACCTAGAAAACTTAATGATGAGTGGGAACCTACTATAAAGATTAAAATTAAAGATCATGAGTGTTATGCTTTATGTGATTTGGGTGCTAGTGTTTCCACGATTCCGAAAACTTTATGTGATATTCTAGGTTTCCATGATCTTGATGATTGCTCTTTAAATTTGCACCTTGCGGATTCCACCATTAAAAAGCCAATGGGAAGGATCAATGATGTTCTCATTGTTGCAAATAGAAATTTGGTTCCCGTAGATTTTATCATTCTTGATATAGATTGCAATCTTTCTTGCCCTATTATTCTTGGTAGACCTTTCCTTAGAACGATTGGCGCGATTATTGATATGAAGGAAGGGAATATTAGATTCCAATATTCCCTTAAGGAAAGGCATGAGCACTTTCCAAGAAAGAAAATTAAATTACCTTATGAATCTATCATGCGGGCTACTTATGAATTGAGTGCCAAAGATGGCACTACTTAGATCTATCTTCGCTTTTATGCCTAGCTAGGGGCGTTAAACGATAGCGCTAGTTGGGAGGCAACCCAATTTTATTTGTGTTTTTTGTTTTTGTTTCTGTTTAGTAATAAATTTTGCATCTACCTGCTATTTAGATGTGTTTTTATGTTTTAATTAGTGTTTGTGCCAAGTAGAACGTATAGGATAACCTATGGTGATAGTTAATTTGATTTTGCTGAAAAACAGAAACTTTGCACGCACGAAATTAGTTTTGTTAAATCACAGAAGCGTTATTTTGCGCTGATTCTTTTGGCTGTAGATCAATAGACAAATTGCCCAGGACTTCTTATTTTGGTAGGATTTTTAGAGTTCCAGAAGTATTCGTGGGTTACAGATTGCTACAGACTGTTCTGTCTTTGACAGATTCTGTTTTTCGTGTGTTGTTTGCTTATTTTGATGCATCTATGGCTAGTATTAAGTGGTATGAACCATAGAGAACTTGAAATACAGTAGGTTTAACACCAATAAAAATAAATAATGAGCTCATTACAGTACCTTATGTGGTGGTTTTGCTTTCTTTCACTAACGGAGCTTATGAGATTTCCTGTTGAGTTTTGTGTTGTGAAGTTTTCAAGTTTTGGGTAAAGATTTGATGGACTATGGAATAAGGAGTGGCAAAAGCCAAAGCTTGGGGATGCCCATGGCACCCCAAGATATTCAAGAATAGCCAAAAGCCTAAGCTTGGGGATGCCCCGGGAAGGCATCCCCTCTTTCGTCTTCGTTCATTGGTTACTTTACTTGAAGCTATATTTTTATTCGCCACATGATATGTGTTTTGCTTGGAGCGTCTTGTATGATATTAGTTTTCGCTTTTTAGTTTACCAAAATAATCCTTGCTGTACACACCTTTTGGGAAGAATCCCACTTGATTAGAAATTATTAGAATACTCTATGCGCTTCACTTATATCTTTTGAGCTAGATAGTTTTTGCTCTAGTGCTTTACTTATATCTTTTAGAGCACGGCGGTGGCTTAATTTTGAAGAAATTGTTGATCTCTCATGCTTCACTTATATTATTTTGAGAGTCTCTTAGAACATCATGTATTTGCTATGGTTATAAAATTGGTCCTAGAATGGTAGGCATCCAAGTTGGGTATAATAAAAACTATCATAGAAAGTGAATTGGATGCTATGATCAATTTGATACTTAATAATTGTTTTGAGATATGGAGGTAGTGATATTAAAGTCATGATAGTTGGGTGATTATGAATTTAAAGAATGCTTGTGTTGAAGTTTGTGATTCCCGTAGCATGCACGTATGGTGAACCGCTTTGTGATGAAGTTGGAGCACAATTTTATTTATTGATTGTCTTCCTTATGAGTGGCGGTCGGGGACGAGCGATGGTCTTTTGCTATCAATCTATCCCCCTAGGAGCATGCGCGTAATACTTTGTTTTTGATGACTTGTAGATTTTTGCAATAAGTATATGAGTTCTTTTGACTAATGTTGAATCCATGGATTATACGCACTCTCACCCTTCCACCATTGCTAGCCTCTCTTGTGCCGCGCAACTTTCGCCGGTACCATACACCCACCATATACCTTCCTCAAAATAGCCACCATACCTACCTATTATGGCATTTTCATAGCCATTCCGAGATATATTTCCATGCAACTTTCCACCGTTCCATTTATATGACCCGCATCATCATTTTCATATTGCTCTTTGCATAATCATGTAGTTGACATCGTATTTGTGGCAAGGCCACCTTCATCATTTTCATACATGTCGCTCTTGATTCATTGCATATCCCGGTACACTGCCGGAGGCATTCATATAGAGTCATATCTTGTTCAAAGTATTGAGTTATAATTCTTGAGTTGTAAGTAAATAAAAGTGTGATGATCTTCATTATTAGAGCATTGTCCCAGTGAGAAAAGGATGACGGAGACTATAATTCCCCCACAAGTCGGGATGAGACTTCGGACTAAAGAAAAAAAAGAGAAAAAAAGAGAAAGGACAAAAAAAGGAAGGCAAAGAAATGAAAGAAAAAAATAAAAGAAAAGAAAAGAAAAAATGAGAGAAAAAGAGAGAAGGGACAATGCTACTATCCTTTTTACCACACTTGTGCTTCAAAGTAGCACCATGATCTTCATGATAGAGAGTCTCCTATGTTGTCACTTCCATATACTAGTGGGAATTTTTCATTATAGAACTTAGCTTGTATATTCTGATGACGGGCTTCCTCAAAACGCCCTAGGTCTTCGTGAGCAAGCGAGTTGGATGCACACCCACTTAGTTTTTTTTTTGTTGAGCTTTCATACATTTATAGCTCTAGTGCATCCGTTGCATGGCAATCCCTACTCACTCACATTGATATCTATTAATGGGCATCTCCATAGCACGTTGATACGCCTAGTTGATGTGAGACTATCTTCTCCCTTTTTTGTCTTCTCCACAACCACCGTTCTATCCCACATATAGTGCTATGTCCATGGCTCACGCTCATGTATTGCATGAAAGTTGAAAAAGTTTGAGATTGCTAAAGTATGAAACAATTGCTTGGCTTGTCATTGGGGTTGTGCATGATTAAATACTTTGTGTGATGAAGATAGAGCAACAGCCAGACTATATGATTTTGTAGGGATAACTTTCTTTAGCCATGTTATTTTGAGAAGACATGATTGCTTGATTAAGTATGCTTGAACTATTACTATTTCTTATGTCAATAAGAACTTTTATTTTGAATCATTTGGATCTGAACATTCATGCCACAATAAAGAAAATTACATTGAGAATTATGCTAGGTAGCATTTCACATCAAAAGTTCTGTTTTTATCATTTACCTACTCGAGGACGAGCAGGAATTAAGCTTGGGGATGCTTGATACGTCTCCAACGTATCTATAATTTTTTATTGTTCCATGCTATTATATTACCTGTTTTGGATGTTTATGGGCTTTACTTTACACATTTATATCATTTTTTGGACTAACCTACTAACCGCAGGCCCAGCCCATATTGCTGTTTTTTTCCTACTAGTAAGTTGCCCGTGCTACGCTACGGAATCACAAAGATCGGAGTTCAGGTGAAACATTGTTTATAGGAGTAGTCTATGTTGCTACAAAACAGTTAAAAAATGTATGAGACATTGATCAGGTGATGTTATATTGTTGATAGGTATACAGCGAGCACAATCAAACATAATGTCTCCAAATGATATATCATTTCGTCCAAGCTAAACATTTTCTCCTCCATCTTCACCATGGAGAAGACTTGTTCTCCCAATGTACTTTTAAACAAATAGCATGTAATATGAAAACCCCATATAATTAATGACGAGTGATGAAACACATGTGTCCCTGTGAATAAAACAACATTACCTTATTAGCCTATGGATTGGCCAACTCTATTTTACTGGACAATCAGAGATACTATATTACTACTTTTTCGGTGAACAATAAGTCCAATAAGATGTTAAACAATGCCCATACAGAAGAGTGTAATCAATTACATGAATATGGGTAACTGGTCTTAATTAAGTTTCTTCTTGC
The DNA here is from genome assembly GCA_021437245.1 of Aegilops speltoides. NCBI lineage: Eukaryota > Viridiplantae > Streptophyta > Magnoliopsida > Poales > Poaceae > Aegilops > Aegilops speltoides. The sequence continues at coordinate 436,807,401 of CM038147.1, read as the reverse complement.
ATTTATGTGGCAGGACATAGGAGTACATGATGTATTGTTGCTACGTTTATCAAAATAGAAGCAGTGAAAGCTAGGTATAGCCTACAGCCATACTCTTATTAGGATTTTAAATGGTAGAGAGCAGGCGTACCGACCTAAAATGAAATGCTTCTAATGCCTAGCAGAGTAGCGTAACAGCCAAACGGAAACCCCAAAACATCACCACAGCGTTCCCCCGACCTCCTCTGGCGCTCCCGCGAGCGACAGGGGAGGCTAGCCCTACCGCCGCCGCCAGGCCCCCCCTCCTCCCTTTCTTCCTCCCTCGCCGCCGCCAAAGGGCGCAGCCGGGCGAAGCCCCACCGGCGCCGGCAGCGGCGGGGAGGCCTCGTCTCCTTGCGTCGGGGGCTTGGCACGGGCTGAGTCTTCTTCACCGAGATGCTGCGCTTCGCGATGGGCGTGGCAGCACAGCTCAGATCCGGTGCGCGCGGCGCCAGTGTCTGGTCGGCGGTGTGGCCGGCGGCGCCGTGGAGGTGCGGCCCTGGCCAGCTACGGCGGCTGCTCCTGCAGTCGTCCAGATCTGGCTTCAGGGGCTGCGAGCCGGGGGCGACGCGGGTCACGGGTGGCTGCCCCTGCCGTGGCCGTCTGCCAGCGGGGGTGGCGGCGTGACAGCTGGTGGGCTCCATCTTCCTCCTCTCAGTGGCTGCTGGCGGGGCAAGGGGGCGAAGCGGTGGGTGCCCGATGAGACTGTCTAGATCCGCCTGGTTCTGGCCCTGGTCGATGTCGGGCGGCTCGGGGTGTAGGCTGCGGCATCGCCGGCATGTGGTGGCGGCAGTGGCTGCATGGGGTGAGCTGCGACAACATGGTGGTGGCTCACCGTGGTGTGCTTGGCAGGTCGGCTGCGGCGGCGGCTGGCATGTTCCGGCGTCGGCTTGCGCGTAGACGGCGTGTGTCGGCCTTCGATTCCTCTCTCATCGTCGAGGCGCTACTTTCGTCCAAGGGTTGGCCTGCTCCCAGCTGCGGTCCATCGCTCGTCTCGCGCCTGGTGCTGCAGGATCGACCTCGTCTCGCGCTCGGCAGCAGGATCGACCTCCTCTCGCGCCTGGCAGCAGGACCGAGTCCGCCTCGTGCCCGACAGTAGGACCATGCTCGTGTCGCGCCCGGCAGCAGGACCGAGCTCGTTTCGCCCCCGGTGCCGCCGGATGGAGCGATGGAGGCCAGTTTTGCCGGCCTATTGGGTCTCGGCACTGGGGGGCAGCCTAGGGGGTCGAAAGGTGGATCCTTTCTGCTCGTGTCTTGGTTGGGGTAGCGGCAGATCTCGGGTGAGGTGGTGTCAAGGTCTTGGATACCGGGGCGGCGGCCCTGGTGGTGGGTCCGCGGTGCTCATGGGCAGAGCCCGTGGCTTGGTGCTGCCCGGTGGCCACGGCTGTGTGGACGGCGTGGTAGCCGGGGTGTGGTGTTCGGTGACGGTGAATGGTGGCCGGGGTGAAAACCTGCTCTATCTTCGGATGGACTGGCGGTGGCGAAGCTCGTTCCCTTCTTGAAGGTGTCGCCGCGGCTCTCATTGCCTATCGTGTTGCTCCAGGGGAAACTCTGATCCTCGGATCGGGCGGTGGCAGCGCTCCAGTGTCGTACCCTTCCTGAAGGCGCCGCCTTGGAGCCCACGGCTCGGCATATGCGGCTTCACTTCTTCGCTTAGTGCTAGGGATGGTGTTGCTGCGCTCAGCGCCTATGTATCTTGCCTTGGGTGTGTTTGGGTGTGTTATGTGGACGTGCGTTTGTATCGGGTGCTGTTGATCATTACTTTATATATAAAGCGGGGCGAAAGCCTTTTTCGGTAAACGGAAACCCTTCTAATGCCTAGGATCAAAATCAACCGAGGAATAAGCAAAGGGTTATCATGCCCAATTAATCTGCATCTTCGCAAAGCCTTCACCTAATTTTCTCCAAGGAGAACCAAAATCTAAGGAATCAAGCAGCATCCACATGTGCGATGAAATACTTTCTCCTCAACACCAAAATGTCATCAATGTTGGCTAGAGGAGGAGAGGATGACGGGCTATGAAGAAGGCATCTAAGCGGTCCGACATCCTTCATGTATGCACAACGTGAGCAACCTCAACGGAAAATCAAGGAATAAGCTTATATTAGGTCACATCCATGGTTCTTGAAGTAAGGTTCCACATGATCAAGGGCTTCTATTTTGAGAATTTCGAAGCTATCTGTCCAAAGGTGGCAACAATTCACAACTCAGGCTAGTATATTAGGGTGATTGGCATTGAGAGCCACAAACCCAAGAACTACAGTGACTGCTGGCCTTGGTGGTGCGAGCTAATACAATTGACGGCGACGGAAACAACTTGTCATAATTCAGTTAACCTGAACAAATCGACTTCCGAATGTCAATCTTTCAGGCTAAAGACGCTGATGTCTGTCTGAACTCTGAACAAATCAACAGCTGAATGTCAATCTTTCAGGCTCAACATACACCTAAATGTCTATCTGAATTTTAACTATGGGTGAGTGCAAGCGCAACAGCTTATGTCTATCTTAATTTGAGAAAATATGAATGTCTAACTTTATGGGCGAGTGCACACGCAGCACGAGCACGCCGGCCGAACACCAGCCTGCAGCTCACGCGACCGGGACTTCCATCTCCTGGACGCACGCGTTGACACCCGCGATGGTGCCCGAGAGCAAGCGCGGTGGTGCTAGCTTTCGAGGAGACACTGCAGGTCGGCAGTGATAGTGAGCGCCCCCAAATGCCGTGTACGCAGACGTTGCCGCGAGCGTCAGAGGAGCCAACTCGCTATGTATGCCGCTGGCCGCCCACGACGTCGCTCACCCCACGCCAAGGTCGCCACCGTTGCCGCGAGCGCCGGAGGACCCTCCTCGGCGCGGCCCTGTCTGCATCACGCGCTGAGGAACGTAGGAGCTAGGACGCGGCCGTGGGAGGTCGGACATGGTTTTTTTAGAAAAGGACATGGTGCCAGCGAGGACGTGGTCGGCGCCCGCTACACTCGCAGCCGACGGTGGAGGTGGGGACGGCGGGGCGGGAGTTCGCCGGGGTGGTGGGGATAGCCGATGATGAGGGGAATCGGTAGTATGTGGTGGCGCCACAGTCGTGGATTAGCAGTGCGCAACGTACTTGTGTTGGTTGGCGGTGTCGAAGATGGGAAAGGAGGCGGAGGAGGGGAGATCGCGGAGGTGGTGGGTTCCCGCGGTAGAGAGGATGCATCCGAGCCATTGGAGGCGGACGGCGCCGGCAGCGGCAGCGGCCATCGCGCCAGATCCAAGTTCAATGGCTGGCTGGAGGAAGATGGATCAGTGGATGTGGATGGGTCTGGATTGTTCTGGCGGGCGTCTAAGGGTGTGTTTGGTTGAGGAACCAAATGGAATGGAATGGAATGGTTCCGTTCCGTTCCATTCCAGTGGAATGGGTCGATTCCGGTCATGTGTTCGGTTGGTGTCAAAAGCTGGAACGGAATGGTTTTGTTCGTGCGTTTGGTTGAAGAGATGGAATCGGTAAATTTGTCAATGCATCAGCACATAAACTATGACACTATGCATAAACTGAATGACAACCGAATTTGACTGTGTCACAAGCATGAACTGAATGACAAATAAATTCTTCCCTCTAAATTTGACAGTATCACAAGCATGAACTGAATGGCAAAAGTTTGACAATGTCACAAGAAAGAACTGAAGAGATGTAATCGGTAAATTTTACAACACAAACAATTTGACAATGTGAAGCATGACAAAATATATTCCTCCCCTCTAGTTCATGCTTCACCACATGAACACTATGCATAAACTGAACGTATATGGATCTAAAGTTTGGGCCGCCAGGATAGTATCGCATCGCCCAACATAGCAGCACAAACAATTTGGAACAGTCAAATCGCCACAAATTGGGCCTTGCCGTCGGAAGAACCGACCACGACCGGTGCTTCCCTTCACGCCGCTGAGGCGAAGCTCGGTTCCTTCCGCCGCCGCGTGAGGTGCATCGCCGCGGCGTCTTGTTTCGGGAGCCGCCGCCGCCGCCGCCGCTCCAAATCCGGTGGTGTGGGGCTGCCCTGATGCAAGCCCTCTAGCCCGCAGCCGCTCGACCATCTCCTGTGTTGTTGATTCGGCGCAGATCGGCGGAGGGAGAGACGAGGGAGAAGCGGCGTAGTTTGACAGAGGAGAGACGATAGCGTTTCGCGACCGAGAGCGAGCGGTTCCGCGTGATTCCACCGAATCGGAGATATGGGTGTGTTCCGAATCTGGGCCGAATATTCGTTTTTTGGGAATGAGTGGGTTCCGGTGCTAGCTGCCCACCAAACACGGGAATGAGGCCCAGAGACGGGTCGGACCTGTTTCATTCCACTTGATGACTTCAAGCAAACACACCCTAAGTGCTAGAGATCGCCGTTAGATGTCGATCCGATGGTCAAAATTGCTCCATGGCAGACACGCCATCATCACCAATTGAGCTTTTTATAGGAGTAAAGATTTCAGTATTTCAAAGAAAAGAAATATCAAACGGAGTCCAAATGCAATGAAACCTTTGGGAGCATGATTTTTGGAACGAACCTGATCTAGAGGACTTGGAGTGCAAGTCAAGAAGCATCCGAGGCGGCGACGAGGGTGGAGGGCGCGCCCCCTATCTTGTGGGCCCCTTAGGCGGCCACCGACCTACTTCTTCCTCCTATATATACTAACGTACCCCGAGAACATCAGAACAAGCCACGAAAACCTAGTTCCACTGTTGTAACCTTCTGTATCTGCGAGATCCCATCTTGGAGCCTTCGTCGGCGCTCCGCCGGAGGGGGAATTGACCACGGAGGGCTTCTACATCAACATCATATCCCCTCCGATGAGTCGTGAGTAGTTTACCACAGATCTTCGGGTCCATAGTTATTAGCTAGATGGCTTCTTCTCTCTTTTTGGATCTCAATACCATGTTATCCTTGATCTCTTGGAGATCTATTCGATGTAACTCTTTTTGCGGTGTGTTTGTCGAGATCTGATGAATTGTAGGGTTATGATCAAGTTTATCTATGAGAAATATTTGAATCTCCTCTGAATTCTTCTATGTATGATTGAGTTATCTTTGCAAGTCTCTTTGAATTATCAGTTTGGTTTGGCCTGCTAGATTGATCTTTCTTGCAATGGGAGAAGTGCTTAGCTTTGGGTTCAATCTTGCGGTGTCCTTTCCCAAGGATGTTAGGGCAACAAGGCATGTATTGTATTGTTGCCATCGAGGATAAAAAGATGAGGTTTATATCATATTGCATGAGTTTATCCCTCTACATCATGTCATCTTTCTTAATGCATCACTCTGTCCTTATGAACTTAATACTCTAGATGCATGCTGGATAGCAGTCGATGTGTGGAGTAATAGTAGTAGATGCAGGTAGGAGTCGGTCCACTTGTTGCGGACATGATACCTATATACATGATCATGCCTAGATAATCTCATAATTATTCGCTTTTCTATCAATTGCTCGATAGTAATTTGTTCACCCACCGTAATACTTATGCTATCTTGAGAGAAGCCACTAGTGAAACCTATGGCCCCCGGGTCTATCTTTTATCATATAAGCTTTCAATCTACTTTTATTTGCATCTTTACTTTTCCAATCTATATCATAAAATACCAAAAATATATTTATCTTATCATACTATCTCTGTCAGATCTCACTTTCGCAAGTGGTCGTGAAGGGACTGACAACCCCTTTATTGTGTTGGTTGTGAGTTCTTTGTTTGTTTGTGTAGGTGCATGGGACTTTTGAGGAGCCTCCTACTGGATTGATACCTTGGTTCTCAAAAACTGAGGGAAATACTTACGCTACTATTGCTGCACCACCCTTTCCTCTTCAAGGAAAACCAATGCAAGCTCAAGACGTAGCACTCTCCTCTTCCTCACATACCTCTTCCTCTCCGTAGTGATTAGCCTCTGCTAAGAATCTGCCACCACCACCGCCACCACGCCGTCGTGCTGCCGGAGGACTCGAGCTACTACTTCACCATCGCTCGCTGGATAGAGGAGGTGAAGGCGTCATCAAGCCGTACGTGTGTTTCACATGGAGGTGCCGTTCGTTCGGCACTTGGATCGGGAGTTCACGGGATGGATCGTGATTGGATCGCGAAGACGTTTGACTACATCAACCGCGTTTCTTAACGCTTCCGCTTAGCAATCTACAAGGGTATGCAGATGCAATCTCTCCTCTCGTAGATGTTCATCTCCTAGATTGGATGTTGGTGAGCGTAGGAAATTTTTTGTTTCCAATGGAACGTTCCCCAACACCAACTACCATTCGGGTAAGCTAATGTGGTTGATGATGCTCTCGGTCGCAAAACCAGCCACATTAAACACCTTAATGGACTCATTGCCTCTCGAACTACAAGAAGAGATGGCTCAACTCAACCTGATCATTGTTGAATCCATCTGCACCGCTACTCTAGAAGTCACCCCTACTCCGGAAGAAGAGGTCCGCAAGTCCCAAGCGAAGGATTCATTGTTGCAAAGCCTTGTCGCTCGAATACAAGCTGACAAGACTCAAGACTTCCAGGTGGATGATCAAGGCACTCTGAGATTTTGAGGGCGAATTTGTATACCGGACTCCGAAGATTTGAGGCAAAGGTTATTAAAAGAAGCCCATGAGTCATCGTACTCGATCCATCCTGGTGGTACAGAAATGTATGAAGACCTAAGGCAAATATTCTAGTGGGATGGAATGAAGAAGGACATTGCATATTTTATTGCATGTTGCGACATCTGCAATAAAGTCAAGGCAGAGCATCAGAAACCCGCCGGATTGCTTCAACCCTTACCCGTTCCACAATGGAAATGGGACGACGTCTACATGGATTTCATCACGGGGCTACCCAAAACGTCTCGAGGAAACAATGTTGTATGGGTTGTAGTGGACATGTTGACCAAAGTAGCCCACTTAATTCCTATAAGAACCACATATCAGGCAGATCAATTGGCACAAATAGGATTGTCAGTTTGCATGGAGTGCCCAAAACCATCACCTCCGACCGAGGATCTCATTGCAACTCGGCATTCTGGTCACATCTTCATCAAGATTTGCGAACTGCTTTGAGATATAGTACTGCTTATCATCCCCAGACAGACGGACAGATCGAATAAGTAAACCAGATTCTCGAAGACATGCTTCGGGCATGTGCACTCGCTCAAGGGCCCATATGGGAAGACAGTTTGCCCTATGCAAAGATTTCGTACAACAACAGCTATCAGACCAGCCTCAAGATGTCACTTAATGAGGCTCTGTACGGACGCAAGTTTGCACTCCTTTATACCGGTCCTAGACCGGAGACAGCCGCTTATTTGGGACTAATTTGATGATGGAAGCTAAGAAGCAAGTAAGAGAAATCCGAGACATACTTCAAATAGCCTAGTCTCAACAAAAGAGCTATTACGATTCCAAACACCATCAGATCAGTTTTGAACCAGGAGAGTATGCCTATCTTCGAGTCACGCCCATGAAAGCAGTCAAAAGATTTCAAACTCGAGGAAAGCTTGCACCAGGGTACATTGGCCCGTTCCCAGTCATGTCCAAGGTTGGTGGAGTGGCATATCAACTGGAACTTCCACCCGAGTTATCCGAAGTGCATGATGTCTTTCATGTATCTCACCGCTAGAGAAACGGACTGATATGGTAGAAATAGAGCTTGCTCAGGATTTGAATTATGAAGAGAAACCCTTTCGGATATTGGATGAGATGGAAAGAGTCACCCGCAGTAAGTCAGTCAAGTTTTACAAAGTACAATGGGGACAACATACTGAGGAGGAAGCTACCTGGGGACGAGAGGATTTCTGAAGGACTACCTACCCTGAATTGTTTCCCGAGCAACTGAATCTCAAGGACGAGATTCATCCTAAGGGGGGAGGTTTGTGACACCCTGGATTTTGACAACTTTCTTCTCCTGAGGTTTATTGAATATTTGGTTGAGTTTGAAATTTCAATCAACTCTTTTGGACTTGCCAGTTCAGAATTCTTTTTGATTTTCTTCCAAGTGGATCCTAGCTCTCACAAATCATCTCTTGACCTCACCTCTCACAAGATCATGCCATAGGATGATTTTCTTAAGTGACAAAATATTCATTTTCTCTCTGAAAATGAATATTTTCCCTTTCTATTATGAAGCAACCCTCATTTTTATTGATCTAAAAATTCCAAATAAATTCCCAAATATTCCTTGAGTCATACCTCACCTTTGTCTGTAAAAATATCCCATGGTCATGTGGAGAAATTTGGCTCAAGAAAATAATTTCTTCTCTGGACAGCAAGGGCACTTTGTGAAGGAAGTGCATTTTTGCTTGGTCCATTTGAGCTCAAATTTTTATAGCATGACTACCTTCCAACCTGAATCTTAGCCACAAAGTCTCAGCCCTCATCTCTTTGTGGATTTTTTGCTAGCTTCTTCAACAGTTTCTATCTAGAAACTTGTCTCAATGCCCAATCTTTGTCTGATTGACCTAGAAGTAAACCAAGAGCATCTCCAACCTCGATGATGAAAGGACAAGGCCTTAGACACAGTCTGCTCACCCTGGCGCACCATGTTGCACCAGTGCATGCGGTGATCGCGTGGATACACGGTGCCTGGCATGTAGTCCTATTCTCTTCCTCCCAGTTATCCTCTGCCGCTCCCCGACGCCGGCGGCCTGCGCCGCCGACGCGGACACGGCGGAGCAGAGAGCATAGTGCTCCCGCGTGATCGAATCGTCCCTCTTCGAGCCCCTATGCTTGGCTCCTCCCGTCCACTATGCTTGGATGATCCTCAGAAACCTATCCCGTCGAGCCAGAGCTCCCTCGTCACCTCTCGCCACTCCAGAAGCCTCTCCGGCGGCCTCGAGCTCTGCATCTCCCTCCTCTATAAATAGAGCCCTGCCTGAGCAGCTCCAGCCACCCCACTTACCTCCTCTATCCACAAATTGACTAGCTTAGCACCGCGGCAAGGCCGGGTGGGCCTCTAGCCGTCGTTCCCCGCCGGAGTTGGCCGGGGATCCCCCACGGCCGTCCACTCGCTCCGGTGCTCCTCGACCTCGTTCCTCTTCCCAGGCATGCTTGTGAGGTCCTCCTGAGCACGACGGTCTGCTTGGTTCGTCGGAACCCCGCCAGAAACGCCGACTCCGACGAGCTCCGCTGCCCACCGCCTGTGGAGAAGACCACCCCGATACCATTCGTCCACCTCTGCCCAGGTTTCAGGTACGTGCTTGCTTGTCTCGATGAGTTGCGTCCACCTCCTTCCTCGTCCGCGGTCGTCGTGGCCTCCTTGGTCGGAGAACCACCATCGACAGCGCCGCCGCCCTCTGCTCTCTCTCTCTCTCTCTCTCTCTCTCTCTCTCTCTCTCTCTCTCTCTCTCTCTCTCTCTCTCTAAACCTGACCCGAGGGTCCCACATGTCAGCCTCTCTCTCTCGCTCCCGAAGCGGTATGAGTGGAGGCATATTCTAAAAATACGCCTTCACATGGCGCTCTCTGGTTTTTTCTATTTTCTGTTTAAATTCAAATGTTTGACCCTAACTTTGACCAACTTTATCTTTTAAACCACAAGTCCAAATGAGATGATTCTTTTTGCAACAATTTTGTTATGAGCTCCTATTTCAGCATGAAAAATTTGAGAATTTTATCTGCTGTGATTATTTTCTGGTGCAATAAAATGCTTTATGTGACATTTTCTTTTTGGCTTTTTAAATATTTTCAGAAGGATCAACTTGTCTTGAAGAGGACAGTTTTGTGACCCTCCTCTGAACTAAAGCAAGCCACAACAATCATTTGCAAGGATGACTTTGCAATGACTATGATTTCTACTTGAATTAAAGTCATATTTTACATTTATTAAATTGAAATAATTTAACTTGTGCTACTCCCTCCGTCTAGGTGTGTAAGTCATCTTACGAAAACCAAATAATCCCAAAACACTTAGGCGCGCTACATTAACTCTCATCTCGTTTCTTGTTTTGTGACATATCAACCAATAAGAGATGTGGGCCATGCATGCTTTAAATGACTTGAGACTACCAAACACGACATGCAGTGGTTAGTTCATTGCATGCAACGTTATTAATTAGCAAAATAATATTAATTTCTCTCGTTTTCCCCTCCACCTTGGTCACGGTGCGCAACCTAAGATGACTTACACACCTAGACGGAGGGAGTAGTATTACTTCCATGCTATGTGGTTATGATATAACGCTTGATATGTTGCTAGCGCAGGACAGTAGTCTACATTTCATCTGCTCATGCTTATGTGACTAGTTCCATTATTACAATTCATTGCTTGTGCATTTCATGGAATACTATGACTCGGAATATTTTCATTTCAAGTTAAACATGATGATAATCCAACTTAAATATGGTGTTAATCGAGTCATGGTGCCACTAAATCGAGCTTCTCAGAGCAATCACATTTGCCTTTACGGGAAGGCCCTTATTCGATCTATTGTCATGCCTCTCGCCGGTGCCTCCAACAAGGTATGGTTATGCGCTTGCACTACCTGACCCGGTAGGCGGGCATAGCCTTGTGTGCCCATAGTTGTTTGGTACCATTGTCCCGGTTTGGGACCATTTTTTGTTTTGCCACGACGGTGGTCGTTTGATGTCTGGAGTAGCATCTAGGGCCACCCATGACTTATCCCAAACGGGGGTTGGTCGGAGTGGCCGGGATAGTGTCATGCAATAGATTGATTTTGTCGGAACACAGTTGGTCCACCCGAATGGGAGCACGAGGCATTGGATTCCGTGGTGCGGGTATAGTGTGCTAACCTCTGCAGAGTGTATAACCCATCGATAGCCGCGTCCTCAGTTATGGACATAGTTCGTAGTAGGTCACACCGTGGGTCAACAGAAATAATGAACTTGCACACTAATGTTATATTGATGACACATGCTCTGGTTGGTGATTTTGTGTTATCATCGAACTTGTACCTTTTGTGATCCAGAGGTGATCACTATGGTAAGTTGATGGATGCGGTTACGAGGTAACCAAGATGGTAAGCTGGTCTGAGGGGCCGTGTGATTTGGTCACATACACTTCCTGAATAGCATGTCATGTTCTTGCATTTAACCTGCTTAAATATCATGTTATTGTTTGTCATTATTGCTTTGTTTGTCGTGAGCTTGAGAGTACATTCAAAGTACACCTGGCGTGCCATGCCAGTTTCAGGAGAAGTTGTACAGGAGTCAGAGTTGCATCGTGTTGGGAAACGTCGCATGCAATTTCAAAAAAAAATCCTACGCTCACACAAGATCTATCTAGGAGATACATAGCAACGAGAGGGGAAGAGTGTGTCCACGTACCCTCATAGACTGAAAGTGGAAGCGTTTGCTTAACGCGGTTGATGTAGTTGAACGTCTTCTCGTTCCAACCGATCAAGTACCGAATGTACGACGCCTCCGAGTTCTGCACACGTTCAGCATGATGACGTCCCTCGAGCTCTTGATCCAGCAGAGGGTCGAGGAAGTAGATGAGTTCCGTCAGCACGACGGCGTGGTGACGGTGATGGTGATGTGATCCACGCAGGGCTTCGCCTAACCACCGCGAGAATATGACCGGAGGCGTAAACCATGGAGGGGGCACCGCACACGGCTTGGAACTATTGATGTGTCTTCTAGGGGCGCCCCCTGTATATAAAGGAGGGAGGGAGAGCAGGCCGGCCCTAGGCACGCCCCAAGTAGGAGGAGTCCTACTTGGGGTCCTAGTAGGATTCAGCCCCCCCCCCTCCTTTTACCAGAGGGGGAAAGGGGGAAGGAGAGAGAGGGGGGAAGGAAAGGGGGCGCTGCCCCCTCCCCTAGTCCTATTCGGTCTCCTCCCTTGTGGGGGCACCCCTTTTTGGGCTGGTGTGCCTCCCTCCTATGGCCCATATGGCCCATATCTTTCCTCGGGGGGTTCCAGTAACCCCTCCGGTACTCTGATGTACCCGATACATTCCGGAACACTTCCGGTGTCCAAATACTACCTTCCAATATATCAATCTTTACCTCTCGACCATTTTGAGACTCCTCGTCATGTTCGTGATCTCATCCGGGATTACCAACAACCTGCGATCACCAAAACACATAACTCATATAATACAAATTGTCATCGAATGTTAAGCGTGCAGACCCTACGGGTTCGAGAACTATGTAGACATGACCAAGACACCTCTCCGGTCAATAACCAATAGCGGAACCTGGATGCTCATATTGGTTCAAACATATTCTACGAAGATCTTTATCGGTCAAACCACTATGACAGCATACGTTATTCCCTTTGTCATCGGTATGTTACTTGCGCGAGATTCGATCGTCGGTATCTTCATACCTAGTCCAATCTTTTTACCGGCAAGTCTCTTTACTCGTTCCGTAATGCATCATCCCACAACTAACTCATTAGTCACATTTCTTGCAAGGCTTCATATGATGTGCATTACCGAGAGGGCCCAGAGATATCTCTCCGATACTCGGAGTGACAAATCCTAATCTCAATCTATGCTAACCCAACAAACACCTTCGGAGATACCTGTAGAGCATCTTTATAATCACCCATTTACGTTGTGACGTTTGATAGCACACAGCATTCCTCCGGTGTCCGGGAGTTGTATAATCTCATAGTCGGAGGAATATGTATTTGACATGAAGAAAGCAGTAGCAATTAAACTGAACGATCATTATGCTATGCTAACGGATGGGTGTTGTCCATCACATCACTCTCCTAATGATGTGATCTCATTCATCAATAGATAACACATGTCCATGGCTAGGAAACTTAACCATCTTTTATCAACAAGCTAGTCTAGTAGAGGCATACTAGGGACACAGTGTTTTGTCTATGTATTCACACATGTATCAAGTTTCCGGTTAATACAATTCTAGCATGAATAATAAACATTTTTCATGAATAAGGAAATATAACATAACAACTTTATTATTGCCTCTAGGGCATATTTCCTTCAGTCTCCCACTTGCACTAGAGTCAATAATCTAGATTACATTGTAATGATTCTAACACCCATGGAGTCTTGGTGCTGATCATGTTTTGCTCGTGGAAGAGGCTTAATCAGCGGCTCTGCCACATTCAGATCTGTATGTATTTTGCAAATCTCTATGTCTCCCTCCTTGACCAAATCTCGGATGGAGTTGAAGCGTCTCTTGATGTGTTTGGTCTTTTGTGAAATTTGGATTCCTTCGCCAAGGCAATTGCTCGAGTATTTTCACAAAAGATTTTCATTGGACTCGATGCACTAGGTATTACACCTAGATCGGATATGAACTCCTTCATCCAGACTCCTTCATTTGCTGCTTCCGAAGCAGCTATGTGTACTCCGCTTCACACGTAGATCCCGCCACGATGCTCTTCTTGGAACTGCACCAACTGACAGCTCCACCATTCAATAAAAATGTGTATCCGGTTTGTGACTTAGAGTCATCCGGATTAGTATCAAAGCTAGCATCGATGTAACCACTTACGACAAGCTCTTTGTCACCTCCATAAATGAGAAGCATATCCCTAGTACTTTTCAGGTACTTCAGGATGTTCTTGACCGATGTCCATTATCCACTCCTGGATTACTTTGGTACCTCTGTACTAAACTTATAGCAAGGCACACATCAGGTCTGGTACACAGCATAGCATACATGATAGAACCTATGGTTGAGGCATAGGGAATGACTTTAATTTTCTCTCTATCTTCTGTAGTGGTCGGGCATTGAGTCTGACTCAACTTCACACCTTGTAATACAAGCAAGCACCCTTTCTTTGACTGGTCCATTTTGAACTTCTTCAAAACTTTATCAAGGTATGTGCTTTGTGAAAGTCCTGTCAAGTGTCTTGATCTATCTCTATAGATCTTGATGTGCAATATATAAGCAGCTTCACCAAGGTCTTTCATTGAAAAACTTTATTCAAGTATCCTTTTATGCTATTCAGAAATTCTACATCATTTCCAATCAACAATATGTCATCCACATATAATATTAGAAATGCTATAAAGCTCCCACTCACTTTCTTGTAAATACAGGCTTCTCCGAAAGTCTATATAAAATCATATGCTTTGATCACCTCATCAAAGCGTATATTCCAACTCCGAGATGCTTGCACCAGTCCATAGATGGATCGCTAGAGCTTGCACACTTTGTTAGCACCTTTAGGATCGACAAAACCTTCTGGTTGCATCATATACAACTCTTCTTTAAGAAATCCATTAAGGAATGCAGTTTTGATGTCCATTTGCCATATTTCATAATCATAAAATATGGCAATTGCTAACATGATTCAGACAGACTTAAGCATCGCTACGGGTGATAAAGTCTCATCATAGTCAACTCCTTGAACTTGTCGAAAACCTTTTACGACAAGTCGAGCTTTATAGACAGTAACATTACCATCAGCGTCGGTCTTCTTGTTGAAGATTCATTTATTCTCTATGGGTCGCCGATCATCGGGCAAATCCACCAAATTCCACACTTCGTTCTCATACATGCCTCAAGACATTTATCAAAAAATCTGGGCTCATCATAGCTTCTTTATAGTTCGTAGGTTCGTCATGGTCAAGTAACATGACTTCCAGAACAGGATTACCGTACCACTCTGGTGCGAATCGTGCTCTGGTTGACCTACGAGGTTCTGTAGCAACTTGATATGAAGTTTTATGATCATTATCATTAGCTTCCTCTCCAGTTGGTGTAGGCATCACGGGAAACGATTTCTCGGATGAGCTACTTTCCAAATTGATAGAATGTACAATTACCTCATCAAGTTCTACTTTCCTCCCACTCACTTCATTCGAGAGAAACTCCTTCTCTAGAAAGGTTCCATTTTTGGCAACAAGGATCTTGCCTTCGGATCTGTGGTAGAAGGTGTACCCAATCGTTTCCTTAGGGTATCCTATGAAGACGCACTTCTCCGAGTTGGGTTCGAGCTTATTAGGCTAAAGCCTTTTGGCATAAGCATCGCATCCCCAAACTTTAAGAAATGACAGCTTAGGTTTGTTGCCAAATCACAGTTCATACGGTGTCGTCTCAACGGATTTTGACGGTCTCCTGTTTAACATGAATGCAGCTGTCTCTAATGCATAACCCCAAAATGATAGTGGTAAATCGGTAAGATACATCATAGATCGCACCATATCTAATAAAGTGCGGTTACGACGTTCGGACACACCATTACGCTCTGGTGTTCCAGGTGGCGTGAGTTGTGAAACTATTCCACATTGTTTTAAATGAAGGTCAAAATCGTAACTTAAATATTCACCTCCAGGATCAGATCGTAGAAACTTTATTTTCTTGTTACAATGATCTCCACTTCACTCTGAAATTCTTTGAGCTTTTCAAATGTTTCAGACTTGTGTTTCATTAAGTAGATATACCCATATCTGCTTAAATCATCCGTGAAGGTTAGAAAATAACGATGCCCACCACGAGCCTCAGCACTCATCGGACCGCATACATCGGTATGTATTATTTCCAATAAGTCATTGGCTCGTTCCATTGTTCCGGAGAATGGAGTTTTAGTCATCTTGCCCATAAGGCACAGTTCGCAAGTATAAAATGATTCATAATCAAGTGATTCCAAAAGTCTATCTGCATGGAGTTTCTTCATGGCTTTGCACCGATATTACCTAAACGGTAGTGCCACAAATAAGTTGAACTATCATTATCAACTTTGCATTTTTTTGGCATCAATATTATGAATATGTGTATCACCATGATCAAGATTCAACAGAAATAGACCACTCTTCAAGGGTGCATGACCATAAAAGATATTACTCATATAAATAGAATAACCATTATTCTCTGATTTAAATGAATAACCGTCTCACACTAAACAAGATCTGGATAATGTTCATGCTCAACGCTGGCACCAAATAACAATTATTCAGGTCTAAAACTAATCCCGAAGGTAGATGTAGAGGTAGCGTGCCGACGGCGATCACATCGACCTTGGAACCATTCCTGACGCGCATCATCACCTCGTCCTTAGCCAATCTTCATTTAATCCGTAGTCCCTATTTCGAGTTACAAATATGAGCAACCGGACCGGTATCAAATACCCAGGCACTACTACGAGAATTAGTAAGGTACACATCAATAACATGTATATCAAATATACCTTTGTTCACTTTGCCATCCTTCTTATCCGCCAAATACTTGGGGCAGTTCCGCTTCGAGTGACCAATTCCTTTGTAGTAGAAGCACTCAGTTTCAAGCTTGGGTCCAGCTTTGGGTTTCTTCCCGGGAGTGACAACTTGCTTGCGATTCTTTTTGAAGTTCCCCGTCTTTCCTTTTCCCTTCTTGAAACTAGTGGTCTTGTTAACCATAAACACTTGATGCTCCTTCTTGATTTCTACCTCCGCAGCCTTAAGCATTGTGAAGAGCTCGGGAATAGTCTTTTCCATCCCTTGCATATTGTAGTTCATCACGAAGCCTTTGTAGCTTGGTGGCAGTGATTGAAGAACTCTGTCAATGACACAATCATCTGGAAGATTAACTCCCAGCTGAGTCAAGTGATTATGGTACCCAGACATTCTAAGTATGTGCTCACTGGCAGAACTGTTCTCCTCCATCTTGCAACTATAGAACTTGTTGGAGACTTCATATCTCTCAACTTGGGCATTTGCTTGAAATATTAACTTCAACTCCTGGAACATCTCATATGGTCCATGACGTTTAAAACGTCTTTGAAGTCTCGATTCTAAGCCGTAAAGCATGGCACACTGAACTAACGAGCTTGCCAGACGTTCATAACGTCAGCTTCTGCTCCTGCAGCAGGCCTTTCACCTACCGGTGCATCAAGGACATAATTTTTCTATGCAGCAATGAGGATAACCCCTCAAGTTATGGACCTAGTTCGGGTAGTTGGTACCATCATCTTTCAACTTAGCTTTCTCTAGGAACGCATTAAAATTCAAGGGAACGGTAGAACGGGCCATTGATCTACAACATAGATATGCAAAAACTATCAGGACTAAGTTCATGATAAATTAAGTTCAATTAATCATATTACTTAAGAACTCCCACTTAGATAGACATCCCTCAAGTCATCTAAATGATACGTGATCCAAATCAACTAAACCATGTCCGATCATCACGTGAGATGGAATAGTCATCAATGGTGAACATCTCTATGTTGATCATATCCAATATATGATTCACGTTCGACCTTTCGGTCTCCAGTGTTCCGAGGCCAATGTCTGTACATGCTAGGCTCGTCAAGTTTAACCCGAGTATTCTGCATGTGCAAAACTGGCTTGCACCCGTTGTATTTGAACGTAGGGCCTATCACAGCCGATCATCACGTGGTGTCTCATCACGAAGAACTTTCGCAACGGTGCATACTCGGGGAGAACACTTATACCTTGAAATTTAGTTAAGGGATCATCTTATAATGCTACCGTCGTACTAAGCAAAATAAGATGCATAAAAATAAACATCACGTGCAATGAAAATATGTGACATGATATGGCCATCATCATCTTATGGTTTTGATCTCCATCACCAAAGCAGCGTCATGATCTCCATCGTCACCGGCTTGACACTTTGATCTCCATCGTAGTGTCGTGGTCGTCTTGCCAACTATTGCTTCTACGACTATCGCTACCGCTTAGTGATAAAGTAAAGCAATTACATGGCGTTGTCCTGCCAGTTGCCGATAACTTTTACAAAACATGATCATCTCATACAACAATGTATATCACATCATGTCTTGACCATATCACATCACAACTTGCCCTACAAAAACAAGTTAGACATCCTCTACTTTGTTGTTGCAATTTTTACGTGGCTGCTACGGGCTTCTAGCAAGAACCGTTCTTACCTACGGCACAAAACCACAATGGTGATTTATCAAGTTTGTTGTTTTAACCTTCAACAAGGACCGACCGTAGTCAAATTCGATTCAACTAAAGTTGGAGAAACAGACACCTGCCAGCCACCTTTATGCAAAACTAGTTGCATGTCTGTCGGTGGAACCGGTCTCATGAACGCGGTCATGTAAGGTTGGTCCGGGCCGCTTCATCCAACAATACCGCCGAATCAAAATAAGACATTGGTGGTAAGCAGTATGACGATCACCGCCCACAACTCTTTGTGTTCTACTCGTGCATATCATCTACGCATAGACCTGGCTCGGATGCCACTGTTGGGAAACGTAGCATGCAATTTCAAAAAAAAATCCTACGCTCACGTAAGATCTATCTAGGAGATGCATATCAACGAGAGGGGGAGAGCGTGTCCACGTACCCTCGTAGACCGAAAGCAGAAGCATTTGCTTAACATGGTTGATGTAGTCAAACATCTTCTCGTTCCGACCGATCAAGTACCGAAAGTACGACAACTCCAAGTTCTGCACACGTTCAGCGCGATGACGTCCCTCGAGCTCTTGATCCAGCAGAGGGTCGAGGAAGTAGATGAGTTCCGTCAGCACGATGGCGTGGTGACGGTGATGGTGATGTGATACGTGCAGGGCTTCGCCTAAGCACCGCGAGAATATGACTGGAGGCGTAAACCGTGGAGGGGGGCGCCACACACGGCTTGGAACTATTGATGTGTCTTCTAGGGGCGCCCCCACATATCAAGGAGGAAGGGAGAGGAGGTCGGCCCTAGGCACGCCCCAAGTAGGAGGAGTCCTACTTGGGGTCCTAGTAGGATTCGCCCCCCCCCCCTTCCTTTTACCGGAGGGGGAAAGGGGGGAGGAGAGAGGGGGGAGAAGGAAAGGGGGGCGCCGCCCCCTCCCCTAGTCCTATTCGGTCTCCTCCCTGGGGGGCGCCACCCCTTTATGGGCTGGTGTGCCTCCCTCCTATGGCCCATATCTTTCCCCGGGGGGTTCCGGTAACCCCTCCGGTACTCCGATATGTACCTGATACATTCCGGAACATTTCCGGTGTCCGAATACTACCTTCCAATATATCAATCTTTACCTCTCGACCATTTCGAGACTCCTTGTCATGTCCGTGATCTCATCCGGGACTTCGAACAAACCTTCGGTGACCAAAACACATAACTCATATAATACAAATCGTCATTGAACGTTAAGCGTGCGGACCCTACGGGTTCGAGAACTATGTAGACATGACCGAGACACCTCTCCGGTCAATAACCAATAGCGGAACCTGGATGCTCATATTGGTTCCCACATATTCTACAAAGATCTTTATCGGTTAAACCGTTATGACAACATACGTTATTCCCTTTGTCATCGGTATGTTACTTGCCCGAGATTCGATCGTCGGTATCTTCATACCTAGTTCAATCTCGTTACTGGCAAGTCTCTGTATTCAATCTGTAATGCATCATCCCGCAACTAACTCATTAGTCACATTGCTTGCAAGGCTTCATATGATGTGTATTACCCAGAGGGCTCAGAGATACCTCTCCGATACTCGGAGTGACAAATCCTAATCTTGATCTATGCCAACCCAACAAACACCTTCGGAGATACCTGTAGAGCATCTTTATAATCACCCAGTTACGTTGTGACGTTTGATAGCACACAAGACATTCCTCCGGTGTCCGGAGTTGCATAATCTCACTGTCGGAGAAATATGTATTTGACATGAACAAAGCAGTAGCAATAAAACTGAACGATCATTATACTATGCTAACGGATGGGTGTTGTCCATCACATCATTCTCCTAATGATGTGATCTCGTTCATCAAATGACAACACATGTCCATGGCTAGGAAACTTAACCATCTTTGATCAACGAGCTAGTCTAGTAGAGAAATACTAGGGACACGGTGTTTTGTCTATGTATACACACATGTATCAAGTTTCTGGTTAATACAATTCAAGCATGAATAATAAACATTTATCATGAATAAGAAAATATAAAATAACAACTTTATTATTTCCTCCTTCACATTGATCATCGCAGTCTAGGTTGTGTCCCAGCAGTGTCGCTGTGAGATGGAGTCCTTCTATGTCGTTGTTCCGCTGCCGCGTAGTTGTATCATTATCATCAAGGCCCCTGTCCTGCCCACTAAGTAATGTACATAAGTGCAGTGGCACCGTGTGTGCTGCTTGGCCTCGCTTCCTTATGTATCATCGAACCTATGTACCCGCAAGAGATCAATAAAGTGGTTGTATTTCTGTACCAAGTTGTTGTGTATTGCGAGAAGACATGATCTCTGGCTAACAATGCAAGGTAAACTGGTTGCTCTAAGCCGGGACGGGACGCCACATCTCACAGACACACGCAACAATACTTAAACTATCAATTATTGTGTCCGATCATCGCTTGAGCAGGCGTGATAGTGGACGGCATGAGCAAGCATTTATTCTTCTGTCCTTCCAAGGCGTGCAAGAGTGAAATGAGAAAACGTGACAAGATAGATGGAGTGTGACGACGTAGCACAAAACCCGCAATAGACTGGCATGCCAACAACCAACAGACTGCTAAGAATAAGGTACTGGTGATCTCACAATCAAGTACATATGAATCTTTTTTTTTTGTTGATAACTGATGTAGACCCGTGGCCGTATCAATAACCTATATGAAGATATGGCTACTGGATTAACACCATCTGCTAGAGATGTTTTTAAGCAACCAAAAACCAAATAATAAGAAAATATTGTAGTTTTGCGAAACAATACACACTGAACAATTGAACAACTAGTCACCGCTCCAGCCAAAGGCCTATCATGAAGGCCAACCCAACATTGTTCTTTAATTCTGTTACAACCCACCACCCATCCAGCGATAACCTAGAAACACCTCGAAAATCTTCTGTCATATCAAACTTACACATGTTTAAATCATAGTCCTCTTGTGATTTCGTTACTACATACGGATTTGCTAAAACTCATTCGAATGCTTTTTCTTGGTCTCATTCACTTTTGTGGCCGTCGGATCAAAACGCTCCGCGATTGGTGTTGTCCAGGTGAAGAGCTTCGCCCGACTGTGTGGCACGGCTCATCTGTTGTCCCGCTGCGGCCCATCTGTTGTTTATGTGGTAGGGCTCCATCCTCCTCCCACTTGCCGTCAGGCCCGGACCGTTTTTCTACACAGAAAGGCCAGGCCTGCCTAGGATATACGAGTAGACTCCTTTTCTCCTCTTCTCGGTGGCGGCTGCTGTACATGTTTTTTTTATTTCTTTTCCTATTTTTTTCTGTTCATTGATACGAAGTGCTTAGCAGATTCATTTTCTACAGTGCTTTGTCCAGTCAGTATACTGTTAGTGTAGGTTTTCAGTTAGTTTTTTGTCTTTTTTATCTACACAAATCTTGTCGTATATGTGGTATGGGCTGCAGCCTCCTCGCACTTCCGTCAGGCCCTGACGTGGATGTGCATGTTTTTTTTTGCATGGTGTGGATGTGCATGTGGATGGATCGGTTAAGTACACAGGAGAGGAGAGAAGGTACATATATACTACTACAATATACGACAAGACTCCTTTTTCTTCTTCTTATCGTTGGCGGCTGCAGTACATAGAGCGCGGCGGGTTTTTCTTTGTCTCTACAAGTGGTAATCTTGTTTCATTTTTCTATTTTTCTTTTCTTTTTTCGGGTTGTTCCATATTTTATTTTTGTTTAGGAGTTTTTTTTTGTAGTTGCAACCGACCCGGCCCGAGCGCAATCGCGACACAGCACACCCAAGCGCAATTTGCAAGACATATAACATGACCGCAACCGGGGGTCGGGGCGGAGGGTTGTCGGCGCCGATGAAGTCGGTTCCATTTTTTTTATTGTTAGTTTTTTCTGTTGTAGTTGCAACCGACCCGGCCCGAGCGCAATCGCAACACAGCACACCCAACCGCAATTGCAAGACATATAACATGACCGCAACCGGGGGTCGGGGCGGAGGGTTGTCGGCGCCGATGAAATTGGTTCCATTTTTTTTATTGTTAGTTTTTTCTGGTGTAGTTGCAACCAACCCGGCCCGAGCGCAATCGCAACACAGCACACCCAAGCGCAATTGCAAGACATATAACATGACCGCAACCGGGGGTCGGGGCGGAGGGTTATCGGCGCCGATGAAATTGGTTCCATTTTTTTATTGTTAGTTTTTTTGTTGTAGTTGCAACCGACCCGGCCCGAGCGCAATCGCGACACAGCACACCCAAGCGCAATTGTAAGACATATAACATGACCGCAACCGGGGGTCGGGGCGGAGGGTTGTCGGCGCCGATGAAATTCGTTCCATTTTTTTTATTTTTAGTTTTTTTTGTTGTAGTTGCAACTGACCCGGCCGAGCCCAATCGCAACACAGCACACCCAAGCGCAATTGCAAGACATATAACATGACCGCAACTGTGGGTCGTATGGAGGTTGTCGGCGCCGATGAAATCGGTTCCATTTTTTATTGTTAGTTTTTTCATTGTAGTTAAACCGACCGCCCGAGCGCAAATCGACACACAGACACCCAAGCGCAATTGCAAGACATATAACATGACCGCAACCGGGGGTCGGGGCGGAGGGTTGTCGGCGCCGATGAAATTGGTTCCATTTTTTTTATTGTTAGTTCTTTTTGTTATAGTTGCAACCGACCCGGCCCGAGCGCAATTGCAACATAGCACACCCAAGCGCAATTGCAAGACATATAACATGACCGCAACCGGGGGTCGGGGCGGAGGGTTGTCGGCGCCAATGAAATCGGTTCCATTTTTTTTATTATTAGTTTTTTCTGTTGTAGTTGCAACCGACCCGGCCCGAGCGCAATCGCAACACAACACACCCAACCGCAATTGCGAGACATATAACATGACCGCAACCGGGGGTCAGGGCGGAGGGTTGTCGGCGCCGATGAAATTGGTTCCATTTTCTTATTGTTAGTTTTTTTGTTGTAGTTGCAACCGACCTGCCCCGAGCGCAATCGCAACACAACACACCCAACTGCAATTGCAAGATATATAACATGACCGCAACCGGGGGTCGGGGCGGAGGGTTGTCGGCGCCGATGAAATCGGTTCCATTTTTTTATTGTTAGTTTTTTTGGTCGTAGTTGCAACCGACCCGGCCCGAGCGCAATCGCAACACAGCACACCCAAGCGCAATTGCAAGACATATAACATGACCGCAACCGGGGATCGGCGGAGGGTTGTCGGCGCCGGTGAAATCGGTTCCATTTTTTTTATTGTTAGTTTTTTCTGTTGTAGTTGCAACCGACCCGGCCCGAGCGCAATCGCAACACAGCACACCCAACCGCAATTGCAAGACATATAACATGACCGCAACCGGGGGTCGGGGCGGAGGGTTGTCGGCGCCGATGAAATCGCTTCCATTTTTTTTATTATTAGTTTTTTCCGTTGTAGTTGCAACCGACCCGGCCCGAGCGCAATGGCAACACAGCACACCCAACCGCAATTGCGAGACATATAACATGACCGCAACCGGGGGTCAGGGCGGAGGGTTGTCGGCGTCAATGAAATTGGTTCCATTTTTTTATTGTTAGTTTTTCTTTTGTTGTAGTTGCAACCGACCCGGCCCGAGCGCAATCGCAACCCAGCACACCCAACCGCAATTGCAAGACATATAACATGATCGCAACCGGGAGTCGAGGCGGAGGGTTGTCGGCGCCGATGAAATCGGTTCCATTTTTTTTTATTGTTAGTTTTTTTGTTGTAGTTGCAACCGACCCGGCCCGAGCGCAATCGCAACACAGCGCACCCAACCGCAATTGCAAGACATATAACATGACCGCAACCGGGGGTCGGGGCGGACGGATATCGGCGCAAATGAAAGCGGTTTAGTTTTTTTAGGCCTTCTTTGTTTTGTAGTTGCAATCGCACTACAATTCAACCGCAAACCACAACTCAACATAACCAAGTGCACCTGCAAGACGTATAATGTGACCACATCTAGGGGGTCAAGGGCAGCGTTTTGTCAGTGATGGCGAAAACTTTGTTTAATCATTTTTTACAGGTCGTATGTTGTTTTTAGCTTTTTTTAGGTGGTTGTTAGTAGTCATTATTCTTTTCGTATATCATAGTTATATAGTTTTTTTCACACACATATATAATCATTATCTAAGGGTGAAAATAGTAGTAAAGCCACTAGTTCTTGTATATCCTTCTTTTTTCTTTGTCCTCAAGTCTATGGCAGGTGGCCCCTCCTTTAACGTATCTTTTTCCAGAGAGCCGTTCTCATTTTTTGGTGGGTGTTGTTACTGTTTCAAATGAGATAGAAGCAGGGGAAGACAGGGGAGAGACGAGAGAAGGTCAAGCACGGGAGCCCGCTCGTCCAAGGTTGATGCGGCCCGAGTCGCCGGCGTCGAGATGCCCGGTGGTGAGGGCAAGGATCCCGGGTCGTCACGCGCAGAGGAGCAGGTTCCTTCCTACCCCTCGACCCCCTCCTCCCTAGCCCCCCGCCGCCGTACCAAATCCCGGCCGCAGCTGTGTGCGGAGGTCAAATCCCTCCGGCTATAACCTCAGATTCCTCCGGCTATAACCTCAGACTAGCATGTACTGCAAGGTTTGAATCGCAACGGAGATTTGCCAAACTAGCAGGAGGCCCAGGGGATTATTTCTGTGTTCTGCGTAGGGGGCGCGGTTGTGAGTCAGACACCAAAATCGCCACGTCATTCGACTGAGACCATTTTATTTCTCAGTCGAATGAGTTCCAGGCGCTCCCTACTACATAAGCCCCTCGATAACCAAAATTCTCAAGAAATGTTTGGATGCAATGCAGGTAGTCGCAACAATACATGCCAGTGACTACTGAAAATGCCTGCAATTTAACTGATTCTATCGAAGATTTGTAGTACCCAACATATGGTGCTCAACACAAACCACACTTTGCTCAGTCCTTCTGCCCAACATTAAACTTCGCAATGAAGAAACCCATCGTATCCAGTGATGATGATGGATCAAACCTCTGGACAAGTTGTGCTTCATCCTCCGTCAACCACTGCCTGCAAGAGCGTTTGATTTTTAGAGTTGTCCAGGCAACTTTTACTGGAACACATGCAAAATACAAGTCTCATGGGTAAAAGGTAGGTACATGACTATTTTACACATAGTAATACAAACCATTTTATATACTGAAGCAAGATTAATCATATATTGATTCAGCCAAGTGCCGCCTGCTAGTCCTTATATGTCTGAACAGCTGATAACATAATTACTAATAAATACATTTTTTTACAGGAAAATGCTAATAAATAATATGCCATAGACCAAAAGATCTTCCAACAATGTAGTCCCTCCTTCCCAAAATATAAGGCGCCGTTTGACTTTTTTGGTCTTCATCGCACAACTTTGACTATGATTTGCATGTATTGTATGTCTATAAAAACATATGAAATAAAATTGTTTTACAAGACAAATACGAGTACGACAATGCCATTTATCCATGTTCTATTCATGTACTTTGATATATATATTAGTGGTCAAAGTCGTACATCAAAAAACGTGCAAAGTCAATCACGCCTTATATTTTGGGAAGGAGGGAGTAAAATGCTTCTAGTACTACAGAGCAGCACGCTGCAAGAAGGGCCAGACTTATTAAAACAAACCTTGTCCAGCAGTTTGATTAACAAACCAGCTTATTTGGCCCAATAGTCTTATGCACAAGGACAGCTTATCAAACCAATGTAGATTGCTGATGCCTATGCATATGAAATGCCTCATGTTATTCTACTATTCTCAAAAAGTCAAAAGAAACAATATAAGTTTGGGATGCAATCCCCAAATGTACCACATCGGGTTGTAGCCATGTGCCAAATTATGGCATTGAGTTTTGGTAAATCACGAAATGGTCGTTCCACAACATAATCTAGATAACAGGTTCAGGAGCCAAATTCAAACAAAGATATAACAAAAATATTTGGATCTTACTCAGTATATGCCTTGTTGGGCAGCTTACACGAGCCAATAATACCAGGTCCTCCAACTTTTGGGTGCTGAAAAAGGGTTGACAATAGAAATGGTGTCGGAAGTTTAGCAATGAGTCATATAGCACAGCATGTTTAATTGTCTCAAGTACACATATTATATCCCCTTTGTTCCAAATTACAAGACGTTTTGGATATTTCAATATGGACTACATACGGACTGAAATGAGTGAACAAACACACTAAAACACGTCTATATTCATCAGATTCAAAAAAAGTTAGAACATCTTATAATTCAGAACAGATGGAGTATAAGAAAAGCACTCAGTTTCTCTACTCAAGTTAGAAATATGTATGCATATTTGAAGCAAAAATGCAGATACCACCAAAGGGTCCAAGACCTAATTTGCTTCTACAAGGTGGCATGCTATCATTTTTAAATCGTTCACCAGTTTTAACATGCACTATAATGTTGAGCTAAACTATTGTTTTGCAAATAAACGAATATTTCAATTATGTTATGAACAAAGCAGGCAGAGGGATTCAAGCCCAGGCAGGTGGCATCTTCGCAAACTGATCAAGCCTTTGCGCCAACTTTTGCAACAACCATTAATTTCAAACAAGTGATGAAATGCAACAGATAAATTAATGGGATATCTTTCAAGTTTTGTGCTGTAAATATATAGCTACTGGGTTTTGCATTGGAAAAGGTGTCCCTTGCTTTTGCCACTCCTGTTTGCTTTTAGTACTTCTGCCGCTCAACTCCGTTAAAAGAAAAGTGGGCACTCATGTTTTACCAGTCCTGGATCTCAGGGCCAGGGGCCAGCGCCGTTGGCACACCGCCAACAGTGGTAAACAGGCCAAGCAGCCATGCGGCATCCAACTGTCCAAACGAAGACACCCTGGAGAGCACCAGCATGAGTAGAACTCGAGGCATCTCAGCGCTGCAGCGGCTCGACACGGCAGTAATACAGTAATGAGGCGAGCAGGCATACTTGTGGAATGATAATTGGTTTGATGCCAAAAGTTGGCATGCCAAATATTGGCTAAAGATTGGTTGTTTGCCAATTCTCATTGCCAATCTCACAAAAAGTTGCCAAATGTTGGCAACTTTTGGTTTTGCCAAATGTTGACTTGCCAAATGTTGGCAATGCCAAATGTTGGTAGCAAACCAATTATGCTCGTAGTGCCGCAAATGTGGAGGACTCTGTGTGTCACGATGGCACCAAGATAAGAGGAACAGATCTGTGCGGTGGAGAGGCCATTTGAGATGCCTCCTGCACTGCCTTAGCACAGGCAGCTGGGGACCAGCGTCGAGCAATCATGCCAGTTGGCTCCCAACAGCCAATGATTGAGAAAAAGAAGGATTTGGGGATGAAAGGAGAGGGACGGAGAGGACACAGAAAATGTGCTGGGTGACTTTTGAGAACAGACAAGGGGAAAAAGTAACATTACAAATTTAACCATTTTAGCTCACTTCTCATGGCTGCAGTTCTGCCAAAAATGTAAACTCACATCCGTAGAAGGTGCCAGAGCTAAGAAGGCTGATGGCAGTAGAAAATGCAGAAGGGAGTTAAAATTTTCGAATGGCTAAAATAAGACACGTCTCTCCAACAGCAGAATCAAGTAGACACATTGCAGATAAAAGACATGCATCGCTTTTAAAGAGAAACGGAAAACTTTACATGTGCAGTAGCACAAACAAAATCTTCTGACACATCACACAACAACATACAAGTCACTGAACTTACCTGTGATCCTAGTGACAGGAATTTGTATGTATCCAAGGCATATCTGACCAAAGCCTCATTTTCTCCTGGATTTATGGTACACCTGGAAAGCAGAAAAATAAATAAGGTACCAGTAGTAATCAACACTGTACATCGAGTTGTATTGCTTATTTGCTTCCCATTTAAATTGTAGGTCACTTAAACAATACACCAGCATAAATGGCGGGCATATGCAAGATAAAATGACTACTAGCAAGTTATGCAGTTTATGGAGCAACTACGATTATCCATCAAGTAGCTAACATTGATATCATGCACAGCAGTGTATGTAGATGGAACAAAATTGATCGTTTCACCGCTGAATACTAATAAAATGTTCATGCATGACTAGAAAAAACATCATTATGTTTGTTTTTTTGGTATTGCTACAGCAGTTACAATGAATCTCTGTTAAACCACTAGCTGCACTGTTTATAATCCAGGCTCTGTGCTTTTTATCCAAACAGAGACCCACTATCCCAGTACAGGAAATACAGTGGGTACTCAGTATCTCTTAACTGTGTCAAGCAATGAAAACGTGAATTGAACTACTGTGTACCAGCACCAGAGAACAGAGCAATGTAGCACGAGTTTTTTGACCTTCTACCCCAGTAACAATAAAAAAAAGTTCAACAGACTTACGTGGAATAAACAATTATCCCACCAGGGCGAACTAGCTTAACAGCTTGATCAAACAATCTTCTTTGATACGTCGCATTCTTTCTCAGCGATTCCAGAGTTTCCTGTAATAATGCAATGCATGAAACAGCAAATAATTTAGCAAGTCGTGCAAAAATTAGCCATCTAGATATTAGAGAATCTCCAGCAGGCCCCCTATTAGGGCCAGGAAAATGCAGGGCCCCCATAACACCCCTCCTACCCAGCCCCAACTCCCGCAGGCATACCCTCAGGCCCCAAAACCGAACGATAGAGAGCGGGAGGAAACTTCCCTTGCACATGGCTCTCCCTCCCGTGTCAGGAGCTCACCAGCGGGCCTCCGCTGCGCAACACTCGCCTCCAACCTCCCCAGCCTCCCCCCTCGCCGTGCAGCTCCTCCTCTTACTGGCCTTTGCCCCTCCGCGCAGCGCATGCTGTTGGGCCAGAGCTCTGGCGTCCACAAAAACTGCCACGCGGACCTGGCATTCTCCACCCTCCCTCCATCGCTGTCGCGTCGTCCCAAGGAATGCCGACATGCCAGACTCGGACTCCTAGTGCGCTGGCCCGGGGTAAATGCAGCCCTCCTGTTTTAGGTATATGTGAATTTGTCTGTCAATTTGCATGTGAATTTGTATATAAAATTTGCATACAATTTTGTAATGTGAATAATTTCGATATCTGAGTTGGCTTAGATCTCCAAGGGAAGATTTCGGAGCTGAGGAAGATGTATTCGCACAGGGCTACTGAGGTTTGGCTAGGATGGGTCGTTGGTCACGGGTCCAAGTCCAAGTCGGGGTAGGTTTGGAACCGGATCCAACGAAAGATAGGAGGGGGGCTGGATGTTGACTAGAAGATAGATATAAGTTCAACTCCTAGTGGACTTCCACTTTGACATGGCCCGGAGAAAAGAAACTGCAATTTATTTTATTCTAGGCGAAAAAATTCCTAGCTCTTCTATTAACAACTTTTCTGGGGTTTCAAAAGTGGTGTGTTGCGATTCCAATTAATGAGCTGGCCACACGAGCCAACTAAATCAAAACATTTCTTGCCTTCCCCTACCCATACTCAAATCAAATCAAATCTTACCAAAATCTAGAATATGATTGGTGTAAGATTTATGTTAGACACAATTGGTGTTGAACCACTAGAATATGTATGCCCCTATTGCAACACACGGGCAATTAACTAGACAGTGTTAAAGACGAGATTACTACATTCAAGATCCATAATAAATAACTCATTCTTAACAGGTGCACAGCCATAAAACATATCCTTTAAATATATAGAACAACCATTGTTCTCAAACTTGAAACGAATATCCATCACGCAATAAACAAGATCCTGATATAATGTTCTTGCGTAAGGCCAAACACATAGTAACAATCACTAAGCTCTAGAAGGTGTTTGGTTGCAAAATGGTAACGCAAACGCAAACGTAAATGGGTTACACCGTCAACGTAAACGGTATGGGAAAAAATCATATCTTGTTTGGGTATACGCTGTAACGTTAATGAATACCAGAGTTGCGGATGTATCAGTCGAGGACGAACCGCCGGCTAGAAGCATGCCGGCGTAGCTTCCCTACCAACATCATTCGTGTCTTGGGGGCAAGGTCCTGAGAGCGAGGCCCACGCTAACGACGACGACGGCGGATGCACCGACGGGGGCGGTGGCCGGTGGAACGACGGCGATGGCGGCGCGCCGGCGGATCAATGATCGGGCGGCGGCGGATGCAACGATGAGGCGGCGGCGGTGGAACGACGGCGACAGCGCGGACGGAGCCGGCAGCGGCTAGTTGCGGCGGCGCACGGAGGCGTGGACGGCTGGTCGCGGCAACGGCGCTTTAATCGCAGAGGAGATAGCGAGGGGGGAGACGGCTGTAGCGTCTTTAATTACGGACAATTTTGACCGGTAACAGATTTGTGCTAGGCTGGGATCTAATACCGTGTTATGGGATTACGGAGCAACCAAAACAAACAAGATCTGACGGTATCCATTAACGCTGTAATCAGGTTACGATACAAAAGGGCGAACCAAACACCTCCCTAATACGAATCCCAAAGGTAGATGTAGAACGCCGACGAGTTGAAGAGTGTCCGCACTCGTTTTTGGCAAAACTCCTGCTGAACGAGGCATTCCTGCTGTGACAGGACCCAGGTAAGGCGCACTGGGGAAGGTGCCCAAAACATGGAGAAACAGCCAGGAGGGATATAGGCACTCTGGAGCAAGGTACACACACGAGATCTGCAGTGACCAGTTACAGTTCTCCCAAGGTGATACAAGTTGCCATGTCCTAATCGGCAAGGGGCTCGCTGATTCGGCATGCTCCACAGGCTGGCTGCTATGTGAAGGATAGCTTGAAACCATGGCAATATAAGGTCAGATTTAAGTACGGAGTTTGCCTTTGGATGACCCTATTTGAGAAGATCAAAATTGATAGAAAGATGGTCCAAAACAGAGTTCGGATGCGGAAGTAATAACGAGTTCAGAGGTGCGCACATTAACACTGGATTATGGCATGGCATAAAATGTAATTAATATGGCCTCAAATGTAG
Source organism: Aegilops speltoides (assembly GCA_021437245.1). Lineage (NCBI taxonomy): Eukaryota > Viridiplantae > Streptophyta > Magnoliopsida > Poales > Poaceae > Aegilops > Aegilops speltoides. The sequence goes on along the minus strand of CM038147.1, from coordinate 436,776,681 downwards.
TGCTCAACATGCAAAATCTTCGTATCGTCGAAACGAATAAATTTGTTTTTGGATCATCTCAATCCAAGGTCGTATGCAACCTATAGAGCCGAAAGAAGATCAAGAACAGGGGCTGAAGGAATCATGTCGGATAAATCCAACTAAGTATTTAAATCCGAGTGTGGCATCAATCGCGTAATCGGAATGAAGCTTCTGTCGGGTGACCCGATTGGTCTCAAATCCGACTGAACGGTCCTAAAATCCGACTGGTGTCGGGCAATTCGACCTGAAGCTAAAGATGGGTCCTAAAATCCGACTGGTGTCGGGCAATTCGACTTGAAGATAAAAATGGGTCCTAAAGTCCGACGGGTGTCGGGTAATTCGACCTGAAGCTAAACATGGCCTTAGTTATCTCATAACGTTTGGACCTTGCTGCTGGAACAAAGCATTTAGCTCCACCAATCATATTGTAGGCGCTATAGCTCTCAAAAAAGTTTTTGAAGCATGCATCAGGCACTGCACCTATATGTAGTCGTCACTTTTGGTCTAGACATTTCTATCATCATCCGTAGCATTGTTGCCAGGGCGCGCGCCTAAAATAGCTGCTTGCAAATATATATTCTTTCTTAGCACTCCTGAGGACAATCCTGAGATGCAGTCTCCTAGACGACGAAGTGTTTGCTGAATTACTACTACGGTATGCGTGGATACCGTAGGGGGGCGCCTACTTCGACTCTCAGCCGATGGAGAAATTCTCGTAGCTGGGATGTATAACCTAGCTACGGGTGTCGGCGAATCTTCACCATCTTCTTCCTCTCCTTTGAGTTCTTGTTGGTCTAAGTGCATCTAGTGCCCCCTTAGTGGTTTTGGAGTATTGAAGACAAATGGGTTAAGGGACTAATGTGATTGTGAGTGTACACAGAAGATATAGTCCCTGAAAATTTGGTTTAACCAGCAAAAGACGACCCCTAAAAATGTATTTCTTCTGTTCTTTATTTGAGTCAATAGGAAACATCGTACTGTTAAAGGGGGTCAAGGTGATACATAGTGTATTTCCGAAGTGATGCTCAAACCTAAAACATACCTATTTATTTGAGTGAAGACTTTGGAAATCTCTTGCAGTGCAATCAAGTTCTTCAGCAACAGAGACAAAGTTCTTCTGGTCGTTGACGAAATTGGTTTGGCTGAAGAGTTAGGATTTCGCCAGTGCGATCTGCCTACCATGTGAGGAAAATGAGAGTTTCGATGAAATTGTCGTTCCGACCGTTGTTGTGCAAGTGCCAGCTGTTGAGTGGATCCTTATCTTAACAACGCTCGTGTCCGAAGGGGATTTATGTCTTACCATGTATGGTTGCCCCTGGCTATAAATAGCCGTCCCCCACAATCAGTAGTTGGTTGGCTGCTCCAAGAGAAAGATTGACAAGTGTCATTTGAGAGCAACCTTTCCTCTGACGAACTTGAGAAAACCCAAGTGAGAAAAAACCCAAACACCTAAAGCCAAAGTGATTGAGCATCACCGAAGAGATTGTCCTGTGTGATTCGACGCATGTTACCTTTGAAGACTGTCACTCTTTCAGGCGGTTAGGCGTCATGTTCTGAGCATCCAAGAAGAATTTGTGGAGTGCCATAGAACGAGTCTGTGAAGGTTTTAAAAGTCTACCTTGAAGACTTACCACGAGTGATTGGGCAGGGTCTAAGTGACCTTAGCTCAAGGAGAATAAGGTGAAGACTTGGTGTCTTTTGAGTTCAATCTCAGCCTTCCTAACTAGACATACAGTTGATACAACAACTGGAACTCGTCAAACAAATCATCACCGTGTCTTCACCGGGCCAACCTGGTTTCAAATTCCTCAACCCTTTACTTTCGATACTTGTGCACTTGAAGAATTTGTGTCCTACATTCTGAAGACTTTGAACTGAAGACTTTCATTTCGATGCTTTTCATTCCTTCAGTTCATCATGTTTACTTTTGATTGTATGTATGATTGCATGTTCTTCTTCTACATCTATCATGTGTGCATGTTTTGCTTCACTGTGATGATTTAGTTTCCCCTTTGTTTCTATTACATCACTTTGTTATTCGTCAAAGTCGGTAGAGTTTGCCTGCGCTTTCAATTGGTATCAGAGCAAGGTACTCCCTTGTTTTGTGTGATTTTGGTTTAACCACCTGAAATTTTAGTTATGTTGATTGCAGGTATGATCGAAGTCTCCGCTGTGTACCCTATCTTCGAAGACACAGACTACCCGTACTGGAAGGAAAAGATGTGTATGCATCTTGAGGCTATTGTCGTCGAGAATGGTGTGCCCTTTGTTGGACCCATTATCAATGCTAATGACGTGAAGAGATTCAAACAACTTGACGCTCAAGCGAAGAATATCATATGTGGGCATCTTAACAAAGGACAGTATTGCAGAATGAGTGCTTTGAAAACCTCAAAGCTTATCTGGGATAGGATCTTCAAAGTCAACAAGGGGGTTTCAACTCAACGTGACTCCCGAGTTGATGTTCTTCGCAATCTCTTCAACCGCTTCAAGAGAATCGACAATGAGAACGTCCAGCAAACATTCGATCGCCTTACTGATATCTCCAATGAGATTCAAGCTCTTGCGGCCTCTGACATCACCGACCATGAGGTGGTGAAGAAATTGTTGAGATCGCTTGACAGTTCATTTGACATCTTGGGACTGATGATTCAAGAGCGTCCTAACTACAAGCAAATTGACCTGGTTGATATTCTTGAGAGGCTCAATACTCTTGAATTTTAGCAAGCTGAGAAGGGGAACCTTGGCGTAGTGGTAAAGCTGCTGCCTTGTGATCATGAGGTCACTGATTCAAGTCTTGGAAACAGCCTCTTGCAAAAATGTAGGGAAAGGCTGCGTACAGTACACCCAAAGTGGTCGGACCCTTCCCCGGACCCTGCGCAAGCGGGAGCTACATGCACCAGGCTGCCCTTTTGAGAAGAGAGACATGTATGGTCCAAGCTATGGACGACCTCGCGCCCTGAAGGCAAAAGCAAAAGCCAAAGGAATTTCTTCATCTAAAGAAGAATATGACTGCAGTTCCAATGGCCTCCGAGAAATTGGTAGAGAACTTGTAATGCTAGTGAAGAAATTCCAGAAGTTCTCAAAGAAAAACCGCTTTGGGAAGTCTTAAAAGTATGACTCAAAGAAAACCGGAGAAGCTTCTGCTCGAGACTACAAGAAGAAAACTTGCCACAAATGCAAGAAGCCCGACCATTGATTGCCCTCTCTGGGAAAAGGAATCAAAGAAGAAGAAGAGCAAGGATGACAGTTCTGATGAGAAGAAGAAATCTTCAAAGTCTTCTTCAAAATGTGCTACCTCTTATGTCTTTGATGAGTCATTTGACTCCAACTATAGACTGTTCAGAAATCAGAATGGTGAAGTATTTACCAAATTTGTTGGAACTAACTGCAGGAATGGTCCCCAATGAAGAAAATCTAGGTGCCCAAAAGCCTTCTGGAAAGTCTTCAGGTGAATGTCGTCATGACACCATTGATGAAGAAAAACCTCAGGGAATTTTTTTCATATGGACCAAAGTCCTCAAATGGTCGCAGACCCACTTATGGTCGTGTTAATGCCTTTGTTTCTCAGGGAAACAATCATCGGTCCGATGAATGTGTGCATTATTCTTCGAACCACTATGTTCACATTTTTTTGAAAATTTCTCAGCATATTTATTTGAGTATACTAACCTCTTTGTGAAGAGAAGTGCATTTGCTTCAATGCATAAATTCTCAATTGGCGCACTTAGATACATTGCTTCTCAGCCACCCTTACAAATGTGGGTGGTTAAGAACTAATTTCTTCTGCAGGGTCGGGTCTCCAGAAAGGATGCGCTAATGATGAAGAAAATCTCTGGAGACCTGAAAAATCTTGTTGGACGCAAGATAAAAGTGAAAAATGGATTATCCATTACTCTCGTCCATGATATCACTGCACAACCACATAGAACCAGCAGCAGTTTCTAGCAGCACGAGCATCTCCTTCTGACCAAGCTGTGTTGTCGTCGTGTCTCCCGCGCAGCCCCGCCACACATCTCACGTGCCACCTTCACGTCTCCCGCACTCGCACGCAGCCACTAGCGGACCTCCCTGCTAGCTAGCGCACATCCAGGAGATGAGTGCCCGCTGCCGAGATGAGCCCCTTCGTCGCCTTCCCGTCAGGCCCCGCCGTCGTCGGCGCCTGATACTATGTTGAATGAGGAGAGGTGTACCAGCAGCTCGTCTCTGTGTGTCGTAGGATGTGGCAGCACTCATCTCCAAACATTGATCAGCCCTCCTCTTCTAAGTCACTTACATGAGTTCGGCCCTATGGGCCTAAGTTGTGATGGGCCAGGCCCATACCAGATCAACATCTACCAAATCATTTTCGTAGAGTGCCCGGTTGGGTCTAGTACCTCCTGGTATGAGAAGTCAGGGACTTTAGGGTGCCTAGTTCTTTATGCCGATAGCGAGTTGTTTTGAAAGTACGACACCTCCAAGCTTTGTTAATCCGAAACCTCTGGGTTCAAGTCTTAGCTTTCACATTTTGAATAAATATTTGCTTGCACTCTTTCTTCCACATGTAGGCCTTATCGAGTCACACGTGAGAGGAGGTGTTCAAGTATATGTCAAGGCCCAACCTTCTCCAACTTTTGGTTCTACTAGTTGGTGCATGAAACTTAATAATGGATTGAAGCTTGATTAGATGTCACTATGTTAAACATGAAATATCTTAGTTTATTTTACAATATAAAATATAATACGGATAGTAATTATAAATTATGATTACTGTTTGTTGCTGTTGTATTCATATAGCAAACAATTGTAACATATGTGATACAAAGAATGTAAAGTGCAATTTAACGATCAACAACATACGCAATTTAGGTGTAGTAGTCCCTTACCTCACCAGCAAAGAGTCGAGGTCTCAAGCCAAGTGCAGAACATGGAGCGTCAAGGAGGACACGATCAAAGCTGCTTGGAAAGAATCCCTTCGAGTCTTCAACTCTACCTCCAGAGCAGTTACTTCTTCCTGTCCCGTTCCTCATTCGCCTTAAATTCTTCCTGAGGTCTGCCTTGCTAACATACCTTTTGGCATCTGGTTTTCCATCATTTAAAAGAAAAAATGAAATTCCCGAATAGTGGAAAAGATCAACATATAGTGTCCAAGATGTACAACAAATATAATTGCTGCTACTTCAGGAACTAGTATAACAATTTAGGTTAGTGTCTAAATAATTCAAACAAATTCAGACACAGTTCTCACTCCAAACTAGAAATACCTAAGGAACATTAAAACATCCATGTTATCCAGAGATCTGAAAAATCCATATGATACCATCATGTGAACAAAAAGGATCCAGGAAACATGATGCACAGAATAGAGCTGATGTGGTGAAGAAAAATGAAGACATGGGTATAAATTGGCATGCTGCTTACCAGTTTGCTCAACTATTGCAGTTGAGCTGTCTTCAGCTGCATTCGTAACCCTGGCACCGATTGTACTACGGATAGGGCCAGAGTTCTCCGCTAGGGTCACAATTGCTTCAGAGCAATTATCAGCCACGCCAAGATTTCTTTCCTCATAAGCCTTCCGTACAGATTTGAGAGCATCAAGTTTATAAGCTCTTATACAACTTAGGCCCATCTCATCAGCCAACTTCAAAATACCCATCACCTGGAATATAATTTTATGTTATTACAACGACAATATGATTCTCGGGATAAAGACATACACCATCAGGTTACACATGAAAAATGTTAGATACATGTTATGACCGGTTTAACATATAACCGGAGGAGGCCCACTGGGCAGTAGTTAGGGGCTTGGCCCACAAGTTATCTTAGGCTATTCGTTTTGAGGTTATAAATATTAGTTGTAAGACACCTTTTCGAGATTAAGCAATAAAGATATTTCTATCCTATTGCGGCTCGGAGGAGCCGAACCCTAACCGCCTCTGCCCTAATCGCCGCCTCCTCCTCCCTCGCGACGGCGCCGACGCGCCGGAGCTCGCGTCCTCGCCCCCGACCTCCACTGTTCTGCCCTTATAACCTAAGGAGTAGAGCCGGTAGGAACCCTAGTCCTACCAATACATAAGATATACACCATCAGGGAGCACATGCTAAATGTTAAATACTCCCTCCATCCGGAAATACTCGTCATCAAAATGAATAAAAGGGGATGTATCTAGATGTATTTTAGTTCTAGATACATCCTTTTTTGTTCATTTTGATGACAAGTATTTTCGGACGGAGGGAGTACATAAATAAAGGCATACTTTCATGTGCATGTGCATCATGACAGATTTTTTGTTGCTCAGGTGTTGACATCTCGTAAAGCTTTCTAACACATCAACGTGAACATGACCTTAGGAGATAAACTAGGAATCTGAAAAAAAAGAAATACAAGAAACCTAGTACCATATACATATATGATTTACTCCCTCCGTTTCTAGACCTAGATATAGGGTATATTGTTTTTTGAGGAAAAATCCAGATTATATGGTGTGTTGCATTTGTTGACAATTTTACCCTTCCACTGATCAAATCCCACGTGTTACATCCCTAGAAAAAAGAAGATGCTTTATTAGGACAGCCCCAACCCGTGTGTTCTCTGCATGCAGTGTGTAGGTTAGTTAGGAAAAAAAATAGATGTGGTGCAAATCATGCAGCGAGCCCTTAGTTTTAGGAATCAATAATCTTGTTCCTTCCTTTTTCTTGTTCATTCGTGTGAACAGATCAAGCAGCCAAATGTCTTTATTCCTTTCTTCCCATGGACAATCAGCGCACCAAGGAGGCGACCTCCCATCCCATAGACCTGGCGACCTCCCTTCTCAAGGACGAGGAGATCAAGCTGGCGGACTCTGTTCCATTGGACAAACAGCAGATCAAGCCGGCGACCGTGCTATGCATCATGTGTCTTCAAGTGCCCGGGACGACGAATGACTTAATGAATTGGTTCTCAGACTTGGCATCCTACAAGTGTACCATCTGCGGCGAGATACGAGTTTTCTCTGAGCCGCCCTCAAAAGAATCTTCAACAAGCTGCTCGGAGTATAAAGATAGCGACGATGAAAATAATGGCAGAGACTCGGACGCCGGATTGAAGATTAGAGAGTTTGACAAAAGCAAATACAAAAACATGTAGGACTTGATCGGTACTCTAGTTTCGATGTGTTCCCGATGTAGGAGTTGAAGATTACAACATGCCGGTTTGAGCATGAACAAAATTATTGCCATACCTCTACTTTCCTACTTTTGATGTGTTCCCGGTTGTAGGAGTTGAAGATTATGACATGCTCATTTGACTAAGAATAAATTTATTGTCATGCGTACTCTACTTTGGATGTGTTCCCGATGTATGCATACAGTTCCACATGACTTTGAGCTTGCAAACGTTAATCGCCATACACGTATTATCACCACTGGGTGTAGAAAAAAGTTGAAGCCAAGAAGAAAAACATTAAGAGTTGAATGGGTAACCATTATGAGTAACACTAATCCCTGTCTATCTCCTCTCTTTCTTTAAATTCCCTAAATGGGCCATTCATATGATCAACTTCCAAATGGCTAATTGTCTGTGGAATGACTTTGAAAGACATAGGAAACTACATTTAGCTAACTAGGGGATGGTCCCTATGAAGAAAGATTTTGGGGGCCTTGGCATTCCCAACCTTCAAGAGATCAATATCTGTCTACTGGGCTCCTGGATTAAAAGATATTATGAGGGAGATGGGAAACCCTGGAAACAGATTACTGATCATAAATATATGGCTGGGAGACCTAACCTTTTTGCTCCTCCCCCTACCCAAAACTGCTCCAGGTTCTGGAAAGGGATTAACTCCATTACTCAAACTTTGAAATTTGGGTATAGGTGGAAAATTGGTATAGGTGATAAAGTTAGATTTTGGGAGGACACCTGGTTTGGTACTTCCCCTTTAGCAGTCCAATTTTGGCCTGTCTACTCTATTTGCAATGAGCAAACTAAATGTGTCAATGAGGTTTGGGATGAGCATCAATTGAAACTCACCTTCAGGAGAAACTTTGATGACAAAATGATGGAACAATGGTACCAATTAGTAGAAATTGCTCGAAGTATTGGGCTGTCCTCTGAACCTGATGCTCTGATATGGCAGATGGATAACAAAGGCCAATACTCTTCCAGTTCACTTTATCATGTGATCAACTTTGGGGGGATCCAACCTATGTTTATCCCTGCAATGTGGAAACTTAGGGTTCCTCCCAACATTCATGTCTTTCTCTGGCTACTCGCTAACAACAAGCTTATGACTAGAGATACGCTAAGGAAGAGACATATCATTAAACCACTTGATTGTGTTTATTGTTCCGACCAAGAATCCATTAGGCACCTGTTCTTTGACTGTATTGTGGCTAAAAATGTGTGGGCTTTCATTAATGAGCACTTTGATGTTCAGATGGGAGCTGACTTTGAGTCTGTTGCTAGATTCTGGATTTCTAACAACCGCCGCCGGCCTTGTAGAAGATAACAGAGGACTGGAGGATGGACGGCTGCTGGGGATGGCTCGTGACGGAAAATGAGATCACCAGCCATTAACAACAACACTACGGCTCACGGCGGCGAAGCGAGATCAGCGGCGCTGGCCACGGCGGCGGCGGCGAAGAGAGATCGGCGGCGCTGACTACTGCAGCGGAGGCGAATGGAGATCGGCGGCACTCGGCGACGGAGGCGAATGGAGATCGGCGGCGCTCGGCGGCGGTGAATTGAGACGGCGATGCTAACAACAAAAACTCTGCCTTGAATAGTGTTAGTTCAGTTGTGCTATGGTGCCCTTGGAAAAAAAGAAATTCTATGATCTTCAATAACACTACTTGGATCTCTGTTAACCAGGTGCTGAGATCGATCTTGAATACAGTAAGGAACTGGGTCATTCTATCCACGGATTTGTGCAAGGAAAGACTGATGGTCTTTGCGGCACAACTGGCGAAATTCCTTCAGAAACATATGCTGATCAAGAGTGGCTGAACTCCCACAACGCGCTGGTGTTCGAACCATGGAGGAATCTCAAGATCTCTGAAGATTATGAAAGCTGCTTGTCTCCCAAGAAGAGAGACCACCGCGGCAATACGACAGTTGCCAGCCCGGTGTCAACCCTTATCACTTGCTGATCTCCGCAGGCTGCTGCAGCACCGCCCATGAAGACATGAAGGGCTTTGCAGGGAGGCGTCTGCATCCTGTAGAGGTTTCTACGTCTCAGCACCCCCCCCCCCCCCCCCCCCCCCCGCTGCTTTTGTAAAGGGCTTCTAGTGACCAGTTTGCTATTCTTCTGTTTTTACTTTCTGCTTCATGAATTGCTCCTCTCAATGAGCTGATGTATGGATTATGTGTCTGGGGTTTTCATTCGAGCAATGGAACCAGGGAGGGCCTCCCTGTTCTTCTAAAAAAAATGTATTTTGCTGGGACTATGTGTTTCTCCAAGGCCCACCACATGAAATTATGCGGTATCTTATCGTAGGCCTTCTCCAAGTCGATGAATACCATATGCAGGTCATTTTGCTCCCTGTATCTCTCCATAAGTTGGCGTACCAAGAAAATGGCTTCCATGGTTGACCTCCCAGGCATGAAACCAAACTGATATTGGGTCATGCTTGTCATTCTTCTTAAGCGGTGCTCAATGACTCCCATAGCTTCATTCCATGGTTCATCAGCTTAATCCCACAGTAATTAGTACAACTTTAAACATCCCCTAGTTCTTAAAGATTGGTATTAATATGCTACGCCGCCCTTCTTTGAGCATCTTGTTTGCCCGGAAAATGAGGTTGAAAAGCTTAGTTAGCCATACTATCGCTATGTCTCCGAGGCCCCTCTAGACCTCAATGGGGATATAATCAGGGCCCATCGCCTTGCCTCGTTTCATCCTTTTTAAAGTCTCCCTGACCTCGGACTACACAAAATGCTTGTTGGTATCACCAAACAAGTTATCCAGTTCAATGGCAGAGCTCTCATTCTCTTTACTGAATAGCTTGTCGAAGTACTCTCGTCATCTATGCTTGATCACCTCGTCCTTCACCATAAGCCGATCTGCTCCGTCCTTGATGCACTTGACTTGGTTGACATCCCTCGTCTTCCTCTCTCAGATCTTCGCCATCTTATAGATGTCCCTTTCGCCTTCCTTCGTGTTTAAACGCTGGTAGAGGCCCTCATACGCCCGACCCCTTGCTTCACTCACAGCTTCCTTTGTGGTCTTCCTTGCCATCTTGTACTTCGCTATGTTGTCTGCACTTCTATTCAATTGTAGGCGTCTGAAACAGTCTTTCTTCTAATTAATAGCCACATGGAAAATACAAAGGGTAAAGCTATGTATATATTGCTCTAACAGTAACAACCACTTTTCTAGGGTTTGAAAAGTAGTTGTTACTACTTTTGAAGCCCCTCATCGAGACGAACTCACAAGTGAAGACGGGTCGCTAATTGGATTAACAATTTGTGTGATAAATCATTTTGAAAATTTGGATTTAACAATTAAAGCCGACGATGCAAGCATGAGGTCGACGATTATGCATGCATGTGATCTCTCCATAAGGCAAAATTCCCTTGACATGCCACAGCGTCATAAGATTATCTATCACAAGAATCCCTATTATTTAATTGGTCCTCTACCCTCAATAAATGTTGTGAACTCCTTTTGGAGACACATATATCTGACGTAGCGCAACAAAGTCCAATTTTTAGCGGACACTCTTTAGTTCCAATTTGCAGCAGCGCCAAGCTTTGAGGTGGAGCATGCCGGACTGAGCAAAGTGGTTTGTTTTATAGGAGATAAAACCCAAGTCTGGGTAAGAAATGGAATAAGGTCTAACAAGATGAGAGCACTAGCTTTAGCCTTTTGGAGAAGCAAACAGAAAGCACCCATGTTGCATACGAGTCAGATCATCAATTAGGAAAGAATGGAGTTAGAATTGAGTTATCCTAGAGTAAGAGTCAGACTATAAAGTCCTATCCAGGATCACCCCAACCCATAGGACCAAGTTGTGGTTGGATGGCGAGAAGGTTAATTGTACCCCTAGCCCACTAGGGTTCAAACCCCAAGTTTGCGGCCATGTGTGTTTCATCAAGGCATGATGTTCCTTCAATGAGAGGCTTCCTGCCGATAGCGAGGCGCCTGGTGACTTCATCAATCTTAAAGCTCTGTGACTCTATTCTTTTGTAGGTGCATGTACGCATGTGCTTTTAAGTTGTACTCGGTGTTTCTAAAGAAGAGGATCATCCAGCCAGAATAATTGCCTTTCTGCTTTTGAAATTCCATTTTTACCTTCCCCAAATAAATCAACCATAGATCAAAGCTCATTGACACAGATGAGGGTGAGCATGCATTATTGTGTTACCAATCCGACCAAAGCTTGAGATTCACAATCTTTTCTTCCCTTCTCTAGTTCCACAAAAGGCCAGCACAAACCACTGTAGTTTTTATTTGCCTTTTGTCATGAAAGAAGGATATTTCATGAAGCCATATATAACACATCAAACCATGACCCGGACACAACATCCAGGGGAGAAACATGACCACATAAGTTCAGATGGCAACATTAACTCGATGCAACTGAATCTAACATAATGAATTACCTTATTGTGAGATCTATCAAGGGCAACAATTTCTCCTTTGTCCCTCATAAGGATAGCAATTGCTGTTGTTTTCCCTCCTGGAGCAGCACACATGTCCAATATTTGCTCTCCTGGCTGGGGATCTGTTAATAAATAAATAAATTGCACATAAACACATCAGGACAGGAAATACTGTTGTTTATATGAAAAAACACTCAAACCCAGGATAACCTAAGGTCTAGAAGCCATTATAATTACAGCAGCAAAATTCTAAAGCATGCAAGTAATATCTTGTAGGTCAACCATATGTGGACATGCATGTTGCTAGGAGAAAACTAAATCAGATGTCCTACGGTTCAACATTTCAACTGTTTTGTTTCTAGCAAGAGTAATTGGTTGACTATTCCAACAACTTCTTTTGTAGTTTCTATAGCTCGTGCCCTCTAACCTACCCCTAACCCACTCGGCGCCTCCCCTCCCAACAGCCCCACGCCAGCTCCTACTCCAAGTTCCGCGACCACCTCCACAGGAAACATTTGTATCCATATTTAAACAGTTAGAGATCATAAGGACGAGTAGCATAGCTGTCCGTCAGTGACATACACCTAGCAGCATGGCCATAGCAAATGAGATAATCCAAAAGCAATCCCAGCATGACACATAAGCAAACGGCTATAGGCCAGCAGTGATAACAAACATAGATAAAGTTCAAAAAACTAAAAGATTTGAAGGGCACAAAGGAGTCCGTCCCACCAAGGCCATCAGTCCACATCTTCATTGATAATCCTTGGAAGCTGAAGCTTTGCTGCATTGGAGGGATGCCACAGTAGCCAGTTCCAATGGCCTGGGTGGTGTCCAGGGGCAGATAAGGTGCAGGCTGGCAATAAGGTGGTGTGATGTCCAACTCCAGGTTTTAGAAGAGGGCTTCTTGCAGGAAGGGGATGAGACCCCCGGGAGCTTGCCCTTCTTAGATTGCAGAGGGTATGGCGTACTGAGACCATCATGAAGCTGGCTTATGTGAGGGCTCCTCCTGAGTGAAGCTTCAGAGACATGAACAGTTTGTGTTTGCACCTGAAAAGTAGGTGATCCAAACACCTCTATAATCCTGGAAGTGATCCTCAAAATGATCAAAACAGGAAACATGCTGTGGGAGCAGTAGCAGCAGGTCCTCTGACAGATTCTGATCAAAGCAAAGCTTCTTAGAGGCAGTACGAAGGTCAGCAGAAGTACTCATATTGACAATAAGTTTGAGGGAAAGGGTGGGCTGAGATCCTGCATGTCTACAGTGACCCTCTTTTCAGGAGCTCTGATGTTAACAATAGAAAAAGACATTTAAGAATCTGAAAATTTTGCCATTCGAAGAGCAACTCCACCGCTTCCTAAAGACTGACAGGAGAGTTAGCCCAAGCAGTGTCCACGGTGACACTCTCATGATCAGAAGCACTGTTGCTAACACTGTCTGAATATGCATCACTATTATCAATCAGCTAGATCTTAACAGAGGAAGGAGGCTCTGAAGACTGACCATCTTGCAGCTGTTGGTCTCTAACCAGGGTAGGAGGGTGTCCAGGGTCCATGAGCAATTGAGCAGACACATTATCATTCCCATTGTTAACAGCATGGTGGAACTGACCCCACACCGTATCAACAGGATGGTGATACTGGACAAGACCATGGTAAGGATGTGGGTCTACATGTGTGAAAGGGAGGTCCTCAGCATATGGAATCTGTCCTAGAGGCCTGGGAAGTTTGGAAGCATTGGAGTGCCAGGGTGTTTGAGGGAGCTAGGCCAAACATTCAGGCTCTTCTGCCTAGGGTGGCCGACAGGTGTGCTTAGCGGTGCCTCTGCCCTCCACGAACACCTCCTTAGGTTGCTTTTCCCCGACTCTTAGTCGGTCTCAGTGAGGTCACGACACCATCCTACAACTACTATTTCCTTAGCTGTAGCCGTTCTTTTATTGTTTACCCTGTACCTTTATTTAATCCTAAGTTGCTAGAAAGCAAGCAGCAGTTTGTTTTCAGATACATATTATACATACAAATAATAAAGACCACAGCAACAGATAAAATGAGTTGGATAAAATCACACTTCTGGTTGATGGAACAACAAAAAAATGTTCTAAAAAAATACAAGTCATACCAAGGACACGAGCAGCCACAATACTTGGCAAATTTTGAAGAAATATCTCCCCTTCAAGCACGTCTAAATGATGAAAGAAAAGGACAGTTAGTTTTAATGAACCTGAAAATGTACAGTGCAACAGATGCGAAAGGCATTTTGCATCATCCACAGTTCCATGCTATGTCACTTTTTCTGAGCTTTGGAATGCATATCACCACGAACTAGTAGGTCAAACTCAAGATAAATATATGTGTTGGTTACTAGTCCAGAACAACAGATATGATTTACAGTGAAATGTCCGATGGAAATATGGAAGCTAACTATGGCTAATGGTAACTTCGTGGGGATCATTGGCACTAGTTCTCACTGCCACAGACGATTGCTCAGGTAAAGTTAGCTTTAGGCCAGTATGCTTCATGAAGATCATTGCCATGGTACTCTCATATTCAATATACTTCTTAAACAGATCTATTATATCGATTTTTCATTCTCAAAATATCTTACTAATTATTCTAAGATACCTCAAATACAACTATACAAGTCCTACGAGAAAATATCATCAGAGCCCTAAGTTTACGCACAGAAAAGTATAGAACTCAAGCAAAAAATTTCATAAAACTGACTTTGGGGTATCTATTAATTACTAATGAGGCACACTTAAGAATGATAACAACATATAATCACTTTATCTATGTGATTAACTTGGTGAAATTTCTTGAACCTCACTTCTCTATTCCTCTTCTTAAGTGGACCAGGCTCTGACAAACACAAACACATGCGCGCACGCATATTCAAGCCCCCTATTAACTTGACTTCCTAGCATCGTCGATCTGCAGGTCGCCATACCCCTCGATAGGGTATCCTGGCGTGGTGATTGTCGAAGGGGAACAAGGAGGCGAGCTTACCCAGGTTCGGGCCCTCTTGGTGGAGGTAAAACCCTACTACTGTTGTGTATATTGCGATTGGGGTGTACGAAGTACAAGTATGAACCAAGGGATTGTAATGTATTGATCGACTAGCTCGGCCTCGGCTTATATAACATAACGAGGTCCCTAGGGTTACACAACCTAGTCGGCTACGTACGTGGAGGGGAGTCCTCCATGGCTCTGCTTCCTTATCTTTGATGGCAAGGCTTCTAGAGTCTTCTCTTCTGAGGCTCGTGGGCTGTACTGATGGCCTAGGGCAAAACTGGACTAAGGGGCACCCTTGGGCTGGCAACCGACAAGGTGCGCCACCCCTGGGCCGTAACACTGCCAGTAACCCTGAATCGGTCTTCAAACTTGGTTGCACCTTGACCAGCACCGAACTGCACATTGTCTTCAGCTTGCCGAGGTTGAAACTGGTTCTTCAAAGCTTTCCTTAACAGCATCTGCTCGCACTCGGCCTTCGAATGACGGACTGCTTCCGAAGTTGCACGAACAACTTCGGTCCGGAATTGTTGATGAAGATAGCTGACCTGCGCCACAAAAAATTTGCCGTGTATCCGACCCTCGCGGGCCGAACTCCCACGCGACACTTACAAACTCAACTTGTCCAGTCTTGCTCGTCAGACCGGACCGGTTTCATCAGCTAGTCAAACCGGACCATGTGTCAAACCTGAACCGCTAGTCGAAGTTACGTGTGGGAGTGGGCCCCACCAAGGCCACATCCCATGAACTAACGACGTGCGCCTCGATTCCCGCACGGAGCTAACGGCAAACTCCGCGATCCCCATGCGCCTTTAACGTTGTTATCAGGATACAAAGAGATAGCTTGCCGCATGGCGTTAATTGATGTCGTTGTTCGACCTCCCATACACCTATATAAGGGGAATGAACGGAGAGGGGGCGGGCTTTACACTCTCACCTCTTCTGCTTCCTTCTTCCTCGCACCGCTGCCGCATCCTGCTGCTCCGCTGCGTGGCCACACTACAGCCCCATGCGCCTTTAACGTTGTTATCAGGATACAAAGAGATAGCTTGCCGCATGGCGTTAATTGATGTCGTTGTTCGACCTCCCATACACCTATATAAGGGGAATGAACGGAGAGGGGGCGGGCTTTACACTCTCACCTCTTCTGCTTCCTTCTTCCTCGCACCGCTGCCGCATCCTGCTGCTCCGCTGCGTGGCCACACTACAGCCCCAACGCAGCACCACCACGCCACCATGGTTAAGCGCCGCCTGATGAACGGCGAGCTCGTCAACACCGGGAAGGTCATCGCCCGCAAGGAGGTCCCATCAAAGACCAAGGGCAAGCGGATGTCTTTCACTAACAGGCGGCCAGCTAGAACGCCTTGCAAACGGTGGCCGTCTCCCTCAGCCTACCGACGCCTTCTCGCGCTCTCCGGTCATCGTGGCGGAGAACGGCGATGTCCTAGCGGAGGCCGTGCCCAAGCCGGAGCAACACGAACGGGTTATTTTTCATCCCCCTTCCTCATCCGCGGCATTGGATTTCCCATTCATCCTTTCTTTTGAGGTCTTCTGCATTTCTACTGCCTCAAAATCCACCATCTCCCCGATCTTGTGCTTCATCACCCTTTGTGAGGCCTTTCTTTGTGTCGAAACCCACTTCGGCTTGTGGAGGAGGTACTTCCAAGTTAACCTCCAAACAAACGTGAGCAAGACCTGCGAGTGCGGAGGAGCCACCATCTACAAGCAGGTCGGAACGGAGCATCTCATCGGCGACTTCTTGGAAACCAATAAAAACATGGCAGAAAGAGTGGTTCTACGTCCACAACCCTCCCCAAGCGGGTATAGTCACACTTTTTAGCCAGGTTCCCCCAATTAGTTCCCCAATCAAACGTCATTCCTGAAGTCCCAAAAACAATTTGGTAGAAACAGCCACGATGAAGAGACTTCACCGTAGAGTGTGCGATCTAGCCGACAAAGGCGTGACCCAAGTGCACGAGATGCATGTGGCCCTAAGCCGAGGTATCCAGCCACTTCAATCCCAAGCTCACCCAATGCATCGGTACACAAAGGAAGGTGATCCCACGAGGGCAATCTGGGATCCCTTCTTTGAATCCAAATTCATCCAAGAGATGCTCTCCCTGCTATTCAAGGGGAAGATGTCGGATTTTCCCACAGCACTGTCCAACATGGGCTTCTCAGGCAAGGTGCTCGCTGGCGAGGTAAACATCACTCATCTTTTCCGCTTTGTCAATCCTCATAATCCAAACTGACTGATAATTTGTTCTTTACTCAGCCACATCGCTCATGGAGTCGGTTCACCGGCTCTGAAGTCCAAGGACGAAGAGACCTCGAAGATGACATTCCTTCAATCCGTGGACAACTCCCAGACTGCCACACGTACGCCAGCCTCCCACAACAAGGGGTTGTTGAACTCCAACATACAAGGCTTTATTGTCGTGAAGCGCACCCGAGATGAAGGGGCATCAAGCTCCCAGGCCGACCCGCCAAATCAGCCTGAAGAGGAAGAAAGGTGGGAGAAGCGCCAAAAGATACGCCTAGACCCAGGGGCTCGGCTCCAGCCATTCCTCGCCCGGCGCCACGGGTCGTCGTTCTACTGGCACCACCTCAAAAAAGTCCGAGCAAGGCCTAAAGGAGACCTGTAAGTCATTTTTTCAGATACTCTGTCCATTATGGTAGACTTGCTTTTTGTATATAATTTGTCTTGCAGGCCACAGCGCAAGATAGGCGCCAATCTGGCTGGTGCCTCAATGGGCACTCCGGTCGTGACCCTTCATACCATGATGCGCACTTTTGCGGGAGCACTGATAGCGGTGCCGGTCGCCCAAGCTCCTCCTTGCCCCAGCATGACCTCCGCTTTCGAAGAGGACGAGCACATGGAGAGCGAGGGAGCCGACCAGGCCGCACCGAATGATGTGGAGCAATCTGGAGGCACCACTTCAAGAAGCCCACCTGCAGGCCAACCCCGCTTCTGCAGTGGCGAACGCAGGTCGGGAACAAAGAAAATGTCGGGGTGGTTAATTCCCCGGCTCCACAGACGCAAGAGCACTAATTGACACCGTCGCCGTCCTCCATTGATGAACCATCTTCACGCCCAGGGATATCGAAGGCCCTCGTCGTTCAAACCGCAGAGGCAAGGTGACCGCCTGCCTGTGCCTCTGTCAAAGCAGTGATGACTCGGGTTCCATTGGAATTCTAGGGCACTGTTCTGGAACGTTGTCCGCTCTGCACCACCGGGAGACTAAATAGTCCTGGCTCAACCCCTTACTAAATGACAACCAACGGGACGCCTTGCGGTTCCTGAAGGAGAAGGGAGACGGGTTGAACCTTGGTGTTAAGCGGATGACCAACGTCTTTCGCCTGGCATGGAAGCGATGTTCTTTGCTCCTTTGCAGAAAAACGTTCAAAAATGTATCAAAAAAATTACTATTTGGCATGAGCTAAGTGGTTCGTGCAGCTTAAGGCTACTGTCAACTAAGGCTGTTTAGTAGTTTAATTGCTTCGGTCATGAGCGTTTTGCTGTCGCTAACGCATATGTAATTTGGTGCTGTTTGTGTGGATTTGTGGGGATGTACTTCTAATCTTCAATACACTTTTTCTTAATGCAACTATATGCAGCTCTCTTGCGTATTCAAGGAAAATAACATACCATTAAAAGATGGTAGTTTGTATACCCTCTCAGTCATCTCTACTGCAACTCCATGAAGAACACGAAATATTCCTGCCCTTGACATTGCAGCAATCCCTTGACCAATGTATAAACCCTTTCTCTCTTCATAATGTGCATCTGCAATGTTGAGTAGACTTTACAACTTATGACCTTGTATTTTGATCAGGGTTAACAACATTGTACACCAAATTAAAACAAATACAGCTTAACCATCTATTCTAAGGCATATAAGAAAAAACATATCAATTTATTCAACAAGGCATCAAAGAGAACTGGTAACTTCCACTACAAAAACTCGCCTGACTGCAACCCCTGTAGAACAATTCCTCGTGTTATACCAACAGCCCAACCACTGTCCTTGACAGGTTGTTCAATAGCAACTGACACTGCAACCTTATCACCCTTTTCAACATGTGCACTGCAAGCTAAAACACCAGGGACATACACCTAAAGATAAAGCAAATGAACAGGAAAGATCAAACATACAGAAAAGGGAGTGTGTGTGCTTCGTAATAACAGTGAACTTGCAGTGAGATAGCATCTAGGAGTAGTAATAAAGGTATTCCAAATTTCAAATTCCAGGGAAAAGATGTAGATGGATGAAGACATTAAGATTAATGCACACCACCCAGTCTAGCACCAAGGACTTCTGAGAACTCTTTTCAGTAATTTATCAAATGCAGGTCAAGAAGCTCAAGAGAAAATAAATAGATGCAATAGTCAGCAAAGGAGAAAAAACAATATAAGCATATTACATTTAACCAGAAAAAAGGAAATGAATTAGCTAACTGTAGAAGGGCAACAACAATCATTCTGAACTTGCTAAAGGTAATTTAGTAAGATACAGTAGGTATTCCCAGTGCATCATGAGCATGTTTGTGACATTATGAACGATGTTTTGACTTACTGAGAAGTAGATAAACATGCATGAAAAAATGTGGCAGCTAAATTTGGGATTGGGAGTGATAACACAAAACTTGGACATCATGCAAGACTTGAATGGAAAAAAAGAAGTCTAATGTCCTACGTCAATGTGGAAGGGTCTGAAAAAAATATGGAAGGAATAACCAACAATGTCTTTTGAAAGATGGTGGTGGTTTTTAGAACACACCTGGGCTCCTCGAAGAACTGACTCTGCACATTTTCGACTTACAATTATCTCCTTCATAGAGTGACCAGGTTGGTCATCGTAATGCAGAGCATGTGGTCCTGAACCTCGAACAAATAAAACATTTTCAAGGCCTGAATACGGGCATTTGTGCACCAGGTAACTCCCTTCATGTGCTTGCTCTCCACCATTCTGCTCACCGATCTTCAAACCATTAAATCCACAAGAAAGTTCATTCTGATTTACCAATTTCAGCAGTTTTTGCATGACAGTATCAGTGGTAGACTTTAGAGTATTCACACGGATGCAAGAGTAGCAAGAAGGATGCCTGATCAAGAAAGTTAAACTTATAGTTTAGTCATAGCATAACATTAATACCGTAGGTCATTGGAAATTGGCACGAAACTGCAGATTTAGCTCCTTTTACTACTGCTACCATCAATCTCTACTTGACTGCATGGAGAAGTCATGAGCCACTCTAGTTTTCCACTTAGTATTTCCCAAGACTAAACATAGTAAAGAAAAGTATGTACAGTATACTGTGAAGGAAGCCAAGGACACAAAGTAAACTCACCATAATCATAATATCCTTGAAGTGTTGCTACGATTTAGCAACGTCCACATGCTCAGTGAAGTGATACAAATGGTGTTTGTAGTAATAAGTGGAAGCAGCGAAAGCATATGCACAAGTGCACAACAAAGTTCAGTGGGTGGGGTTTGAGCCAAGTTGCAGTTACATGCTCAAACCTCACAAGCTTTAACTCTCAACCCCAAATCATCTTGTTTTTCATCTCTTTCTCGAAACCTATTCTCCTCACACCATATGAATTAGGAAATTAACAGACACTCGTGGTATCAGAAAATTT
Source organism: Aegilops speltoides (assembly GCA_021437245.1). Taxonomy (NCBI): domain Eukaryota; kingdom Viridiplantae; phylum Streptophyta; class Magnoliopsida; order Poales; family Poaceae; genus Aegilops; species Aegilops speltoides. Next base: position 436,756,444 of record CM038147.1, on the reverse strand, counting down.
GACAATCAATACACTTTAGTGGTGAGTTGAAGATGAATTTTCTATAAACCAATTGGCCAAGTAAAAGAACACTTCTGTTCTTAAATACCCCTTTTTGAGTTATATTTCTCTCCAGCTTAAATGTTCTTTTTTTTTTGAAAACACAAAAGCTTTGCACCTTGTTGTACTGAAAAGGCAGGGATAAAGTTAATTACACACCCAAGTTGGCAGGTTGGAAACTGAAAACAAGACAAGCAAAGGCAAATGCTCATGTTCCTCATCCTTAAACCTAATCACATAAAAAATCCTAAACTTCTACTTACACAAAAAATTATTCCCTCCGTCCCATAATATAAGAGTGTTTTCGACACTACACTAGTGTCAAAAACGCTCTTATATTGTGGGATGGAGGGATACTTAATTAACTACTATGCAAAAAGACATTTTTTTTTTCTTCAATCATCAGAGCAACTAAGTAGAAAGTCTAAAGTCAAACAAGTCTTGGGGAATCTTGAAACAATAATTCTAGTTGTGTTTTGCTTTAGCCATTAGATTAACTGGTCTTTCCATAATCATATCAGCACCTGGTTTCTGTTTGTACACAGCCACTGTAGTCTCACATTACTTCAGAATCATAGTTGACTGACTTAGGATAGAACAGTCTCAGAGTTGAGCTTGCTTTTTCAATCCATGCAGGAGATATCAGAGTTAAGCTTGTTTTCTATTTTGATTTTTAGGGCCTCTTTGTCTCTTTTATTCGCATGAATCTATGCAAACTGTGCAAAGTAATATGATATAAATGCATGTGCAAAATAGAGGAAGTGGTAAATGTTTTGATTCCTATGAAATTGCTTTGGTTCCATAGAAACGGCGAAGTATTCCTATCATCCAATGTAGGAGAAATTAAACCACAAAGTCTTCGAACCAATGAGGCCGTTATTCTTCCAAGACATTAGAAGCTTAACTGAACTCTTGGGCTCCTCCGCAGGTGAACCTTAACAGATGACCATTGTTAGACTGCAGGCAGGCTCACGAGGAGTGGTTTGCAGCATGCCCCACGACGCTTGCTTTGTGAACAGTCAGAGGAGACCATGGCCCGCCTCCTCACCGGCTGCCCCTTCCCTGAACCTTATGGCACGAGGCCCTTTCATGGATTCGATCGACCACCCGGCTGCCCATTGTTGGAGAATACTTCGTGGATTGGTGACAGCAAGACATCCACTCTGCCCCCACCACCCCTCGAAAGGGCACCTATTCAATGAGCATGTCGTGGCATGGTGGATCTTGAAGCAGCACAATGCCGCCTTCTTCGACAATGTAGCCCAACACCCAACAGCTTCCCCGACACAGAGGTCTGTCTACAGGCAAAGACAGGGGCACTGGGGCAGTGCTGCAGTGGGTCTAGCGGTGTTGCTTCCGGCCCTTCCTTGAGCTCGTACATAACTATTCTGCTATCAACGCATCGAGATGAAAAGCTTTTCGAGTTTCCTCTTAATCAGCACAGTTGTTCCAGTGGAACATTGATGCACACAAAACTAGCAAAAGCATAGGCACCGGCTGTCCAAGGGCAAGGCCGCCCGCAGAAAAATCTTTAAGCTTATCCCGGCAAAGACCCTAAGGATCTATTCCAGCTACCCTCGTCCAAACTCAAAGCAATAGCCAGCAAGGAACCTAAGATTAGCAGGAATTTAACCAAACTCACGCGAGGGCTTGGGAGATGCGGGCGAAGTGGTCGCGGCCGTACGCCGAGGCGAAGTACTCCTCCACTTCCGGCTGCCACCGCAGCCCCGGCCTGAACGTGTACCGGTCCGTGGCGGCAGCAGCACCAGCAGCAGGCGCAGCCGCCGCCGCCGCCGCCGCCGCCGCCGCGGGGGAGGCGGAGGAGGAATCCATAACTGCGAGGACGGTCGGGAGTCGGCACTTGGGCGGTTTTGGGGGTTTTTTCCTCTCAAGGCAAGGTTTTGGGTTTGGGCTTTCTTTGGGCAGCGACTCAAAAAAAAAAAAAACTCTGCTCAAGCTTTGTCTCAAAAAAAAAAATCTGCTCAAGCTGACAGTACAATAGAGCTAATGTACAATTAAAAAAATTAAAACTTAAAATGTTTATGAAAGACATTTTTGTGTTTTCTGAAAAAATGTGAGAAAAGAACATGTGTTGCGACATGTGAAAACAGCAAAATCCATGCTAGAAAAGATAGCCTTTGAACATGTTTTTGTTGTTTTCCAAAATTACGGTACATGTATTCTTTGATGAAAATTTGCAGGCATGTAGAATACATGAACATGTTTGTTTAAAAAGCACATTTTCTAAAATAAATACCTATTTGTTTTGATTTTAGTCAAAACACGATCCTCCTCGAATAGTTGTCAAACTTCCGCATTTGCTGCTTTATTCGAGGACAGAAAACCTACCCGTCAAGGGTCATGGAGGCAATTTGAAAGACTAAAAGCACGCATGCACATGCATGTCGAATTGGTGGGGCTCTGCATGCTCTTGTAGTCATTTGAAGGTGTGATCGCCCATGGATTCATACTAGTATGTGTGGAAAGGTCATGTTTTTTTTAGGTTAAACCATATTTGTAAAATGTTCTTTCACGGATCATTACAAGGGAGTTGGGGAAAGGGGAAAAGAATCTCCACCCAAGCAAATGGGATGGCCGTTTTGGCTCTGGGGTGCAAATGCTTCCGGATGAACAGTAAGCTCAAAATAAGTAGTAGATAAATTTTTAAAAATTTGCTTTTATTAGATGTTCTTGTTAGTGTAACAAGCATGCTTGACAATTTTTATGTGAAACAGGATACCAGTGCTTCAACAATGAAAAGAAACAATATTAAGTGTAACATTTAGAGGTAACATTTAGCGTTAGACTTGTTGTTTTTCCTGCAGAGGTCAAAATGCTTAACCTTTCCCCCTAAAATTTTGCGGGTGGCATTTGGATGTCACAATTAACACGCCTTTTAAATTTTTTTTAAAAAATGGCACTTGCTAAATAACATTTTTGATGCACAAGAGCATATGCTCCCAAGAGAAGAATTGGATTTCCACACATTATACCACTTCAAAAACAACCCAAAGGGTTGAGCATTACAAGACCACAACCAAGCACAAACGAGATACTTTAACTTAGGTCATGTTAGCAACCCAAATTCACCTCAATTAAGTCAGAGGATTCACATCCGACCAAGCGTGAGGAAGTAATCTCGCCACGATTAGGCCGCTGACTTTCACTCGGTTCTTTAGATATATGTGCCCAAAGTGTAAAATCGGATATAATGCACCAAACAATGACTAGGTTGTGTTCATTGACGTTTTCTAAATATTTTGGATTTTCTAGCTCCCAAAGTTTCCTCAAAATTATGAGAAGCCCCTCCCCGCCAAATTAGTAGAGCAGTTTGATGAAGATTGTTGAGGGGGCCAAGCATAGTTGAATGTGGCTAGGAAGACAAATTATGCTTGAATTTTTGAGTAACCTTTGATGTTTGAGCCTGATAACTGAGCATATGCATGATGATTTTTCTATATTATGGGCAATAGCCCAATTTAATTGAAGGGGAAGCTCTGCTACCTCTTATGGTATTCATCCTTGAATTCCAGACTACAAGTGCGTCTAGTGCCCCCTTATGGGTTTTAAATGATGTTTATGAGTACACACATGTGAAAGTCACTAAGGATTTGGTTTAACCAGTGCACGATGAGCCCTAAATGATGTGAGAACATTGAAGTCTTTGGAATGCCCGTTGAAGAACTGGAAGTTGTTGTGTAGACTTTTGCTTACCAGTTTTTATATTCTTCATTTGAGTCATTGGGCAAAACATGCTGTTATTGGGGGCGGGGGGCTAAGTGAAGCAAAAATAAATCTTCATGTGTGTGTGTGCACGCGCGCTTAATCGAACTTATCGTTTAATCTGTAAGACTTGGAAATTTCCTTCCAAGCGAGTTATTTATCATTGGTGTTGAAGTTAAGTCTTCAAAGCACCCAGGTTAAATTTCTCGCCGAGGAGTTGGAAAACTTGTCGCCCAAATTGTCCATTAGAGCTGAGTTTAAAATTTAGACAGTTTTCATGTGTCACATGTACATTTTGGTGAGTGTGTCTCCAATGCACATATTATATCAATCACATGGGTTTCGTCACCAGATATAATTAGTCATCCAGCCCCCAACCATTTGCAGTTGGGTGCACCAAGTTAATTTGAGATAAGTGTTGTCTAAGCGACCCACCTTGCAATGATTTGAGAGAAATTCCAAGTGAGGAAATTTTACAAAGCCTAAATGTGAGAAATGACTTAGCATCGTCGGAGAAAATGATTGAGTCTAACTTGGACTTGTAACTCTTGAGGATTGTGCATCCCCTAGACGATTAGCAGTTGTTTAGATCATCCAAAGTGTGGAACTGTCAAGAACAAGCTTTTACCGGTCCAGAGATCACCGCAAGATCTACCACGAGTGATTGTACAAGTACCGAAGAACCTAGCTCAAGGAGAACACTTATGTTTCTTCAAAGTTGTGGCTAAGCCTCTTGACCCCACGACGTAGAACTGTGCCAGCAATTTGAACTCAGGTAAACACATTGTGTGTCTTCATTGAGAGACAGGTTCTAATTCCTTGCTCAACTTCACTTTATCTAATATGTTGAGTTTCAAAGAGTTTTCCGTTCCTCCTTTCTCTCCGGTTGATGCAAAAGTATCTTTGTACTTTCATTATGTTCCGCTCTTTAGATTTTGCTAAGTGTTGTACTCGGTTTACTATACGAAGACTTTGTCTCTGCTTAACTGGATATATTTTCTAGCAATTGTAGCCTTTTGTCTTTTGTTTTTGTGATAGCATGTTTTCTGTTGTTATACGTGTAATAGTAGTTTTATTGCATGCCCCTTAGTTTATCTAGTTCTTCTGATATAATTCCTAAGTACCGTTCTTTTGCTATCATGTCATTCTTTAGCTTACACAATTATTTCGTATTTTCTAAAGAATATGTTAAGATCTTTTATCCATCCTCTCTGGCTGATACTTTGATCCTATGCAAGTGCACCGTCATGCTAGGCATGAGAGGGCTTCATGTCCATATGGTGGGTCTGAATTTTGTTTCGAGACCATGACCTTGGGACTTTGACTTCTCATTGAATTTTGGAGGCCTTCTAGCCTCTCATGATTAGACTCTTTAAACTCTGGGCACCATGCGTTAATCTGTGACTCTTTAATATTTGTGCACCTTGGCCTAATATGTGACTCTTTAATATTTGCACACCTTGCCCTAATCTACGATTTGTCTTGGGGTGGTTTCCTTGTGTGGGCCGGTAGGATCCACTAGTGTTGTAGGTATCGCTCCTAAAACTATTAGAAGATATGCCCTAGAGGTAATCAAATACATGATTATATTTTGTTGTATTCACGATTTATATTATTTGTGTTGACTAGCAAGTAAGTGACTTGTCTGTGAAACCCCATGCTTCAATGATTATTCTAAATTAGGTCCCTAGTCAGAAGTCAAAGAGGACACATATATGGATGTTACACTATGATAGAGGCAAAGGTGTCCCCTTTTTCAATAAGATAATGATTATCATTTTGGTGGAGTAGACTTCACAACTCTACTACGAACGTGCGAAGACGTCGCGCCTTAGCAATCGCTAAACCAACTCCGAGAGCTTATTGACCACGCCGGATGATACATCTCCAACGCATCTATAATTTTTGATTGTTCCATGCAATTATATTACCCGTTTTGGATGTTTATGGGCTTTACTCGACACTTTTATATCATTTTTGGGACTAACCTACTAACCGGAGGCCCAACCTAAATTGCTGTTTTTTTTCTATTTCAGTGTTTCGAAGAAAAGGAATATCAAACGGAGTCCAAACGGAATGAAACCTTCGGGAGCGATCTTTTTGGAACAAATGCAATCCAGGAGACTTGGAGTGGACGTCAAGCAGCGAACGAGGCGACCACGATGGTGCCTGACATGCCCTAAGGGGGTGAGCGCGCCCCCACCCTCGTGGGCCCCTCGAGCGTCAACCAACATACTTCTTCCTCCTATATATATCCACGTACCCCGAAAACATCCAGGAGTACCACGAAAAACTATTTCCACCGCCGCAACCTTCTGTATCCGCGAGATCCCATCTTGGAGCCTTCGTCGCGCTCATGGAGGGGAATCGACCATGGAGGGCCTCTACATCATCTCCAAGGCCTCTCCGATGAGTTGTGAGTAGTTTACCACAGACCTTCGGGTCCATAGTTATTAGCTAGATGGCTTCTTCTCTCTCTTTGAATCTCAATACAAAGTTCTCCTCGATCTTCTTGGAGATCTATTCGATGTAACTCTTTTTGCCGTGTGTTTGTCGAGATCCGATGAATTGTGGGTTTATGATCAAGTTTATCTATGAGAAATATTTGAATCTCCTCCGAATTCTTTTATGTATGATTAGTTATCTTTGCAAGTCTCTTCGAATTATCAGTTTGGTTTGGCCTACTAGATTGATCTTTCTTGCAATAGGAGAAGGGCTTAGCTTTAGGTTCAATCTTGCGGTGTCCTTTCCCAGTGACAACAGGGGCAGCAAGGCATGTATTGTATTTTCGCCATCGAGGATAAAAAGATGGGGTTTATATCATATTGCTTGAGTTTATCCCTCTACATCATGTCATCTTTCTTAATGTGTTACTCTGTTCTTTATGAACTTAATACTCTAGATGCAGGCAGGAGTCGGTCAATGTGTGGAGTAATAGTAGTAGATGCAGGCACGAGTCGGTCTACTTGTCACGGACGTGATGCCTATATACATGATCATGCCTAGATATTCTCATAACTATGCACTTTTCTATCAATTGCTCGACAATATTTTGTTCACCCACCGTAATACTTATGCTATCTTGAGAGAAGCCACTGGTGAAACCTATGGACCCCGGGTCTATCTTTTATCATATAAGTTTCCCATCTACTTTTATTTGCATCTTTTACTTTCCAATCTATATCATAAAAATACCAAAAATATTTATCTTATCTTATTATCTCTATCAGATCTCACTTTTGCAAGTTACCGTGAAGGGATTGACAACCCCTTTATCGTGTTGGTTGCGAGGTTCTTGTTTGTTTGTGTAGGTGCGTGGGACTTTTGAGGAGCCTCCTACTAGATTGATACCTTGGTTCTCAAAAACTGAGGGAAATACTTACGCTACTTTGCTGCATCACCCTTTCCTCTTCAAGGGAAAACCAACGCAGTGCTCAAGAGGTAGCAAGAAGGATTTCTGGCGCCGTTGCCGGGGAGGTCCTCGCTCAAGTCAAGACATACCAAGTACCCATCACAAACTCATCTCCCTCGCATTACATTATTTGCCATTTGCCTCTCGTTTTCCTCTCCCCCACTTCACCCTTGCCTTTTCTTCGCCTTCTTCTTGTATGTCTTTTTGTTTGTGTTTCCACGTGCCTTCTATTTGCTTGCATATTTGCTTGCTAAAAATCTATTGATATGGATCCACTTAAAGTGTTCTACTTGGATCATCTTCGATCCTTATCTTTCGTCTTTGAAACCCCAACTAGCCTAGTTGATGGGAAATCTTTAGATGAGCATGCTCATTTTGTGCGTCACCGTTTGTATGAAAAGGGGAGACTCTTATGGGATCAAATAAACAGATTGCTTTGTTATGCTTGGAATCTTTGTGAAATTTATGATTTTACTTGTTGCCCTAAGAACCCTAAAAAACACCTTCCCTACCTATGTGAGTTTAATGATAATGAAATCTTATCTTCTTATGCAAAGGGTGTTTATAGTTACTATGATATCAAACAAATTGAAGAATTTGTTGCTTTTAAAGGTGCTTATGAAGTTGCTTCTTTGATTGAAAAGTATGATATTACTCTCTACGAATCTGAAAATTTTGACATACTTAAATATTGCTATGAAAACTATGATCATAATGTCTATGTCAAAGAATTTATTGAGAGAATGACTGTTGCTTTGGGAGAAAATAATGATATGCATGAATCTATAGATAATGATGATTCCGATGATTTGATTGAAATATCCTTGATGAACATGATGCTTGCTATTCTTGTGGCCATGATGCCAATATTTATGAAGATGAATTTGCTATAGTTCCTTATGTTAAATATGAGATCATTGTTATTGCACCCATACTTGGTAGTTCCTTCAATTAAAAGCATGATTGCAATGATGTTACCATAAATTCTATTGATTTAAATTGTGCTAATAATATGAAAAACCCTAAGCTTGGGGATGCTAGTTTTGCTATGTCATCTACTTGTTGCAATGATCATGACTGGGGTGATTCTTCTTATGATCTTGAAAATTTATTTAAGCTCCATGATGAATATGAGATTGATAATCGTGTTTGTAATAATATTGAAAGTGGGTTTGGAAGAGTGTCAACTTTAGATCCTGCATAGTTGGAGAATATTCAATCTTATGAAATTTTTGATAAAAGTGGGTTTGGAGAGGTCATGACTTTAGTTAATGTTAATTCCACTATTTTGGAAGAGTGTCAACTTTGCATGCATCTGGATCGTGTTGAAAATATTTTATGTGATAGCTATTTTTTGAATTTGCTTATGATCCCACGTGTAATTATTATGAGAGAGGGAAATATGGTTGTAGAAATTTTCATGTTACAAAATTACCTCTCGTTATGTTGAGATTGCTATTGTTTCTTTCCACTTCCTTGCATAAGCTAGTTTTTGCTTGCTATGATTTGTTTGCTTATAAAATGCATATGCATAGGAAGTATGTTAGACTTAGATGTGTTTATCACATGTTTTATGATGCTCTCTTTATGCTTCAATTCTTGTCTTTCATGTGAGCATCATTGAAATCTCAATGCCTAGCTAAAAAGGCTTTAAACAAAAGCGCTTGTTGGGAGACAACCCAATATTTTTCCTTGCTGTTTATTCAATAAATATTACACCTAGATTCTGTTTAGATATGGTTTTATGTTTTAATTAGTGTTTGTGCCAAGTAGAACCTATAGGATAACCTACGGTGATAGTTAATTTGATTCTGCTGAAAAACAGAAACTTTTGCACGCACGAGAATAATTTTAATAAATCACAGAAACGTGATTTTGCATCGATTATTTTTGCAGTAGATCAATAGACAAATTTCCCAGGAATTCCTATTTTTGTTAGGAGTTTTAGAGTTCCAGAAGTATTCGAAAGTTACAGATTGCTACAGACTGTTCTGTTTTTGACAAATTCTGTTTTTCGTGTGTTGTTTGCTTATTTTGATGCATCTATGGCTAGTATCAGGGGTTATGAAGCATAAAGAAGTTGGAATACAGTAGGTTTAACACCAATATAAATAAATAATGAGTTCATTACAGTACCTTATGTGGTGGTTTATCTTTCTTGCACTAACGGAGCTTATGAGATTTCTTGTTGAGTTTTGTGTTGTGAAGTTTTCAAGTTTTGGGTAAAGATTTCATGGACTATGGAATAAGGAGTGGCAAGAGCCTAAGCTTGGGGATGCCCATGGCACCCCAAGATAATCCAAGGACAACCAAAAGCCTAAGCTTGGGGATGCCCCGGAAGGCATCCCCTCTTTCGTCTTCGTTTATCGGTAACTTTACTTGGAGCTATATTTTTATTCACCACATGATATGTGTTTTGCTTGGAGCGTATTGTATGATATGAGTCTTTTTTTTAGATTACCACAATCATCCTTGCTGTTACACACCTTTTGGGAGAAACCCACATGATTTGGAATTTGTTAGAATACTCTATGTGCTTCACTTATATCTTTTGAGCTAGATAATTTTGCTCTAGTGCTTCACTTATATCTTTTAGAGCACGGCGGTGGTTTAATTTTGTAGAAATTGTTGCTCTCTCATGCTTCACTTATATTATTTTGAGAGTATTTTAGGACAGCATGGTATTTGCTATGGTTATAAAATTGGTCCTAGAATGATGGACATCCAAGTTGGGTATAATAAAAACTATCATAGGAAGTGAATTGGATGCTATGATCAATTTGATGCTTGATAATTGTTTTGAGATATAGAGGTGGTGATATTAGAGTCATGCTAGTTGGGTAATTCTGAATTTAAAGAATACTTGTGTTGAAGTTGGCAAGTCCCGTAGCATGCACGTATGGTAAAAGTTGTGTAACAAATTTATTGCATGGGGTGCTCTTTTGATTGCCTTCCCTAGTGTGGAGGTCGGGGGCGCGTGATGGTTAACTCCTACCCCCCCTAGGAGCATGCGTAGTAGTACTTTGCTTCGAGGGCCAATAAAACTTTTGCAATAAGTATATGAGTTCTTTATGACTAATGTGAGTCCATGTATTATACTCACTTTTACCTTTCCATCATTGCTAGCCTCTTCGGTACCGTGCATTTCCCTTTCTCACCTTGAGAGTTGGTTCAAACTTCGCCGGTGCATCCAAACCCCGTGATACGATACACTCTATCACACATAAACCTCCTTATATCTTCCTCAAAACAACCACCATGCCTACCTATTATGGCATTTCCATAGCCATTCCGAGATATATTGCCATGCAACTTTCCACCGTTCCGTTTATCATGACACACATCATCATTGTCATATTTCCTTGCATGATCATGTAGTTGACATCGTATTTGTGGCAAAGCCACCATGCATAATTTTTCATACATGTCACTCTTGATTCATTGCCCATCCCGGTACACCGCCGGAGGCATTCATATAGAGTCATATCTTGTTCTAGTTTTGAGTTGTAATTCATGAGTTGTCAATAAATAGAAGTGTGGCGATCATCATTATTAGAGCATTGTCCCTTATAAAAAAAGAAAGGCCAAAAAAAGAAAGGCCAAAAAAAGGCCCAAAAAAGGGGGAAATGTTACTATCCTTTTCCACACTTGTGCTTCAAAGTAGCACCATGTTCTTTATTTAGAGAGTCTCTTATGTTTTCACTTTCATATACTAGTGGGAAATTTTCATTATAGAACTTGGCTTGTATATTCCTACGATGGGCTTCCTCAAAATGCCCTAGGTCTTCGTGAGCAAGCAAGTTGGATGCACACCCACTTAGTTTATTTTGTTGAGCTTCCATACATTTATAGCTCTAGTGCATCCATTGCATGGCAATCCCTACTCCTCATGTTGACATCGATTGATGGGCATCTCCATAGCCCATTGATTAGCCTCGGCAATGTGAGACTTTCTCCTTTTTTGTCTTCTCCACACAACCTCCATCATCATATTCTATTCCACCAATAGTGCTATATCCATGGCTCACGCTCATTTATTGCGTGAGAGTTGAAAAAAGCTGAGGCGCGTTAAAAAGTATGAACCAATTGCTTGGCTAAAACCGGGGTTGTTCTTGATGGGAGTATTTTGTGTGATGAGAATGAAGCATAGCCTAACTATATGATTTTGTAGGGATGAACCTTCTAATGCCATGTTATTTTGAGAAGACATGATTGCTTAGTTAGTATGCTTGAAGTATTACTATTTCTTATGTCAATATGAACTTTTATTTTGAATCATTTGGATCTGAACATTCATGCCACAATAAAGAAAATTACATTAAGAAATATGCTAGGTAGCATTCCACATCAAAAATTCTGTTTTTATCATTTACCTACTCGAGGACGAGCAGGAATTAAGCTTGGGGATGCTTGATACGTCTCCAATGTATCTATATTTTTTGATTGTTCCATGCTATTATATTACCCGTTTTGGTTGTTTATGGGCTTTACTCTACACTTTTATATCATTTTTGGGACTAACCTACTAACTGGAGGCCCAGCCCGAATTGCTGTTTTTTTTGCCTATTTCAGTGTTTCGAAGAAAAGGAATATCAAATGGAGTCCAAACGGAATGAAACCTTCGGGAGCGATCTTTTTGGAACAAACGCAATCCAGGAGACTTGGAGTGGACGTCAAGCAGCGAACGAGGCGGCCACGATGGTGCCCGGCGTGCCCTAAGGGGGTGGGCACGCCCCCACCCTCGTGGGCCCCTCAAGCGTCAACCTACATACTTCTTCCTCCTATATATATCCATGTACCCCGAAAACATCCAAGAGTACCACGAAAAACTATTTCCACCGCCGCAACCTTCTGTATCCGTGAGATCCCATCTTGGAGCCTTCGCCGGCAGTCCGCCGGAGGGGGAATCGACCACAGAGGGCCTCTACATCATCTCCAAGGCCTCTCCGATAAATAGTTTACCACAGACCTTCAGGTCCATAGTTATTAGCTAGATGGCTTATTCTCTATCTTTGAATCTCAATACAAAGTTCCCCTCGATCTTCTTGGAGATCTATTCGATGTAACTCTTTTTGCGGTGTGTTTGTCGAGATCCGATGAATTGTGGGTTTATGATCAAGTTTATCTATGAGAAATATTTCAATCTCCTCTGAATTCTTTTATGTATGATTGGTTATCTTTGCAAGTCTCTTCGAATTATCACTTTGATTTGGCCTACTAGATTGATCTTTCTTGAAATAGGAGAAGTGCTTAGCTTTGGGTTCAATCTTGCGGTGTCCTTTCCCAGTGACAGCAGGAGCAGGAAGGCACGTATTGTATTGTTGCCATCGAGGATAAAAAGATGGGTTTATATCATATTGCTTGAGTTTATCCCTCTACATCATTTCGTCTTTCTTAATGTGTTACTCTGTTCTTTATGAACTTAATACTCTAGATGCAGGCAGGAGTCGGTCGATGTGTGGAGTAATAGTAGTAGATGCAGGCAGGAGTCGGTCTACTTGTCACGGACGTGATGCCTATATACATGATCATGCCTAGATATTCTCATAACTATGCACTTTTCTATCAATTGCTCGACAGTAATTTGTTCACCCACCATAATACTTATGCTATCTTGAGAGAAGCCACTAGTGAATGGCCCCTGGGTCTATCTTTTATCATATAAGTTTCCCATCTACTTTTATTTGCATCTTTTTACTTTCCAATCTATATCATAAAAATACCAAAAATATTTATCTTATCTTATTATCTCTATCAGATCTCACTTTTGCAAGTTACTGTGAAGGGATTGACAACCCCTTTATCGCATTGGTTGCGAGGTTCTTGTTTGTTTGTGTAGGTGTGTGGGACTTTTGAGGAGCCTCCTACTGGATTGATACCTTGATTCTCAAAAAATGAGAGAAATACTTATGCTACTTTGGATCATCACCCTTTCCTCTTCTAGGGAAAACCAACGCAGTGCTCAAGAGGTAGCACCGGAGCATGATCAACCTGATCACGATGGTCTATTTCCTGCAGGCAAACGAAAAACAAGCAATGAGATTGCAATCTAGATATTGCGAATATAAGATGAAAGCTTTATTGATGAAAGTGGGTTCTGTGACATCTTGGTCTGGTCGTTGGACACAAACGAAGTACGTGAGTTGCAGCTATGGCGAACTTTAATCTAGACAAAATCCAAGGGAAAAAGCTACTAGATTGATCTACTTATATAGGAGCAAGGGGTGGCAGCCAAGGAGGTGGAGGACGTTCCAAGGTAGTCTAAAACTAACCCTAGGTCATACAAGGCCTATGGGCCCAAGTGGAGGTGATGCAACATCTTTGGACTTGTAGTTTGACTCGGATTCAGCTGCAGTGTTAGATTGTTTCATCAATATCTCAACGCTCCGGACGAATTTGAAGGTGGATCCAATTGGGTTGGAAAGTGCACGAAATATACTTTCCAGCAAAAAAGAATCATCCAATTAAGTGTCGGATGAAAGAGATCTTGGCGTTTTGAGTCAGGTATGTTTGTGCAGTCTGAATCTGAGTTCAGAACGTGAGAGACTTGGACTCTATATTCTCTTGGGCTAAAAGTGACGTGAGACAACTTCTTGAACAACACCTAAACGACTTTTTTCCCTTATCTTCATATGTGAATATTACAAATGTCCGGTAGTCCTGCATTTAGGCATGAAACAAAAAGAGGTGGGGTACTTTTGTTCTGGATAGCATAAATAAATTATTGCACAACTTTTACCAGAAATCACCTCAAATAAATACGCATATGCAATATTTATGATCATATTCAAGGTAGCCGTGTCCTCATCACACTAGCACATGTATTGGTTGTTGATTGTGTTCAATGGTCACGTACATGGATGTCGAACCAATAATGTGAACAGAGATGATGAAACATGGATTGTGGGGCCTGGTCGATGCATCCTCATTGTTTCTCAAATGCAATGTTCGTCACTTGAGTTGGGGTTGCCTGATTACCTAAACATGTGGTCGACTGTGTAGCATGATAGACATGGATTTTAGTACCTATCGTGGCGAGCACTTCGTTTGTGGTTGAATTGGGTGAAGTCGGACTTGCTGGCTCCTGCAGGAGTGATGACGATGACGTTGGATGGTAATCTTGTTGGTGTCTCTTTTCTTGATGGTGTGTGTGAGCTTCGTGTTGGTAGCCATGTTGCTATTGTTTTGCCCTGTGTGGCGTTTGTGACGGTTTTGTGTGTGTTTCAAAAAAGGATAATTTGTACGCAAACACCAAGGAGAATAAAAGAGTAAATTGCATAGAAGTACCACAATTGGGGCATTGGAAGCACATTGGTACCAAGATTGGTAATTGAAAGGATCGATATGGTTGACTAGAGGGGGGGTGAATAGGCAACTAACAATTTTTAAGCTTTTCTTTACCAAATTAAACTTTGCAACAAAATAGGTTGTCTAGATGTGCAACTAAGTGAGCAACCTATACAATGCAATAACAACTAGCACATAAGCAAGCAAGGGATGCAACACAAGTAGGCTTGCAAAAGTAAAGGCACGAAATAACCAAGAGTGGAGCCGGTGGAGACGAGGATGTGTTACCGAAGTTCCTTCCTTTTAAGGGGAAGTACGTCTCCGTTAGAGCAGTGTGGAGGCACAATGCTCCCCAAGAAGCCATTAGGGCCACCGTATTCTCCTCACGCCCTCACACAATGCGAGATGCCATGATTCCACTATTGGTGCCCTTGAAGGCGGTGACCGAACCTTTACAAACAAGGTTGGGGCAATCTCCACAACAATTGGAGGCTCCCAACAACACCACGAAGCTTCACCACAATGGAGTATGGCTTCGAGGTGACCTCAACCGTCTAGGGTGCTCAAACACCCAAGAGTAACAAGATTCGCAAGGGATAAGTGGGGCGAATCGAATATCTCTTGGTGGAAGTGTAGATCGGACCCTTGTCACCCAATCCCGAGCAAATCAACAAGTTTGATTGGCTAGGGAGAGAGATCGGGTGAAAATGGAGCTTAGAGCAACAATGGAGCTTAGAGGTGGAAGAGGTGGTCAACTAGAGGTAGAAGACGCCCCTTATATAGTCATGGGAAATATCCAACCGTTATCCACATGTTCAGCCCGCGACAAGCGGTACTACCGCTCCAGGGGCGTGGTACTACCGCAAGGCCGCGCGGTACTACCGTGGCGGACCACGGTACTTCCACGACAGCAGCAGAGGCTGGAACTTGCCTGACTAGGGTGCAGTACTACCACTTGCACGGTACTACCGCTCCCCCTTGCGGTACTACCGCAAGGCAGGGAAGTCATTGCCTACGAAGAGCGCGGATGAAATAAATTACATCCGTGCCTACTTCCGCTAAAAATGAGGTGGTGCAAAAATCCGACGCGGTACTACCGCGCACGAGGCGTGGTACTACCGTTGAGGCGCGGATGTAAAAAATTACATCCGCTCCTACTACCGTGACGCCGCGGTACTAGGTAGGAGGGCCACGGTACTACGACTCCTGGGGAGCGGTACTACCGTGGGCTCCCGCGGTACTACCGCGCTGGACGAGCGGTACTACCGTGGGGGGCGTGGATGTAAAAAAATTACATCCGCCCCTACTACCGTACCGGAGCAGCACTAGGCCTGGGAGCCACGGTACTACGGCTCCAGAGGAGCGGTACTACCGTGACCCACAATGATACTACCATTGGTACTTATGATACTACCGCAAGTACAGCGATAGAGTCGATTTAGGCACAACTCGGATAACGACGAGATGCTCCAAAGTGCAAGGGAAGGTAGGACAAGTGTACGTGATGATTCCACCCAAACCTTTTCGACGCGGACCCCCTCTTAATTGTACGGCTCTCCTACGACTCAAATCCACCAAAGAGAAACGTAGAACAACACCGACTTCAATAGACTCCGAGGGGCACCGAATCGTCTCGTGCCTAGTGATGAAGTATCTGAGAAACTCAAGGCACACGATTAGTCCGCAAAAGCATTGTCATCAATCACCAAAACACCTAAGGGATAAATATGCCCTTACAATCTCTCCCTTTTTGGTGGATTGATGACAATACGGGATTTGCACATAGATAAGATAATTTTGAGCAAGGGCAAACCCCACCTCTCTAAAATATAGACGGGCTCCCCCTAGATGTGTGCAATCTAGAAGAATGCTTTGGACTGCATAGCACACAAACTAGGATTAACACTCCCCCTATATTTTAGAGACCAAGGCACAATAATTAACATCAAAGTAGAGCATAGCATAAAGATAGCACAATATAACACAAGCTCGCTAGGATAGATAGAGTGCATATGTCTTACACCATAAGAAGTAAAGCAAACGAGGTTCAAATGAGAAAGCAGCAAATAGTTCAACCGAGAAAGCAGCAAGACACACACGACTCGCAAATCCCTGCACTCTCTCTCCCCCTTTGGCATCGAGACGCCAAAAAGGCAGAGAGGACACCTACACACAAGAGGTGGCTCAAGCAGGGAACTCGTCCCAACCCTCTCCGTCGGTCTCCTCGGCAGCAGGGATGGTCTCCTCGACGACCTCCTCAGAATCAGTCCACCTGAAGCCTTGCTTCTCCATCCACTCAGCCTCTGGAGTGATGCGCTCCTCAGACCCGCCAGACACATCCTCGCCATACAGCTGCAAGATCTTCTTGTCCCTGCGACGACTCTCCTTGGACGCCACGTGAGTCATGTACTGCCCCTTCGCTTGCATGCAGAAAAGAGTCTTCATCTTGTCCTTCAGCTTCTTGGCCCATGATGGCATAGTGGCACTCTGAGAAGGCATAGCAGCACGGTCCTCAACAACATCCTCGGCGCCAGCATCCTCCTCATCAACAGCAGTCCTAGCAGCAGACGCATCGGCACGAGTAGTGGTGTTGGCCTAGTTGGGTTTGACACGCAGACAGATGGGATCATGGCGAATCCAGTCTGGAGCAAGGAACTCCTCACCAGGGAACATCTTCTCCCAAGTCTTCGAGATCAGCAGAAATAGATAGGGCCCATATATAGGCACCTTGCGGTTGAACACTGCAAACCGAAGCTCACACCACATGATGTGTGAGATATCAAGTGGCTGAGACTGAGACAAACAAGCCTCCTCGCAAATGAGCATCATATCCACCATATAGGCATGAACCTTGTCTTTGTCACCAATGCGAGGGAACAAGGAGTTGCGGAAGATGCGGTACATGATATCCAGAAAAGAGTTGAGCACCAACGCCTTCTTGCCATTGGCGAGTGCCTTCTCAACCATGAATGGAGTAAGCTTGTCCTTGTTGGCAGACTCAGCATTGGCATGGGGGCGAACACCCACTAGAGTGGCGAGCCCCTCATCAGGAACCTGGAGCAAATCCATGAAGTCCTTCCAGGTAGCAGTCAGCTGACGGCCATTGGTCATCCAAGTCATCCTCCGCTCCTCATTAGAGTGAAAGTAGACTGAGGCAAAGAACTGACAGATAAGCTCAGGGTCATAGTAAAGGTGAAAGGATATGACATGCTCAATGCCAAACTGCTCCACCAAGTCCAGAGCCTCTCCAAAGTACTCACGGAACTGGTCCTTCCTCATGTGATGCATTTCAATCCATTTCACATCCACATAGGTATTCTGCTTGTTTTTGATGACATCCAGATAGATGTTGGTCTGTTGCTTGTTCCAAAACAGCTCACAACCTCTGACAGAAGAACGAGGGTGCACATATGGGTGGAGTTGCCTGAGACGGACGTACTCTGACTGGGATATCTCATCCATGCCCTTAGCGGGCTCCTTGTGCTTGCTAGCTGAGGTCTTGACATTGCGCTTGGAGGCAGAAGAGCCCTCTGGTACTTCACCTGGGTTGCGCAGTCGCTTGGAGCCAGTGTCACGACTGGGATTGGACCAGCGAGAGCCACCACCTGAGACACACACGCAAAAACACAAACGAACGCGAAGAAGATCAATGCAAAGGCCACGGTAAAGCACAAGAAACACATAGAAGGCATACGAGAAAGTTGTCATGCGATAGATGTGAGCCACGGTAGAACTGCCAGTGCCTGCGGTACTAAAATATTAGAATCGCTCCAAAACGCGGTAGTACCGTGCGAGGTCATGGTAGTACGTGATTGGAGTGGAAGTAAAATTTTAGTGCCGCAGTGAGCGCGGTAGTACCGCTCCCGAAGGGCGGTAGTACCGTGCAAGTGGTAGTACCGCGCCAGACGGGCGGTAGTACCGCGTCGTGTCAGATCCAAACAGTGGTTCGAATCTGAAAAGAACCGCGAAACAACGGCGGTGCTACGGTGATCAAATCTAGCGCAAGACAAAAATACAAGTATAAATCCTACGCAATACCACGCTCCTTCATCCTACTCTTGCATAGATTAAGCCTAGGAATCTCAAGAACACACAAGTCTCCCCCAAAACCTAGAAACACCAAACACAATCAACAAGGACAGGGAGTTGGGGAAAGACCTTGGTCCATAGCAAGAGCACGTGGTGGGGAATGATCCCACTGGACGGAATCACGGGAGGGCAGCCGGAGGAGGAGATCCGGCGATGAACGCCGGCTCCGTTCTTGAGCGAGGGAGAGAAAGAGATGACGTGGGGGAAGAACTGCGAATGGGTATGGGGAGTTAGAACTCCCCCTGCCCGTCCTTATCCCCACGCGCCCAAACCGGCGCGGTAGTACCGCGTATCATCGCGGTAGTACCGCTCGGGCGAAAGTACCGCACCGAGGCAGTAGTACCGCTCACCCATGCGGCAGTAAAAAATTACTGCCGCGTGGGGACGGTAGTACTGTGCTCCCACAAGCGGTAGTACCGTGGCTGGCTGCGGTAGTACCATAGCTGGCCGTGGTAGTACCGTGAACTCAAGACACAGGATGTTTCAACACGAGAAGAAGACCTTTGCACGGAAACTTTTCACACACAGGAAACCACAAGAGCACGCACAAACCAGGGGCAGAAAGACAACAAGAAACCACCAAGCGACAAAACCTTTCGAAGAGAGAGGGCGGTGGCCGAAGCCACCTATGTTTGAGTTAGATGGTATGGCACCGCGAAGAATTATCCTTGGGCCCATGACCAAAACTCGTCTTTGAAGCACAAGTACCATCAAAAATGGCTAATGTGAAAGAGGTGATTGATTTATGCATAATGGGGGGAGGGAGAGTTCATTGAGAGAACAACACTCCCCTATGTCCATGCCTACACCTAAACTAGACAACAAGTTGAGTGTGGTGGGGGGTGCACGGGTTCAAGTCACATTGCTCGAATCAATGATATTTAGCTCATGCCTTAACTCGTGAAATCTTGCTTCATCCAAGGGCTTCGTGAAAATATCTGCAAGGTTATCATGAGTGTTGACATACTTGAGCTCGATCTCCCCTCGCCTAATGTGATCCCGGTTGAAGTGATACCAAATCTCAATGTGCTTCGTCTTGAAGTGTTGCACTGGGTTGAGAGAAATCTTGATGTCACTTTCATTATCACACCAAAGAGGCACTTAGTCACAAATGACACCGTACTCCTTTAAAGTTTGCCTCATCCATAGGAGTTGAGCACAACAACTACCGGCCGCCACATATTCCGCCTCGGTGGACGAGAGAGATACACAACTTTGCTTCTTGGAAGACCAACTCACCAAAGAGCACCCAAGAAACTGGCACCCTCCGGAAGTGGACTTCCTATCCACTTTGTCTCCCGCCTAATCAGAATCCGTGAAACCTTCAAGCTTGAAGTTTGCCCCTCTTGGGTACCATAAGCCAAAGTTTGGGGTATGAGCCAAATATCGAAAGATTCGCTTGACCGCCACATAGTGACTTTCCTTTGGTGCAGCTTGAAACCGTGCACAGATCCACACTCAACATGATATCTGGTCTAGATGCATAAAGGTAAAGCAAGGAGCCAATCATGGAGCAATATACCTTTTGATCCACCGCTTTACCATTGGGATCAATGTCAAGCTGGCACTTGATAGGCATTGGTGTAGTAGCCGGCTTGACATCACTTAGCTTGAATCTTTTAAGCATGTCTTGAGTGTATTTGGCTTGGTTGATGAAGGTTCCTTCTCTTCTTTGTTTGATGTCAAAACCAAGGAAAAACTTCAACTCTCCCATCGAAGACATCTTGAACTTGGAGGTCATGAGAGCGGCAAATTCCTCATTGAAAGCTTTGTTAGGGGAACCAAAGATAATATCATCAACATATAATTGGCATACAAACAACTCCGCTTTGACCTTCTTAGTAAAAAGAGTGGGGTTGATTTGTCCTACTTCAAATCCACGATCTTGTAGCAACTCGGTAAGGTGGTCATACCACGCACGTGGGGCTTGTTTAAGGCCATAGAGTGCCTTATCGAGTTGATACACATGATCCGGGAAGTAGGGGTCCTCGAACCCGGGGGGTTGCTTGACATAGACCAACTCATTAATAGGACCATTAAGAAAAGCACTTTTCACATCCATTTGTTGCAACTTAAAGTTGTGATGGGAAGCATAAGCAATCAACAAACGAATGGATTCAAGACGAGCAACGGGAGCAAAGGTTTCACCGTAGTCGATACCCTCGACTTGGGAGTAGCCTTGTGCTACCAATCTTGCCTTGTTGCGAATGATGTTCCCATGAGCATCTTGCTTGTTCTTGAAGATCCACTTGGTTCCAATGACGTTGTGGTTCCTCGATGGTCTTGGCACCAATCTCCACACCTTTTGTACTCGAAGTTGTTGAGTTCTTCATGCATGGTATTGAGCCATCCGAGTCTTGAGCGCCTCATAGACCTTTTGGGGTTCAACACAAGAGACAAACGCGTGATGTTCACAATAGTTTGCTAATTGTCTACGAGTGCTTACCCCCTTTCTTAGGCTTCCAACCACGTTTTCCATGAGATGGCCTTGGGTAGTGAGCTTGGAAGCAATCTTCGCGGCACGACGCTCTAATTCCTCCTCGGGTGTGGAAGGAGGAGGGTTAACTTGATCATCTTGAGCACCGTCTTGAGCTTGTTCTTGATCTTGAGCTTGCTCATGATCTTGAACTTGCTCGAGGGGGAGAACTTGACCTTGGGCATCATTTAGAGGTTCACCACCATCTTGAGGTTGATCTTGCCCTTGGTCTTGTTCACGAGGATGAGGGCCTTCACTTTGTTCTTCGGAAGCGTGTGGGTCTTGGGGAGGTGATGGCTCCACTTGAGTGGAGCATTGTCCTTCTCCTTCGGCCACAAGGGGTTCCTCAATGGGTAGGATTTGACCAATACCCATTCTTCTTATGGCTTGGGGAGGAATTTCATCACCTACATCACAAGTACCACTTTGCTCCACTTGGGAGCCGTTATTTTCGTCAAACTCCATGTTACACATCTCCTCAATGAGTTTGGTGGACTTGTTGAGAACACGGTAAGCATGAGAGTTTGTAGCATAACCAACAAATATGCCCTCATGAGCTCTAGCCTCAAATTTAGACAAACGAACACCTTTCTTGAGAATGAAACACTTACAACCAACACCCTAAGTACTTGAGGTTGGGCTTGTTGCCGGTGAGTATCTCATAAGGAGTCTTGTTCAAGCCTTTGCGAAGATAGAGCCGATTGGATGCATGACATGTGGTGTTGATGGCTTCGGCCCAAAAGTTGTCTGGAGACTTGAACTCCGCCATCATGGTCCTTGCCGCATCCATCAACGTCCGGTTCTTCCTCTCTGCTACACCATTTTGTTGAGGAGTATAAGGTGCAGCATATTGATGCTTGATCCCCTCATCACTGAGAAACTCATCCAAGGTGTAGTTCTTGAACTCGGTGCCGTTGTCACTTCTTATTGTCAAGATCTTTGCATTGTGTTGACGTTGAGCTTCATTTGCAAAGTCGATGGCTGTTTGTTGAGTCTCACTCTTCCTCTTGAAGAAGTATACACAAGTGTATCTTGAGTAGTCATCCACAATCACCAAGCAATACTTTCTTCCTCCAAGACTATCAAAAGATGGAGGCCCAAAGAGATCCATGTGAAGGAGCTCCAAGGGTCTCTTCGAGTAGATGATGGTTGATGGAGGGTGAGCCTTTTCATGAAGCTTTCCTTCAATACAAGCACTGCAAGCACGATCTTTGGCAAAACTAACATTTGTTAGTCCACGGACATGGTCCCCCTTGAGAAGACTTTGCAAAGATCTCATATTGACGTGGGCTAAACGGCGATGCCAAAGCCATCCCACGTCAACTTTAGCCATTAGGCATGTCGCGGTCTTAGTGGGTCGCTCCGAAAAGTTAATCACATAGAGACCATTCTCGACATGCCCAACAAAGGCTACTTTAAGAGTCTTGCTCCACAAGAGTGCCATGGTATCAATGTCAAAGAAAGTAGCAAAACCCATGAGTGCAAGTTGACGAACGGAAAGCAAATTGTATGCAAGGGACTCAACAAGCATGACTTTCTTGATCGTTAGATCATGAGAAATGACAACCTTGCCGAGACCCAATACCTTAGAATGTGATGCATCACCCCACTCGACATTGGTGGGCATAGATTGAATCTCTTGCACGTCCACCACCAAGTCCTTGCTCCCGGTCATATGATTTGTTGCTCCACTATCGAGCAACCACGATCCCCCACCGGAAGCAAACACCTACAAGAGATCAATGCTTGGTTTTAGGTACCCATTTAGTAATGGGTCCTTTGATGTTAGTAACAAGGGTCTTGGGAACCCAAATAGACCATTCAATGTACTCATAAGGAGAACCAACAAATTTAGCAAAAACATGTCCATCACTAGCACGGCACAACACATATGACGGGTTAAAGTCGCCGGCATTATTTGAGGAAATGCTTTTGCCCTTTTGGACATCAACTCCCTTCACTTTTTCCTTCTTCTCCTTAGGAGCACCCTCTCCCTCTTTCACAAACGTTTGCTTGAGAGGAGGAGGACGTTTGGTCTGGGTGCAAACCCAATTCCTTCCTTGGCCACAACTTCCTTTTGATTGCTCAAAAGGTTGTTGAGGTTTTTCTCACCTTGAATGCACGTCACAAGTCCTTTCTCAAGTTGATCCTTCAACTTGGCATTGTCCTCCACAAGATGCACATGCTCACAACACGGGTTAGTAGCACATGCATTATCAATTCATACCATATGAGGAAAGGTGGCCTTTTCCTTGATTAGCTTAACTTGGAGTTGAGCATGAGACTCCTTGAGGTTAGCGTGAGCACTCTTCAAGACCTTGTGGGCCTTGTAAAGTATCTCAAACTCCTCTTTGAGTCTAGCATGATCAACCCCAAGTTTAGCCTTCTCAGAAGTTAGCACACGAGACACGACAAGAGCATGGTCAAGATCTTTCTTTAACTTAGCATGGCCATCATTGTGTGACTCCTCAAGAGTCAAACGATGCACACGCTCTTCCTCAAGAGCATTAGAGAGATCCGGTATCTCATCGGCATAGTCACGACTATGACCTTCCATCTTAGAGATGGTTTCTTCGTGAGCCTCGATCATGTCTTGGCCTCACCAAGTTGTTCCAAGAGAGCAACAAAGTGCTTCTTGGACTTACCCTTGAGCATACTCATAAAAGACTCAAATTCATTCACTTCCTCATTAGACTCAACATGTTCATCAATGCAATCCTCCAAGGAGGGATTAGTGATGATGGTGGTTGTGATGTTGGGGGTTACCTTGTTTGAAGCTTTAGCCATGAGGCACTTGGCGGTGATGTTTTTGTTGGGTGAATCAAAGAGAGACACCGGGGGAGTAGTAGCAACGGCAACGGATGCCATGGCCATTGCTTCTCCACTTTCATCATCATCGTCATCCTCTTGGTATTCTTCTTGAACCACCAACCCACAAGTTGGAGTCTTCTTGGCTAAGTTGTTCTTGTTGGGGAAGGACTTGGCTTTGTCTTTTCGAATGAATTTGCCACCATTGTCTTCCCGCTTCTCATAAGGACAATCCGCAACGAAATGGCTCACATTGCCACAGTTGAAGCAAGTTCTAACTCGTTGCTTGCCCTTGACGCTAGTTGAGTTGTTCTTGTTGAAGTTGGGTCTTGTATTCTTCTTGCTCCAAAATTTTCTTGAAGCAAGAGCCATGTGCTCATGATAATCATACTTGGTGTCTTCGGGATTGCTCTCCTCATCTTCCACTTCTTCCTCTTCTTCCATAATAACCTTGGCCTTCAAAGCAAGGTTGGGCTTCTTTGCCCTTTGAGAATGGAGCACCGCATTATCCGCGGTCTTGTCCAAGATACTCATTGCAACGAACTCATCCAACACTTCACTTGAGGTCATGGAGTGGAAGTCCGGTCTTTGACGAATGACGAAGGACATGGCCTTGTTGTAGGGCATCATGGCCTTGAGGAACTTGCGCTTGATCCAATTGTCACTCGTGTCCTTGCTTCCATGATCTCGGAGTGAGACCGCGAGTTTGGTCACTCTTCAAAAGAGCTCACGAGGTTCTTCATCTTCTTTCATTGCAAACTCATCGGCTTCATCTTGCACCACTTCATAGTTGGAGCATTGAATGCTAGCACTTCCTCAATAGAGAGACTCAACACATTTCCATGCTTCTTTAGCCATGGCATGAGGTCAAAGATGAGGGAGATCTTCGGGAAGGATTGCATCTTGGATGATGAAGAGAGCACTCTCATTGAATTGATTGTCCACGACTTCTCGAGGGGTGAAGTTGCTTGGGTCATGAGGATAGAAACCTTCTTCAATGATTCTCCAAAGGTTAGTGTTCACATGTTTTAAATGACGCTTGAAGCGATAAACCCAAGGATCAAAATCTTCATGTTTCTCATATTTAGGAGGAGGACCGGCATTATTCAAATGAGTGGAGGGGATCGGCCCTGCATAAATTGGGGGTTCCACATGGGCAAAGATGCCGGTACCATTTCTACCACTAACAGAAGGACTCTTTTCAATGTTAGCTTCTCCCTTGTCGGAGGTAGCATCCGTCACCTTGTTGGTGGGATCACCCACTTTCATCGGCGAGGTAGATTGTTTAAGTCCTTCTAGGAATTCCTTAAACATGTCCTTGACCTCGGTCGTCATGGAGGTTTTCAATGTTTCCAAAGCCACATTAAATTCCTCACATGAGACCGAGTTACCCCCATCTCCCGTAGATGATATCGAATTCGCACCGGAGTGCTCTCCCACCTCATCTACGACATCAACCATACTCTTCGGACGGTAAAGTCCTTAAAAAGAGATGAGGCTCTGATACCAATTGAAAGGATCGATATGGTTGACTAGAGGGGGGGGTGAATAGGCAACTAACAATTTTTAAGCTTTTCTTTACCAAATTAAACTTTGCAACAAAATAGGTTGTCTAGATGTGCAACTAAGTGAGCAACCTATATGATGCAATAACAACTAGCACATAAGCAAGCAAGGGATGCAACACAAGTAGGCTTGCAAAAGTAAAGGCACGAAATAACTAAGAGTGGAGCCGGTGGAGACGAGGATGTGTTACCGAAGTTCCTTCCTTTTAAGGGGAAGTACGTCTCCGTTAGAGCGGTGTGGAGACACAATGCTCCCCAAGAAGCCACTAGGGCCACCGTATTCTCCTCACGCCCTCACAATGCGAGATGCCGTGATTCCACTATTGGTGCCCTTGAAGGCGGTGACCGAGCCTTTACAAACAAGGTTGGGGCAATCTCCACAACAGTTGGAGGCTCCCAACAACACCACGAAGCTTCACCACAATGGAGTATGGCTTCGAGGTGACCTCAACCGTCTAGGGTGCTCAAACACCCAAGAGTAACAAGATCCGCAAGGGATAAGTGGGGGGAATCGAATATCTCTTGGTGGAAGTGTAGATCGGGCCCTTGTCACCCAATCCCGAGCAAATCAACAAGTTTGATTGGCTAGGGAGAGAGATCGGGCGAAAATGGAGCTTAGAGCAACAATGGAGCTTAGAGGTGGAAGAGGTGGTCAACTAGAGGTAGAAGACGCCCCTTATATAGTCATGGGAAATATCCAACCGTTATCCACATGTTCAGCCCGTGACAAGTGGTACTACCGCTCCAGGGGCGCGGTACTACCGCAAGGCCGCGCGGTACTACCGTGGCGGACCACGGTACTTCCGCGACAGCAGCAGAGGCCGGAACTTGCTCGATTAGGGTGCAAGATTACGCTTGCTGCGGTACTATCGCTCCCCTGCGGTACTACCGCAAGGCAGGGAAGTCATTGCCTACGAAGAGCGCAGATGAAACAAATTACATCCGTGCCTACTTCCGCTAAAAATGAGGTGGTGCAAAAATCCGACGCAGTACTACCGCGCACGAGGTGCGGTACTACCGTTGAGGCGCGGATGTAAAAAATTACATCCACTCCTACTACCGTGGCCTTGCAGATACTAGGTAGGAGGGCCACGGACTACGACTCTGGGAGCGGTACTACAGTGGGCTCCAGCAGTACTACCGCTACCGACGAGCGGTACTATGGGGTGCGCGGATGTAAAAAATTACATCCGCCCCTACTACCGTACCGGAGCGGCACTAGGCCTGGGAGCCACGGTACTACGGCTCCAGAGGAGCGGTAGTACCGTGACCCATAGCGGTACTACCGCTGGTACTTGCGGTACTACCGCAAGTACAACAGTAGCCGTCAGATTTAGGCACAACTCGGATAACGACGAGATGCTCCAAGGTGCAAGGGAAGGTAGGACAAGTGTACGTGATGATTCCACCCAAACCTTTCCGACGCGGACCCCCTCTTAATAGTACGACTCTCCTACGACTCAAATCCACCAAAGAGAAACATAGAACAACGCCGACTTCAATAGACTCCGAGGGGCACCGAATCGTCTTGTGCCTAGTGATGAAGTATATGAGAAACTCAAGGCACACGATTAGTCCGCAAAAACATTGTCATACCAAAACACCTAAGGGATAAATATGCCCTTACAGTAATTTTTATGTGTCAGTACTAAGATTGGGATGAGCCATTGCAAAAGAGGCTAAAGGTGTGTTTTATACGTATTGACAGAGAATCTGACCGGTTGGGCCCGCCTGTCAGGTGCCACGCTGGCCAGTGAGCGCGTGACCGCTCGCTGACTAGGACGAGCCCGGCTCACACCGTTTAAGTCGCGACTGTGCAACCGAGCCAGACCCGACCCCGTCCCCACTCGCCTTCTTCTTCCTTTCTTCCTGCTCTCCGCCTCGCCGCCGCCTGCGCCCGCCACCGCCGGCCGCCACACCACACCGCCTTAGCCATGGTTTTGGAGGACGAGAGCAGCGATGACAACTCAAGCCTCCCGTACATGTACTCCGAAACCTCCACCGATGGGATGAACCAGGCCAGTTACTCCGTTGGAGCTAGGGTTAGGGTTAGGTTTAGAAATTTTGGGGATTTTTGTGTGTAGGTGGTCTTTGTTGTGAGGATTTCGTTTGATTTGCTGTGTCCTCGTGCTGTGCTTCTGACTGTGCAGGCGCCTTTCTCACTTGAGGACCCGGATTACAAGGGCCTTGAGCTAGACCTGATGGTGTTCTGCGAGAAGCATGGGAAGCCATCAGAGAGGCTTGTTGCATTTGAAGGAACAATGACTGGGAGAATGTTCTTAGCATGTGCAGAGCCAACATTTTTCTTGCCTTGGTGATTAAGCACTGAATGTGTTCATTGAAAGTGGAAGAGTCTTGTTTGCCAACTGTGATTCAGTTATGTGTATGGTAAATTTGTTAGTCTATGTGCCCTACTGTAGTGCTCATTGTAGGAATGCTCAATATTAAGTCCAGTGGAGTGCATTTTTGCTAAAATATATGCTCCTGTTGTGTGCACATGCTATTTATTTATACTTCTTTCCAAATGCAGTGTTGCTCAATATTAAGTTCAGTGGAGCCACTAAGTAACTATTGCTTACTGCTGACAGTAGGTGGTCTCATTAGCTAGTTTGTTGTTGCAGGCTAATGTAGTGTATTTGGCTGGGCATAGTAGTTCACATTGTATTGCTTACTACTGACAGTAGGTAGTCTCAATGGTAGTGCACATTTAGGATTCCATTATATTAACGGCCAATTCTTAGCAACTGTTGTTGCTTAGCACATGGCTGCTTGGCAACTGCTAAGTTGAATGGAGTGTTACTCTGCTGCCTGGTAAATATATGCTCCTGTTGCTTAGCAACTGCTAAGTTGAATGGAGTGTTACTCTGCTGTCTGCTAAATATATTGATCATCCACTGTAGGATTACATTAAGTTATTTTACAATGTGCTCCTGTTGCTTAGCAAATGGCTGTACAAATTCAGTTAATGTCAGTACCAACATTAGCTACTGCCATGAACTAAATGTTGCTTAGTACTCTTAGTAGTTGTATTGTACTAAATTTTGCCCTTGTTATTTTTCCAGGAAGGTCAGGATTGTGGGTTTGTTCAGTGGGTTGATGAGCAGTGTCCCCCAACAGTGGAGAATGCATTGTTGAAGCTTTGGTCAATGGTTGAAGAGAGCAAGTGTGCTAGGGTGAATGATAATCTTGAAAGTGCTTTAACTATTCACCAGTTGACAGAAGAAAAGAACAAGCTGGATGCAGACTATGACAAGTTAGTGAAAGATGTGCATCAAATTGTGGATATGCAGGAGGATATGGTTGTGGATTTCAGTTATCTGTAGTCCAACATCACATATCAGCAGCAACACAGAGCTGAATTGGTTGTTGGTATGAAGGCAGAAATGGCAAAGAAAGATGCAACTACAGAGAAGCTTCAACAAAAGTATGAACTCATGTGCAACCTAACAAGTGCTCAAGCAATTGTCATCCAAAACATGAAGTTGAAGAATATGAAAGAGAAGGATTGCTGAGTGAGGCTAGGATGAATTGGGAGTTGAAGAATGCACAGTCACAAAATTTGAGGAGAAGCTCACCCAAGAGAAGCTAGAGTTGAAGTTCCAGGTTGCTGATCTGCTGAAGCTCAAGGAAAACCATAATGAAGAGAAGCACATGCAAGAGCTTAAGATTACCGAGCTCATGAAGGCAGAGGAGAAGCTCAAGGAGAAGATCAAGGGGATCCAGGCCATCGTACAGAACTGAACAAGATGAATTGAGATTAGTGGGCATTGCAGACCTTTTGGGAAGGATGGCTCTACAATGACCTAGTAACTTAGAATTATGGTTGTGTAATGTATGGTTATAGTACTAATTGTGAACTCTGGTTGTTTATGTACATAGTAGTTATGCTATTAATCCTTTTGTGAGAAAAGGATGGATTGTGCATTTGAACTCCACTATGTATTGTGAACAATGGTTGTGTATTCCTATAATGTGTCGAACTCCAGTTAGTATTGTTTGATTTCAATGTTAGACTGAAAATGATGACATACTGATGCTTATGTTATACTGATGCCTAAATGCTTAAATGCATTTGCAAAAGGAATAGTTACATATGTTAGAGTGATGCTTAAATGCTTAAATGCATCTGCAAAAGGAATAGTTTGTTATGTTACAGTGATGCTTAAATGCTTCCTCATCATTCTTTTGTTATGGTGCCACCCAAAACCTAAGATGCTTGTGTCTAGGTGTTTTCATCGACCCCTAGCCACCAAAGCCCTAACTGATAGTTTTAGGTGTTTTCGTCGACCCCTAGCCACCAAAACCCTAACTGATAGTTATAGGTGTTTTCATCGACCCCGAGCCACCCTAGACCCTAGTTGATGGCTTTACGTGGTTCCGTCGACCCCGAGCCACCAAAACCCTAACTGATGGCTTTAGGTGGTTTCGTCGACCCCAAGCCACCCTAGACCCTAGTTGATAGTTTTAGGTGTTTCCGTCAACC
Source organism: Aegilops speltoides (assembly GCA_021437245.1). NCBI lineage: Eukaryota > Viridiplantae > Streptophyta > Magnoliopsida > Poales > Poaceae > Aegilops > Aegilops speltoides. The sequence goes on along the minus strand of CM038147.1, from coordinate 436,726,562 downwards.
CCGAGCCACCAAAACCCTAACTAGTAGCTTTAGGTGCTTTCGTCGACCCCAAGCCACCCTAGACCCTAGTTGATGGCTTTAGGTGGTCCCGTCGACCCCGAGCCACCAAAACCCTAACTAATGGCTTTAGGTGGTTTCGTCGACCCCGAGCCACCCTAAACCCTAGTTGATGGCTTTAGGTGTTTCCGTCGACCCCGAGCCACCAAAACCCTAACTGATGGCTTTAGGTGGTTTCGTCGACCCCAAGCCACCCTAGACCCTAGCTGATGGCTTTAGGTGGTTCCGTCGACCCCGAGCCACCAAAACCCTAACTGATAGCTTTAGGTGGTTTCGTCGACCCCGAGCCACCCTAGACCCTAGTTGATGGCTTTAGGTGTTTCCGTCGACCTCGAGCCACCAAAACCCTAACTGGTAGCTTTAGGTGGTTTCGTCGACCCTGAGCCACCCTAGACCCTAGTTGATAGTTGTAGGTGGTTTCGTCGACCCCGAGCCACCAAAACCCTAACCGATAGCTTTAGGTGGTTTCGTTGACCCCGAGCCACCCTAGACCCTAGTTGATGGCTTTAGGTGGTTCCGTCGACCCCGAGCCGCCAAAACCCTAACTGATGGCTTTAGGTGGTTTCGTCGACCCCGAGCCACCCAAGACCCTAGTTGATAGTTTTAGGTGTTTCCGTCGACCCCAAGCCACCAAAACCCTAACTAATTCTTTAGGTGGTTCCGTCGGCCCCGAGCCACCCTAGACCCTAGTTGACGGCTTTAGGTGTTTCCGTCGACCCCTAGCCACCAAAACCCTAACTGATAGCTTTAGGTGGTTTCGTCGACCCCGAGCCACCCTATACCCTAGTTGATGGCTTTAGGTGTTTTCGTCGACCCCGAGCCACCAAAACCCTAACTAATAGCTTTAGGTGGTTTTGTCGACCCCGAGCCACCCTAGACCCTAGTTGATAGTTTTAGGTGGTTTCATCGACCCCGAGCCACCAAAACCCTAACGGATAGCTTTAGGTGGTTTCGTCGACCCCGAGCCACCCTAGACCCTAGTTGATGGCTTTAGGTGGTTCCGTCGACCCCGAGCCACCAAAACCCTAACTGATGGCTTTAGGTGGTTTCGTCGACCCCGAGCCACCCAAAACCCAAAGTGCTTCATTTTGAGCCTAGACCTTAACAATATATCAATAACTCCAGCAATATATCCAGCAATATACCCAATAATATAATGAGTACTCATCAACATATCAATCATAAAAAAACCATCCATGCTTGCATAATATAATGAGTACTCATCAATAACTCCAGCATAGCAATAACTCCAGCAATATATCCAATAATATAATAAGTACTCATCAACATATCACATGAAGATAGTGCATTCCAGGCATTCACTCATAAGATGCATCAACACACATGAAGCACCTCCAGAAATGGCATTAACTAAGAAATAGATCCATCCATCCACATGAACAAAAGCCATATATGGCATTGATTCTTAAAGTACACCACCAAAGCAATATCACATTGTACCATAGGATGCAAGAACACACACATGAAGTATCTAGCTGTGAACATTACATGGCACATCTGCCATTTAGTGGTTACTGATAACCCACAAGTGTAGGGGATCGCAACAGCTTTCGAGGGTAAAGTATTCAACCCAAATTTATTGATTCGACACAAGGGGAGCCAAAGAATATTCTTGAGTATTAGCAGTTGAGTTGTCAATTCAACCACACCTCGATAACTTAGTATCTGCAACAAAGTATTTAGTAGCAAAAGTGGTATGATAATAAAGGTAACAGTGGCAAAAGTAAAGATAAATGTTTTTGGGTTTTTGTAGTGATTGTAACAGTAGCAACGGAAAAGTAAATAAGCGAAGATCAATATGTGAAAAGCTCGTAGGCAATGGATCAGTGATGGATAATTATACCGGATGTGATTCCTCATGTAATAGCTATAACATAGGGTGACACAAAACTAGCTCCAATTCATCAATGTAATGTAGGCATGTATTCTGTAAATAGTCATACGTGCTTATGGAAAAGAACTTGCATGACATCTTTTGTCCTACCCTCCGTGGAAGCGGGTCCTAGCGAAACTAAGGGATATTAAGGCCTCCTTTTAATAGAGAACCGAAACAAAGCATTAGCACATAGTGAATACATGAACTCCTCAAACTACGGTCATCACCGAGAAGTATCCCGATTATTGTCACTTCGGGGTTGTCGGACCATAACACATAATAGGTGACTATAGACTTGCAAGATAGGATCAAGAACACACATATATTCATGAAAACATAATAGGTTCAGATCTGAAATCATGGCACTCGGGCCCTAGTGACAAGCATTAAGCATAGCAAAGTCATAGCAACATCAATCTCAGAACATAGTGAATACTAGGGATCAAACCTAACAAAACTAACTTAATTACATGGTAAATATCATCCAACCCATCACCGTCCAGCAAGCCTACGATGGAATTACTCATGCACGGCGGTGAGAATCATGAAATTAGTGATGGAGGATGGTTGATGATGACGACGGCGACGAATCCCCCTCTCCGGAGCCCCGAACGGACTCCAGATCAGCCCTCGTGAGAGAGATTAGGGCTTGGCGGCGGCTCCGTGTCGTAAAACGCGATGAAGCTTTCTCTCTGATTTTTTCTCCCCGAACGTGAATATATGGAGTTGGAGTTGAGGTCGGTGGAGGTCCAGGGGGCCTACGAGATAGGAGGGCACGCCCTAGGGGGGGCGCCCCCTGTCTCGTGGACAGCCTGGGGGCCCCCTGGTCTTGATTCTTTCGCCAAAAATTCTTATTAATTCCAAAAAGTGCCTCCGTGGATTTTCAGGACATTCCGAGAACTTTTCTTTTCTACACATAAAACAACATCATGGCAGTTCTGCTGAAAACAGCGTCAGTCCGGGTTAGTTTCATTTAAATCATGCAAGTTAGAGTCCAAAACAAGGGCAAAAGTGTTTGGAAAAGTAGATACGTTGGAGACGTATCAACTCCCCCAATCTTAAACCTTTGCTTGTCCTCAAGCAATTCAGTTGATAAACTGAAAGTGATAAAGAAAAACTTTTACAAACTCTGTTTGCTCTTGTTGTTGTAAACATGAAAAGCCAACATTCAAGTTTCAGCAAATATTATGAACTAACCATACTCACAATAACACTTAGGTCTCACAATTACTCATATCAATAGCATAATCAGCTAGCGAGCCATAATAATAAAACTCGGATGACAACACTTTCTCAAAACAATCATAACATGATATAACAAAATGGTATCTTGCTAGCCCTTTTTGAGACCGCAAAACATAAATGCAGAGCACCTTTAAAGATCAAGGACTGACTAAACATTGTAATTCATGGTAAAAGAGATCCAGTCAAGTCATACCCAATATAAACCAATAGTAATGAATGCAAATAACAGTGTGCTCTCCAGTGGGTGCTTTTTTAATAAGAAGGGTGATGACTCAACATAAAAGTAAATAGATAGGCCCTTCGCAGAGGGAAGCAGGGATTTGTAGAGGTGCCAGAGCTAGATTTTAAAAATAGAGATTGAATAACATTTTGAGCGACATACTTTTGCTGTCAACGCAACAACTATGAGATGGTTGTATCTTCCATACAAAATGCATTATAGGCAGTTCCCAAATAGAATGGTAAATGTTTATACTGCCCCAACCACCAACAAGCATCAATCCATGGCTTGCTCGAAATAACGAGTGCCTCCAACTAACAACAGCCCTGGGGGAGTTTTGTTTAATTATTTTGATTTGCTTTGATCTTTTTGGATCATGGGATTGGGCATCCCGGTTACCGGCCATTTCTCGTGAATGAGGAGCGGAGTCCACTCCTTGTGAGAATAACCCACCTAGCATGGAAGATATAGGCAGCCCTAGTTGTAACATGAGCTTCTCGAGCATACAAAATAGAATTTCATTTGAAGGTTTGGAGTTTGGCACATACAAATTTACTTGGAACCGCAGGTAAATACCGCATATAGGAAGGTATTTTGGACTCATATGGAACAACTTTGGGGTTTAAGGAGTTTGGACGCACAAGCAGTATTCTCACTTAGTACAGGTGAAGGCTAGCAAAAGACTAGGAAGCGACCAACTGAGAGAGCGACAACAGTCATAAACATGCATTAAAAGTAATTCACACTGAATACAAGCATGAGTAGGATATAATCCACCATGAACATAAATATCATGAAGGCTATGTTGATTTGATTCAACTACATGCTTGAACATGTGCCAAGTCGAGTCACTCAATTCATTCAAAAAAGGATACCATCCCATCATACCACATCATAATCATTCTAATAGCATGTTGGCACGCAAGGTAAACCATTATAACTCATAGCTAATCAAGCATGGCACAAGCAACTATAATCTCTAAATGTCATTGCAAATATGTTTACCTCATAATGAGCTAACTCAGAAACGATGAACTCATCATATTTACAAAAACAAGAGAGGTCGAGTTCATACCAGCTTTTCTCATCCCAATAAGTCCATCATATATCGTCATTATTGCCTTTTGATGTCTACTACACAACCTTCTTCTTGTAGACGTTGTTGGGCCTGCAAGTGCACAGGTTTGTAGGACAATAGCAAATTTCCCTCAAGTGGATGACCTAAGGTTTATCAATCCGTAGGAGGCGTAGGATGAAGATGGTCTCTCTCAAGCAACCCTGCAACCAAATAACAAAGAGTCTCTTGTGTCCCCAACACACCCAATACAATGGCAAATTGTATAGGCGCACTAGTTCGGCGAAGAGATGGTGATACAAGTGCAATATGGATAGTAGATATAGGTTTTTGTAATCTGAAAATATAAAAACAGCAAGGTAACTAATGATAAAAGTGAGCGTAAACGGTATTGCAATGATAGGAAACAAGGCCTAGGGTTCATATTTTCACTAGTGCAAGTTCTCTCAACAATAATAACATAGATAGATCATATAACAATCCCTCAACATGCAACAAAGAGTCACTCCAAAGCCACTAATAACGGAGAACAAACATAGAGATTATGGTAGGGTACGAAACCACCTCAAAGTTATTCTTTCGGATCGATCTATTAAAGAGTTCGTACTAGAATAACACCTTAAGACACAAATCAACCAAAACCCTAATGTCACCTCAAGTATCCGTGGGCATGATTATACGATATGCATCACACAATCTTAGATTCATCCAACCCATAAAGTACTTCAAAGAGTGCCCCAAAGTTTCTACCGGAGAGTCAAGAACGTGTGCCAACCCCTATGCATAGGTTCATGGGTGGAACCCGCAAGTTGGTCACCAAAACATACATCAAGAGGCACATGATATCCCATTGTCATCATAGATAAACACGGCAAGACATACATCAAGTGTTCTCAAATAAAGACTCAATCCAATAAGATAACTTCAAGAGGGAAACTCAATTCATCATAAGAGAGTAGAGGGGGGAGAAACATCATAAGATACAACTATAATAGCAAAGCTCGCGATACATCAAGATCGTGTGAAGTCAAGAACACGAGAGAGAGAGAGAGATCAAACACATAGCTACTGGTACATACCCTCAGCCCCGAGGGTGAACTACTCCCTCCTCGTCATCGAGAGTGCCGGGATGATGAAGATGGCCACCGGTGATGGATTCCCCCTCCGGCAGGGTGCCGGAACGGGCTCCCGAGAGGTTTTTGGTGGCTACAGAGGCTTTCGGCAGCGGAACTCCCGATCTATCTTCATATCTGATGGTTTTAGGGTACGTAGGTATATATAGGCGAAAGAAGTCGGTTGGGAGGTGCTCGAGGGGCCCACGAGACAGGGGCACGCCCTATAGGGGGGCGCCCTCCTATCTCGTGGCTGCCTCGAGTATCTTCTGACGTGAACTCCAAGTCTCCAGGATCATATTCTTCCAAAAAATCACGCTGCCGAAGGTTTCATTCCGTTTGGACTCCGTTTGATATTCCTTTTCTTCGAAATACTAAAATAGGCAAAAAAAACAGCAATATGGGTTGGGCCTCCGGTTAGTAGGTTAGTCCCAAAAATGATATAAATGTGTAAAATAAAGCCCATAAACATCCAAAAGGGGTAATATAATAACATGAAACAATCAAAAATTATAGATACATTAGAGACGTATCAAGCATCCCCAAGCTTAATTCCTGCTCGTCCTCGAGTAGGTAAATGATAAAAAGAGAATTTTTGATGTGGAATGCTACCTAGCATAATTCATAATGTAATTTTCTTTATTGTAGCATGAACATTAATGTTCAGATCGAAATGAATACAAAATAAAAGTTCATATTGACATAAGAAATAGTAATACTTCAAGCATACTAATCAAAGTAATCATGTCTTCTCAAAATAACATGGCTAAAGAAAGTTATCCCTACAAAATCATATAGTCTGGCTGTTGCTCTATCTTCATCACACAAAGTATTTAATCATGCACAACACCTATGACAAGCCAAGCAATTGTTTCATACTTTAATAATCTCAAACTTTTTCAACTTTCACGCAATACATGAGCGTGAGCTATGGACATAGCACTATATGTGGAATAGAATGGTGGTTGTGGAGAAGATAAAAGAAGGAGAAGATAGTCTCACATCAACTAGGCGTATCAACGGGCTATGGAGATGCCCATTAATAGATATTAGAGTGAGTAGGGATTGCCATGCAACGGATGCACTAGAGCTATAAATATATGCAAGCTCAACAAAAGAAACTAAGTGGGTGTGCATCCAACTTGCTTGCTCAAGAAGACCTAGGGCACTTTGAGGAAGCCCATCATTGGAATATACAAGCCAAGTTCTATAATGAAAATTTCCCACTAGTATATGAAAGTGACAACATATGAGACTCTCTATCATGAAGATCATGGTGCTATTTGGAAGCACAAGTGTGGAAAAAGAGATAGTAGCATTGTCCCTTCTCTCTTTTTCTCTTATTATTTTTTTCTTTTTCTTTTCCTTTTTTTCTTTTTTTGTTCTTTGGCCTTCTCTTCTTTTTTGCCTTTCTCTTTTTTCTTTTTTCTTTTTGTAAAGTCTGAAGTCTCATCCCGACTTGTGGGGGAATAATAGTCTTCATCATCCTTTCCTCACTAGGACAATGCTCTAATAATGAAGATCATCACACTTTTATGGATTTACAACTCAAAGCTAGAACAAGATATGACTCTATATGAATGCCTCCGGCGGTGTACTGGGATATGCAATGAATCAAGAGCGACATGTATGAAAATTATGATGGTGGCCTTGCCACAACTACAATGTCAACTACATGATCATGCAAAAAGCAATATGACAAAAGTAAGGCGTGTCATATGAACGGAACGGTGGAAAGTTGCATGGCAATATATCTCGGAATGGCTATGGAAATGTCATAATAGGTAGGTATGGTGGCTGTTTTGAGGAAGGTAAATGGTGGGTGTATGGTACCGGCAAAATTTGCGCGGTACAAGAGAGGCTAGCAATGGTGGAAGGGTGAAAGAGTGTGTATAATCCATGGGCTCAACATTAATCAAAAGAACTCATATACTTGTTGCAAAAATTTAGAAGTCATCAAAAACCAAAGCACTACGTGCATGCTCCTAGGGGGATAGATTGGTAGGGAAAGACCATCGCTCGTCCCCGACCGCCACTCATAAGGAAGACAATCAATAAATAAAATTATGCTCCAACTTCATCACAAAGCGGTTCACCATACGTGCATGCTACGGGAATCACAAACCTCAGCACAAGTATTTTCCATAATCACCTCAACTAGCATGACTCTAATATCACTACCTCCATATCTCAAAACAATTATCAAGCATCATATTGATCATAGCATCCAATTCTTTTTCTATGATAGTTTTTATTATACCCAACTTGGATGCTCATCATTATAGGACCAACTTTGTAACCAAAGCAAATACCATGCTGTTCTAAAAGACTCTCAAAATAATATAAGTGAAGCATGAGAGACTAGCAATTTCTACAAAATATAACTACCGCCGTGCTCTAAAAGATATAAGTGATGCACTAGAGCAAATGACAAACTACTCCGAAAGATATAAGTGAAGATCAATGAGTAGATAAATAATTGTGCAACTATGTAAAGACTCTCTAACATTAAAGAATTTCAGATATTGGTACTCTATTCAAAACGCAAGCAAAACAAAATAAAATGACATTGCAAGGATAGCACAACTCATGTGAAGAAGCAAAAACTTAGGCTCAACCGATACTAACCGATAGTTGTTGAAGAAGAAAGGTGGGATGCCTACCGGGGCATCCCCAAGCTTAGATGCTTGAGACTTCTTGGAATATTATCTTGGGGTGCCTTGGGCATCCCCAAGCTTGAACTTTTGTGTCTCCTTAATTCCTCTCATATCATGGTTTCTCTTTTTATCAAAAGCTTCATCCACAACAAACTCAGCAAGAACTCGTGAGATAGGTTAGTATAAACCAATGCAAAACCTTACCATTCTCTACTGTAACAAATAACTAAAATTATTATTCCACATTTAATACTAAATGCCTCTGCATATTTAATACTCCTATCCTCAAATAGAATAATTAAACAAGCAAACATATGCAAACAATGCAACCATAACAGCAATCTGCCAAAACAGTACAGTCTGTAAAGAATGCAAGAGTATCCATACTTCCCTAACTCCAAAAATTATGAAGTAAATTCCCAGTGTAGTAAATTTATCAGATCTCATCATGCAAAAGGTTTCAACATTATATCATGCTCTGACTTTTCTAGGGAATTTTTGCAACAGTGGTAAACTTTCTGTTTTCAAACAGCAACATGTATACTAGCAAAATAAGCATGGCAAAGGCTATCCTTGACATTTTTATTGAAAATAAAGATGCAAAACATAAATCTAAATAACAGCAAACAAATACTAACAAAAGAACATGACACTCCAAGCAAAACACATATCATGTGGTGAATAAAAATATAGCTCCAAGTAAAGTTACCGATGGACGAAGACGAAAGAGGGGATGCCTTCCGGGGCATCCCCAAGCTTAGACTCTTGGTTGTACTTGAATATTACCTTGGGGTGCCTTGGGCATCCACAAGCTTAGGCTCTTACCACTCCTTATTCCATAGTCCATCGAATCTTTACCCAAAACTTGAAAACTCCACAACACAAAACTCAACAGAAAACTCGTAAGCTCCGTTAGTATAAGAAAATAAAACCACCACTTAGGTACTGTAATGAACTCATTATAAATTCATATTGGTGTAATATCTACTGTAATTCAATTTATCTATGGTTCATACCACTTAATACTAGCCATAGATGCATCAAAATAAGCAAACAACACATAGAAAACAGAATCTGTCAAAAGCAGAACCGTCTGTAGTAATCTGTATCAAACGTATACTTATGGAACTCCAAAAATCCTACCAAATTAGGAAGTCCTAAGCAATTCGTGCACCAATACATATAAAAAAGAATCAGATCAGAATCAGGTTTCTGCGAATTAAAAAAACTAATTTACTGGGTGCAAAAGTGTCTGATTTTCAGCAGGATCAACACAACTGTCACCATAAGCTATCCTAAAGGTCTGACTTGGCACTTTATTGAAACAAAAGCTATAAAACATGATTACTACAGTAGCATAATCATGTTAACACACAAAAACAGTAAGGATAAATGTTGGGTTGTCTCCCAACAAGCGCTTTTCTTTAATGCCTTTCTAGCTAGGCATGATGATGGCAATGATGCTCACATAAAAGATAAGAATTGAAACATAACGGGAGCATCATGAAGCATATGACTAGCACATTTAAGCCTAACCCACTTCCTATGCATAGGGATTTTGCGAGCAAATAACTTATGGGAACAATAATCAACTAGCATAGGAAGGTAAAACAAGCATAGCTTCAAGATTTTCAACACATAGAGAGGAAACTTGATATTATTGCAATTCCTACAAGCATATATTCCTCCCTCATAATAATTTTCAGTAGCATCATGAATGAATTCAAAAAATATATCCAGCACCTAAAGCATTCTTTTCATGATCTACAAGCATAGAAAATTTACTGCTCTCCACATAAGCAAAATTCTTCTCATCAATAGTAGCGGGAGCAAACTCAACAAAATAATTATCATGTGAGGCATGATCCAATTGAAAACTAAAATCATGATGACAAGTTTCATGGTTATCATTATTCTTAATAGCATACAAGTCATCACAATAATCATCATAGATAGCAACTTTGTTCTCATAATCAATTGGAACCTCTTCAGAAATAGTGGAATCATCACTAAATAAAGTTGACACTCTTCCAAATCCACTTTCATGTTCATCACAATAAGATTCAACATCCTCCAAAATAGCGGGATCACTACTTTCTAAAGTTGACACTCTTCCAAACCAACTTTCATCAATATAATCATCATAAATAGGAGGCATGCTATCATCATAATAAATATTCTCATCAAGACTTGGGGGACTAAATACATCATATTCATCAAACATAGCTTCCCCAAGCTTGTGGCTTTGCATATCATTAGCATCATGGATATTCAAGGAATTCATACTAACAACATTGCAATCATGCTCATCATACAAAGATCTAGTACCAAGCATTTTAGTGCATTCTTCTTCTAGCACTTGAGCACAATTTTCCTTTCCATCATTCTCACGAAAGATATTAAATAGACGAAGCGTATGAGACAAACTTAACTCCATTTTTTGTAGTTTTCTTTTATAAACTAAACTAGTGATAAAACAAGGAACAAAAAGACTACAAAAAAATGGAGTGCATTAAAATGCTTGGTACTTATGAAGGTATATCTTTAGATCTTGCAATCGAATCTTTTTGTTTCTTGTTTTATCACTAATTTAGTTTATAAAAGAAAACTACAAAAAAATGGAGTTAAGTTTGTCTCATACGCTTCGTCTTTTTAATATCTTTCATGAGTTTGATGGAAAGGAAAATTATGCTAAAGTGCTAGAAGAAGAGTGCATTAAAATGCTTGGTACTGAATCTTTGAATGATGAGCATGATTGCAATGTTGTTAGTATGAACTCCTTGTATATCCGTAGTACTAATGATGATTGCTCTAGTCATGATGAAAATATCTCTTATGAGCATGTCAACTTTTGTGGAGTGCATGTTTGCATCAATACACCAAATAGAGAAGATATATATTGCAAGAGGCATAAGCATTTAGAAACTAAATGGTTGCAAGAAAGGCTAAATGTGAGTGCTGAAAATTTGAATTTCCTTTGCCGTACATGTGAACTTTGCAATGAACATGGTCATTTACATCTCCTATGCAAATTGTTTCATGATCGAATCGTGTCCAAAAATTGTGATGATTTGATCTCCCTTTCTCATTACAATGAACTTAATTTGCTTTTGGGTTATGAAGAATTGAAACGTTTACTTAAGGACCTTCCAGAATTTGCCCATAAGAAATTCCTTAATATTGATCTAGATAAGATTTATTTGTATTGTGCGATGAATTGCATTGAAAATCCTTATATTGCCAATTACATAAGAAAAGAAAGCAAATAGAAGATGATGAGAATACTAATGAAAGGGAAGGGACTTCCCAATATCCTCCTGTTATTTCTTATGATGAATCAGGTAAGAGGAGGAGCTTTCTATTCAACCAATCTCGTCAATAAGGAGCTCAAACAAGAAGGTTGAACCCACACATAATGTGAAGAAGAAAAATAAAAGAAGGAGCAACAAAGGTAGAAAGGTATCCCTTCCAAATGATGTTTCTCCTACTACTCATTATGATGATGATAATTGCTATACTATTGGTGCTATCCTTACTATTAATGATGAGAGTGATTATGCTTATGATATGAAAAGGCCCAAGCTTGGGGAAGCTATGTTTGATGAGAATGACATATTTGAGAATATATTTGCTGAAATTAATGTTTGTCCCAAGCTTGGGGATGCTACGTTTAATGAAGATGATATTTTTAGCATCCCAAGTTTGATATGCAAAGTTGTTATGATGATTGTAAGTGCATCTAGTGCCACCCCTAGTTGGTTTTGGAGTATTGACAACAAAGTTGGTTGAGGGACTAATGCGTTTGTGAGAATTGCAGGATAACGCAGGTAGTGTCCCTCATTGATTCGGTTTACCTACCGGAGATGACCCCTAAAAATGTATGAGGACTTTGAAGACAATGGTGGTATGAGAAGATATTCAAATTGAAGACTATGACCTGAGAAGACATTACGTGAAGACTATGGAGCGCGAAGACTGTGTGGTTTCGTTGTTTCCTTTTCTTCTTTGTTGAGTCATAGGAACCACCATACTGTTAAGTGGGGTCCAAGTGAACTAAGTCAGAGTGACTAAAGTGATGCTCAACCCAAATCCTATGTCTTAGAGCGAAGACAATGAGAGCAAATCTTATCCAAAGCTGGATGAGTCAGCTTTGCTTGTAGCCCAAGTAAAGTTGCCGTGTGTGTTTGAAATCTGACTGTTGGAACACGTGTCAGTTCCTTAGTGACCCAGGGTCATTTCAGACAAATCAGGTCGGGTTGCTGAGTGGCTATAAATATCCCACCCCCTACACCATAAATTGGTGGCTGCTCAGAGTTTGTGCACGGCTTTTGTCGTTTGAGAGCAACCCACCTCGAAGTCTTTGAGAGAGAGAAATCCTTGCGAGGACAAAGCCCAAACACCCAGAGCCAAAGAGTGTTAGGCATCACTGAAGTCTTTCTGTCTGTGTGACCTGAAGACTTATTACACTTGAGGACTGTATCCTCCAAATTGTTAGGCGTCGCGTTCTGAGCATCCAAGAGTCATTGTGGATTGCCAGTGAACAAAGTCTGTGAAGGTTTGGAAGTCTACCTTGAAGACTTACCAGAGTGATTGGGCGAGGACTGGGTGTCCTTAGCTCAAGGGGAATAAGGTGAAGACATGGTCTTCTAAGTTAAATCTCAGCCTCCCTAACCATACGTACAGTTGTCACACCAACTGGAACTGGTCCAACAAATCCTATGTCTTCAACAAGTGACTGGTTCTATCCCTTTCCATCCTTTACTTAAGTTTGTCTTCGTGAAGTCATTGCCTATATGTCGTACCTGTTTGACTTCATTGCTTGACTACTATCGTTGATTGGCTTCATACTATCTTCCATCCTGATCCTTACTACTTAGCTGCTATTAGTCATGTACTTTCATATCATTGCATACTTGGCTATGGCTTGCTTATGGTAGTTTATCTTCCGCTGCATATCAATTAGGGCATTTCAATTGTTTGTCTTTGAAACTTCCTAGTTTTGAAGACTTTCATAAAAATCGCCTATTCACCCCCCTCTAGTCGATACTAGCACTTTCAATTGGTATCAGAGCAAGGTACTCCCTTGTTCTGTGTGATTCGGTTTAACCACCTGGAGTTTTAGCAATGTCGACTGCAGGGATAATCAAAGTCTTCGCTGCTTGTCCCATGTTCGATGGAACTGAATATCCCTACTGGAAGAATAAGATGCGTATGCATCTTGAAGCCATTGATGTCGACCTCTGGTATGTCGTCAAGAACGGCGTTCCCAAAACTGGTGAAGGTGTCACCCCTACTGATGGCAAGAAGTTCATTCAACTGGACTCTACTGCAAAGAACATCATCTGTGGTCATCTGACCAAAGGACAGTATGGCCGTGTGAGTGCTCTGGAAACGTTGAAGCTAGTCTGGGACTGGCTATCCAAGGTCGACGAAGGCGTATCAACCCAGAGAGATCAAAGAATCGGTGTTCTTCGCAACCTCTTCAACCACTTCAAGAGAAACGACAATGAAAATGTCCAGCTCACGTTCGATTGCCTCACTGACATCACAAATGAACTTCAAGCTCTTGGCGCAACTGAGATCACCAAGCATGAAATCGTCAAGACACTACTGAGATCACTCGACAACTCCTTTGACACCCTTGCCCTCATGATACAAGAACGTCCTGACTTCAAGACACTCGATCCGTCTGATATACTTGAGAGGCTCAACACGCATGAGTTCCAGTTATCTGAGAAAAGAGATATCTATGGCCCAAACTATGGTCGAACTCGCGCTTTGAAGGCAAGAGTTGTTTCCTCATCTGAAGAAGAATCTGACTACAGTTCTGAAGATCCTTAAGACATTGGAAAAGAGCTTGCTATGCTAGTGAAGAAGTTTCAGAAATTCACCAAGAAGAAAGGCTTCAGAAAGTCTTCACGATCTAGCTCAAGGAATGATGAAGCTTCCACCCATGATCACAAGAAGAGAACCTGCCACAAGTGCAAGAAACCTCGTCACTACATATCTGAGTGTCCACGGTGGGATAATGAGAAGAAGAAGAAGAGCAAGGAATATGATTCTGATGACAAGAAGAAGAAATCCTCAAAGTCTTCTTCTAAGTCTTCATCATACAAGAAGAGCTCATCTGGCAAGGCTCATGCTTTTGTTGGCAAGGAAATGGATTCAGAGGAGGAGTCTGCTTCTGAGGAGGCGGAGGTGGAGTCTAGAGAGGAGTCCAACCCTGGCGTTGCAAGTCTGGCTCTAGCCACAGCCTATGTTGCCAAGTCCATCTTCAACGCTGAAGACAATGACTTCCACACCAATGCTGAAACTAATGACGAAGACGATCCTACTCCCACCTACTGCTTCATGGCACGTGGTGCCAAGGTAAAATCACGTGATGCTTACTTTCAAACATCAAGTGAAGATGACTCTGATTGTGAATCCAAACCCAGCTACAAAAAACTTCCTAAAATTGCAACTGAACAACAAAAGGCGATGGAACATATTCAAAAACTGTTAGACAAAAGCGATGACCTGTTGGATGCTGAAATGACCCGTTCACAGTCCTTAGTTGAAGATATAAAAAATCTTCATGCTAAGTACCAAGAACTTGAAAGTCGTCATGAAACACTCTCAACTACTTATGAAAGGCTCTCCTATGATTATCTTCAAAGGAAGCAAGAGCTTGAGAAATTGAGAGCGGCTCATGAAGATCTTCAAAAGTGAATGAGTCACTTCAGCTCAATGATCGTTCCGCCAGATGAATTTGAACCACCATGTCTAAAATGCATTGAGCGTGATAACGCTACATCTATTGCTGAATGTTCCACTGCTGCTACTGTTTCATTGTCTTTACGTACTGATGTGGTTACTAACCCCTCTGCAGAGGATACCACTACTATTGCTGATGAAAATGCTAGGTTGAAGACATTGATTGAAACAGGGATGTATAAGAGTCTGAAAGGGCATCAGACACTTTGTGATGTCCTCAAAAAGCAGATTCTGAACCGAAACCCTAGGAAAGAGGGTGTTGGGTTCGAGAGGAAAATGAATGTTGATGGCTCATATTTGGGCCCGAGAAGACCCCAAAACCACATGGGTTGTCGCAAAGGAACCTTCATGAGATCCATCCACTTTATCCGGCTTTACTGTGCTAATCCTATTACCATTGATGAATCCTTTGATGCAAACTATAAACTGTTCAAGAATCGTAATGGTGAAGTGTTTGCTGTGTACATTGGTACTAATCTGCAGAATGGACCACCTATGAAGAAGATCTGGGTACCTAAGCAGTACATTGAGAATCTTCCTGTGAATGTCGTCATGACACCACCAAGGAAGAAGACAAACCCCAGACCTATAGCTTCACATGGCCCAAAGGCTTCATACATATACATGACTCACTTGAGTCACCCTAATGCCAATGTTTTACAGGGAAATCATACTCAGACTTATGAATATGAGCGTGTATCTTCGAACCGCTATGTTCGTAGGACTAAGAACTTTTCTGTTTATTCATATGAGTATCATTCATCTCCTGCAAGGCTATTTGCTAGGGCTTCAAAGCCGAAATTCTCAGATGCTGCACTTAGACTCATTGCTTCTAAGCCACCCCCTTAAGATGTGGGTGGCAAAGAAGAACCAACTCTCTTTTGCAGAAAACGGTCTCCAGCCAACAATCAATGGCATCCGATACTATTGCTGGGGACCTAAAACACATTTAGGACGCATGATAAAATGTCATTCTATATACTTCACATCTGAATCGCTTATCAGTCATACTATATGTCCTAACTTTGATATAAGCTGTGACCATCCCTATATGTGCCAAATGCTTATGCTTCACAACACTCTTGTGAAGCCTATCCTCCTAACTGCACTGTAGGGTACATCACCAAAAGCTTCAGAATGGATTATGGACAGTGGATGCACAAATCATATGACTGGTGATTGAAGTCTTCTCATGGACACAACCTTACGTCCATCCGACAAGAGTCACATCACATTTGCTGACACTGGTAAAATCAAGGTATTGGGTCTAGGTAGAGTTGCAATCTCAAAGGATCAACACATGGATAAAGTGATGCTTGTTGAATCCCTTGGTTTTAACTTAATGTCTGTCTCAATGCTTTGTGACTTGAACATGATTGTGATATTCGAAAATATCGCTGCCTTTGTACTAATGGAATCGACAAGTCTCTAGTCTTTGAGGGGTATTGAAAAGATGATCTATACATGGTAGATTTCTCAGCAGGTCCACAGCTTGCCGTATGTCTTCTCACAAAAGCTTCAGAATGCTGGCTCTGGCATCGAAGGCTGGGGCATGCTGTGTAACGCCCTCGATGCGGCTATATCTCCCACGTGTCGAAGCACGACTTAGAGGCATAACCGCATTGAAAGCAGTGTCGCAAGTTGGTAATCAGAGCCTTCCCCGACCTTAGGAGCCCCACTGCTTGATCGTTTTTAGCGGCCGAGTTGTGTCTAGAAAAATGTTTTGAGTCATTTAGGATTATATATATCGGAGAGTTAGAATTTTTTTACTCCTCGGTCCTTCGCCGCTCGGTAAGGCATCCCGACGAGAGTTTTGACTCTTCTCTTCTCAAATTTCACTAATTTTTTTAGGATCACACGGGTATCTTAGAATCGTTCCGATGGTTTTATGATGACAACATTGTCTTGGTGCCTCCGTCGGCGAGGTTTTTTTAGTGGAGGTGTCCCGGAGTTGAGCTCGAGGTGTTGTCGCCATAATTTTATCGTTGCAGTTCTGGAATACCGAGTTTAGTACGCCGACATCGAAAATCTCTTTTATGCGCTTGTTGGTGAGATAACCCCGCTAACCCAATCTCGAGGTGAGTACGGAGTATTGCCATGACTTGTATAACGGATGCTTTTCAAGGTTGAGGTACATGATTTCGAAGGTTTCTTGGTTATGTGTTGACGGATGGATACAATTGGATGTAGGTATTGTTAGTTTGGGTGAGATATATTGCTTCCTGTATCCCCAACACCGATTGCATAACCGTAAAGTTTCGGGAGTTTATAGGTGGGAATTCAAGTAGCTCCTAGAATATCTTTCCGACAGATGCATGATATGGGATTGGGTAAATCTCTATCATATGTATTTGTTCCGGCTTATTCTGCAAGCCAATCCTTTGTTTTGTTTTATTTGTGGTATTCGAGTTGCTTCAAAGTCAAATGTTGAATCCATACCTTTCCTAAACGGTGTTCGCATATTGCTATGTGAATACTAATCCTTTTGATCATTGATTTTGTCATGTCAATCCTTTTCAACCGGCGTGTTTCTCTTCAAGTGGATCCGATCACTTCAACATCAGCAAGACCAATTATCATTTCTTCTCAATGGTGTTTGTTTCATCCGTCTCCAAGTTGCCTTTGTTTTTCCCGCCCACCCACCCTTTTTCCTCAAGGACTAAGATTTCATTACCAAGTATCCATTTATTTTTGTGAAGTCTCTTCATTCTTTTCAATCAATGTTCTTATCCGGTGATTTCCCATGAAGATGCTCAACAGCTTCAAGTTCATCATTCTTCATTCTCGTATTCTTCTCCGGTGGATCCAATTCAAGCTTTTGATATTCATCATATCCCTTTCCTCGTTTCAAATGCTTTTTCATACCGGTGCACCTCTTAATCATTCTACTTCTCGCTATTTGTTATTCCGGAGTGCTCAAGATATCTCTGAAGATTTGTGTTTCCATTCTTAATCCGTTCAAGCTCTTTCGAGGTTGTTATCTCATTCAAGCCATTTAATCCAACTAGTGCAACATCTCTTTTAAACCTTTTCAACGGTGTTCTTTTGAGTGGGCCCTAACCCACAGGTCTTTCCCCAGGATCTTACCTGACTCTTCTAATTATCAGGAGCCATTCTCAAATTCTTTTCCAAGTTTGACGTAAGAATGAATTTTCATCAGTCATATTGCTTCTCCAAGATCGCTTTCAAATTCTTTTCAGCTTTGGCTCAACCTTTTCTCTTTTAATCCTTCCGGAGTTTCTCAACAACTCATGGTGGTTTCTCATCGTCATTCTCGGATTTTGAAGACCGAAGAAGAGTTCCTCTTAAATCCTTACCTGTTCTTCCAGATTCATGATTCTAGCTTTATGCCATCCTCTCATAATTGTTTTGATTGTGACAATTCTTTTCTTCCCATCCGGAGCATATCAGGAGTTGTTTTTCCATTTCTTTCACCGGAGGCCATCATTCCAGTTATCGTTCTATATTTATCCCGGTGCTTCGTTCAAGGGTTCTTTAATCAGTTCATGATCTCTTCGTTCTCTTGTATCTAAATTCCTTCAAGTATCCTCATTTGTTTTCAAAATTCTTTCCGGTGAATTGTGCCCTTGCTACTCTCTTCTCCAATTTTTACGGTGGTTCGTTCGAGATTTCACTTCCTTCGTCATTATATCAATTCATTCGTTGTTTCCAAATCCCACCGGTGGTTCCATCAATACCTTCTGAAGTTTGCGCTATATCTCTCTTAATTCTTTCTACGAGAATAAGTAGTATGCCAAATCCGTTGATTGTCATCAATTTAATTGGTGAAGGATAAGCATACAATAAATCTTATTCTTATTTCCTCGAGGTGACTCAATTCTTTTTACGGAGATTATTCATGATGAATAAATTTTTGATTACAAGTGATTCATCTTTCTTTCCGGAGTTGGTCATCATATCACATTCTCGGTTTCATTTGTTTCATCTTCTCTTTTCCCGGAGTTCCAAGCTCTAATTATCACGGAGATCCATCTAAATCATCGCAAGGCTTCACCTTGTGTTTTCAACTTCTCTTTCTTTCTATCACCCTTTTGTTTACCGGAGTTATTCATGGAGGTTCTACATGATGGTTCATCAAGGATTTAATTCCCTTCCCAAAGTTTTCATCGAGATTCTTTCCTAAGGAGCTCAAGCTTTCTTCATATGGTAATCCGGAGTGCAATTCCTTCTACCTTATCTTTTGAGGTGGTGTTTTGTCACTCTTGACAATTTCCTTCACGTTTCATGATTCATATGTTGTCAAGAATGAGGTATTTTAAATCCATCATTTTCTCTTCGTTCAAGAGATCTTTTCGACCAATCAACTTCTTCGTTGGAGTTATCTTGTGTCAGATTGCACCTAAAGCTCTTCCTTAAGGGTTGTTGCTATTTGTGGTGATTATGCATGACCCAAGCTTGCTCTTTATCCTCTTGGTGGAAGCAGTTTTGCATCTCTTCGTTGATCTCAAGCAATCAATTGTTTCCGTTAGTGGCTGGTTGTCACCTCATCATTTTGAGATGTTTTGCCATAAGCCCACAACAAGCTTGTGCTTTTCGTTGTTGATTTTCCAACAACTCCGTTCAATTCTTATTTGCAAGGATGCTTTCCAAGCTCATTTGTGGCAGAAGTTGTCATTTTCTTCCCCGTTCCTTTATCCCAATGGTCTAACTGCTATTCTTTCGTTACGGAGGCATTGTGATGTTGCTCTTTTCACTCAACATCTCGTATTGTAAGGTTCATGTTTGTCGTGCTTATCCATTTAACTGGAGTGTTGTATCATCTCCTCAATATCATCTCATCCTATCTAGTTTTCCTTCTTCTAACAGTCGGAGTGCTGCCCAAATTATATCAATCTTATTCCTTCTCTATCTAGTTTTAACCGGAGTGGTTTCAATATCTATCTTATCACTAAACTTTTTGGTACTCGTCGTATCCCTTGTTCCTCTTTTTAACAGAGTGTTTTCAACTTTGCTCATCTTCGTTGTTTTCTTCATTTCATTTTGCTCAACCTCTCAAGGTTCATGGTTTTCACTCGTTCGTCAAAGAAGCAACTTAGTTTTACCTCTCCTCTTCCTTTTCCCTCCGGTGCCATCCTAGATCTCGGGTCGAGATCCTCTCGTAGTGGTGGAGTGTTGTAACGCCCCGGATCCGATGCGCCAGGTGTCCGCCAGTTATTTGCCGTTGTTGCCATGTCATTGCTTGCGTGTTGCATTTCACCATGTCATCATCCGCATTTCATCTGCATGTTTTTCAAAACTTGCATCCGTTCGGGTTCCGTCGCTTCTCTCCGTTGTCCGTTCCGAGCCCTTTCACACTCGCACGCGCCCGCGGCACCTCCGAATTATTATTTTATAAGTGGCATAAAAATGTTCTCGGAATGGGTTGCAACTTGTCGTGCGGTCTTATTATAGTGTAGACATACCGCCTGCCAAGTTTCATCGCATTCGGAGTCCATTTGATAGCCCAACCGTTAAAGCCTACAACCGCAATATAGTCGGTCTATACGTCGGACGTTTTCGGTCTCCGAAAACCCTGCCGGGCTGCTTTCCTATTCTCTTCTCTCAGCCCGAGGACTCATCTACACAGCCCGCCAACCCCCACCTAAGCCCCCTCTGATCCGGACCATTGGATCGTGATCCGAGGGTCCGAAACGGAGCAAAAACCCCCTCTAACCCTAGCCCCCTGCTATAAATGGACCTCCTAGTCCATTTTGGGCATCCCCTAGCCCCCCACCTACCTCTAGCCCTCTCCCTCCTTGAAATCAGCGCCTCCCTCCCTCGGATCTGGCGCCAGCCAGCCGCTACCACTTGGCGCCACCCAATTGGCCACTGTCGCCAGGCCTCCCTCGCCCACCTCGCTCACTGCTCAAGGCCTCACGCTCCAGTTCGGCCCCAGCCCAGCCGAAACCCATCTGGGCCGGCTCCCGCTTCGCCACGCCCAAGCGCCGCGTCCTCGCCCCGAGCCAGAAGATCCGGCAGCGCCGATCCGCCTCGACCTCCTTCCTTCGCCTCGCGGACCCCATGCCGCCTCGCCGACCTTGCCCGCCGCCGCCCCAGTCAACGCAGCTGCTGCTGCCCGTTCCCTCTCCTCCTCTTCCTCACGAGCTCTCCCCTCTGCAGATCCCCGCCGCCCTTGCAGCTCCTCGCGGAGTCGTCCCGTCGCGCCGCCACCGGAATGGATGGATCCGCCGGATCCGCCGGATCCGCCCATCCTGCACCTCTCCGGCCTTCCTCGCCCCACCGCTGCTCATCGCCTTCCACGCCGCGCCTGCCTCTGTCTTGTCATGAGGACGAGCAGCGCCGCCGGCCTCGTGGCCCGACCTCCCCACGTGGGCCTCGGCCCCTCCCCTCCAGGCCTAGCGCGCCGACTCCTCCAGGCCCCGCGGGCCAGCGGCCTCCAAGGCCTGCCTTGGCATCTCCTCCGACTGGACCAAGAGCCCATGGGTGAGCGCCCCTCCAGCCCCTCCCCTGTGCACTGCTGGCCCAGCCTACAGTTTCAGCCCATGTGTTTTTTTTTCTGCGCTGCGAATTTTGCTATTTTCCAGAGATGCCAGTTTTACAGAAATGCCCCTGTTTTAAACTGCTAATAACTATTTAACCATGCATCGGATTAAAATGATTTAAATATGTAAAGTGCTTAGAATTTCATCTAGTTTCACAATATGCCACTTTCATCCATGTTTAAAATATTTAAAATGTTGTTCGTTTAAATTTGCTAAATGCCATGTTAAAATGATTTAATTCATAACTAAATAACCGTAGCTCGGTTTTAAATGTTCTTTATATGTAAATGGGGTGAAAAAATGCCTAGATTAACATGGTGCACTTTATTTTCCTGTTTAACAACTTTAAAATATGTTTTAGGGCAGAACAGTAGCTAATTCATAATTTGCATATGGGGATTTTCCGGACTTGTTGTTCGTTGTTTCCGGCCTCATTTAAACTTGCCTAGGTAGGTAGTTTAATGATGCTTCACCCCTTGTCATGTTTAACAACATTTAACATTGTTGTGTACCTAAACGAGAGCGAACTAAATACTTGAATGTGGTGTTTCGTCAATATGCAACTCGTTGCATATTGAGCTCCACTTAATTTGTAGTGTTGTTTGTTGCACTTTGCCATGCCATTCCATGCCTCATTAAACCGGACATGCATCATGCTTGTTGCGCATCATGCCTTGCTCATGTGTGGTGTGTTTACCTTGTTGTGTGCTTCTTCCGGTAGTTTCGCTTTCTTGCGATCGTGAGGATTCGCTGTGGTACGGTTGGTTCGGCTTCGTCCGTTCGTCTTCTTCATGGACTCGTTCTTCTTCCTTGCGAATTTCGTGCAAGATGACCGCTACTCGGATCTCACTACTATCATTGCTATGCTAGTTGCCTCGTTCTTTCGCTATGCTGCGATACCTATTACCTGTTTGTCCAGCCATCCCAACTTGCCATGAACCTCTAACCTTTGACACCTTTCCTATGCAAACCGTTGTTTGGCTATGTTACCGCTTTTGCTCAGCCCCTCTTATAGCATTGCTAGCTGTAGGTGAAGTTGAAGACTTTCCCCATGGTGGACAGGATTTTGGTTGGAATATCACAATATCTCTTATATTATTAATGCATCTATATACTTGGTAAAGGGTGGAAGGCTCGGCCTTATGCCTGGTGTTTTGTTCCACTCTTGCCGCCTCTAGTTTCGTCATACCGTGTTATGTTCCCGGATTTTATGCGTTCCTTACGCTGGTCGGGTGATTTATGGGACCCCCGACAGTTCGCTTTGAATAAAACTTGTCCAAAGAAGGCCCAACATTGACTTTTACCATTTGCCTCACCACCACCTACTTTTCCCTTGGGAGTCGCTCTCTCGAGGGTCATCTTTATTTTAGCCCCCGGCCAATGCTTGTCTAAGTGCTGGTTCGAACCGAGTAGATCATGGCCCCCTCGGGCAACTCGAGGTCCGGTTTTACTCGTAGGATGTCTCATCCAAAGTTGCCTCGAGAACGAGATATGTGCAGCTCCTATCGGGATTGTCGGTGCATCGGGCGGCTTTGCTGGTCTTGTTTTACCATTGCCGAAATGTCTTGATGTACCGGATTCCGAGACCGATCGGTCTTCCCGGTGAAGGTCTATTCCTTCGATGATCACGAGAGCTTGTCATGGGCTAAGTTGGGACACCCCGCAGGTATAAACTTTCGAGAGCCGTGCCCGCGGTTATGTGGCGATGGGAATTTGTTAATGTCCGGTTGTAGATAACTTGACACTTGATCCGAATTAAAATGCATCAACCGAGTGTGTAGTCGTGATGGTCTCTTCTCGTGGAGTCCGGAAGTGAACACGGTTTCGGGTTATGTTTGACGTAAGTAGGTGTTCGTGGATCACCTCTTGATCATTGCTAGTTGACGACCGTTCCGCTTGTTCTCTTCTCGCTCTTATTTGCGTTGGTTAGCCACCATACTTGCTTAGTCGCTGCTGCAACCTCACCACTTTACCCCTTCCTTTCCCATTAAGCTTTGCTAGTCTTGATACCCATGGTAATGGGATTGCTGAGTCCTCGTGGCTCACCAGATACTTCCAAAACCAGTTTGCAGGTGCCTATTTTACCGAGTAGGTGACGCAACCAAGCTCAAGGAGGAGCTTGATGAAGATCCTTCCCTTTGTGTTGTTTCGTTCTAGTTGATCAGTAGTGGAGCCCAGTTGGGGTCGATCGGGGACCTTTGTCGCATTTGGGGTTCTTCTTTTATTTTGGTTCCGTAGTCGGACCTTGATTGTTTATTGTTTGATGTAATGCTTTATTCATGTATTTCTGTGAAGTGGCGATTGTAAGCCAACTATGTATCTCTTTCCCTTATGTACAACATGGGTTGTGTGAAGATTACCTCACTTGCGACACTGCTTTCAATGCGGTTATGCCTCTAAGTCGTGCTTCGACACGTGGGAGATATAGCCGCATCGAGGGCGTTACATGCTGGCATGAGGAACTTACACTCACTCGTCAAGAAGAAGCATGTCATTGGCATCGAAGATGTCAAGTTCAAGAAGGATCATCTGTGTGGTGCATGCGAAGCTGGAAAGATGACTAGGGCAAAACACCCCTCGAAGACAATCATGACAACATCTCAACCCTTCGAGCTGTTACACATGGACTTATTCGACCTACTCACTACTCCACCCTCACAACAATTGCTTGTCCGTATGGCTTCAGAATTGTTGATGACTACTCAAGATACACATGGGTTCATATAATTCTCTACAAGACTGAAGTTCAAGATGTCTTCAGACGCTTCACGATCGAGCAATGAACAATTATGGCGTGAAGATCAAGCATATCGAAGTGACAATGGCAATCAATTCAAGAACACCAGACTTGATCTCAGATCCGGATACAATGGGAATCACTCATGAGTTCTCTCTCCCATACACACCTCAAAGAAATGGCATCGTTGAACGCAAGAACAGAACCCTCATTGAGATGGCTCGAACAATGCTCGATGAATACAAGATACCAAGAAAGTTCGGCTCAAGCTATTGATACAAAGATGTCACATCATCAATCGTGTCTACATCCATAAGCTTCTGAACAAAACATCCTATGAGCTCCTAACTGGCAAGAAGCCAAATGTCAGTTACTTCAGAGTATTTGGAGAAACGTGCTGGATCAAGGATCCTCATCACAATTCAAAATTTGCACCTAAAGCTCACGAAGGCTTCATGCTTGGCTATGGAAAGGATTCACACTCTTACAGAGTCTTCAACCTCTATCTCTACAAAATCGTCGAAACTGTGGATGTGAGATTTGATGAAACCAATGGTTCACAAAGAGAACTCCTACCAAGTACACTAGATGAAGCTCCTCCAAGCGAATCTATCAAGCTGATGGGAACTGGTGAAATCATGCCTTCTGAAGCACAGCCTGAAGAGGAACTTATCATTTCTGCCCCAAATCAACTTGAAGACAATGCTCAGACCGAAGACAATCCTCCCAATGATGACAATGATCAGCAAGAGCAATGTCTTCGTCCTGTTCATCCTCGTGTTTGCAAATGAAGTAAAAATTGAGAAGATAATTGACAGCATCAATGCACCTGGTCCACTGACTCGCTCAAGAGCAACACAGTTAGCAAATATCTGTGGGCACTTTTCATTTGTGTCAATATTAGAACCCAAGAAAGTTGCTGAAGCTTTTATGGAACCTGAATGGATTCAAGCCATGCAAGAAGAACTTCAACAGTTCAAGCTGAATAATGTTTGGGAACTTGTCAAGCGACCTGACCCTCGCAAGCACAACATTATTGGAACAAAATGGATATATCGAAACAAGCAAGATGAGCATGGTCAAGTTGTCAGAAATAAAGCACGTCTTGTGGCTCAAGGATATACTCAAGTAGAAAGAATTGACTTCGATGAAACATTTGCTCCTGTGGCTAGGCTTGAAGCTATTCGCAAACTGCTAGCCTACGCTAATCATCACAAGATCTTGCTGTACCAAATGGATGTGAAAAGTGCATTTCTCAATGGCAAGATTGAAGAAGAAGTGTATGTCGCTCAACCACCTGGCTTTGAAGATCCAAAACATCCTGATATGGTGTACAAGCTAAACAAAGCACTGTATGGCCTCAAACAAGCTCCTCGTGCATGGTATGATACGATCAAAGACTTCCTGAAGAGCAAAGGCTTCAAACCTGAATCCCTCGATCCCACACTCTTCACGAAGACATATGATGGTGAACTGTTTGTGTGCCAAATATATGTGGATGACATAATCTTCTACCGCACCAACCGAAGTATAGTGATGAGTTTGGGTACATGATGCAAGAGCAATATCGATGTCCATGATGGGTGAGCTGAAGTTCTTCCTTGGTCTTCAAATTCACAAGAAAGGAATGGCATCTTCATATCTCAAGAAAAATAACTCAAAGATTGTCTCAAGAAGTTTGGAATGGAAGACGCAAAGGCTACACAACGCCAATGCCGACCAAACACCATCTTGGTCCTAACGACAATGGTAAAGAGTTCGATCAAAAGGTATACCGCCCATGATTGGTTCTTTACTTTATCTATGTGCATCTAGGCCAGATATTATGCTTAGTGTTTGCATGTGTGCTCGATTCCAAGCGGCACTAAAGGAATCGCATCACTTAGCCGTGAAGCGAATTCTTAGATATTTGGCTTACACCCCAACACTCGGATTATGGTATCCCAAGGGCTCAAAATTTGATTTGGTTGGATTCTCGGATGCTGATTATGTTTGGTGACAAGGTGGATCGCAAGTCTACATCGGCACATGTCACTTTCTTGGTCGATCACTTGTCTGTTGGTCTTCAAAGAAGCGTAACTGTATCACTCTCAACTGCTGAATTTGAATACATTGTGCTGGATCTGTTGTGCTCAAATTCTATGGATGAAGCAAACTCTCAAGGACTATGGCATCAACTCAAACAAGTACCTCTCTTCTGCGACAACGAAAGTGCCATCAAGATAGCCAACAATCCAATCCAAAGACTCAAGACAAAGCACATTGAAATTCGCCATCACTTTCCCGAGATCATGTCATGAAGAAAGATATCAACATCATTCATGTCAACACTGAAGAGCAACTGGCAGATATCTTCACAAAGCCCTTGGATGAGAAAAGGTTTGTCAAGTTACGGTGTGAGCTAAATGTCTTGGAATCCTCTAATGTCCTGTGAAAAGGCACACATCCTAACACTTATGCATGTTGATGACTTAGATGTGCAACACACGAAGTAATGTATATCTTCTATCAATGAAGACTTACACTCTGAGTGTGAATACATTAACATGGAATTTGACTTTGGAGCGCCACAATAATTGTGCGCCGTGTCTGGGTCTAATACTTCCTATACGGTGGGTAACGCCACCACCAAATTTCTCTGTTTGAAGTGTTTCACTCATGGCGTTATTTTTGCAAAGACTTCGCATTTGTCTTGTCTTCAGTTTCAATTTATCTTCATGATTTTCTTCACTATGATGATTTGATTGCTTTCTAATATACATATATACTGGTGTTCTGTCCTCTACAGCATTCACTTATAGCTATGTCTTCAATTTGAATCCTTGAACTAAGTGAATGTGATCGGACCCTAACCTCTCTATGCTTTCTATCTCAAACTCTATCTGTCCAAATCATATGCATTCTATTGAAACTATCAAATGTCTTCTCTGCGTCCTAGTCAGCAGAAGGCAAAGAGACAAACATTAAATCTGTCTTAATTGACTTACCTTTATTGTTGAAATCCGGAGAAGCCGGAACAACTCTCCAACATGCCTGGCGGGCGTGGGAACGTGGGACAACTCTGAGTATGTTGCATGCTTGCCACATGCCCCTCAGATGTGAACCGCCAGGGGCACCAGCGTAATTGCGCTATGCTGCACACCTACTTATAAATACTGTTGGGGAACGTAGTAATTTCAAAAATTTTCCTACGCACACGCAAGATCATGGTGATGAATAGCAACGAGAGGGGAGAGTGTTGTCCACATACCCTTGTAGACCCGGCGAAGCGATCACAACGTAGAGGAAGTAGTCGACGTTCTCCTCGCGATCCGACCGATCCCGACGCCGTTATCTCGGCGCCCGAGTTCTTGACACACGTACAGCTCGATGACGCCCCTCAGACTCGATCCAGCCGAGTGTCGAGGAGAGTTCCACAAGACGACGGCGTGGTGGACGATCTTGATGTTTCACCGCAGCAGGCTTCGCTTAAGCTTCATGACAGTATAACCGAGGTGGAATATGGTGGAGGGGGCACCGCACAAGGCTAAGGAACGATCCGTAGATCTAACTTGTGTGTTCTAGGGTGCCCCCGCCTCGTATATAAAGGAGCAGGGGAGGGGCCGGCCGCCAAGGGAGGCGCTGCCAGGAGTCCTACTCCCTCCGGAGTAGGATTCCCCAATCCTAGTTGGACTAGGATTCCTGAGGGGAAAGAGAGAGGGGGGGCGGCCCCTTTCCTAGTCCTAGTAGGACTAGGGAAGGGGAGGCCTTGACCACCTAGGGCTGGCCCTTCTCCTTTCCACTAAGGCCCACTATGGCCCATTTACCTCCCGGGGTTCCAGAACCTCCCTGCCGGTAAATTCTGTTTCGTTCTCGAACCATTCCAACTCCAAACATAGGCTTCCAATATATCAATCTTTATGTCTCGACCATTTCGAGACTCCTCGTCATGTCCGTGATCACATCCGGACTCAACTTCTTCGGTACATCAAAATACATAAACTCATAATAACTATCATCGAAACCTTAAGCGCATGGACCCTACGGTTCGAGAACAATGCGATATGACCTAGAACTATTCACGGTCAATAACCAACAGCGGACCTGGATGCCCATATTGGTTCCTACATATTCTACGAAGATCTTTATCGGTCGGACCGCATAACAACATACGTTGTTCCTTTGTCATCGGTATGTTACTTGCCCGAGATTCGATCGTCGGTATCCAATACCTAGTTCAATCTCGTTATCGCAAGTCTCTTTACTCGTTCCGTAATACATCATCTCACAACTAACTCATTAGTTGTAGTGCTTGCAAGGCTTCGATGATGTGCATTACCGAGAGGGCCAGAGATACCTCTCCGACAATCGGAGGACAAAACCTATTCTCAAATACGCCAACCCAACATCTACCTTTGGAGACACCTGTAGTACTCCTTTATAATCACCCAGCTCACGCTGTGACGCTTTGGTAGCACCAAAGTGTTCCTCCGTAAACGGAGTTGCATAATCTCATAGTTACAGGAACATGTATAAGTCATGGATAAAAGCAGAGCAACATACTAAACGATCGTGTGCTAAGCTAATGGAATGGGTCATGTCAATCGATCATTCTACTAATGATGTGACCTTGTTTAATCAAATAACAACTCTTTGTTCATGGTTAGGAAACATAACCATCTTTGATTAACAAGCTAGTCTAGTAGAGGCATACTAGTGACATGTTGTTTTGTCTATGCATTCACACATGTATCATGTTTCCGGTTAATACAATTCTAGCATGAATGATAAACATTTATCATGAAATAAGGAAATAAATAATAACTTTATTATTGCCTCTAGGGCATATTTCCTTCAAATACTTGTCCCCTGCGGTAAAGAAATCCTTCTTCCACCTCTCCACCTCGTCAAAACCCTAGCGCCACCGCTAGCTCTCGACGACGCCGGCGACGAAGCGCTTAGCTGCCGCGACTTCTCCGACGCCGTCGTCACGCCGGCCACGGACATCATACTCTCCGCCGTCGCCGTAGGTGTCCTCCGTCGCCAAGTTAGGGCACGGTGGGCTGAACTGCTCGGTCTCCTATTCATCTCATCTAGCAGTTCTTCGTGCGGTAATTATAACTCTATTTTTACTGCCTTTTTGATCTTTAAAGATTCATCCTATCTACCAAAAGTGGTTTATGTCTACACAATGTTAGATCTATTCTGTCTGCATCTCATATTGCCTAGTCTATTCACTTGAATTTCATGTCTAGTTTGGTTCCTCACTTGTACTTATTCACGGATTCGTACAAATCTGGAACCAACTCACATCACCTAAGTGAATGTCTTCGCATCATGAGGTCAATGTCTTCAAACTGATTTATCTTCAAAATCTTCTGAGAATGCATATGACCTCTTCCCCTTCCCTCGCATCTCTAATGCTGTCACAGGCACATGTCCGTGGGAGAATCCCTTGGTTCTCATAGTCTGCATTCGTTTGCAGAATACTTACAACATCACATTGATTCTCCTAAAGCCAGTTCCTACTTGACCAGCAAGCGTAAGTCTCTAAAGCCATTGAACATCTTGAAGCCATTCAGTTTGAAGTTCATGGCTGCAGAAAAATCAGCAAGGAAGGGTGGCAGACAACGCCGAGAAGGAACATCCAAAGATCTGCCTGATGACCTAGCAGAACTATACAAGACAGATCCTGAAGAGACTTATCATCAGCGCAAGACACGAATCCAATGGATTCGACGCTATTGGGCTGAAGAATGGTTCAATACAAGTTTGTAACCAAGGAATATGCAGAGAAGAATGCTATCAAGAGACCATGGGGTGATATTCTCTATCGAGGCCTTCAACCCAAGAACAGAGCTGAAGCTATTGCGCAAGGCTTCTATCCTTGCATGGTCCATGGACCTCAGCCTGAGAACGCCTATCCCACATCATTACTCTGGTGTCCTGACGATGCTCTCTTCAAGTGCAACCTTCAGTTCGCTCAGGCTTCGGCCAAGAAAAACAAGAAGTCATTGGGATTAGACTTCAACCCTGGTCCCTCTGCTCCCCGTGCTGACGGCTCCCGTGATGCAGAACCGAATGTCATCGGCCCCTTCTCCAACCTTGACGCCCTCATCACCTACATCGTGGTCCAGGGTGCCAGAGTAGATCATTCTGATAATGATGATGACACTGATGAAGCCCCAGCTCCTCCCCCGAAGCCGCAGAAGCAAAAGAAGCTAAAGGCTTCAAGATCAGCTGCACCTCCAAAAGCTTTACGTGCGAAGCCTCTGGCCACTGCACCTCCCGAAGCGGCAGTGCGATCAAGATCAATCTCAGATCTCCTAGAAGACGGAGAAGAAAAAGCAACTTGTCAGGCATACTGATCAAGCCTTGACACCTGCCGCCATTCTGCGTGAAGAACCCATCGATCTGTCCAGTGATGAAGATCTTCCTCATGATGCCCTTGAGCAACTGATAAAGAGCAATGAAGAAGCAGAAATCTTCAACAACTTGCCTCTCTTTGATGTGGCAATCATCCATAACTTCATTGATGAGTGGTTTGACACCCCCAATCTCAGCCTTGAAGATTTGCAGCTTCCCATTGGCCTCAGCGTCTCCTTCAATGGCGCCATTGCTTCTGAGCTAGCTCTCGCTTAGCGCATCGTTGAGCTGAAGAACAAGATTGATTATGAGAAGGCTCAATTCAAGAAGCATGTGGCCAAGCTAAGTGTTCAAGACGTTAGAAACTTCAAGGTCATGCTGCATGAGCTTAAAGAAGCTTTTCTCAAGAAGCGCCAAGAAGCTCAAGGCTCAGGTGAGTGCATGAAGAGTTTGGCTGATAAGTGTGTGCTTGCCTACAATGAGGCAGAGAAGCGAAAATCTCTTGGCCGCCCTGGCATTGACCCCTGGATGGCTGCAAAGAAGAAGAAGTCATCTACCGCTCCACCTGCGCCTTCAAGTCAAGAAGCTCCTCGCATTATCTTCCCAAGCAGCATGACTGGCTCGAAGCCAAAGGTCACCACAACCGCTTCTGAACATAAGAAGACGAGGGCTGCCGAGGCTGAAGCCAGAAAAAGGAAGAATCCTGAAGCCTCTGATGCTGCTCTCTCCAAGAAGAAGCGCAAGACCAAGAAGACTAGGGCTGCTCCCACAGAGCCCTTAATTGTTGAACCCATTTCAGTGGTTCGCCTTGCATCAGAACATCAAGAAAGAAGGATGATAGTTCATGAGCCTGCTTCCACAGAGGCTCACGAAGCTGAAGATATTCCAAAGAAATTAACCCACACGCTGAAGACATTGGTCAAGATGACAATGTTGAAGATGATGAAGTTCTTCCTCAGATTGAACACAATGTGGTATCATCGCCTATTCTAACGAACAGCAAACTCATCAGCATTGGTCATCCTCTGACGCCAACTGATCAGGATGCACCGTGGGCTGATCACCCACAGCAACAAGACTCCCCCAGTACTCCCCTACAACAACAACAAGCTACACCACCCGTGCAAGAAGAAGATGAAGACTTTGAGGCCCAGCCAACTCCATCTCCACAGCGCTGCAAGATTTCGCAGCTTCGCAGGGACAAAGGCCTCAAGTCCCTCTGTCGAGCGTTTCAAAAGGAGAAGTGCAACACCAACCTGTTGCACGTCAAGTATTTTCTGAACCCACTCCAACTGTGAATGTCTTCGTGTCCGAAGCCCAAGCTGCTGAAGACATTCTGGTTGCATCAGCCGATGAGAATCAAGAAGACGTACGTGTCCCTACTTCCCCAGTTATTGAAGAAGCTATTCCTGATGTGAACGTGCCAGTGTCCGACCCTCCTGTTCATCAAGTGGAGATTGAAAATGTTGAAGCTTCCACCACCAACGCCAATAAAGTCAATGACGTAGTCATGGCTGAAGCCAATGTGGAGCTTGAACCAACCGGTGTGCCTGAAGCTAATGAGGCCACTGCACCTGAAGCTAATGAGGCAACTGCTCCCGAAGCACCTGTTGTGCAGCTTGAAGCCTCAGCTATTGCCACTACTCATGTTCTGCCACCAAGGCCCGATACAATTGAGCAAGCATACAGTCATGGTCAACTAACCACTGTTTGATGGCCCATTCTGGTACCTTCGCCTACTGCCTCTGGTTCTTAATTTGATTATCATGTTGAGCATAGGCCTCAGGTCCAGAAGCCAAAGCCAAGACTGCCAAGGTTTCTAGGTACTGCAAACTCACCAGGGTCCTTCAATGCTAATGGCTTCAAAAGCCACAATACCTTCTTTGACAGCGCCAAGAACCCCTACTCAAAGCCAAGGATATCATCGATCGCTTCGAGCTATCAACAACGGTTATTACTCCTGCGTTCAGATGATCAAGGGCGATTTTCCTCATATGCGCCTTTGACACCGGGTTATTGTTGGACTGCCGTGCTTAGAAGAAGCACTTGATTGCTTTCGTGATGCTGGTCTCGCTCAACTTTGTGATGCATAAAGAACACCGGAATGAAGAACTATTGCTTCAATTCTATGCTACCCTCCACATTCAAGGGCTACAACAGAGACATCAAGACATGTGTTCTTGAGTGGATGACCGAAATGTTCATCATGAAGCCAAAGCTCGATATCATTGAGCTTACAAAGCTAGCCACTCTGGAGAGCTATATGAACCTGATTGTCAACTACACCGCAATGCATTGGAGAGCATCTTCCATAAGCCAGAACCAAACATGAGCCAGATGTTGAGCATGATGAAGCCTTTGCCATCTGATGCTGAATATCCAACGGAGTTCTTTGTTGATGACCTTGAGTATCTGCCTCGCACCATATATCACATCATCAGGCGAACTCTATGGCCTATCAAAGGACATTCATCAGCGGCCAAGCTTGAAGGAGCTATGAAGACTTTGGTCTTCTACATTCTCAATGGCATCAGCTTCAATACTCAAGAATTCCTCATCAGGCAACTTGCTGCTTCTGGATCTGACCTTTTTGGTCTGAAGTTCTATGCTCCTTGGGTCATGCGCCTCATCAAGAGACACTCATTTGTCAACTATCAACCCTCTGCTCGCAATCATCTGATCTTTTTACCAGAGGTTGATATGTTAGTTGAAGCCATATACTCTGAACCTACCAAGAAGCCTCTTTGTCTTCAAAATGCCGAGCACCAAAGCTTCACTCAACCCATTGAAGGCGTCCAAGCAGCAACACGAATCTATCCAATGGCTGGAAATACTCGTCTGCCTCATCGTGCACCTACTGAAGCCACTGAAAGCACCATTGCCCAAAGGCCTCGGAAGCGTTCTCGCGTTCTCAATGACCGAGAACTTCTTGTGGCACTTCATCAGAAACAAGATAAGCATCACTATTGGCTCAAGAGACAGATGCAAAGCCTCTTGGTGGATGTCAATCGCATTCAAAACCTTGCCACCAAGAATGCATTTGTGGCTCATGAAACTTGCCGGAGATCATGGAAGAGTTTGACGCTGCTTAGTGATGAAGCAGATCTTCAAGACGATGGCTTCAATGAAAGATTCAAGTTCGACTCCACTCTTCCACGGACTGCTGTCCTACGTCGAACTCCATCTCTTGAAGACTCTGACTATTCCTCCTCCGCGGCAACTGTGAATGCCAGAGTGATAGATGATGAAGATGATGCTACTTTACCGCCTCCTACTACTGCACGCATCGACACTGCACCAAGTACGTCTGCACCGCCAACCGACAACGACAACCCTGCTGCTTCACCTACTCATGAGGACGAGTAGATGCTCTATGACTTCAAACCTTTTTGGTCATTACTGACAAAAGGGGGAGAAGCGTATGAGTTGATAGTCTTCAAGCGGGTTCATATGGGCGGTTGCATTATATTTTGCCTCGTGCTTACAACTCTTGCTTTTGAAACATTTGGTTCTTTGAGTTGTAACAAATAAACTCAATGGTCGTCTGCTACTTATTTGCTTTATCATGATGAGATTATAAATTCCACATGTGCGACGATAACTTCCGCACTTAGATCATTCTGCAGACGTCCATTTTTCATTATGCATGTCATTCTATTTGCTATATCATTTCATGCATGATGAAGTATCTTCATAAGTTGAAGTGGATCTCCACAAGTACAACCTGCCATGTGCATTTGCATTCCAAAAGCAAATTACTTATATGCTCATCTTCAGGGGGAGCCCTTGCTACTTATGAAGATAATTCCCTATCCTTTACAATTTCACATACTTTATCCCCGTTGAAAACTTCAACCAGTTTGTCATCAATAACCAAAAAGGGGGAGATTGTAAGTGCATCTAGTGCCACCCCTAGTTGGTTTTGGAGTATTGACGACAAAGTTGGTTGAGGGACTAATGCGTTTGTGAGAATTGCAGGATAACGCAGGTAGTGTCCCTCATTGATTCGGTTTACCTACCGGAGATGACCCCTAAAAATGTATGAAGACATTGAAGACAATGGTGGTATGAGAAGATATTCATATTGAAGACTATGACCTGAGAAGACATTACGTGAAGACTATGGAGCGCGAAGACTGTGTGGTTTTTCTTTGTTGAGTCATAGGAACCACCGTACTGTTAAGTGCGGTCCAAGTGAACTAAGTCAGAGTGACTGAAGTGATGCTCAACCCAAATCCTATGTCTTCGAGCAAAGACAATGAGAGCAAATCTTATCCAGAGCTGGATGAGTCATCTTTGCTTGTAGCCCAAGTAAAGTTGTCGTGTGTGTTTGAAATCTGACCGTTGGAACACGTGTCAGTTCCTTAGTGACCCAGGGTCATTTTGGACAAATCAGGTCGGGTTGCCCAGTGGCTATAAATAGCCCACCCCCTACACCATAAATTGGTGGCTGCTCAGAGTTTGTGCACAGCTTTTGTCGTTTGAGAGCAACCCACCTCGAAGTCTTTGAGAGAGAGAAATTCTTGCGAGGACAAAGCCCAAACACCCAGAGCCAAAGAGTGTTAGGCATCACTAAAGTCTTTTTGTCTGTGTGACCTGAAGACTTATTACACTTGAGGACTGTATCCTCCAAATGTTAGGCGTCGCGTTCTGAGCATCCAAGAGTCATTGTGGATTGCCGGTGAACGAAGTCTGTGAAGGTGTGGAAGTCTACATTGAAGACTTACCAGAGCGATTGGGCGAGGACTGGGTGTCCTTAGCTCAAGGGGAATAAGGTGAAGACACGGTCTTCTGAGTTAAATCTCAACCTCCCTAACCAGACGTACAGTTGTCACAGCAACTGGAACTGGTCCAACAAATCATGTGTCTTCAACAAGTGACTGGTTCTATCCCTTTCCATCCTTTACTTAAGTTTGTATTCGTGAACTCATTGCCTATCTGTCGTACCTGTTTGACTTCATTGCTTGACTACTATCGTTGATTGGCTTCATACTATCTTCCATCCTGATCCTTACTACTTAGCTGCTACTAGTCCTGTACTTTCATATCATTGCATACTTGGCTATGGCTTGCTTATGGTAGTTTATCTTCCACTGTATATCAATTAGGGCATTTCAATTGTTTGTCTTCGAAACTTCCAAGTTTTGAAGACTTCCATAAAAATCGCCTATTCACCCCCCTCAAGTCGATACTAGCATTTCCATGATAGCATGCCTCCCACTTATGATGATTATATTGATGAAAGTGGGTTTGGAAGAGTGTCAACTTTAGGAAGTAGTGATCCCACTATTTTGGAGGATGTTGAATTTTATTGTGATGAATACGAAAGTGGATTTGGAAGAGTGTCAACTTTATTTAGTGATTCCACTATCTTGGGAGAGGTTTCAATCGATTATGATGAGAACGAAGTTGCTACTTATAATGATTATTGTGATGAAATTTATGCTATAAAAAGTAGTGATGATTATATTTACAAATCTTGTCATGATTATGGTTACCCTTTTTCTGAACATTACTCTTTTAATGTGGAAACAATTTTTAGTGTTCAAGTCTCTTATGATACTCCCACTATTCCAAATGAGAAGAATTTTGCTTATGTGGAGAGTAGTAATTTTTTTATGCTTGTAGATCATGAAAAGAATGCATTAGGTGTTGGTTATATTGTTGAATTCATTCATGATGCTACTGAAAATTATAATGAGGAAGGAATATATGCTTGTACGAATTGCAATAATGTCAAGTTTCCTCTCTATGTGCTTCAAGTTTTGAACTTATGCTTGTTTTACCTTCCTATGCTTGTTGATTATTGTTCCCATAAGTTGTTTGCTCACAAAATACCTATGCATAGGAAGTGGGTTAGACTTAAATGTGCTAGTCATATGCTTCATGATGCTCCCATTGTGCTTCAATTCTTATCTTTTATGTGAGCATCATTGTCATCATCATGCCTAGCTAGAAAGGCATTAAAGAAAAGCGCTTGTTGGGAGACAACCCAATATTTACCCTTACTGTTTTTGTATGTCCACATGATCATGCTACTGTAGTAATCATGTTTTATAGCTTTTGTTTTAATAAAGTGCCAAGTAAGACCTTTAGGATAGCTTACGGTGATAGTTGTGTTGATCCTGCTGAAAATCAGAAACTTGTGCACCCAGTAAATTAGTTTTGTTAATTCACAAAAACGTCCTTCTTATCTGATTCTTTTTTCTCTGGATTTTTAAACAAATTTATTAGGACTTCCTAATTTGGTAGGATTTTTGGAGTTTTGGAAGTATACGGTTGATACAGATTACTACAGACTGTTCTGTTTTTGACAGATTCTGTTTTCTATGTGTTGTTTGCTTATTTTGATGAATCTATGGCTAGTATTAAGCGGTATGAACCATAGATAAGTTGAAGTACAGTAGATATTACACCATTATGAATTTAGAATGAGTTCATTACAGTACCTAAGTGGTGGTTTTATTTTCTTATACTAACGGAGCTTACGAGTTTTCTATTGAGTTTTGTGTTGTGAAGTTTTTAAGTTTTGGGTAAAGATTCGATGGACTATGGAATAAGGAGTGGCAAGAGCCTAAGCTTGGGGATTCCCAAGGCACCCAAGGTAATATCCAAGCACAACCAAGAGCCTAAGCTTGGGGATGCCTCGGATGGCATCCCCTCTTTCGTCTTCGTTCATCGGTAACTTTACTTGGAGCTATATTTTTATTCGCCACTTGATATGTGTTTTGCTTGGAGCGTCATTTTCTTTTGTTAGTTTTTGCTTGCTGTTATTTATATTAATGTTTTGCATCTTTAGTTTCAATAAAAAAAGTCAAGGATAGCCTTTGCCATGCTTATTTTGCTAGTATACATGTTGCTGTTTGAAAACAGAAAGTTTACCATTGTTGCAAAAATTGCTGTTTGAAAACAGAAAGTTTACCGCTGTTGCAAAAATTCCCTAGAAAATTCAGAGCACGATATAATGTTGAAACGTTTTGCATATTGAGATCTGATAAATTATTTAGAGTGGGAATTTTATTTCATAATTTTTGGAGTTAGGGAAGTATGATGAATCTTGCATTATTTACAGACTATACTGTTTTCACAGATTGCTGTTAGGGTTGCACTGTTTGCAAAAGTTTGCATGTTTAATGATTCTATTTGAGGATAGGAGTATTAAATATGCAGAGGCATTTAGTATGCAATGTTGAATAATAATTTTAGTGATTTGTCACAGTATAAAATGATAAGGTTTTGCATTGGTTTATACTAACCTATCTCACGAGTTCTTGTTGAGTTTGTTGTGGATGAAGCTTTTGATAAAAAGAGAAACCATTATATGAGAGGAATTAAGGAGACACAAAAGTTCAAGCTTGGGGATGCCCAAGGCACCCCAAGATAATATTTCAAG
The DNA here is from genome assembly GCA_021437245.1 of Aegilops speltoides. Classification (NCBI taxonomy): domain Eukaryota; kingdom Viridiplantae; phylum Streptophyta; class Magnoliopsida; order Poales; family Poaceae; genus Aegilops; species Aegilops speltoides. The sequence goes on along the minus strand of CM038147.1, from coordinate 436,688,565 downwards.
AAGTCTCAAGCATCTAAGCTTGGGGATGCCCTGTTAGGCATCCCACCTTTCTTCTTCAACAACTATCGGTTAGTATCGGTTGAGCCTAAGTTTTTGCATCTTCACATGAGTTGTGCTATCCTTTAATTGTCATTTTGTTTTGTTTTGCTTGCTGTTTGAATACAATACCAAGATCTGAATTTCTTTAATGAGAGAGAGTCTTCATATAGTTACATAATTATTTAGCTACTCTTTGATCTTCACTTATATCTTATGAGTAAATGGTTGAATGAGTTGATTGTCATAAATTTGAAATTATATATGTTTCATTTGCTTATCCCATGGGGAGTAATGACTTCACATCTTAGAGGTAGAGCTTGTAAATTTATTGAATGTTAGCAAGTGTTGTATTGGTCATTTGAACAATTCATGAAAGAATATTGAAGGAAGAGAGATTTCACATATAAATACATTATCCTAGACATCTTTTATAATTGGGAGCACTCATTAAGTATGACTTGCTAAAGAGTTGATGTTGGACAAGGAAGACAACGTAATGGTTTACGTTTTCCAACATCTCAATTAAAGTATACTGTCATGGATAAGGTTTCAAATAGCGGCCGCTATGACCAATATTGCGGCCGCAATAGCGGTAGCGCAGGCCAGCCGCTACAAGTTGAACGTTGCGCTCGCTAATAGCGTGATTGGTACGATGCGGCCGCTATATCGGCTGTTAGAGCACAATAGCGGGCCTTTCTGTAGCATAGGCTGTGGTCATAGCGGACAACTGAAGAAATTATCCTACTTATAAATTAGGGATGCACATCCCATCGGTCAACCCTAGTTTGACCCACTCCTCTTATCCTATCCCCTTCTCCTGGCGGCGGGCGGTGGGCGACGGGCGGCTACACTTCCCAGCGGCGGTGCGGATAACGCCGGAGGCCGGACGGAGAGGCGAAGCTAGGCTCCTGGCTCCTGTTGGCGCCCTTTCCTGGCCGCCAATGGGCTGGTGCGGGCCGACACAGCGAGTCAGCGCCTCGGCGGGCAGTACCTCACGAGGACGTCGGTGCTCAAGCTCAACTCCATCGTCTCTTCCTGGTCCCTGCTCAACGCCCCATCGTCCCATCCCCATCGGGTCCACGCCCCAATCAGTTGCTCCACTCCCTAGCTCGCAATCTTCAGTCTCGCAGCTCATCACCTCAAGGTTCTCTGCTTTTCCTTTATATATACCGGGTCGGTGCATAGTACTGCTTGTGATAGTACTGGACAAGTGCTAGTCTCTTTGATGGTACCTATAATCGACGATAGTGCTCCGGAGTATCTTCGCAACACTAGCACTTACAGAGTTACGCTTAGTAGACAATTAACAAAATTCTCCTGCGACATAGTATCTTCGATGCATAGCTTTGTAGAGTAGTTAGCGACAAAATTCCTCAAGGTACGACTTGCGCTTCTGAGAGACAAAATTAGGGGAGCTCAGCTCATATAACAGTCCATAGTATCTTCGATAGCACTGACACAGATGAAACTTACATCCCTGTTCGATTCCCGTTGCATTCGATAGCTCTGCTCATAGAATAGTACAGTGCATATTTGCTACTAGTATATAGGTGTGCCTCGTGATTGCATTCCTGTTAATATAGCAAATGAAACTTGCACAATATTGTCTTTATAAATTCAGTTCAGTTGTAATTTCTTTTGTACAACCAACCAGGCTACATTCAGTTTACTTGCAATTCTTTTGTACTTTATTGACACATTCAGTTTAGTGGTAATTTCAAAATAAAAAATAGCTATCTGCACTTGTAATTCAGTCAAATAGCTTATGCTTTTTTTGCAGTAGTAGGCTACTAGCACAATGTCTTCAGCAGGCTCAGGGGCATCTTCTACAACCATAGCCGGAAGAACAAGAAAATATCCTGCCTAGTGATGTTGAAGAATAGGAGGAAGAGGTAGAGAATCAAGAAGTTAAGGAAGATATTGATTAAGAAGACCAGGAAGTTGAGGATGATATTGATTACGAAGACCAAGAAGTGGACATGGATCTGACTGGACAAGTCTATGTGATGTGTCCTACCGATATTTTTGTTTGCATGGTTACATGGGTGAATACTATCCAGATGGATAGTTATAGTCTATATGCTTATATAAATGATGATTGTTCAATTCAAGTGTCAGATTGTTGTCAACGTACATAATAATCTCAAATTTGCAAGTGTTTTTACAAATCCGTTATGTGGACATAGCGTCCGCAATATCGCCCGCTATCTGCACTCCGCTACATCAACCTCAATCTGCTATCACCCCGCTATCCGCTATTTAAAACCTTGGTCATGGATCATTCAAAGATGTTGAGCTTGCCTTTCCCCCTCATGCTAGCCAAAATTCCTTGCACCAAGTAGAGATACTACTTGTGCTTCCAAATATCCTTAAACCCAGTTTTGCCATGAGATTCCACCATACCTACCTATGGATTGAGTAAGATCCTTCAAGTAAGTATCATCGGTGCAAGCAATAAAAATTGCTCTCTAATTATGCATGACTTATTAGTGCAGAGAAAATAAGCTTTGTACGATCTTGTTATGGAAGCAATAAAAGCGACCGACTGCATAATAAAGGTCCATATACAAGGGGCAATATAAAGTGACGTTCTTTCGCATTAAGATTTTGTGTATCCAACCCTAAAAGCGCATGACAACCTCTGCTTCCCTCTGCGAAGGGTCTATCTTTTACTTTATGTCTTTTACTTTATGCAAGAGTCAAGGTGATCTTCACCTTTCCCTTTTTCATTTTATCCTTTGGCAAGCACTTTGTGTTAGGGTGATCCTGATATATATATATCCAATTGGATGTACCTTAGCATGAACTATTATTGTTGACATCACCCAAAGGTGAATACGTTTGGAGGCAACATTATAAGCCCCTATATTTCTCCGTGTCTGACTAAAACTTCATAACCACAAGTATTGTGTGAGTGTTAGCAATTGTAGAAGACTATATGATGGTTGAGTATGTGAAGTTTGCTAAATCAAAGCTCTGACATAGACCCTTCCTGAAAATAGGATGAATTGCAATTATTTGATGACTAAGAATGAAGTTTGCTAGTTTTCAAAAATGTTTATGGTCTATGCTTTGACATGTGAATTGCTTGTTACTTTATCCTGAGAAGTTTTATGAGATGAACTACTGTTATGACATATTATCATGCTAGAAAAGGTGATTGAAATTTTCATTGATCAAACTTGTGCACCTTCTAGCATTCACACTTCATAAATTCTTTTTTTATCATTTACCTACTCGAGGACGAGTAGGAATTAAGCTTGGGGATGTTGATACGTCTCCAACGTATCTATAATTTATGAAGCATTCATGCTATTTTATTATCTGTTTTGAATGATTACGGGCTTTATTATACACTTTTATATTACTTTTGGGACTAACCTATTAACCGGAGGCCCATCCCATATTGTTGTTTTATTGCCTGTTTCAGTATTTCGAAGAAAAGGAATATCAAACGGAGTCCAAACGGAATGAAACCTTCGGCAACGTGATTTTTTGGAAGATTATCATCCTGGAGACTTGGAGGTCAAGTCAGAAGATACTCGAGAAGCCCAGGAGATAGCCCCCCCTACAATGCGTGCCCCCTGTCTCGTGGACCCTCGAGCACCCCCGACCGACTTCTTTCGCCTATATAACCCGACGTACCCTAAAACCATCGAATATCAAGATAGATCGGGAGTTCCGCCGCCGCAAGCCTCTGTAGCCACCAAAAACCTCTCGGGAGTCCATTCCGGCACCCTGTCGGAGGGGGAATCCATCACCGTTGTCCATCTTCATCATCCCGGCGCTATCCATGACGAGGAGGGAGTAGTTCACCCTCGGGGCTGAGGGTATGTACCAGTAGCTATGTGTTTGATCTCTCTCTCTCTCTCTCTCTCTCTCTCTCTCTCGTGTTCTCGACTTCACACGATCTTGATGTATCGCAAGATTTGCTATTATAGTTGGATCTTATGATGTTTCTCCCCCTCTACTCTCTTGTGATGAATTGAGTTTCCCTCTTGAAGTTATCTTATCGGATTGAGTCTTTATTTGAGAACACTTGACGTATGTCTTGTCATGTTTATCTGTGGTGACAATGGGATATCACGTGCCACTTGATGTATGTTTTGGTAACCAACTTGCAGGTTCCGCCCATGAACATATGCATAGGGGTTGGCACACGTTTTCTTGACTCTCCGGTAGAAACTTTGGGGCACTCTTTGAAGTACTTTTATGTTGGTTGGATGAATCTGAGATTGTGTGACGCATATCGTATAATCATGCCCACGGATACTTGAGGTGACAATGGAGTATCTAGGTGACATTAGGGTTTTGGTTGATTTGTGTCTTAAGCTGTTATTCTAGTACGGACTCTTTTATAGATCGATCCGAAAGAATAACTTTGAGGTGGTTTCGTACCCTACCATAATCTCTATGTTTGTTCTCCGCTATTAGTGGCTTTGGAGTGACTCTTTGTTGCATGTTGAGGGATTGTTATATGAGCTATCTATGTTATTATTGTTGAGAGAACTTGCACTAGTGAAAGTATGAACCCTAGGCCTTGTTTCCTATCATTGCAATACCGTTTACGCTCACTTTTATCATTAGTTACCTTGCTGTTTTTATATTTTCAGATTACAAAAACCTATATCTACCATCCATATTGCACTTGTATCACCATCTCTTCGCCGAACTAGTGCACTTATATAATTTACCATTGTATTGGGTGTGTTGGGGACACAAGAGACTCTTTGTTATTTGGTTGCAGGGTTGCTTGAGAGAGACCATCTTCATCCTACGCCTCCTACGGATTGATAAACCTTAGGTCATCCACTTGAGGGAAATTTGCTACTGTCCTACAAACCTGTGCACTTGCAGGCCCAACAACGTCTACAAGAAGAAGGTTGTGTAGTAGACATCAATGGGGTTCCTCAATTCTCCCTCAAAAGGTATCCTACATACCGCACAAAAATGACGTAAAGACATTTCTTTGAAATCATCATATAAATGAAATGATACTGCAGGCGGTGACTTCTTAGGATAATAATAAAAGTTTTGCACGAAAGTATTGGTGAGTAAGAGATACTGATCGATTTGGTCGTTGATGAAACCAGTGAGATCTGCAGTCTCGATTAAAGCATAAAAGTCTTCATGAATTCTAGCTTCTTTCAAGAAATCCTCGCATGGCCATTCACACGACCGTACTTCCGCTAAGCGAGGAAGATTATACTTGGCTTTTTCCTTCTCTTCGGCTTGTTTTTCCTAAGAGCTTTGGCTAGAAGAGCCCCTCAAAAGTTTCCTTAACATTTTCTGAAAATTTCTGAAATTTTAGTAACTTCAAAATAAAAGTGAATAAAACTAAACAAGATTGATAGAAACTACTCCTACAAGTGCCTAGAGCCTATATCATGCATTGGAATTGCTTGGGACCTCAAAAAATTAACATGCAAGCTCAAGAACATGGTCACCTATGCAGCAAAAATTTGCAATGAATAAAGCACTAGATCAAAAACTAATTGGACCAATGGAGGAGTCACATACCAAGCAACAATCTCCCAAAGCAGTTTTGTGAATGGAGCTTTGAGCAAGGAGATCGAAAATCACAGCAAAACGAGCTAGAACTCGTGCTTGAGCTGGATGGGGATTTTTTTGGGTAGAAGATGAAGTGTGTGGGTGCTGGCATAAGTGGAGGGGGGGCCACCAGGCCTCACGAGAGGGGCGCGCCTATAGGGGAGGCGCCCCCACTCTCGTGGCCTGGTGCTTGCCCCTCCTGCAGTGATTTCAGTGCCTAAAATCCTCAAATAATCCAGAAAAAACATACTAAATTTGTAGGGCATTTGGAGCACTTTTATTTTTGGACTATTTTTTAATGCACGGATAATTTAGAAAACAGACAGATAATACTATTTTTGCTTTATTTATTCTAAATAACAGAAAGTAAAAAGAGGGTACAGAAGATTGTGCCTTCTAGTTTCATCCATCTCGTGATCATCAAAATGAATCCACTAACAAGGTTGATCAAGTCTTGTTAACAAACTCATTCCGAGTAACACGGAATCGGAGAAATTTCGAATAACACTAAGTTACCTCAACGGGGATATGAAAATCCCCAATAATAAGAATATCATACTTTTTCTTGACAGTAGGGAGAGGAAATTCAAAACCTCCAAAAATGATAGTTGGAACTTTTTCAATAGAATTGATGCTATGAACTTGAGATTGTTTCCTCGGAAAGTGTACCGTATGCTCATTACCATTAACATGAAAAGTGACATTGCCTTTGTTGCAATCAATAACATCCCCTGCAGTATTAAGAAAAGGTCTACCAAGGATAATAGACATACTATCGTCCTCGGGAATATCAAGAATAACAAAGTCCGTTAAGATAGTGACATTTGCAACCACAATAGGCACATCCTCACAAATACCGACAAGTATAGCAGTTGATTTATCAGCCATTTGCAAAGATATTTCAGTAGGTGTCAACTTATTCAATTCAAGTCTATGATATAAAGAGAGAGGCATAACACTAACACCGGCTCCAAGATCACATAAAGCAGTTCTAACATAATTTATTTTAATAGAGCATGGTATAGTTGGTACACCCGGATCTCCAAGTTTCTTTGGTGTTCCACCCTTAAAAGTGTAATTAGCAAGCATGGTGGAAATTTTAGCTTCCAGTATCTTTCTTTTATTTGTAATGATATCCTTCATATACTTAGCATAAGGGTTTACTTTCAGCATATTAGTTAAGCGCATACGTAAGAAAATAGGTCTAATCATTTCAGCAAAGCGCTCAAAATCCTCATCATCCTTTGACTTGGGTGGTTTAGGAGGAAAGGGCATGGGTTTCTGAACCCATGGTTCGCTTTCTTTACCGTGCTTCCTAGCAACAAAATCTCTCTTATCATAACGTTGATTCTTTGATTGTGGGTTCTCAAGATCAATAGCAGGTTCAATCTCTACATCATTGTTTTTGCTCGGTTGAGCATCAACATGAACATTATCATTAACATTATCACTAGGTTCATGTTCATCACCTGATTGTGTTTCAGCATCAGAAATAGAAATATCATTGGGGTTTTCAGGTGTGTCTACAGTAGGTTCACTAGAAGCATGCAAAGTCCTATCGTCTTTTTTTCTTCTTTTTAGAAGAACTAGGTGCCTCTAAATTATTTCTCTGAGAATCTTGCTCGATTCTCTTAGGGTGGCCTTCAGGATACAAAGGTTCCTGAGTCGTTCTACTAGTTCTAGTAGCCACTCTAACAGCAAAGTCATTTTTATTATTTAATTCATCAAGCAAATCATTCTGAGCTTTGAGTACTTGCTCAGCTTGAGTAGCAACCATAGAAGCATATTTGCTAACGAGGTGAAGTTCATCTTTAACTCTAGCTATATTATCACCTACGCGTCCTATCTCAAAAGCATTATTCTTTAACTCTCTACCAACATAAGCATTAAAACGTTCTTGCCTAGCCATGAAGTCATCAAATTCATCTAAGCATGGGCTATGAAATTACCTTTACTACCTGTGTCGGGTTATCAAGACAATATGGTTCTTCAACAGGCGGTAAAGACCATGTATTTCTTCAATAGGAGGTAAATTCTTAACATCTTCAGCTTTAATACCTTTTTCTTTCATTGATTTCTTTGCCTCTTGCATATCTTCAGGACTGAGAAATAAAACACCTCTCTTCTTCACAGTGGGTTTAGGAATAAGCTCAGGAGTTGGCTCAATTTGTTCAGGAATTACATCAGGAATTGGCTCAGGAAGAGTCCAATTATTTTCATTAGTCAATATATTATTCAATAATATTCCAGCTTCGTCGACTGTTCTTTCCCTGAAAACACCACCAGCACAACTATCCAAGTAGTCCATTATAAAAGATATCAAGTATTTAATTTTTCTTAAGAGGATGATTAGGCAAAGCATTAAGTAACCGGAGAAGCCTCCCCCAAGCTTGTGGGAGACTCTCTTCTTTGATTTGCACAAAATTATATATTTCCCGCAAGGCAGCTTGTTTCTTATGAGCAGGGAAATATTTAGCAGAGAAGTAATAAATCATATCCTAGGGACTACACACACAACCAGGAGCAAGAGAATTATACCAAGTCTTAGCATCACCCTTTAATGAGAATGGAAATATCTTAAGGATATAAAAATAGCGAGACTTCTCATCATGAGTAAACAGGCTAGCTATATCATTCAACTTGGTAAGATGTGCCACAACAGTTTCAGATTCAAGGCCATAAAAAGGATCAGATTCAACTAAAGTAATAATCTTAGGATCAACAGAGAATTCATAATCCTTATCAGTAACACAGATAGGTGAAGTAGCAAAAGTAGGGTCAGGTTTCATTCTAGTATTAAGAGACTGCTGCTTCCATTTAGCTAATAATTTCTTAAGATCATATCTATCATTGCAAGCAAAGATTTCCCTAGCAGCTTCTTCATTCATAACATAACCCTTAGAACAACAGGTAATACATAATCATTGGGAGAACCTTCATCATCACTATCATCAATAATATGTTCTTCAGTAATTTCATTCCCCCTAACTCTAGCAAGTTGTTCATCAAGAAATTCACCTAATGGCAAAGTAGTATCACGCATAGAAGTAGTTTCATCATTCATAGCAGAAGTGGCATCATCAATAACATGTGACATATCAGAATTCATAGCAGTAGCAGGTTTAGGTGTCGCAAGCCTACTAATAACGGAAGGAGAATCTAGTGCTGAGCTAGATGGCAGTTCCTTACCTCCCCTCGTAGTTGAGGGCAAAATCGTAGTTCGGTCGTCTTTCAAGTTCTTCATAGTGATCAACAGATATAAATCCCAAGTGACTCAGATAATAGAGCTATGCTCCCCGGCAACGACGCCAGAAATTAGTCTTGATAACCCACAAGTGTAGGGGATCGCAACAACTTTCGAGGGTAAAGTATTCAACCCAAATTTAGTGATTCGACACAAGGGGAGCCAAAGAATATTCTTGATTATTAGCAGTTGAGTTGTCAATTCAACCACACCTGGATAACTTAGTATCTGCAGCAAAGTATTTAGTAGCAAAAGTGGTATGATAATATAGGTAACAATGGCAAAGTAAAGATAAATGTTTTTGGGTTTTTGTAGTGATTGTAACAGTAGCAACGGAAAAGTAAATAAGCGAAGATCAATATGTGAAAAGCTTGTAGGCAATGGATCAGTGATGGATAATTATGCCGGATGCGATTCCTCATGTAATAGCTATAACATAGGGTGACACAGAACTAGCTCCAATTCATCAATGTAATGTAGGCATGTATTCCGTAAATAGTCATACGTGCTTATGGAAATGAACTTGCATGACATCTTTTGTCCTACCCTCCCGTGGAAGCGGGGTCCTAACAGAAACTAATGGATATTAAGGCCTCCTTTTAATAGAGAACCGGAACAAAGCATTAGCACATAGTGAATACATGAACTCCTCAAACTACGGTCATCACCGAGAAGTATCCCGATTATTGTCACTTCGGAATTGTCGGATCATAACACATAATAGGTGACCATAGACTTGCAAGATAGGATTAAGAACACACATATATTCATGAAAACATAATAGGTTCAGATCTGAAATCATGGCACTCGGGCCCTAATGACAAGCATTAAGCATAACAAAGTCATAGCAACATCAATCTCAGAACATAGTGAATACTAGGGATCAAACCCTAACAAAACTAACTTAATTACATGGTAAATCTCATCCAACCCATCACCGTCCAGCAAGTCTACGATGGAATTACTCACGCACGACAGTGAGCATCATGAAATTGGTGATGGAGGATGGTTGATCGTGGCGACGGCGACGAATCCCCCTCTCCGGAGCCCCGAACGGACTCCAGATCAGCCCTCCCGAGAGAGATTAGGGCTTGGCGGCGGCTCCGTGTCGTAAAACGTGATGAAACTTTCTCTCTGATTTTTTCTCCCCAAACGTGAATATATGGAGTTGGAGTTGAGGTCGGTGGAGGTCCGGGGGCCCACGAGATAGGAGGGCGCGCCCTAGGGGGGGCACACCCCCCTGTCTCATGGATAGCCTGTGGGCCCTCTGGTCTTGATTCTTTCGCCAAAAATTCTTATTAATTTCAAAAAGTGCCTCCATGGATTTTCAGGACATTCTGAGAACTTTTCTTTTCTACACATAAAACAACATCATGGTAGTTCTGCTGAAAACGGCGTCAGTCCGGGTTAGTTTCATTCAAATCATGCAAGTTAGAGTCCAAAACAAGGGCAAAAGTGTTTGGAAAAGTAGATACGTTAGAGACGTATCAGTTACCAATTGCATAGAAGTAGGCCCTCCATCCACTATTTCTACCACCAGAAGGTGGAGGAGCAGTAGATGTGGAGGGAGAAGATTGCCTTGGGGCAGAGAATGCACCTCTCCCTCTCCCGGCACCTCTCCCAGCACCTGGTGCAACACCTCTCCCAGCACCTATTGCAACACCTCTCCCAGCAGCTGCAGCTGCAACACCTCTCCCAGCACCTCTCCAAGCACCTTCTGTTCTGGCTGTTGGTGCTGTTGTAGGAGCTGGATGAGAAGTTCTTGCTACTGGTGTAGGAGCAGCAGCACCAACATTTGAATTCCTTGCAAGAGGCTTGCATAAACAAGAAGGAAAATGAGTTAGTACTTAAAAGAATGGAATGTACAAGAAGGAAAACATGTTACTACTTAAAAGAGGATTACCACATGTTTGTTCTTCCTCAAAGCCAGCTCAGGCTTCAACTGCTTCATGCTGATGAAATAGCTCTAGTATGTCATGTACACGTACCGTTGTACGTATGTAATTGTATGCTGATTGTTATATATATAGAAAGACGTGGAGAGGCTTTGCCCCACGGAAAACCCTAAACCCTATTCACAAACTTGGTATTAGAGCCTACCCTAGCCGCCGCCGCCTCTCCTCCCTTGCCGCCGCCGCCATGCCGCCAGCAGCTTCTTCAGCCGCCGCGATATCCCTTCGCCCGGCATCCACGGTGACTCCCTCCTCCGCACTCACGCTCACCACTCCCTCCGCGCTCGTCCCGATCGCCCCTGTCATCGCCCCACCCGCCGCGATGGCTCCCACACCCATCCTTCCGCCCATCGCGGTCTCGCTTGATCGCAGCAACTTCATGCTCTGGAGGGCGCTTGCCCTCTCCAACTTCGCCGGAGTGCGCCTCCAGTTTCCTCGATGGATCGGCCACCGCGCCGGCGCCGACCGTGACAACAGGCCCCGGCGATGCCGCCCGAACCGTGTCCAACCCCGACTACGAGCAATGGTGGACGCTGGATCATAAGGTGCTCGAGCATCTCCTTGGTTCGATGAGCGTGGAGATCTCCGCGCAGCTCATCGGCTGTAGGTCGGCCACCGCCGCCTGGGCGGCCGTGCGCACCATGTTCGCCGCCGAGAACAGCGTCGGCGTGTGCAACCTCCGCTGCAAGATTCAGGCGCTGCGCAAGGGAGACCGTCCCGCCAGCGAGTACATGAATAAGGTCAAGGCCCTCGCTGACTCGATGGCCGCCGCCGGCTCTCCTCTTCGTGATGGTGAGATCATCGACTATATGCTGACCGGGCTCGGCTCGGCGTTCAACCCCATCGCCGCCTCCATGAACTTCATGGGCGTGCCAATCACGCTTCCCGCGTTCTACTCCAGCGTTCTCCACTACGAGGCCCTTCAGTAGTAGCAGTCCGAGCACGAGGAATGGCAGTCCTCCGCCAACGCCGCGTCTCGGCCGGTCTACAACACTTCCGGCCGAGCCACCGATTCTGGCCGCCAGAGCGGTGGCCGCCCCTCTGCCGGTTCCCTCCCACCCAGCTCGGGCGGCTACGGCAACAACTAGGGCAATGCCTCTGGTCGTAACAACAACGGCGGTAATAGCCGCAATGGAGGAGGAAACGGAGGTGGCAACGGGGGTGGTGCAAACCGCCCTGTTGGCGTCCCGGTGCAGATATGCAAGGTTGGGGTCATGATGCGGTGGCCGCCGCGGCCGCTATGATCATACCCATCGCGCTGCCAACTCTCCGTCCATATCCTCCTCCATGAGCCACCGCCTTTGGATCACGGACACCGGTGCGACGGACCACTGACGAATGATCTTGATAAATACGCACTTCCACGGCCTTCTGGCGGGAAGGATCAAGTGCAAGTGGCAAACGGTGCAGGTTTGTCTATTTCGCATATTGGTCATTCCACTATACCCGGTTCATCTCTTCGTTGCGCAATATTCTTCGTCTACCACACATTCATCAACATCTCCTCTCCGTTTATCGTCTCGTCCTTGATAATGATGTTTTTGTGGAATTTCACCATTTCTTTTTCCTTGTCATGGACACGGCCACGAAGAAAATCCTTCTTCACGGTAGATGTCATGGTGGCCTCTACCCCATACCGTTTGGTCGCGCGTCATCATCCTCCACCCGTTAAGCGTCCCTCAGCGTCAATACCACCCCGTCCCAGTGGCACCAGCGTCTCGGTCATCCCTCGAATAATATTGTTCAACACGTTGTTAGGAATAATGATTTAGTGTGTTCTTCTGAACGTCAGACTTCCGTGTGTGATTCTTGTCAGCGTGCTAAAAGTCGACAATTTCCTTATAATTTATCACATCTTGTTTCCACTATGCCTCTTGAGTTAATTCATTCGGATGTTTGGGGGCCAGCTATTGCTTCTTCCGGAGGTTATAAATATTATGTGAGCTTTGTTGACGATTACTCTCGTTTCTCTTGGATTTATCTCCTTAAGCATAAGTCTGACATTGAGCAAGTATTTTATGCCTTTCAGGCCCATGTTGAGCGTCTTCTCCACACTAAAATCCTAGCTGTTCGATCCGGTGGGGTGGTGAGTATCCTTGGTTGCATCGTTATTTCCAGCATGGCATCTCTCATCGTGTGTCGTGCCCACACGTCTCGGCGAAGCAGCGTTCTTGAGCATAAACACCGTCATCTTGTTGAAACAGGTCTTGCTTTCTTGGCTTATTCTTCTCTCCCATTGCGTTTTTGGGATGAGGCATTTCTTCTGACATGCTATCTTATTAGTCGCATGCCCACACTGTTCTTCAACACGATACACCCATCTACCGTCTCCTTAAGGTGCACCCAGTTATAACTTTCTTCGCACTTTTGGAGTGCTTTCTTTAACCTAGTTTGCGCAAATATAATGCACACAAACTTGCTTTCCGATCCACCATGTGTGTTTTCTTGGGCTATAGTCCGATGCATAAGGGATACAAGTGTCTTGATTGTTCCACGGGGCGTATCTACATCTCCGTAATGTGGTTTCGGCGAGTCTGTTTTTCTCTATGCCACTCCACAGGGTCACCATCGATGTCTCTTCTTTGGCTGATGTTCTCTCTTTTCCTCCCATTGAACCGCTACGGTGACCATATCTTGCCAAATCGACTTGTCCTATTTGTCTCTTGACACGCTTTGTCGAGCCTGTTGCTACTGTGCGAGATTCTTGGCTCCGCCCTCTCCGGTGTCCAACATGCACGGCGCTTCCGCCCTCGCCGCCGCTCCCGTGGTGACGACCAGCCCTCCACGGCGATCGACGTGCATGGGCCATGCACGTCTCCCCGCTCGGCTCCCGTCGCTGGCTCGGCTCCGCGTCGCCAGCTCGGTCGCCGCTGGCTTGGCCTGGGCTGGCCCATCAGCCTACCGCCACGCCCGGCTCGCCCGGCCCGGCCCACGGCCCGTGGACGGGCCGGGCGAGCTGAGCGCGGTCGGGCCCGTGGAACTGGCGAGGCGGTCGGGCCTGTGGACGGGCCGGGCGAGCCGGGCGCGGCGGTAGCTGATGGGCCAGCCAGGCCGGGTGAGGCGGCGACTGAGCCTGGAGACGCGGGAGCCGAGCCAGGCGATGCGGGAGCCGAGCGGGGAGACGTGCATGGCCCATGCACGTCGATCGCCGAGGAGGGCTGGACGTCAGCCACGTGGGAGCAGCGGGCAGAGGGCGTGGAAGCGCCATGCACGTTGGACGCCGGAGAGGGCGGAGCCGAAGAATCCTGCACAGAAGCAACAGGGCCTGGGATAGGCGTGTCAGTAGACAAATAGGACAAGTCTTATTTGTGCATATGGTCACCCGTAGCCGGTTCAGTGGGAGGAAAAGAGAGAACATCAGCCAAAGAAGAGACATCGATGGTGACCCCAGGAGTGGCATAGGGAAAAACAGACTCGTCGAAAACCACATCACGAGAGATGTAGATACGTCCCGTGGAATGATCAAGACACTTGTATCCCTTATGCATCGAACTATATCCCAAGAAAACACACATGGTGGATCGGAAAGCAAGTTTGTGTGCATTCTATTTGCGCAAACTAGGCCAGCAGGCGCACCCAAAAGTGCGAAGAAAGTTATAATCTGGGTGCACCTTAAGGAGACGGTAGATGGGTGTATCGTGTTGAAGAACAGGTGTGGGCATGCGATTAATAAGATAGCATGCCGTAAGAAATGCCTCATCCCAAAAACGCAATGGGAGAGAAGAATGAGCCAGCAAAGCAAGACCTGTTTCAACAAGATTATGGTGTTTGCGTTCAGCAACGCCGTTCTGCTGAGACGTGTGTGGGCACGACACACGATGAGAGATGCTAGTGCGTTGGAAATAACGATGCAACCGGTGATACCCACCACCCAGCTTGGGTGAATAGCTAGGATTTTAGTGCGGAGAAGACGCTCAACATGGGCTGAAAGGCATAATACTTGCTCAACGTCGGACTTATGCTTAAGGAGATAAATCCGATGCATAAGGGATACAAGTGTCTTGATTGTTCCACAGGGCGTATCTACATCTCCGTAATGTGGTTTCGGCAGTCTGTTTTTCTCTATGCCACTCTGGGGTCACCATCGATGTCTCTTCTTTGGCTGATGTTCTCTCTTTTCCTCCCCTTGAACGGCTACAGGTGACCATATCTTGCAAATCGACTTGTCCTATTTGTCTCTTGACGCTTTGTCCAGAGCCTGTTATACATGCGGATTCTTGGCTCGCCCTCTCCGGTGTCCAACATGCACGGCGCTTCCACGCCCTCTGCCCGCCGCTCCCACGTGGCTGACGACCAGCCCTCCACGGCGATCGACGTGCATGGGCCATGCACGTCTCCCCGCTCGGCTCCCGCGTCGCCTGGCTCGGCTCCCGCGTCGCCGAGGCTCGATCGCCGCTGGCAGCTGCTGGCAGCCCATCAGCTACCGCCACGCCGGCTCGCCCGGCCCGTCCGGGCCGTGGGCGGGCCGGCTGAGCTGGCAGCGGTCGAACGTAGCGCCATGCACGTTGGACGCCGGAGAGGGCGGAGCCAAGAATCTCGCATGTACAACAGGCTGGATAGGCGTGTCAGTAGACAAATAGGACAAGTCTTATTTGTGCATATGGTCACCCGTAGCCGGTTCAGTGGGAGGAAAAGAGAGAACATCAGCCAAAGAAGAGACATCGATGGTGACCCCAGGAGTGGCATAGGGAAAAACAGACTCGTCGAAAACCACATCACGAGAGATGTAGATACGTCCCGTGGAATGATCAAGACACTTGTATCCCTTATGCATCGAACTATATCCCAAGAAAACACACATGGTGGATCGGAAAGCAAGTTTGTGTGCATTCTATTTGCGCAAACTAGGCGGCAAAGAAAGCGCACCAAAAGTGCGAAGAAAGTTATAACTGGTGCACCTTAAGGAGACGGTAGATGGGTGTATCGTGTTGAAGAACAGGTGTGGGCATGCGATTAATAAGATAGCATGCCAGAAGAAATGCCTCATCCCAAAAACGCAATGGGAGAGAAGAATGAGCCAAAAAGCAAGACCTGTTTCAACAAGATTATGGTGTTTATGCTCAAAGAACGCTGTTTCACGAGACGGTGTGGGCACGACACACGATGAGAGATGCTAGTGCGTTGGAAATAACGATGCAACCGGTGATACCCACCACCCCAGTTGGACTGAACAGCTAGGATTTTAGTGCGGAGAAGACGCTCAACATGGGCCTGAAAGGCATAAAATACTTGCTCAACGTCAGACTTATGCTTAAGGAGATAAATCCAAGAGAAACAAGAGTAATCGTCAACAAAGCTCACATAATATTTATAACCTCCGGAAGAAGCAATAGCTGGCCCTGAAACATCCGAATGAATTAACTCAAGAGGCATAGTGGAAACATGATGTGATAAATTATAAGGCAATTGTCGACTTTTAGCACGCTGACAAGAATCACACATGGAAGTCTCGACGCTCAAGAACACACTAAATCATTATTCCTAACAACGTGTTGAACAATATTATTCGAGGGATGACCGAGACGCCGTGCCATCGGGACGGGTGGTCTTGACGCCGAGGGACGCTTACGGGTGGAGGATGACGACGCACAACCAAACGGTATGGGGTACAGGCCAACATGACATCTACCGTGAAGTAGGATTTTCTTCGTGGCCGTGTCCTTGACAAGGAAAAAGAAACGGTGAAATTCCACAAAAACATCATTATCAAGGACGAGACGATAAACGGAGAGGAGATGTTGATGAATGTGGTAGACGAAGAATATTGCGAACGAAGAGATGAACTGGTATAGTGGAATGACCAATATGCGAAATAGACAAACCTGCACCGCTTGCCACTTGCACTTGATCCTTCCCGCCAGAAGGCTGTGGAAGTGCGTATTTATCAAGATCATTCGTCAGTGGTCCGTCGCACCGTGTCCGTGATCCAGCGGTGGCTCATGGGAGGAGGACATGGACGCAGAGTTGGCGCGCCAAGGTCATGATCATAGCGGCCGCGATAGCCACCGCCTCATGACCCCAATTCTTGCATATCTGCACCGGGACGCCAATGGGCGGTTGCGACCACCCCGCTGCCACCTCCGCTTCTCTCCTCCATTGCGGCTATTGCCGCTGTTGTTATTATTTACCAGAGGCGCGGCCTCGTTGTTGCCAGAGCGCCCGAGCTGGGCGGGAGGGAACCGGTAGAGGGCCGGCCACCGCTCTGGCGGCTAGAATTGGCGGCTCGGCCGGAAGTGTTGTTGTAGACCGCCGAGATGCGGAGTTGGCGAGGATCGCCAACCGTGCTCGGACTCGCCGCCGCCAAGGGCCTCGTAGTGGAGAACGCCGGAGTAGAACGCGGGAAGCGTGATTGGCACGCCCGTTAAGTTCATGGAGGCGGCGATGGGGTTGAACGCCGAGCCGAGCCCGGTCAGCATATAGTCGATGATCTCATCATCGTGAAGAGGAGAGCCGCGCGCGCCATCGAAGTCGCCGAGGGCCTTGACCTTCGCATGTACTCGCCGGCGGATGGTCACCTTTGCGCGCTACCGAATCTGCACCGAGGTTGCGACGCCGCCATCGTTTTCGGCGGCGAACATGGTGCGAACGGCCGCCCAGGCGAGAGTGGCCGACCTGCATCCGATGAGCTGCGCGGAGATCTCCACACTCATCGAACCAAGGAGATGCCCGAGAACCTTCTGATCCAGCGTCCACCATTGCTCGTAGTCGGGGTGACACGGTGCGGCGGCATCGCCGGTGCTCGCCGTCACGGCGGGCGCCGGCGCGCGGCCGAGCCGCCGAGGAAACTGTGGAGGCGCACTCGGCGGGTTAGAGGCAAGCGCCCTCCAGAGCATGAAGTTGCTGCGGTCAAGCGAGACCGCGATGGGCGGAAGGACGGGTGTGGGAGCAGTCATGGCGGGTGGGCCGATGACGGGGGCGATCGGGACGAGTGCGGAGGGAGTGTGAGCGTGAGCGCAGAGGAGGGAGTCACCGTGGATGCCGGCGCGGTGGACATCGCGGCGCCCACGAAGAAGCTGCGGCGGTGGCGGCGGGAGGAGAGGCGGTGGCGGCTAGGGTAGGCTCTGATACCAAGTTTGAGAATAGGGTTTAGGGTTTTCCATGGGGCAAATCCTCTCCACGTCTTTCTATATATATAACAATCAGCATACAATTACATACGTACAATGGTACGTGTACATGACATACTAGACCTATTTCAACAGACGAGACTATCCGCTATGATCCCCGTCGCCGAGCGTTTCTTGCGGTGCCCGTATCTCATCGTGACGCTCTCCGTGAGACTGCCTGGCGTACCGCGATGATTGATGAACTCACTGCTTTGCATCACAACAAGACTTGGGTTCTTGCGCCACGGCCGCGTGGTGTCAATGTTGTCGGGAGCAAATGGATCTTCAAGACCAAGCACCGTCCGGATGGTACTGTTGATAAGTACAAAGCTCGTCTGGTCGCCCAAGGTTTCACACAGCAGCTTGGCATTGACTATGGTGATACCTTCAGTCCGGTTGTCAAGCCGGCCACTATTCGTTTGGTTCTTCCCTTGGCTGTTTCTCGCGGCTGGAGTCTTCGGCAGATTGATGTCAGCAATGCTTTCCTTCATGGTTATCTCTCCGAGGACGTCTATATGCAGCAGCCACCTGGTTTCGAGGATGCTCGTTTTCGCTCGCATGTGTGCAAACTTCAGCGCGCACTCTATGGACTCAAGCAGTCCCCTCGTGCATGGTACGCTCGGCTCAGTGCTCGTCTTCTCGCTTTGGGTTTTGCCTCCTCCAAAGCAGATACATCTCTGTTTTACTTCCGCTATCGTGATGTTCAGATCTAGATGCTTGTCTATGTGGATGATGTCGGATCGAATGCCGGGAGTCAGAAGGGGGGGTTGAATGACGACCATGAAAAATTTAACCTCTTAAATTTTGCACGATAGTTAAGGAAAAACTATGATGCTCGGAATAGAGGAATACGCAGCGGAAACAAAATATGCCTGTCAAAACAGACTGGAACTAGTCCAACAATTCTCAAATCTTGACTTGAGAGCTCAAAGAATAATAAGCACCGGAAAGGTTTACTGGAAAAATTAGTGCTTAATTAGACCAAGAGGTTACACGGCAAGGTTATAGGCTAATCAAAAGGGAGCTACTTAACCCAAAAGAGTAACACGCACTAGCGCAAGACACTAGTACTTAACGTGCACGTACTAGCAGAATACTTTTTCAATGGAGAAGAACTAAACTGCCTGGAGCTGATTTCACTTGTCAGGAACTCTAGTCACCTGTAGCGCATAGAGCTGCAAGACTACCAACAACTGAAAACCCCGATTTTACCTTTGCAAAATTGCACAAACCAATTCTGCTATTTGGAAGTCACACAACAGCTAGAAGAGGATAAACTGAATCCTAAGACGGTCGCTCCCGGCGGCGAGACAGAGAACAGCAGGTGCTCTTCCCTTACACCATGCATACAAGAACTTCCCTAGAAACTAATGCGACCTCAAATTGAATCAAAAACAGGGGAAGAACTCAGTATGAACTCGCACAAAATAAATCACGAAAGATAAACTCCTGCGCCATCCTCAAGAACCCATGAATAAATGAATAACAACCAGATTCAAAGCTAGGGATGGATGCACATGAATTTAGACATGATTTTCCATCACGGAAACCCCATTATAGCCAAGGAATCACATGGACAAAATTAGTACAGCAGAAAAACGAGATTTGCAAGGACAAACAGCAGACCTCGACAATAGTAAGGCTGGGAACAATTTGAGGATTTATTTCTCAGATTTCTGGAGTTACAAGCCTCTCTCACATAGGCTAAATCCCACACAGGAAGCTCTATCTCAAATGTGCGGCGGCTGCTCTGTTTTTCTCCTCGTAGCGGCGGCTGCTCTGTTCATGCCCCCAAGGGAAAACCTAGCAGCTCACATATAAGGCTGGATCAGCCTTCCACCGCCATTGAATGGGCCATGGTTCCCACCGAATGGGCCAAGCCCAAAACACAAAATAACCTTCACTTGACATGGTTTTCTCGTTTGCCTCCATATAGTCCTTGTCCAAAACTTGTGCGTTGCTTTGAGCCGCACGATCCCGCACAACATCCATGGTCACATCTTAGCTCTTCAAGCCTTATGCCAACCATCCTCGTTGTCGACTACCGCCGCACTCACTAGAACCTGCACACAATGGAAACAAGCAACTATTGCAAGCACAAACTTCCTGAGCTTGACCCAAGTCAATCCAAATTAACAGTTTAATACAATCAACACCATCCAGATAAGTCACATAAAATAGATCACGTCCTTGATCCGACAAACTGTGATTTTCAAACTTCATTAAAATAACTCTCAAAGTGAGCAAAAAGCATTGGCAATATAATCATCACAAAATTAAGGGTATCACCACATGGACTCACAATCTCCCCCTTGATGTTTATATTGCCAACCCAACTCTCGGCAAGAAAAATTAGAGTTTTAGTTTTAACAGAGAGAAGGAAAGTTGCAAAAACACACTTGGTCCCAAAGAAGAAGAAAAATTGTAGACATGACCAAGTGGACAAAGTGGAGAGTGAAGCTAACACCCGGATCCAAAGCTTCACTTTCAACAAAAACTCATCAGAGAGAAATCAACCTTGTTTTCACAAGTTCACAAGGGAAAGAACCAGAGGAAAAAATAATAATATCAATGGCTCCCCCTGACTCCCCCTCAACTTGTGTACATACTGAAACTCAATTTGCAACATATGCACTATCCTATTTCTCCCCCTTTGGCACTATAAGCATCAAGGGAGATCCCTCCCCCTCAATGTATGCAAATGAGAAAACATCAAGATAGAGCATGTATGCATGAAGCGGAATTTATGCAATTGTACGAGCATTGAAGATTATTCAGTTGAAGCACATGAGATAGAAATGCTACTAGGCCATGATAAGTAAGAGCTCATCTAGTCATACTAAGACATATAGAGAAAATCCTTGAGCTAGATGCATCAAGACATTCAAGTTCTTAGTAACTTCAGTTTTCACACATGATGAGTTCTTATGTAGGCAAACACATGGAAAAGAGACTAAACGTTGCAAGGCATTGCAACCTAGCGCTAAGCAATGACTAGGAGGCACACCCGATCAAAAATGGAACCTTCTCGCTGTGCTGACCATCTCACAAGCAAAGTGCCACCTCCTGCATGAGCAGGCACCTTGAGTAATTAAGTCAGCACAAAATGATGCACTTAGAAATTTTATGAAAAGGCACAAGCAAAGTACCACCTCCTGCACGAGCAGGTACCTCGAGTGATTTTATTTTGATTTTATGAAAAGACACAAGCAAAGTACCACCTCCTGCACGAGCAGGTGCCTTGAGTGATTTGATTTTGATTTTATGTTAAGTCACAAGCAAAGTACCACCTCCTGCACGAGCAGGTACCTTGAGTGGTTTGATTAAGAAAATATGGAATAGGCACAAGCAAAATACCACCTCCTGCATGAGCAGGTATCTTGAGTGATTCTTCACAAAAAATGCAGATAAAAAGTAACTCATGAAAGCAAGACTAGGGACTTGACAAGACAGTAGACCATATCCGACCCGAGCCACATAGGTCTAAGCAAAACAAGTCTCTAGTGGTTCCAGGTGTGATATCAAATGGAGTCCAAACTAGCTAGCCAGAACATAGATCAGAGTTGCAATACAAAGCACAAGTAGATTCTCAAGTCAAGGTGATCAACTAGCATAGAACTCATCATATGGTCAACATGTTTATTTAGTTCAACTTCATTTCCAATTAAAACTAGCATGCAAAGGGTTATCCATATATGGCAAACCATGACAGGATGAGCTAGAAAATAAGCATAACATGGCCAAGAGCAACTTCATTATGAACATTTCTTCAACAAAAGAATCATCAAAGCTCAAAGGCATCTTACATATGATGCAAGGTGCAATATGATACATATGAACAAAAGAAAAAAACACAAACTCCCCCTTCACAAGATCCCATAGGGGCCGACGACCCCCAAATCTCCACGCAAAGAAGCAAAACGACTAACATCCAAAGGTTTGGTAAAAATATCAGCAAGTTGATGCTCAGTATCAACATACATGAGCTCTATATCACCTTTCTCCACATTGTCTCTTATGAAGTGGTAGCGCAGTTCAATGTGTTTAGTTCTAGAGTGTTGGACTGGATTCTTAGCAATACTTATCGCACTAGTGTTATCGCAAAAAAGTGGAACAGAAGAAATGAAAATCCCAAAATCCTGTAAAGTAGATGAGATCCAAAGAATCTGACTACAACTGCTCGCAGCTGCTACATACTCTGCCTCGGCTGTGCTCTGTGCTACACTAGATTGCTTCCTAGAAGACCAAGAAATAAGGGAAGTACCTAGAAAGTGACAAGTGCCAGAAGTGCTCTTACGGTCTATTCTACACCCACCAAAGTCTGAATCTGCGAACCCCCTAACTCCTAAACCAGAAGAACTAGAAAACCATAGGCCAAAATCAGGTGTTCCTTGGAGGTACCTTGAAATGCGTTTGACGGCTTGCTTGTGGGAGTCTCTTGGGGAAGCCTGAAAACGAGCACACAGGCACACTGCAAATTGTATGTCTGGCCTCGTTGCAGTTAAGTACAGTAGTGAGCCAATCATGCTTCTGTATTCTCGCTGGTCCACTACCTCACCATTTTCATCTACATCAAGTATTGTGGCAGTGGACATTGGGGTATGGAGTGGCTTGGAATCGCTCATCCCAAACTTCTTTAACATGTCCTTCGTGTACTTGCCTTGATATACAAAGGTGCCCTGCTTTGTTTGCTTGATTTGCAGTCCAAGAAAGAAGGACAACTCACCCATCATGGACATCTCAAATTCATCACTCATGTCTTTGGAAAACTTAGCACAAAGAGCATTGGACGAGCCACCAAAGATGATATCATCTACGTAAATTTGCACTAAGAGTAGTTCATTATGATGCCTAAGAGTGAATAAGGTCTTATCAGCTTCACCCATTTTAAAACCTTTATTGATCAAAAACCCTTTGAGTCTATCATACCAAGCTCTAGGGGCTTGCTTAAGACCATAAAGAGCTTTCTGCAATTTATAGACATGGTTTGGGAGCTTGTCATTTTCAAAACCAGGGGGCTGTTTTACATAAACTTCTTCATCAATGAAACCATTTAGAAAAGCACTTTTGACATCCATTTGAAATAACTTAAAACCCTTGGAAGCAGAGTAAGCAAGTAAAATACGTATCGCCTCCAACCGTGCAACAGGTGCAAAGGTCTCGTCAAAATCAAAACCCTGAATTTGAGAATAACCTTGAGCAACTAGGCGAGCCTTGTTGCGAACAACTTGGCCGTCCTCTCCCTGTTTATTTTTGAAAACCCACTTGGTTCCAATGACATTTATACTCTGGTCAAATGGGGGTTTTACAAGTTGCCAGACCTTGTTCCTCTCAAAGTTTTCTAACTCCTCATGCATTACCCTAATCCAGTTTTCATTTTCTAATGCATGGCTAACATCTCGGGGCTCAAAAGATGCAACAAATGCAGTATGTGCAAAGTCTGAGAAATGAGTGGACCTGGAGCGCAATGTACGCTCAGAGATGTTGCCGATGATCAGATCTGGTGGGTGAGCATGATGAAGACGTAGAGATCCCTGAAGGACGTCAGAAGCAGGTGAGGAAGTAGTCGTGGTAGCCTCTGCCTCAGCTGAAGTGTAGGTAGGATCAGGAGCCATTGATGTTGAGGGTACGGATGTTGTAGATGAAGTACTAGGTACAGGGCCATCTTCCACTGGCATAGAAGTGGTAGCCGGTTCTACGGCAGGTGCAAGAGATATGGGGGCTTGTCCCACACCATCCTCATTATCTTCTTCAATGAATAAAGTTTCAGAAACTTGTGGTGTACCTGAAAACTTGGGTCTAGCTGGGCTAGCCTCATCAAAAGTTACATCGCAAGTCTCTACCACAAGGTTAGATTCTAAATTTAAAACACGATAGCCCTTCATGTGAGCAGGGTAACCAAGAAAGATACCATCGGTCGCGACTCAAACTTGTCGAGAAGGCCCTTCTTTAGGATAAAACACTTGCAACCAAACACCCGCAAATGAGAAATATTAGGCTTTCTACCAAATCTCAACTCATAAGAGGTCACTTTCAAAGAACTCCGCAGAAAAACACGATTTGACACATAGCAAGCTGTACTAATGGCTTCAGCCCAATAACGCCGCGGTGTGCCAAATTCATCGAGCATGGTCCTTGGCATCTCCACAAGAGTTCTATTTTTCCTTTCCACAACACCATTTTGTTGAGGCGTGCGAGGAGACGAAAATTGGTGCTCAATTCCTCTCTCGGCAAGGAAATCAGCAAAGGAAGAATTGTTGAACTCCAAACCATTATCACTATGAACAATTTTCATCTCACCAGGAAATACATTGAATAGCCTTAAAGCCAAATCATGAAAATGATTGAATGCTTCAGATTTATGCTCCATAAAGAAAACCCAAGAGTATCGAGAAAAATCATCTACGATGACAAGCACGTACCACTTCCCACCAGCTGACCGGACCCGAGATGGACCAACTGTGTCCATATGTAGCAATTGGGCGGGTCTGGTTGTGTTCACCAGATTGATTGGAGGGTGAGAAGCAGAGACTTGCTTTCCATGTCGGCATGGGGAACACACAATATCCTTGGTGGCTTTGAGCTTAGGCAAACCTCGCAAAAGATCAAGGCTGCCAATTCGCATCAGGTGGTCAAAACCAACATGCCCCAAACGACGATGCCACAACTGAAACTCGCTCATGTTCAAAGAGGCGACAAAACATCGTGGACCAGATGACAAAAGCACTCCAAAATCAGCACCAAAGATTTTACCAACAAGAAAAATACCAAAGACAAGATCACCAGTAGAGTCAAGAACACGAGAAGCAGATTTCTTGAAACGAACCTCAAAACCCTCATCAAGAAGTTGTGAAACTAAAATCAAATTATAACTCAACTTACTTACAAGGGCTACATCCTTGAGAAGACAGTTCTCCTTGACTCGCACTGTTCCTTTGGCCACAATGCAACCCTGTGCATCATTCCCAAAAGTGATCTTTTCATCACCAGACGCTTTGCAGAGGGAGGCGAACCATTTAGTATCACCAGTCATGTGGCGTGAACACCCAGAGTCAATAAGCCACTTGTTCGCCAAACCCTGACAACCAACCTACACAAAAGAGCGACAACGAAGTGACTCAGTACTGGGATTAGTAAGTAAACATTTTTTAATCCAGTACTGGGTCACTCCCTTTGCAGGAGCAGAAATACATGTGTTGTTAGCATGCAATGCAAGGCCATCTTGATACCTACAACTTTGTTGATCTCTACCCCTAGTAAATCGGGCTCTGGAAGCGGTCTTGTTGGATTTAAAATAGTCTCTCCTACCCGAGCCATGCAGGTACTCACTCTAACCATGTGTGTTAGAAACATGCAGCGCACGAGCCAGTCGTTGCATGCCCCTAAGTGCACGAACACGAGATCTACGTTCATCTCTAAGTTTTTTGAAGCAAAACTCAGCAAGGTGTCTAGACTTGTGGCACTAGGTGCACTGGTAAACTATTCTCTCTTTTTCAGCACGAGAACCAGTGGAAGGAGAAGTACCCTTGTCATTTGGACTCGTGGGCAAAAGTCCCCCAGACTGAAAAACTGTCGCTCTCTCATCCTCACGGACCAAGATAGCTCCATCACTTCGAATGCCTATGGGTTCTGGAGGGTTGTTCCTAGAATCTTCCACGAAGTCAAAACCAAGACCTAGACCTTTACTCACCTTTGACTTGTCTAAAATCATGTTTAATCTTTTCTCACCACTTGAGAGCTTTTCTAGGGTCGTCTTGAGGTAAGCTACTTCTTTTGCATAGGAAGCACACGATAAACACTCTTTTAAGGAGGACACCCTCACAGCTCTCCCATATCTATCCTTGTAGGCCTGAATCTCAAGTTTTAATCCCTCACAAGAGACACAATCTACACTCACAGGATTTGCTACACCCTTGCCAAACCTGACCCGAAATGCTTCATGCATAGCAACAAGATCATTCTCAAGTATGGTACAGAAAGTACAAGTAGGAACAGAACTAGAAGAAGCATCACAAGAATCAGTAGGTTTCTTTGAATTTGAAGCTTTAACAAGATCATATTTCTTATAGATTTCACTGAGATGAGCTCCTAGTTCCTCAACTTCTTCTTCGAGTTTAGGACAATTTACACAATTTCCAGGAGCACGCACATATAGGATAATTTGATTCAACTTTTTAACTCTATCATCAAAGTATTTGCACTTCAAACAAGAGGGAGGATTCTCTGCATCAAAAAGTGTCTGTTCGAGATTCTTAATTCTAGCATTTAATTTGTCATAGTTTGGGCAGGCACAGTCTGCAACTTTAGGAACAGACATAGGTGTGTTTTCAACACAAAGGGAGCAAAGGCTCAATTTAACATCAGCAATTTCATTTCTAGCAGATTCAAGCAGTTGTGACATACTAGCATGAGTATTCCTAGCAAGTTCTAATTCAGCACGCAACACATCACATCCAACACAATCATCAATATCATGAGAAGGCACACTAGCAGTAGCATCCTTCAGAGTAGTTATTTCTAGTGTGAGAGAATCAATTTGAGCAAGATTATCATTTAAGGTGCGCGTGCATTTTTTAAGGACTTTTGCTTGCGTTAAAAATAGATTTTCAACTTTCACATACTCAGCATATAATTCATCATAAGACATTTGTACCTCATCCGTGTTGTCGTTCTCCTCATCAGCCTCATGAGCCATAAAACACATGCCGGTGAATCGATCAGCCACCTTCTTCTTTGTATCCTTCCCTTTGGGAGAAGGAGGATCATCCTCACCACTCTGGTCAGAGTCGATGTCGCTTAAATCTACTGCAGATTGTAGACCCGAAGCGATTGCAGCAACCATCTTTTGAAGATGCTTCTCAGCCTTTGGCTGGAACTTGGTTTCATGACGAAAGAACGACTTCTTCTTGCTGTAGTTGTTCTTGCCACCACTATTTTCACCATAATCTTTGAAATTTGGACAATCAGACCTGTAGTGCCCCTGCACACCACACTCAAAACAGATTTTTGTGTGTTTGCCTTTCCTTTCTCTCACGTTTTTATAAGCTCGGGAAAAACGGCAGACAAAAAGAGCAAGATCATCCTCAGGCAAAGATTCAAGTTGTTCATCAGAGACTGAAACCAAACAAGCAAATGAAAAACCAGAAGAAAGACCACTGCCAGACTCAGAAACACTAGAGGGACCATGTGCAGTCTGGCATTCACTACCAACTAGTGCAAGAGTCCTGTTCCTAGGTGGGTTTCTACCTTCACTGGCTATTTGGTGAGTTTTAAGCTTGGAGAACAACATGTCTACAGTGAGCTCATCAGGTTTATGGGACTCTTGAATCGCGATCTTTCTCATCTCATAGATTGGGTCAAGAGAGTTTAGGATGTGTCTAGCTTTCTCAGAATCAGTGTACACAACCCCAACACCCCTCAATTTCCCAACTATGACCTCAAACCTACCAAACATGTCCTCTAGAGACTCACCAGGTAACTGCTCAAATTTGTTGTACTCGGCTTGGTAAATGTCTTGACGAGCTGTCTTAATCTCACTAGTGCCCTCGTGGTAAGTGATGAGAGTGGACCAAAATTTGTGGGCTGTGTCAAGGTGTGCAACACGCTCATGCTCTCTCCTATCCAAACCTGACAAGAGAATGTTAATAGCTTTGGAATTATTTTCAACATCAACTATATTCTCAGGACCAACACGAGCAGGTATTGCAAAATCTCGCACAACAATTTGCCATATTGCATAGCTTTGAGCTTCAAGAAATGTTTTCATCCGAGACTTCCAAAACGGCCAGTCACTCCCAGAGAACAGCGGAGGACGCGACGGGTTCGCAAATGACTCCATGACTCAAGAGCTGATTAAGGCTACAGATGAGCCGACCAGGCTTTGATACCAATTGTAGGATCGAATGCCGGGAGTCAGAAGGGGGGTTGAATGACGACCTTGAAAAATTTAACCTCTTAAATTTTGCACGATAGTTAAGGAAAAACTATGATGCTCGGAATAGAGGAATACGCAGCGGAAACAAAATATGCCTGTCAAAACAGACTGGAACTAGTCCAACAATTCTCAAATCTTGACTTGAGAGCTCAAAGAATAATAAGCACCGGAAAAGTGTACTGGAAAAATTAGTGCTTAATTAGACCAAGAGGTTACACGGCAAGGTTATAGGCTAATCAAAAGGGAGCTACTTAACCCAAAAGAGTAACACGCACTAGCGCAAGACACTAGTACTTAACATGCACGTACTAGCAGAATACTTTTTCAATGGAGAAGAACTAAACTGCCTGGAGCTGATTTCACTTGTCAGGAACTCTAGTCACCTGTAGCGCATAGAGCTGCAAGACTACCAACAACTGAAAACCCCGATTTTACCTCTGCAAAATTGCACAAACCAATTCTGCTATTTGGAAGTCACACAACAGCTAGAAGAGGATAAACTGAATCCTAAGACGGTCGCTCCCGGCGGCGAGACAGAGAACAGCAGGTGCTCTTCCCTTCCACCACGCATACAAGAACTTCCCTAGAAACTACTGCGACCTCAGATTGAATCAAAAACAGGGGAAGAACTCAGTATGAACTCGCACAAAATAAATCACGAAAGATAAACTCCTACGCCATCCTCAAGAACCCATGAATAAATGAATAACAACCAGATTCAAAGCTAGGGATGGATGCACATGAATTTAGACATGATTTTCCATCACGGAAACCCCATTATAGCCAAGGAATCACAGGGACAAAATTAGTACAGCAGAAAAACGAGATTTGCAAGGACAAACAGCAGACCTCGACAATAGTAAGGCTGGGAACAATTTGAGGATTTATTTCTCAGATTTCTGGAGTTACAAGCCTCTCTCACATAGGCTAAATCCCACACAGGAAGCTCTATCTCAAATGTGCAGCGGCTGCTCTGTTTTTCTCCTCGTAGCGGCGGCTGCTCTGTTCATGCCCCCAAGGGAAAACCTAGCAGCTCACATATAAGGCTGGATCAGCCTTCCACCGCCATTGAATGGGCCATGGTTCCCACCGAATGGGCCAAGCTCAAAACACAAAATAACCTTCACTTGACATGGTCTTCTCGTTTGCCTCCATATAGTCCTTGTCCAAAACTTGTGCATTGCTTTGAGCCGCACGATCCCGCACAGCGTCCATGGTCACATCTTAGCTCTTCAAGCCTTATGCCAACCATCCTCGTTGTCGACTACCGCCGCACTCACTGGAACCTGCACACAATGGAAACAAGCAACTATTGCGAGCACAAACTTCCTGAGCTTGACCCAAGTCAATCCAAATTAACAGTTTAATACAATCAACACCATCCAGATAAGTCACATAAAATAGATCACGTCCTTGATCCGACAAACTGTGATTTTCAAACTTCATTAAAATAACTCTCAAAGCGAGCAAAAAGCATTGGCAATATAATCATCACAAAATTAAGGGTATCACCACATGGACTCATAGATGACATTGTCATTGCCGGATCTTCTCCACACGCGGTTGATGGCCTTGTTCACGCCCTCGCTGCCAGTTTTCCTATCAAGGACCTTGGGCCGTTGGAGTATTTTCTTGGTTTGGAAGCGTCATACAATTCCGGGGGGATGACACTGACTCAAGGGAAGTATGCCTTGGATCTTTTACACCGTGTGAGCATGGAGAATTTGAAGCCTACTTCCACACCGTTGTCTACTTCCGAGCAGCTTGCACGAGTGTCTGGACGGCCTCTCAATACGGATGATTCTTTCCGGTATCGTAGTGTTGTTGGTGGACTGCAGTACTTAACACTCACCCATCCGGATATTTCATTTGCCGTGAACAAGGTGTGTCAGTTTCTCTCACAGCCCACTGATGCTCATCGGGAAGCAGTTAAGCGGATTTTACGCTATGTGAAAGGAACGTTGCACACAGGGCTGAAATTTCGCAAGGCTGTCTCTACTAGCATTAGTATCTTCACTGATGCAGATTGGGCAGGTTGTCCGGATGATCGCCGATCAACGGGAGGTTTCGCCATATTCGTTGGTCCGAATCTCATTTCCTGGAGTTCGAAGAAACAACCAATAGTGTCGAGATCGAGCACAGAGGCCGAGTACAAAGCCTTGACAAATGGAGCTACTGAAGCCATTTCGGTAGAGTCACTACTCAAAGAGCTTGGAGTGTCTCAGCAACGTGTTCCGATTCTCTGGTGTGATAACTTAGGGGCCACATATCTGACTGCCAACCCAGTTTTCCATGCACGTACCAAGCACATCGAGATTTATTTTCACTTTGTACGTGAGCGTGTTGCTTCTGGAGCTCTCGAGGTCAGATTTATTTCTTCTAACGATCAGCTGGATGATGTGTTTACTAAACCAGCCACCAGACAGATGCTAGACCGTTTTAGTACCAATCTAAACCTTGTACAGAGTAGAAGTTCAGATTAAGGGGAGTGTTGAAATAGGTCTAGTATGTCATGTACACGTACCGTTGTATGTATGTAATTGTATGCTGATTGTTATATATATAGAAAGACGTGGAGAGGCTTTGCCCCACGGAAAACCCTAAACCCTATTCTCAAACTCATGCAACTTGTGTACCTATGTCCTTGCAGTCCACAATTGCCACATGTTATAGTCCCCATTCTTGATGTGTCCTTAGGCTTTGGAACTTCAAATCTCCCCTTGATCCTCTTCTCTTTATTTCTTCCTTTCTTCACTTTAAATGCAGGTGGGTCAATGTCTGGACCAGGGGTCCTTGTCCAATCATTCTCACCAGGAACTGGATAGATCATTGGTTCATAAGCTGCCACATAAAGTTCTTTCTTGTAGAATTTGCTGACATAATCCTCTGGTTTTCTTTAGCCCTTGTTTATTGTTGAGATGGCATGGTTACATGGGATGCCACTGAGGTCCCATTTTCTGCACCCACATGTGTGCACTTGCAAGTTAACAGCATGGGTTTGCTGCCCACTTGTAACTTGCCACAAGTCCACACCAGCTTGAATTGGTTTGCAAAATTTGGCCCTCTCCTTCTCAACCTCTAGCTTCTCACTATAATGGGGTGTTATCTCCCATCTAGATTTCTTTCCACTCACCCTATTCCTATGCCACCTCATCATCTGCTTATCCTTTATTCCATCACACATTATCCTAATTAATTTCTTCCTAACATCTAGGACATACTTGTTGAACACCTCAGACAAATTGTTAACTACAAGGTCAGTCTTGCAGTTTGTGTCAAATGCATGCCTTGCCCATGTTTTCTTGGGTATTGCACAAAGCCACTCCCAAGCTTCCTCACATTCAGCTCTAAGGTCATTCACTGAAATGTTAAATTTGTGTTCACTATATGCATAGGCAGCATTATCCATACAGTTCTTCAGATCTTCCCCCTAAACCCAGCATTTTGGAAGTTTGCATATATATGCCTAAGGCAGAACCTTTGGTTGCACTTAGGAAAGACAGCATTCACTGCATTTAGTAGGCCCTGGGACACACAATTAAACTAGCTAAGCTACTATCTAGCACAAAACAAACATATAGGAACAAGGTGAGATGATTCAAGCACATACCTTTTGTCTATCTGACATTATTGTATATGGACCAAACTGTCCCTCTTCTCCTCCTAAGTAGATTTTAAGTTGGTGTAGAAACCAAAACCAGTTAGGTGTGTCCTCTTGCCCAACAATACCAAATGCTAGTGGGCATATATTGTTGTTGCCATCTCTACCAGTGGCAACAAGTAGTTGAGCACCAGTAGTTAACTTAATGAAGCACCCATCAACACCTGAATGAGCAAGCAAATTCAATATCTAAAACATTCAAATGCATTTAAGAAACAATATGTAACTAATGCACAAGGTGAACAAACTAACCAATGAATGGTTTGCACCCCTTGAGAAACCCCTCCCTTGCTCCATTGATGCAATAGAACATAGCATGGAATCTTGGACCTGGATGGGGGATTTTTTCAGTGGTTGTTGGAGTTATAGTAGTGACTACTACTCTACTCCTAGGGTTTGTATCCATCACTGTCTGAGCATAGTCTTTCAGCCTAGGGTATTGCTTCTTGTGGTCTCCTAGCACAACACCAATAGCTAGGTTCTTTGCCCTGTATGCCATTGACTTGGGCACATCCACACCATACTTCTCCATGCAGGCATCAATCAAAGTCTGAATGCCAGTTGTTAGATCAGATCTGAACAATGACTCATACTTTTGTGAAAGCCACTTGGCACTTACCCTTGTTGTCTCTGTACTAATAGGGCAAGTGTGCTCAATTCTCATCTTCTTAATTACAAAAGTAGTTTCACGTTTTATAACTGCTACCACCATAAAGAAGTTGCAATGTTTTTGGTTGCATTCTACAATTATCCTTTGATCTGAGTTCTTGTGATATTTGAAGTTTCTGCCTTGAGTGATGCGTAAGTTCCTCAAAGCCTCTCTGAATTGATGTTGATCCTTGAAACACATCTTTAGACATAATTGCTCATGTGGTTGCTCCATTTTCTCATTGTACCATTTTCTAGGAGGCCTCTGCTTTGCCCTGCTCTTCCTTTTCTTTGGCAGCATAAATGACAATGGCTCAAAACCATCATCATCAGCCTCCTTCAACAATCCTTTCTCTTCTTCATCAGATGAAGGTTTGAAATCAGGTTCCTCCTCTTGTACTACACTTGAATGTGACCTTGTTGTAGGCCCTTTCCTAACTGGAAGCTTCTGTTTCTTCTTCTTCTTCTCTTCATGTACAATTACAGTTTCTTCATCCTATGAAACAACTTTGTCATCTTTATCCATTTGAAAAAGTTCCTCAACCTCTATGTCACCCTCATAATGCACCACTTCTTCCTCCTCAGATTCTTCATCATCTGTTTCTTCCTCTTCTATTTCATCATACTCTCTCTGCCTCTTTCCCTCATCCATCTCTATGTCATCAGCATCACCCATATAAAAAGGGTTTACATCACTGTCATCTTCACCTTCACAATCAGAACCACCACAGCCATCATATCCCTCTTCTTCTTCTAGTTCCAAAACAGCTTTCAGCTTTCCTTTTACATTCTTCCTCTCTTGTGTGCAAACACCAGTACCATGAGCTACACTGCAACTGCTACTCTGACTTTCGAAGGCAACTCCTTCTTGATCAACAACATAGATGGGTGGCTCACTGAGATCATATAACACAGGCTCTTCATACACAACAGTGGACAATTCTTGCCTCTCAAACTGGCTGCAAGGAGGTGGACATGCCCTCACTAGCGAATTTATAACCTTACACTCCTCAACCTGCCTCTTTACCAACTGCAACTCAGCATTACTCTCTACCATCTCCATTCATTTGTCCCCTAAATCTGGATTCTCAATGTGAAACAACAGATAATATTCACTAAATCCTTGGGTTTCCATCACTGCAATCATATTCATATATATTACATCTGAACTGCAGAGCTTCAGCTCAAACATTTCTGAAGCATCAAAATGGAACCTAACATCCAAAATGTCATCATACAAACTGCAAAATGAAATAACAGACAGAAATGGTTAACAATAAATAATTTTACTTAACACATAGGCTAATAAACAATTTTACTTAACAGATAAGCTAACATATAAACAAAAGCTTTGTTTATTTTAAAATATAAACAAATCTTTGTTTAAGTTAACATATAAACAAAGCTTTTATTTACCCTTACAATATGAATAAACTAAACAATTACTACAAATCAAACATATTATGAATAAACTAAGAGTATGACAGCAAAGCATAATCATAGTATAAAACTATACAATTCCAATAAACAGAATTACTACAAATCTGTAAACAACTATCTCAATGCAACCCTAATTACAGAGTCGGTAGTTAATGCTGTAAGTGCATCTAGTGCCACCCCTAGTTGGTTTTGGAGTATTGACGACAAAGTTGGTTGAGGGACTAATGCGTTTGTGAGAATTGCAAGATAACGCAGGTAGTGTCCCTCATTGATTCGGTTTACCTACCGGAGATGACCCCTAAATATGTATGAAGACATTGAAGACAATGGTGGTATGAGAAGATATTCATATTGAAGACTATGACCTGAGAAGACATTACGTGAAGACTATGGAGCGTGAAGACTGTGTGGTTTTGTTGTTTCCTTTTCTTCTTTGTTGAGTCATAGGAACCATCAGATCGTTAAGTGGGGTCCCAATGAACTAAGTCGAGTGGTCAAGTGATGCTCAACCCAAATCCTATGTCTTCGAGCGAAGACAATGAGAGCAAATCTTATCCAGAGTGGATGAGTCGACTTTGCTTGTAGCCCAAGTAAAGTTGCGTGTGTGTTTGAAATCGACCGTTGGAACACGTGTCGGTTCCTTAGTGACCGGGTAATATTGGACAAATCAGGCCGGGTTGCCTTGTGACTATAAATAGCCCACCCCCTACACCATAAATTGGTGGCTGCTCAGAGTTTGTGCACAGCTTTTGTCGTATGAGAGCAACCCACCTCGAAGTCTTTGAGAGAGAGAAATCCTTGCGAGGACAAAGCACAAACACCCGAGCCAAAGAGTGTTAGGCATCACCAAGTCTTTACGTCTGTGTGACACAAGACTTATTACACTTGAGGACTGTGTATCCTCCAAATTGGTTAGGTGTCGCGTTACGAGCATCCAAGAGTCATTGTGGATTGCCGTGAGCGAAGTCATGAAGGTTTGGAAGTCTACCTTGAAGACTTACGAGTGATTAGGCGAGGACGGGTGTCCTTAGCTCAAGGGGAATAAGGTGAAGACACGGTCTTCTGAGTTAAATCTCAGCCTCCCTAACCTGATGTACAGTTGTCACAGCAACTGGAACTGGTCCAACAAATCCTGTGTCTTCAACAAGTGACTGGTTCTATCCCTTTCCATCCTTTACTTAAGTTTGTCTTCGTGAAGTCATTGCCTATCTGTCGTACCTGTTTGTCTTCATTGCTTGACTACTATCGTTGATTGGCTTCATACTATCTTCCATCCTGATCCTTACTACTTAGCTGCTATTAGTCCTGTACTTTCATATCATTGCATACTTGACTATGGCTTGCTTATGGTAGTTTATCTTCCGCTGCATATCAATTAGGGCATTTCAATTGTTTGTCTTCGAAACTTCCAAGTTTTGAAGACTTTCATAAAAATCGCCTATGCACCCTCCCCCCTCTAGTCGATACTAGCACTTTCAATTGGTATCAGAGCAAGGTACTCCCTTGTTTTGTGTGATTCGGTTTAACCACCTGGAGTTTTAGCTATGTCGACTGCAGGATTGAGGAACATATCTTGCCCTACCTTTGACGATCATGAGTATCCCCGATGGAAGGCCATGATGAAGAAGCAACTCATGGCCATGGATAGCGAACTGCGGACCGTCACTGAGATTGGCCTCACTGATCTATGCAAGATGGCTGAGGCCGATGGCATTCGCAAGTACACTCTACTGAACCTTACGGCGAAGGATGTCATCTACTCTCATCTGTCCCGAAATCAGTTCAGGAATGTTATGCACCTCAATCACACGAAGCTAATCTGGGACCGGCTTTCTGAGGTCTATGAAGGTTGAAAGTGCTAGTATCGACTAGAGGGGGGGTGAATAGGCGATTTTTATGAAAGTCTTCAAAACTTAGAAGTTTCAAAGACAAACAATAGAAATGACCTAGTTGATATGCAGCGGAAGATAAACTACCATAAGCAAGCCATAGTCAAGTATGCAATGATGTGAAAGTACAGGACTAATAGCAGCTAAGTAGTGAGGATCAGGATGGAAGATAGTATGTGAAAGTGCTAGTACCGACTAGAGGGGGGTGAATAGGCGATTTTTGTGAAAGTCTTCAAAACTTGAAAGTTTCGAAGACAAACAACAGAAACAACCTAATTGATATGCAGCGGAAGATAAACTACCCTAAACAAGCCATAGTCAAGTATGTAATGATGTGAAAGAACAGGACTAATAGCAGTTAGGTAGTAAGGATCAAGATGGAAGATAGTGTGAAGCCAATCAACAATAGTAGCCAAGCAATGAAGTCAAACAGATACACGGATAGGCAATGACTTCACGAAGACAAACTAAAGTAAGGATGGGAAGGATAGAACCAGTTGCTTGTTGAAGACACAGATTTGTTGGACCGGTTCGATTCTTGTGACAACTGTGACGTCCGGTTAGGGAGGCTGATATTTAACTCAAGACCGTGTCTTCACCTTATTCCCCTTGAGCTAAGGACACCCAGTCCTCGCCTAATCACTCTGGTAAGTCTTCAAGGAGACTTCCAAACCTTCACAGACTTCGCTCACCGCAATCCACAATGACTCTTGGATGCTCGAACGCGACGCCTAACCGGCCGGAGGATTCATAGTCCTCAAGTGTAATAAGTCTTCAGGTCACACGACATGTAAAGACTTCAAGATGCCTAACACTCTTTGGCTCGGGTGTTTGGGCTTTGTCCTCGCAAGGATTTCTCTCTCAAATGCTTCGAGGTGGGTTGCTCTCAAACGACAAAAGCCGTGTACAAACTCCGAGCAGCCACCAATTTATGGTGTAGGGGTG
This sequence comes from Aegilops speltoides, assembly GCA_021437245.1. Classification (NCBI taxonomy): domain Eukaryota; kingdom Viridiplantae; phylum Streptophyta; class Magnoliopsida; order Poales; family Poaceae; genus Aegilops; species Aegilops speltoides. The sequence continues at coordinate 436,652,157 of CM038147.1, read as the reverse complement.
GGCTATTTATAGCCACTAGGCAACCCGACCTGATTTGTCCAAAATGACCCTGGTCACTAAGGAACCGACACGTGTTCCAACGGTCGATTTCAAACACACGCTGCAACTTTACTTGGGCTACAAGCAAAGTCGACTCATCCACTCTGGATAAGGTTTGCTCTCATTGTCTTCACTCGAAGACATAGGATTTGAGTTGAGCATCACTTCAGTCACTCTGACTTAGTTCACTTGGGACCCACTTAACAGTACGGTGGTTCCTATGACTCAACAAAGAAGAAAAGGAAATAGCAAAACCACACAGTCTTCGCGCTCCATAGTCTTCACACAATGTCTTCTCATGTCATAGTCTTCAATATGAATATCTTCTCATACCACCATTGTCTTCAATGTCTTCATACATTTTAGGGGTCATCTCCGGTAGGTAAACCGAATCAATGAGGGACACTACTGCGTTATCCCGCAATTCTCACAAACGCATTAGTCCCTCAACCAACTTTGTCGTCAATACTCCAAAACCAACTAGGGGTGGCACTAGATGCACTTAAAATCTCCCCCTTTTTGGTGATTGATGACAAACTGGTTGAAGTTTTCAACGGGGATAAAGTATGTGAAATTGTAAGGATAGGGAATTGTCTTCATAAGTTGTAAGGGCTCCCCCTGAAGATGTGCATATAAGTAATTTGCTTTTGGAATGCAAATGCACATGGCATGTTGTACTTATGAAGATCCACTTCAACTTATGAAGATAATTCATCCTGCATGAAATGATATAACTAGTAGAATGACATGCATAATGAAAAATGGACGTCTGCAGAATGATCTAAGTGCGGAAGTTATCATCGCACATGGGGAATTTATCATCGCATCATAGTAAATGAAATGAGTAGCAGACGACCATCAAGTTTAGGTGTTACAACTCAAAGAACCAAATGTTTCAAAACGCTAGAGTTGTAAGCACGCAGCAAAATATAATGCAACCGCCCATATGAACCCGCTTGAAGACTATCAACTCATACGCTTCTCCCCCTTTTGTCAGTAAGGACCTAAAAGGTTTGAAGACATAGAGCATCTACTCGTCATCATGAGTAGGTGAAGCAGCAGGTTGTCGCTGCTGGTTGGCGGTGCGATTTAGCTTGGTGCAAAGTCGTCTGCGCCGCGAGTAGTAGGAGGTGGTGAAGTAGCATCATATTCATCATCGATCACTCTGGCATTTACCGTTGCCGCGGAGGAGGAATATTCAGAGTCTTCAAGAGATGGAGTTCGTCGCAGGGTAGCAGTCCGTGGAGGAGTGGAGTCGAACTGGAATCTTTCATTGAAGCCATCGTCTTGAAGATCAGCTTCATCACTGAGCAGAGTCAAACTCTTCCATGCTCGCCGGCAGGTTTCATGAGCAACAAAGGCATTCTTGGTGGCAAGGTTGCGAATGCGATTGACATCCACCAAGAGGCTTTGCGTCTGTCTCTAGAGCCAGAAATGATGCTTATCCTATTTCTGATGAAGGGCCACAAGAAGTTCTCGGTCATTGAGAACGCGAGAACGCTTCCAAGGCCTTTGTGCAATGGTGCTTTCAGTGGCTTCAGTGGGCGCTCTATGAGGCAGACGAGTGTTACCAGCCCGTGGATAGATTCGTGTTGCTGCTTGAACACCTTCAATAGGCTGAGTGAAGCTTTGGTGCTCAATATTCTGAAGACAAAGTGGCTCTTGGCAGGGTCAGAATATATAGCATCAACTGACATATCAACCTCTGGCAGAAAGATTATATGATTGCGAGCAGAGGGCTGATAATTGATAGATGAGTGTCGCTTGATGAGGCGCATAACCCATGGAGCATAAAACTTCAGACCAAATAGGTCAGAGCCGGAAACAGCAAGTTGCCTGATGAAGAATTCCTGAGTGTTGAAGCTAATGCCATTGAGAATGTAGAAGACCAAAGTCTTCATAGCTCCTTCAAGCTTGGCCGCTGATGAGTGTCCTTTGACCGCCATAGAGTTAGCCGATGATATGATATATGGTTCGAGGCGGATACTCAAGGTCTTCAACAAAGAAATGTGGGATACTCGCCGATGGCAAAGGCTTCATCATGCTCAACATCCGCTCATATTTGGTTCGGCTTATGGAAGATACTCTCTCAAAGATTCGGTGTAGGTGACGATCGAGTTCATACAGCTTCTCCGAGTGGATAGCCACAGTAAGCTCAATGATATCCATAGCTTTGGCTTCATGATGAACATTTCGATCATCCACTCGAGAACCCATGTCTTGATGTCCTGTAGTAGCCGCGAATGTGCGAGTGGCATAGAATTGAAGCAATAGCTCTTCATTCCAATGTTCTTTATCTGTCACAAAGTGGAGCGGACCAAAGATCACGAAAGCAATCAAGTGCTTCTTCTAAGCACTGCAGTCCAAAGAATAGCTTCGTGTCAAGGCGCATATGAGGGAAAATGCGCCCTTGATCATATAGTACGCAGGAGTAATAGCTTCTCTGCTGATAGCTCCAGAACTGATCTGATGATATCCTTGGCTTGGAGTAGGGGTTCTTGGCACTGTCAAAGAAGGTATTGTGGATTTTGAAGCCATTAGCATTGAATGACCCTGGTGAGTTGGCTGGAAACCTTGGCAACCTGGGCTTTGGCTTCTGGACCTGAGGCCTATGCTCAACATGATAGTCAAATTGCGGGCCTGAGGCAGCAGGCGGAGGCACCAGAATAGGCCATCGGACAGTGGTAAGCTGACCATGACTGTATGCTTGCTCAATTGTGTGAGGCCTTGGTGGCAGAACAGGAGCAGGGGCAACAGTTGAGGCATTAGGCTGCACGACAGGTGCTTCGGGAGCAGTTGTCAAATTAGCTTCAGGTGCAGCATTCTCATTGGCTTCAAGTGCAACATCTGAAGGAAATATGCCCTAGAGGCAATAATAAAGTTATTATTTATTTCCTTATATCATGATAAATGTTTATTATTCATGCTAGAATTGTATTAACCGGAAACATAATACATGTGTGAATATATAGACAAACAGAGTGTCACTAGTATGCCTCTACTTGACTAGCTTGTTAATCAAAGATGGTTATGTTTCCTAACCATGAACAAAGAGTTGTTATTTGATTAACAAGGTCACATCATTAGTTGAATGATCGATTGACATGACCCATTCCATTAGCTTAGCACACGATCGTTTAGTATGTTGCTCTGCTTTTATCCATGACTTATACATGTTCCTATAACTATGAGATTATGCAACTCCGTTCTTCGGAGGAACACTTTGGGTACTACCAAACGTCACAACGTAATCGGGTGATTATAAAGGAGTACTACAGTGTCTCCAAAGGCGATGTTGGGTTGGCGTATTTCGAGATTAGGATTTGTCACTCCAATTGTCGGAGAGGTATCTCGGGCCCTCTCGGTAATGCACATCACTTAAGCCTTGCAAGCATTACAACTAATGAGTTAGTTGCGAGATGATGTATTACGGAACGAGTAAAGAGACTTGCCGGTAACGAGATTGAACTAGGTATTGGATACCGACGATCAAATCTCGGGCAAGTAACATACCGATGACAAAGGAACAACGATGTTGTTATGCGGTCTGACCGATAAAGATCTTCGTAGAATATGTAGGAGCCAATATGGGCATCCAGGTCCCGCTATTGGTTATTGATCGGAGACGTGTCTCGGTCATGTCTACATTGTTCTCGAACCGTAGGGTCCGCACGCTTAAGGTTTCGATGACGGTTATATTATGAGTTTGTGTATTTTGATGTACCGAAGGAGTTCGGAGTCCCGGATGAGATCGGGGACATGACGAGGAGTCTCGAAATGGTCGAGACGTAAAGATCGATATATTGGACGACTATATTCGGAGTTCGGAAAGGTTCCGAGTCATTCGGGTATTTATCGGAGTACCGGAGAGTTACGGGAATTCGCCGGGGAGAAGTATTGGGCCTTATGGGCCATACGGGTGTCGGTGTACTAAGGTAGGGGGTACCTCAGTACCCCAACTTGTGCACGGGCAGCCGCAGCTCCCCGTAGCTAGATCCACCGTGTGCTTGCCGGAGACCATTCCCACTCCACTCCAGGCCATTCAAGAACAAAGTGTACAAGACAGAAGCTCAAGACCCCGGCAAGAGGAGCTTGCCGGGAAGGCCGTTCCAGGCTCAAGATTATATCACCCATGCAAGGTCCCGGCGAGAGGAGCTCGCCGGGGAGACTAGAAGGCTATATCACAGAGGACACGCCCTGGCGCTATACGCGTCCCGGCGAAGGCCCGGGGAGCGACAAGACTACAAGCCCGACAAGCTTCCGGGCCCGGCAAGATCAAGACCCCGGCAAGGTACTTGCCGGGGAAGGCTGTGCTGCGTGCCCTCACTCCAGTCATCTCCTTGCACGTCGCCCTCAGCTTTCCCCAGAGACGCGTGGCGGGTGGCTGGGCTGCATGGAGGGTGCGGTGGCACTCCACGGTGGTGGCTTCATCGCCGTGGCAAACGGAGACGCAAGGGCGGGAGCTTTTGGGGTGACGGCGACGGGCATTTAATGCTCTTGTCCCCCTCTGTCAAAAGTAGGTAGAATCCACTGTAGCTGCACTGTTCCCGCACTGTTCCAACTACCACCTCTTTTACGTTTTTACCCCTCTACCTTACGTTGACACCTGTCGGTGACCCCTTGCCCTATAAAAGGAGGCCCATGCACAACGTAGGGGAGGGTCCACGATTGGCTACTCTCGCGGAGGATCATTCAGGACTCCCGCGTGGGGGTTCCGATCATTCGCCACTCTCGCGTAGGTTCGAACCCTTGGCAACTCTAGCGCCTGGGATTCGGCCGGTTTCATACACCACACCACCATTTGCTCGCATTCTTGAGCAAGATCAAATACAACACAATGCAGCGAAGAGGGTTTCTGCGCGACCATCGCGCCCAAGCCGGGTAAAATCCCGCGCTTCTTCGCCTCGACCGCTCTCCGCGCATCCTCCGCCTCGCATCGAACACGAAGGGGCCCCGGCCCCATAGGTGCCGCGCCGCCCATTCGCGCGCGACATCTCTGGCGCGCCAGGTAGGGGGCGTCGAGGTTGTGCGGACCTGATCCGGCGTCCGCGCGGCCGCGTTCTTCATCAACCTCTCCAGTTTCGTCAACGGCTTCATCAACAACCGCGCTATGGCCCCGAAGACTAGAGCTTCGAGGGTCGCAGACCCATCTCCGTCTTCCCCACCGCCACCGGAGCCAACGGTGGGCGGAGGAGACGCCGGCGGAAGGGTGGACACCGATGGGGGCGCTCGCGGTGCCACCAGATCCAGGGACAGGACGGAGGACCGCGCCTCGGCCTCCGTAGATCCACGTCCATCCCAGCACATGGCGACCAGCGCGCCATACCACGAGAGGTGGTATCCTTTCTTGGGCAAGAGCAAGCGGGGCTCGCGGGGCGCTCCGGACTGCTGTCCATGCATGAGTAAAGCGAAGAGGTCGAGGCAGATTCGCTCCTCCTAACGTTGTTAGGGATCCGAGTATATCCAGCTCCTCCGCCGCTTCGCTCCCGCTCCCCGCCCGCAAGCGCCTATCCTCGGGTGCTACGATGTCGTCGAAGGACGCGCCATCGAGCTCTAAGTCCGCAAGGACGGCTCGTGCTCCATCCGACAAGCGTGCCTCCTCGAGCGCAGAAAGCCGGTGAGGACAGCCGGTGTTCGTCCCGCAAACGCGCCTCGACGGTCTTCTTGCTGCCGCCAAAGACACACCATTGGGCTCCACCAGCGGCGCAAGGAAAAAGCAAAGCTAAGTCGCCGAGCCTTCGTGCGAGCACTCTTTAATTTCATGCTTTTATATGTTATATCCTCGCGATTCGTCCTTTGTACGCGAAACTCAGGCGCGGAGGAGCTCGCTCGTGGATGGTCGCACCCTTACTTCGCTTGAACACGCCAACGAGTTAAAAGTGAGCGCGACCAGCCAGCGCCCTCGTTTGTTTGGGCCCGCTCGGCAAGTTAAGTGCGCGCGGCTAAACACGGCAAGGTTGCTTGTCGGAGGCGACACCAATAGCGGGCTGCCGATGTTCCGCACTCAAGAAGCGTGTTGAGCACCGCAAGTTACCTAGAAGCGTAGGGTGGAAGCACACAAAGGATGTAGGGCAGAGGGTATAACGTGGCGAGCCATGCCGTGAAATGTCATCCGTATGGGAGACTTGGACGCCAGAGGAACCAAGTCGTGGTCCAGTTGCGTACTTGTTTTGTTTCCGAGTCCGCTCAACAAACACAAGTGTGCCGCTGCACCCTTATCTTGCTTTCGAGCCTGCTCAGCAAGTTAAGCGTCGCAACTGGCCCGGCAAGGTGGCTTGTCGGAAGCGACACCGCCAGCGGGCTGTCCCGCGGCAAGCGTGTTCGCCCCAGCAAGCTCCCCGAGAGCGTAGAGTTCAAACATATGAAGGGCAGGACACGGCATCGCATTGCACACTAAAATTTATGCACATATGCATATACATGAAGCAGTTGCATGTCTACCTCAGCTGTTTTCGTGACCGAAATTGCAGCAATAAAGAGGGACCGAAAGACCACACCGGCACCTGGGGCCCGGCAAGCCAGGGTCGCCGGGGGCTGCGTGAGCCAAGGTTCTTCCTCGGCGGGCCAGCCTCGCTGGGGGCTGCAAGCGCCAAGATTCGTCTCCGGCAAGCCAGAGTTGCTGGGGGCTGCAGTGCCAGATGAGTTTTTCATCCCTCATCATGCATCCTTCTATGGACCGGGAAATGCGGGGCTGTGTCTTTGAACGATCGTGTCTTGTAAAAACCCGTACGTGGAGGAACCGAGCCGTGGTCCAGTTGCGTACTTGGTTTGTTTCCGAGTCCGCTCAACAAACACAAGTGTGCCGCTGCACCCTATCTTGCTTTCGAGCACCTTTCGGCAAGGTAGGCGTCATAATCGGCCCGGCGAGGTTGCTTGCCGGAAGAGACACCACCACCGGGCTGTCCCATGATCGATAAGCGTGTTCGCCCGGCAAGCTCCCCGATAGCGTAAGAACACACAAGGCACGCATCAAGTAAAAGACTCATCCGCAAGCTTTCCCTCTTTTCATTAAAAGCATCCAATTTAGTACAAGTCCATAGAGGATGAAAAACATGATAGAGAGGATTACAAGTTCTTAAATGCAGCTAATGCCCGAGGGCTTACAATTTGAAAAGATAAGGTGCCGTGATCCTCTCCTGCTTTCTCTGCTCAGAGTTCAGAGGTAGGTCAGGAGCCCCGGCAAGATAAGCTTGTTGGAAGGAGACCCCGCAAGAAGAGCTTGTCGGGAAGGGCGAAGGAGCGCCTAGGAGAGCGTGGCGGTGGCGCCGCCGTGCCCCGAGAGCTGCGCAAGGTGACGGGCATGGGGAAGCATCGACGAGCCAGCGACAAGTCCTGAAGCCCACGGAGAGCCACGGGCGCCAGAAGACACCAAGAGAACTTCCGGGGCCGCCAGAGCTTGGCGGAGTCGGAGGCGAGGAGGCGAGCTTGAAGACGGGTAGTGGGGCGTCGACGCCTCGAGAGCTACTCGCTCTCGTCTTTGCGGCGAGCGGCCTTGCCGCCACTCCCCTCTTCCTCTTCCGCAGCCTCCCTCGCCGACCGCCAGAAGACGGCCCCGGGGAGTTCCAGGAGGCCGGCAACCCGAAGATGGGGTTGCCGGTGGCGCGAGGCAGCGGTGTCCGACGCCTAGTCGGGCCCGCCATCCCCTCGTCGCCGCTGCCGCTCTCCTCCTCGTCACTTTCGCCGAGGAGGAGCCTTCGCTATCCGAGGAGCTGTCCACACAGCAGCGCACCGGGTTCCATAGTCCCGAAGACCTTGACGGCGAGGAGGTCACCATCCATTAACTTAAAATGGAGGGTGAACCCGCCGCAAGCTATGGATCCGGCGAACGCCTTCCACCCTCGGTCGAAGAACATCACGCCGGGGCTGGGGACACGACACTCACCCGAGTGCCGCCGATCCCGCAGCCCTCATGCGTAGCTCCATCACGTCGGGTGGATCCGCCCCATTGCGTCCGCTGAACGGGCCGCAACCGGAGGCGACGACGAGGCGCCCGCGGCTTGATGAAGAACTCCGGGGTCATCTCCGTGTGGACCGCGCCGTGGTCGAGACGCCGGAGGAGACGGGAGGCTCTTCACCGCGACCGCCTCTCCTCGACCGCCTCGGCCCGCCCTCGGCCTCGATCATGCCACGCCCCTTCCTCTCCCTCTCGTGGCGGCTCCATCACCACGGGAGCAGGAAGGGGAGCGGTGCGCTGCCTAGAAGCGACCAGCTGCCACCGTCGAAGAGCCGGGATTCCCTCTTTCCATGGCGATGAGAAGAACAGAAGATGAAGACGAAGGGAGGAGAAGATGAGTGCGCCATAGTGCTCCCCTTCCGCCTTTTTAAAGGCGAAGTGGGGCTCAACCGCCCTTCCGACCAATCGAGAAGCGAGAAGGCGGAGGAGCGGGCCGACTCGCCTCCTCCGCCTGCGTGACGGCTCGGTCTCCCACTTTCGCCGCCCACGACCCCGTGCATGAGGGCAGCGTGGCGAAAAAGTGGAGCCGAGCGACGGGTGAAGCGACCCGCTCTGCGCCACGATCACGGGTGGACGCTTAAAGATCGCATCGCCACCCACTGTCCCCACGACGCCGCAATCGACGCGTGCCGCTATGCGGGGGAGGCGACAGATGCAGAGCAGATTCGGCGCGCCAGGGCCTCATATGCCTGCAGACTGCCTCTTGGGCCTGGCCCAACAGCTTCGGCACTGTATGGCCCAGGCCTGGGGCTCCTGTCGGTGTACTAAGGTAGGGGGTACCTCAGTACCCCAACTTGTGCACGGGCAGCCGCAGCTCCCCGCAGCTAGATCCACCGTGTGCTTGCCGGAGACCATTCCCACTCCACTCCAGGCCATTCAAGAACAAAGTGTACAAGACAGAAGCTCAAGACCCCGGCAAGAGGAGCTTGCCGGGAAGGCCGTTCCAGGCTCAAGATTATATCACCCATGCAAGGTCCCGGCGAGAGGAGCTCGCCGGGAGACTAGAAGGCTATATCACGAGAGGACACGCCTGGCGCTTATCTGGCGTCGGCGAAGGCCCGGGGAGCGACAAGACTACAAGCCCGACAAGCTTCCGGGCCCGGCAAGATCAAGACCCCGGCAAGGTACTTGCCGGGGAAGGCTGTGCTGCGTGCCCTCACTCCAGGTCATCTGCCCACGCGTCGCCCTCAGCTTTCCCCAGAGACGCATGGCGGGTGGCTGGGCTGCATGGAGGGTGCGGTGGCACTCCATGGTGGTGGCTTCATCGTCGTGGCAAACGGATACGCAAGGGCGGGAGCTTTTGGGGTGACGGCGACGGGCATTTAATGCTCTTGTCCCCCTCTGTCAAAAGTAGGTAGAATCCACCGTGGCGCACTTTGTTCCCGCAAGACTGCTCCAACTACCACCTCTTTTACGTTTTTACCCCTCTACCTTACGTTGACACCTGTCGGTGACCCCTTGCCCTATAAAAGGAGGCCCATGCACAACGTAGGGGAGGGTCCACGATTGGCTACTCTCGCGGAGGATCATTCAGGACTCCCGCGTGGGGGTTCCGATCATTCGCCACTCTCGCGTAGGTTCGAACCCTTGGCAACTCTAGCGCCTGGGATTCGGCCGGTTTCATACACCACACCACCATTTGCTCGCATTCTTGAGCAAGATCAAATACAACACAATGCAGCAAGAGGGTTTTACGCGACCATCGCGTCCCAAGCTGGGTAAAATCCTCACAGCTTCGCCTCGATCGCTCTCCAGCGCATCCTCCGCCCCGTGCAACACACGAAGGGCCCTGCCCCATAGGTGCCAAGCGCCGCCCATTCAGCACACAACGGGAAAGAGAGAGGCTGCCCTAGGCAGGCAGCACCCCCTTGCCCTAGTCCGACTATTGGGGAGAACCGCACCCTCCTTCCTTCCCTTCTCTCTTCCCTTCCTAGTCTCCTACTCCTAATACATGGAAGGATCCCTAGTTGGACTAGGAAAGGGGAATCCTACTCCCGTGGGAGTAGGACTCCCTATGGCGCCTCCTCCCTAGGCCGGCCTCCTCCTCCCTCCCTCCTTTATATACGGGGCAAGGGCACCCCATGGACACACAAGTTGATCCTTGAGATCGCTCCTTAGCCGTGTGCGGTGCCCCTCCACCATATTCCACCTCGGTCATATCAGAAGCGGTGCTTAGGCGAAGCCTGCGTCGATAGAACATCAAGATCGCCACCACGCCGTCGTCTTGACGAAACTCTCCCTCCCCGGCTCTCTTGGATTGGAGCCCGAGGAGCGCCATCGAGCTGTCGTGTGTCAAGAACTCGGAGGCGCCGAGTAACGGCGCTAGGATCGGTTGGATCGCGAGGAGAACGTCGACTACTTCCACTACGCCAGATCGCTTCGCTTCGGTCACGAGGGTACGTAGACAACACTCTCCCCTCTCGTTGCTGTACATCACCATGATCTTGCGTGTGCGTAGGAATTTTTTTGAAATTACTACGTTCCCCAACAACATCCTCATTGGCTTCAGGTGCAGGGGCCTCATAATCTTCAGGCACAGTGGCCTCATTGGTTTCAGGCACACTGGTTGGTGCATGCTCCATATTAGCGTCAGCCATGACTACGTCACTGGCTTCATTGGCGTTGGTGGTGGCAGCCTCAACATTGTCAACCTACTCTTGACGAGCAGGAGGGTCGGGCATAGGCACGTTCAGATCATGAACTGCTTCTTCTTCAATTGCTGGGGGAGTAGGAACACGTACTTCTTCTTCATTTTCTTCGGTTGATGCAGCCGGAATGTCTTCAGCAGCATGTGCTTCAGACTCGGAGACATTCACAGTTGGTGCAGGTTCAGAAAATATTTGCCGTGCAACAGGTGAACGTTGCACTTCTCCTTCTAGAACGCTCGACAGAGGGACTTCAGGCCTTTGTCCTCTGCGAAGCCTGCGAAGTGCTGGCTTCACCTTCGGAGATGGAGTTGGCTGAGCCTGAAAGTCTTCATCCTCTTCTTGCACGTAGAGGGTAGCTTGTTGTTGTTGTTGGGGAGTACTGGGAGAGTCTTGGAGTTGTGGGTGATCAGCCCACGATGCATCCTGAGCAATTGGCGTCAATGGACGACCAATGCTGATGAGTTCGCTGTTCGTATGAACAGGCGATGATACCACTTCATGTTCGATCTGAGGAAGAACTTCATCATCAGCTACATTGTCATCATGACCAATGTCTTCAGCAGCAGTGGGTTCAGCTGCTGGAATATCTTCAGCCACATGAGCCTTTGTGGGAATAGGCTCATGGACTATCATTCGTCGTTCTTGATGTTCTGACGCTAGGCGAACCACGGAAATGGGTTCAATGACTAAGGGCTCTGTGGAAGCAGCCCTAGTCTTCTTGGTTTTGCGCTTCTTCTTGAAGGGAGCGGCATCAGAGGCTTCAGTGTTCTTTCTCTTTCTGGCGTCAGCCTCGGCAGCCCTTGTCTTCTTCTGTTCTGAAGCTGTTGTGGTGACCTTTGGCTTCGAGCCAGTCATGCTGCTTGGGAAGATAATGTGAGTAGCTTCTTGGCTTGAAGGCTCAGGCTGATCAGCAGGGTGCTTCTTCTTCTTCTTTGCAGCCATCCTGGGGTCAATGCCAGGACGGCCAAGTGATTTGCGCTTCACAGCCTCATTGTAGGCTAGCACACACTTATCAGCCAAAATCTTCATGCGCTCTCAAGATCCTTGAGCTTCCTGGCGTTTCTGCAGAAAAGCTTCTTTAAGATCATGCAGCATGACCTTGAAATTTTTGACGTCTTGAACACTTAGCTTGGCCACATGCTTCTTGAATTGAGCCTTCTCATAGTCAATCTTGTTCTTGAGCTCAACGATGCGCTGAGCGAGAGCTAGCTCGAAGCAATGGCGCCATTGAAGGCGACACCGAGGCCAATGGGGAGCTGTAAATCTTCAAAGTGACATTGGGGTGTCGAACCACTCATCAATGAAATTGTGGATGATGGCCACATTAAAGAGAGGCAAGTTGTCAAGATTTCGCTTCTTCCTTGCTCTTTATCACCTGCTCAAGAGCATCATCGGCAAGATCTTCATCACTTGATAGATCAATGGGTTCTTCATGCGAGAATGGCGGCAGGAGTCAAGGCTCTTTGATCGATGGTCTCGACAAGTTGCTTTTTCTTCTCCGCTCTCTTGGAGACACGGATTGATCTTCGACCGCACACTCGGCTTCGGAGGTGCGATGGCGATTGGCTTCGCAAGCAAAGTCTTGGAGGTGCAAATGAGGTTGAAGCCTTTGACTTCTTTTTGCTTCGCGGCTTTGGAGGAGGAGCAGGGCTTCATCGAGTCAGCACCATTGTCAGAATGATCTACTCTGGCACCTTGGACCATGATGTAAGTGATGAGGCCATCAAGGTTGGAGAAGGGGCCGATCTCATTGGGATTAGCTTCACGGGAGCCGTCAGCACAGGGAGCAGAGGGACCTGGGTTGAAGTCCAAACCCAAGGACTTCTTGTTCTTCTTGGCTGAAGCCACAGCAAACTGGTAGTTGCGCTTAAAGAGAGAGTCGTCACGACACCAGAGTAGTGAAGTGGGATCTGCGTTCTCAGGCTGTGGGCCACGGACCGTGCAAGGATAGAAGCCTTGGTCAATGGCTTCAGCTCAGCTCTTGGGTTGAAGGCCTCGATAGAGGATATCACCCCAAGGTCTCTTGATGGCATTCTTCTCTGCGTATTTCTTTGTCACAAACTTGTACTTGAACCACTCCTCAGCCCAATAGCGACGAATCCATTGGATTCGCGTCTTTCTCTGATGATAGTTCTCTTCAGGATCTGTCTTGTATAGTTCTGCTAAATCATCAGGCATATCTTTGGATGTTCCTTCTCTGCGCTGTCTGCCACCCTTCCTTGCTGATTTTTCTGCGGCCATGAACTTCAAACTGAATGGCTTCAGCTCGTTCAAAGGCTTCAGAGATTTACGCTTGCTGGTCAAGCAGGAACTGTCTTCAGGAGAATTTATATGATGCTGTAAGTATTCTGCAAACGAATGCAGACTATGAGAACCAAGGGATTCTCCCACGGACATGTACTGTGATGACATTAGAGATGCGAGGAAGGGAAGAGGTCATATGCATTCTCAGAAGAATTTTGAAGATAAATCAGTTTGAAGACACTGACCTCATAATGCGAAGACATCCACTTATATAGGTGAGTTGGTTCCAGATTTGTACCAATCCGTGAATAAGTACAATCAAACTAGACAGGAAATCTAAGTGAATCGACTAGGCAGTGTGAGATGCAGGCAGAATAGATCTAACTTGAACAGACAGAAACACCTTTCGGTAAATAGGATGAATCTTGAAGATCAAAAAGGTGGTAAAAATAGAGTTATAATTACCGCACGAAGAACTGCTAGATGGAAGAATAGGAGACCGAGCAGTTTAGCCCACCGTGCCCTAACTTGGCGATGGAGGACACCTACGGCGACGGCGGAGAGGACGATGTCCGCGGCCGGTGTGAGGACGGCGTCGGAGAAGTCGCGGCAGCTAAGCGCTTCGTCGCCGGCGTCGTCACGAGCTAGCGGTGGCGCTATGGTTTTGACGGAGGTGGACAGGTGGAAGAAGGATTTCTTCACCGCAGGGGACAAGTATTTATAAGTAGGTGAGAGACACGGCGCAATTACGCTGGTGCCCCTGGCGGTTCATATCTGAGGGGTACGTGGCAAGCATGCAACACACCCAGGGTTGTCCCACGTTCCCACGCCCGCCAGGCATGTCGGAGAGTTGTTCCGGCTTCTCCGGATTTCAATAATAAAGATAAGCCATTTAAAATAGATTTAATGTTTGTCTCTTTGCCTTCTGCTGACTAGGACGCAGAGAAGACATTCGACAGTTTCAATAGAATGCATATGACTTGGACAGATAGAGTTTGAGACAGGAAGCATAGAGAGGATAGGGTCCGATCACATTCACTTAGTTCAAAAGATCCAATCTTCAAGACATAGCTATAAGTGAATGTTGTAGAGGACAGAACACTAGTATATATGAGAAAGCAACCAAATCATCATAGTGCAGAAAGTCATGAAGACAAATTGAAACTGAAGACAAACCAAATACGAAGTCATTGCAATATAACGCCTTGAGTGAAACACTTCAAACAAAGAAAGTTGGTGGTGGCATTACCCACCGTATAGGAAGTATTAGACCCACACACGGCGCACAATTATCGTGGCGCTCCGAAGTCAAATTCCATGTTAATGTATTCACACTCAAAGTGTAAATCTTCATTGATTGAAGATATACATTACTTTGTGTGTTGCACATCTAAGTCATCAACATGCATAAGTGTTAGGATGTGTGCCTGATCACAGGACATTAGAGGATTCCAAGATATTTAGCTCACACCGTAACTTGCAAAACCTTTTCTCATCCAAGGGCTTTGTGAAGATATCTGCCAGTTGCTCATCAGTGTTGACGTGAATGATATCGATATCTTTCTTCATAACATGGTCTTTGAGAAAGTGATGACGAATTTCAATGTGCTTTGTCTTCGAGTGTTGGACTGGATTATTGGCTATTTTGATGGCACTTTCGTTGTCGCAGAAGAGAGGTACTTGTTTCAAGTTGATGCCATAGTCCTTGAGAGTTTGCTTCATACATAGAAGCTGAGCACAACAGATCCAAAGAAGAATGTATTCAGATTCAGCAGAGAGAGTGATACAGTTCGCTTCTTCAAGACCAACAGACAAGTGATCGACCAAGCAAATGACATGTGCCCGATGTAGACTTGCGATCCACCTTGTCACCAAAGATAATCAGATCCGAGAATCCAACCAAATCAAATTTTGAGCCCTTGGGATACCATAATCCGAGTGTTGGGGTGTAAGCCAAATATCAAGAATTCGCTTCACAACTAAGTGATGCGATTCCTTTGGTGCCGCTTGGAATCGAGCACACATGCAAACACTAAGCATAATATCCGCCTAGATGCACATAAGTAAAGCAAAGAACCAATCATGGAGCGGTATACCTTTTGATCGAACTCTTTACCATTGTCGTCGGGACCAAGATGGTGTTTGGTCGGCATTGGCGCGTGTAGCCTTTGCGCCTTCCATTCCAAACTTCTTCGCATAATCTTTGAGGTATTTCTCTTGAGATAGATGCCATTTCTTTGTCGATTTAATTTGAAGACCAAGGAAGAACTTCAGCTCACCCATCATGGACATTTGATATTCCTCTTGCATCATGTACCCAAACTCATCACTATACTTCTGGTTGGTGCATCCAAAGATTATGTCATCCACGTATATTTGGCACGCAAACAGTTCACCATCATATGTCTTCGTGAAGAGAGTGGGATCGAGGGATCCGTGTTTGAAGCCTTTTCTCTCGTGAAGTCTTTGATTGTATCATACCGAGCACGAGGAGCTTGTTTGAGGCCATACAGTGCTTTGTTTAGCTTGTACACCATATCAGGATGTTTTGGATCTTCAAAGCCAGGTGGTTGTGCGACATATACTTCTTCTTCAATCTTGCTACTGAGAAATGCACTCTTTACATCCATTTGATATAGCAAGATATTGTGATGATTAGCATAGGCTGGCAATATGCGAATAGCTTCAAGCCTAGCAACAGGAGCAAATGTTTCATCGAAGTCAATTCCTTCAACTTGAGTGTATCCTTGAGCCACAAGACGTGCTTTGTTTCTGACGACTTGACCATGCTCATTTTGCTTGTTTCGATATATCCATTTTGTTCCAATAATGTTATGCTTGCGAGGGTCAGGTCGCTTGACAAGTTCCCAAACATTATTCAGCTTGAACAGTTGAAGTTCTTCTTGCATGGCTTGAATCCATTCAGGTTCCATAAAAGCTTCAGCAACTTTCTTGGGTTCTAATATTGACACAAATGAAAAGTGCCCACAGAATTTGCTAACTGTGTTGCTCTTGAGTGAGTCAGTGGACCAGGGGCATTGATGCTGTCAATTATCTTCTCAATTTGTACTTCATTTGCAACACGAGGATGAACAGGACGAAGACTTTGCTCTTGCTGATCATTGTCATCATTGGGAGGATTGTCTTCGATCTGAGCATTGTCTTCAGGTTGATTTGGGGTAGAAATGATAAGTTCCTCTTCAGGCTGTGCTTCAGAGGGCATGATTTCACCAGTTCCCATCAGCTTGATTGCCTCGTTTGAGGAAGCTTCATCTAGTGTACATGGCAGGATCTCTCTCTGTGAACCATTGGTTTCATCAAATTTCACATCCACAGTTTCAATGATTTTGTATAGATAAAGGTTGAAGCCTTTGTAGAGTGTGAATTCTTTCCATAACCAAGCATGAAGCCTTCGTGAGCCTTTGGTGCAAATTTTGACTTGTGATGGGGATCCTTTATCCAAAGATCTTGCTCCAAATACTCAAGTAATGGCGACGCTTGGCTTCTTGCCGATAAGTAGCTCATATGATGTTTTGTTCGAAGCTTATGAATGTATACACGGTTGATGATGTGACATGTCAGTATCAATAGCTTCAGCCGTAACTTTCTTGGTGTCTTGTACTCATCTAGCATTGTTCGAGCCATCTCAATGAGGGTTCTGCTTTTGCGCTCAACAATGCCATTTTGCTTTGAGGTGTGTATGGAGCAGAGAACTCATGAGTGATTCCCATTGTATCCAGATCTGATCAAGTCCAAGTGTTCTTGAATTCATTGCCATTGTAACTTCGATGTGCTTGATCTTCACGCCATAATTGTTCATTGCTCGATTTGCGGTTACCAAGACATCTTGCACTTTAGTCTTGTAAAGACTTATATGAACCCATGTGATCTTGAGTAGTCATCAACAATGACGAAGCCATAGAGACAGCAGCTTGTTGTGAGGGTGGAGTAGTGGGTAGGTCCAAATAAGTCCATGTGTAACAGCTCAAGGGTTGAGATGTTGTCATGATTGTCTTCGAGGGTGCTTTGCCCTTGTCATCTTTCCACTTCACAGCACCACACAGATGATCCTTCTTGAACTTGACATCCTCAATGCCAATGACATGCTTCTTCTTGACGAGTGAGTGTAAGTTCCTCATGCCAGCATGTCCCAGCCTTCGATGCCAGAGCCAACATTCAGAAGCTTTTGTGAGAAGACAAACGACAAGTGTGGACCTCTTGAGAAATCTACCATGTATAGATCATCTTTTCGATACCCTTCAAAGACTAGAGATTTGTCGATTCCATTAGTACAAGGCAACGATATTTGCCAAATATCACAATCATGTTCAAGTCACAAAGCATTGAGATGGATATTGTTGAAACCAAGGATTCAACAAGCATCACTTTATCCATGTGTTGATCCATTGAGATTGCAACTCTACCTAGACCCAATACCTTGCTTTTACCAAAGGTCAAGAAATGTAATGTGACTTTGTCTGATGGACGTAAGGTTGAGTCCATGAGAAGACTTCGATCACCGGTCATATGATTTGTGCATCCACTGTCCATGATCCATTCTGAAGCTTTTGGTGATGTACCCTACAGTGCAGTTAGGAGGATAGGCTTCACAAGAGTGTTGTGAAGCATAAGCATTTGACACATATAGGGACAGTTACAGTTATCGAAGTTAGGACATAGTACGACTGATAAGAAATTCAGATGTGAAGCATATAGAATGACATTTCATCGTGCGTCCTCAGTGAGTTTTAGGTCCCAGCAATAGTATTGGACGCCATTGATTCCGGGCTGGAGACCGTTTTCTGCAAAAGAGAGTTAGTTCTTCTTTGCCACCCACATCTTTAGTGGGGGCTTAGAAGCAATGAGTCTAAGTGCAGCATCTGAGAATTTTGGCTTTGAAGCCCTAGCAAACAGCCTTGCAGGAGATGAATGATACTCATATGAATAAGCAGAAAAGTTCTTAGTCCTATGAACATAGCGGTTCAAGATACACGCCATATTCATAAGTCCGAGCATGATTTCCTGCAAAACATTGGCGTTAGGGTGACTCATGTGAGTCTTGTATCCGTATGAAGCTTTTGGGCCACATGGAGCTATTGGTCTGGGGTTTGTCTTCTTCCTTGGTGGTGTCATGACGACATTCACAGAAGATTCTCAATGTACCGCTTAGGTACCCAGATCTTCTTCATAGGTGGTCCATTCCTGCAGCTTAGTACCAATGTACCGCAAACACTTCACCATTCGATTTTTGAACATCTTATAGTTTGCATCAAAGGATTCATCAATGATAATAGGATTAGCACAGTAAAGCCAGATAAGGTGGGTGGATCTCTCAAGGTTCCTTTGCAAACCCATGTGGTTTTGGGGTACCGCTCAGGCTTCCAAAGACGAGCCATCAACATTCATCTTCCTTTCAACCCAACACCCTCTTTCCTAGGGTTTCGGTTCGTAATCTACTTTTGAGGGCATCACAGAGTCCGATGTCCCTTCAAACTTTTGTACATCCTGTTTCAAGCAATGTCTTCAACATAGCATTTGCCTTAGCAACAAGCGGTGGTATCCTCCGCAGAGGGGTTAGTAACCACATCAAGATGTGAAGACAATGAAACAAGAGCAACAAAGGAACATTCAAAGAATGATGTAGCGTTATCACGCCAATGCATTTTAGACATGGTGGTTCAAATCCATCCTGAGCGGAACTGATCTGTTGAGCACGAAGTGAATCTCGCTCCTTCTGAAGATCTTCATAATCCACTCTTATCTTTTCAAGGTCTAGCTTTCTTTGAAGACATTCAGAAGAAAGCTTCTCATGATCAGATAAGAGAGCATTATGTTGATCTTGAAGGGCGTCAAACTTAGCATGAAGTCTCTGAAGACTATCAGCCAAAGCTTTTGACTGATCCATTTCTTCACCCAACATATCATCGCTCTTACTAAGCATGTCTTGAACCTTTTCCAAGATTCTTTGTTGTTTAGTGGCAAGGGAAGCAAGCTTGTCATAACTGGGGCCAAATTCATCACCTGATTCATCATCACTAGATTCAGAGAGATAGCATTCAGTTACCTTATCACCCCTTGCCATGTGGCACGATGAGGATGATGATGATTCAGGTGCAAAGGTCATCTCCTTGAGAGACTCCTTGTAGTCCTCAAACCATGGATCATGACGAGTGCGATGACCTTCGTATACATCAGAAAGTCGGTCCCAGATTAGCTTCGCGTGATTGAGGTGCATAACATTCCTGAACTGATTTTGGGACAGATGACAGTAGATGACGTCCTTTGCTGTGAGGTTCAATAGAGTATACTTGCGAATGTCATCAGCCTCTGCCATCTTGCATAGATTAGTGAGTCCAATCTCAGTGAAGGTCCATAGTTCGCTATCCATGGACATGAGTAGCTTCTTCATCATGGCCTTCCAACGGGGATACTCATGACCGTCAAAGGTGGGACACGATATGTTCCTCAATCCTGCAATGACATAGCTGAAACTCCGTGGTTAAACGAATCACACGTAACAAGGGAGTACCTTGCTCGATACCAATTGAAAGTGCTAGTATCGACTAGAGGGGGTGAATAGGCGATTTTGTGAAAGTCTTCAAAACTTGAAAGTTTCAAAGACAAACAATGAAACAACCTAATTGACATGCAATGAAGATAAACTACCCTAAACAAGCCATAGTCAAGTATGTAATGATGTGAAAGTACAGGACTAATAGCGCTTAGGTAGTAAGGATCAAGATGGAAGATAGTGTGAAGCCAATCAACAATAGTAGCCAAGCAATGAAGTCAAACAGATACACAGATAGGCAATGACTTCACGAAGACAAACTAAAGTTAGGATGGGAAGGATAGAACCAGTTGCTAGTTGAAGACACAGATTTGTTGGACCAGTTCCAGCTTGTTTGTGACAACTGTGACGCTTGGTTAGGGAGGCTGAGATTTAACTCAAGACCATGTCTTCACCTTATTCCCTTGAGCTAAGGACACCCAGTCCTCGCCCAATCACTCGTAAGTCTTCAAGGAGACTTCCAAACCTTCACAGACTTCGCTCACCGGCAATCCACAATGACTCTTGGATGCCCGAACGCGACGCCAAATCGGCCGGAGGATTCACAGTCCTCAAGTGTAATAAGTCTTCAGTCACACGCATGAAAGACTTCAAGATGCCTAACACTCTTTGGCTCGGGTGTTTGGGCTTTGTCCTCGCAAGGATTTCTCTCTCAAATGCTTCGAGGTGGGTTGCTCTCAAACGACAAAAGCCGTGTACAAACTCTGAGCAGCCACCAATTTATGGTGTAGGGGTGGGATATTTATAGCCACTAGGCAACCCGACCTGATTTGTCCAAAATGACCCTGGGTCACTAAGGAACTGACACGTGTTCCAACGGTCGGATTTCAAACACACGCGGCAACTTTACTTGGGCTACAAGCAAAGTTGACTCATCCAGCTCGGGATAAGGTTTGCTCTCATTGTCTTCACTCAAAGACATAGGATTTGAGTTGAGCATCACTTCAGTCACTCTGACTTAGTTCACTTGGACCCCACTTAACAGTACGGTGGTTCCTATGACTCAACAAAGAAGAAAAGGAAACAAATAAACCACACGATCTTCGCACTCCATAGTCTTCACACAATGTCTTCTCATGTCATAGTCTTCAATATGAATATCTTCTCATACCACCATTGTCTTCAATGTCTTCATACATTTTTAGGGGTCATCTCCGGTAGGTAAACCGAATCAATGAGGGACACTACCTGCGTTATCTTGCAATTCTCACAAACGCATTAGTCCCTCAACCAACTTTGTCGTCAATACTCCAAAACTAACTAGGGGTGGCACTAGATGCACTTACAGTATGAAGCCAATCAACAGTAGTAGTCAAGCAATGAAGTCAAACAGATACACAGATA
Source organism: Aegilops speltoides (assembly GCA_021437245.1). Taxonomy (NCBI): domain Eukaryota; kingdom Viridiplantae; phylum Streptophyta; class Magnoliopsida; order Poales; family Poaceae; genus Aegilops; species Aegilops speltoides. The sequence goes on along the minus strand of CM038147.1, from coordinate 436,631,357 downwards.
GGCAATGACTTCACGAAGACAAACTTAAGTAAGGATGGAAAGGGATAGAACCAAACTTGTTGAAGACACAGATTTGTTGGACCAGTTCGATTCTTTGTGACAACTGTGACGTCTGTTAGGGAGGCTGAGATTTAACTCAAAAGACCGTGTCTTCACCTTATTCCCCTTGTGCTAAGGACACCCAGGTCCTCGCCAAATCACTCTGTAAATCTTCAAGGAGACTTCCAAACCTTCACAGACTTCGTTCACCGCAATCCACAATGACTCTTGGATGCTCGAACGCGACGCCTAACCGGCCGGAGGATTCACAGTCCTCAAGTGTAATAAGTCTTCGCCACACGCATGTAAAGACTTGATGATGCCTAACACTCTTTAGCTCGGGTGTTTGGGCTTTGTCCTCGCAAGGATTTCTCTCTCTCAAATGCTTCGAGGTGGGTTGCTCTCAAACGACAAAAGCCGTGCACAAACTCTGAGCAGCCACCAATTTATGGTGTAGGGGGTGGGCTATTTATAGCCACAAGGCAACCCGACCTGATTTTTCCAAAATTACCCTGGGTCACTAAGGAATTGACACGTGTTCCAATGATCAGATTTCAAACACACGCGGCAACTTTACTTGAGCTACAAGCAAAGCTGACTCATCCAGCTCTGGATAAGATTTGCTCTCATTGTCTTCGTCAAGACATAGGATTTGAGTTGAGCATCACTTGATCCACTCCGACTTAGTTCACTTGGACCCCACTTAACAGTATGGTGGTTCCTATGACTCAACAAAGAAGAAAAGGAAACAGCGGAACCACACAGTCTTCGTGCTCCATAGTCTTCATGTAATGTCTTCTCATGTCATAGTCTTCAATATGAATATCTTCTCATACCACCATTGTCTTCAATGTCTTCATACATTTTTAGGGTCATCTCCGTAGGTAAACCGAATCAATGAGGCACACTACTGCGTATCCTGCAATTCTCACAAACGCTTAGTCCCTCAACCAACTTTGTCGTCAATACTCCAAAACCAACTAGGGGTGGCACTAGATGCACTTACAATCTCCCCCTTTTTGGTGATTGATGACAAACTGGTTGAAGTTTTCAACGGGGATAAAGTATTTGAAATTGTAAGGATAGGAAATTGTCTTCATAAGTAGTAAGGGCTCCCCCTGAAGATGTGCATATAAGTAATTTGCTTTTGGAATGCAAATGCACATGGCAGGTTGTACTTGTGGAGATCCTCTTCAACTTATGAGTATAATTCATCATGCATGAAATGATATAGCAAGTAGAATGACATGCATAATGAAAAATGGACGTCTGCAGAATGATCTAAGTGCGGAAGTTATCATCGCACATGCGGAATTTATCATCGCATCACAGTAAAGCAAATAAGTAGCATATGACCATCAAGTTTAGGTGTTACAACTCAAAGAACCAAATGTTTCGAAAGCAAGAGTTGTAAGCAGGAGGCAAAATATAATGCAACGCCCATATGAACCCGCTTGAAGACTATCAACTCATACGCTTCTCCCCCTTTTGTCAGTAAGGACTAAAAAGGTTTGAAGACATAGAGCATCTACTCATCCTCATGAGTAGGTGAAGCAGCAGGGTTGTCGTCGTTGGTTGGCGGTGCAGACGAACTTGGTGCAGTGTCGATCCGTGCAGTAGTAGGAGGTGGTGAAGTAGCATCATCTTCATCATCGATCACTCTGGAATTTACCGTTGCCGCGGAGGAAGAATATTTAGAGTCTTCAAGAGATGGAGTGCGACGAAGGACAGCAGTCCGTGGAGGAGTGGAGTCAAACTGGAATCTTTCATTGAAGCCATCGTCTTTAAGATCTGCTTCAGCACTAAGCAGCGTCAAACTCTTCCATGATCGCCGGCAAGTCTCATGAGCAACAAAGGCATTCTTGGTGGCAAGGTTACGAATGCGATTGACATCCACCAAGAGGCTTTGCATATGTCTCTTGAGCCAAAAGTGATGCTTATCCTGTTTCTGATGAAGGGCCACAAGAAGTTCTCGGTCATTGAGAACGCGAGAATGCTTCTGAGGCCTTTGGGCAATGGTGCTTTCGAAGGCTTCAGAGGGTGCTCGATGAGGCGATTTAGTATTTCCAGCCAATGGATAGATTCGTGTTGCAGCTTGAACACCTTCTATGGGTTGAGTGAAGCTTTGGTGCTCATGATTCTGAAGACAAAGAGGCTTCTTGGCAGGGTCAGAGTATATGGCTTGAACTGACATATCAACCTCTGGCAAAAAGATCATATGATTGCGAGTAGAGGCTGATAGTTGACAGATGAGTGTCTCTTGATGAGGCGCATGACCCATGGAGCATAAAACTTCAGCCAAATAGATCAGATCCAGAAGCAGCAAGTTGCCTGATGAAGAATTCTTGAGTATTGAATGCCGGAGTAATTGGACACGGGTACCCCGAAGACGGCGAGACAATATTTCAAGACATCGGGGCTAGCAAAGCCCCTCAGTCCGACTTCCCGGTCGGTCACGATCGCTCTTGGCTGCCGATCGCGCCACCAGCCGATCATTGTCGCCGATCGCGCCACCAGCCGATCACTGGCTGCCGATCGCGCCACCAGCCGATCATTGGCTGCCGATCGCCGGCTGCCGATCGCACCACCAGCCGATCGCTAGCTGCTTCTTGTGCCACCGATCCATTGCTGGCTTCCCGGTCAATCGCACCTGACGCGACCCGACGTGACGATCGTGATCCGCCTTTGCTCACGTGACGCCCAAGCCATCATGTACAGTGTCACTTGTCCCTTGGCACTATTTATGAAGTGACCCAGGGGACAAGGATGACACCCCACCATGCCACTAGCTAGCTAGCTACCATGCCTACATGGCTTACATCCTAAGCTAACTCCCCCTATATATATGAGCATCCATCCATCCATCCAGGATGGACTCACTCTCCCATGCACTCACGCATGAGCACTCACATGCCCACGGCCATGAGCATGGCCGGCCACTAGCATGCCACATACGAGGCCAGATGCCAGATGCCTATGGCATCGACCTCGAATCTGCTCCAAGAGCACTGCACTGCAGATATACGGATATACTCAGACATGCAGGAGTAGGGGTATTATCTCTCCGGAGAGCCCCGAACTTGGGTAAACTACCGCGTGCTATTCGCATACCGCTCCCGGGCCTATCAGCAGTAGTCTTGCCCTCACACGAAGCCACCTTGTGGCATATGTCGTCTTGCACCCCCCGTGAGAATACCACGACATTGAAGCTGATGCCATTGAGAATGTAGAAGACCAAAGTCTTCATAGCTCCTTCAAGCTTGGCCGCTGATGAATGTCCTTTGATAGGCCGTAGAGTTCGCCTGATGATATGATATATGGTGCGAGGCAGATACTCAAGGTCTTGAACAAAGAACTTCGTTGGATATTCAGCGTCAGATGGCAAAGGCTTCATCATGCTCAACATCTGGCTCATATTGGGTTCTGGCTTATGGAAGATGCTCTCCAATGCATTGCGGTGTAGCCGACAATCGTGTTCATATAGCTCTCCAGAGTGGCTAGCCCTCAGAAGCTCGATGATGTCAAGAGCTTTGGCTTCATGATGAACATTTCCGGTCATCCACTCGAGGACCCATGTTTTGATATCTCTGTAGTAGCCGCGAATGTGTAGAGTAGCATAGAATTGAAGCAATAGCTCTTCATTCCAGTGTTCTTTGTCTGTCACAAAGTTGAGCGCATCAAAGATCACGAAGCAATCAAGTGCTTCTTCTAAGCACGGCAGTCCAGCAATGGCTTCAGTGTTAAGGCGCATATGAGGGAAAATGCACCCTTGATCATATAGAACGCAGGAGTAATAGCTTCTCTGCTGATAGCTCCAGAACCGATCTAATGATATCCTTGGCTTGGAGTAGGGGTTCTTGGCTATCAAAGAAGGTATTGTGGCTTTTGAAGCCATTTGCATTGAAGACCCTGGTGAGTTTGCAGTACCTGGAAACCTTGGCAGTCTTGGCTTGGGCTTCTGGACCGGAGGCCTATGCTCTACATGATAATCAAATTGAGGGCCAGAGGCAGTAGGCGGAGGTACCAGAATAGTCCATCGGACAGTGGTTAGCTGACCATGACTGTATGCTTGCTCAAATGTATGGGGCCTTGGTGGCGTAACAGGAGCAGGGGCAACAACTGAGGCTTCAGGTTGCACAACAGGTGCTTCGGGAGCAGCTGTCTCATTAGCTTCAGGTGCAGTGGCCTCATTGGCTTCAGGTTCAGTGGCACATTAGCTTCAGGCACACTGGTTGGTGCAGGCTCCACATTAGCGTCAGCCATGACTACATCATTGGCTTCATTTGCGTTGGCGGTGGTAGCTTTAACATTTTCAACCACCTCTTGACGAACAGGAGGGTCGGGCACTGGCACGTTCACATCAGGAACAGCTTCTTCAATCACTGGGGAAGTAGGAACACGTACTTCTTCTTGATTTTCCTCGGCTGATGCAGCCGGAATGTCTTCAGCAGCTTGTGCTTCAGACACGGAGACATTCACAGTTGGAGTAGGTTCACAAAAGACTTGACGAGCAACAGGTGAACGTTGCACTTCTCCTTCTGGAACGCTCGACAGAGGGACTTGAGGCCTTTGTCCTTTGTGAAGCCTGCGAAATGCAGGCAACGCCTTAGGAGATGGAGTTGGCTGGGCCTCAAAGTCTTCATCTTCTTCTTGCACGGGAGGTGTAACTTGTTGTTGTTGTTGGGGAGTACTTGGGGAGTCTTGTTGCTGTGGGTGATCAGCCCACGATGCATCCTGAGCAATTGGCGTCAGAGGACGACCAATGCTGATGAGTTCACTGTTCGTAAGAACAGGCGATGATACCATGTCATGTTCGATCTGAGGAAGAACTTCATCATCTTCAACATTGTCATCATGACCAATGTCTTCAAGAATGGTGGGTTCATTTCTGGAATATCTTCAGCTTCGTGAGCCTTTGTGGGAGCAGGCTCATGGACTATCATCCTTCTTTCTTGGTGTTCTGACGCAGGGCGAACCACTGAAATGGGTTCAACAACTAAGGGCTCTGTGGGAGCAGCCCTAGTCTTCTTGGTCTTGCGCTTCTTCTTGGAGAGAGCGGCATCAGAGGCTTCAGTATTCTTCCTCTTTCTGGCTTCAGCCTCGGCAGCCCTTGTCTTCTTCTGTTCTGAAGCGGTTGTGGTGACCTTTGGCTTCGAGCCAGTCATGCTGCTTGGGAAGATAATGCGAGGGGCTTCTTGGCTTGAAGGTGCAGGCTGGTCAGCAGGATGCTTCTTCTTTTTCTTTGCAGCCATCCTGGGGTTAATGCCAGGACGGCCAAGTGAATTGCGCTTCTTAGCCTCATTGTAGGCAAGCACACATTTATCAGCCAAACTCTTCATGCTCTCTCGAGAGCCCTGAGCTTCTTCACGCTTCTTCAGAAAAGCTTCTTTAAGCTCATGTAGCATGACCTTGAAGTTTCTGACGTCTTGAACACTTAGCTTGGCCACATGCTTCTTGAATTGAGCCTTCTCATAATCAATCTTGTTCTTCAGCTCAACGATGCGCTTAGCGAGAGCTAGCTCGGAAGGAATGGCGCCATTGAAAGAGATGCCGAGGCCAATGGGAAGCTGCAAATCTTCAAAGCTGAGATTGGGGGTATCGAACCACTCATCAATGAAGTTGTGGATGATTGCCACATCAAAGAGAGGCAAGTTGTTGAAGATTTCTGCTTCTTCCTTGCTCTTTATCAGTTGCTCAAGGGCATCATCAGCAAGATCTTCATCACTAGACAGATCAATGGGTTCTTCGCGCAGAATGGCGGCAGGAGTCAAGGCTTGATCAGTATGCCTGACAATTTGCTTTTTCTTCTCCGTTCTCTTGGAGACACGGGATTGATCTTCAGACTGCACACTGGCTTGAGGAGGTGCAGTGGCCAGTGGCTTCGCACAAGAAGTTTTTGGAGGTGCAGCTGATCTTGAAGCCTTTGGCTTCTTTTGCCTCTGCGGCTTTGGAGGAGGAGCTGGGGATACATCGGAGTCAGCATCATTGTCAGAGTGATCCACTCTGGCACCCTGGACCAAGATGTAGGTGATGAGGCCGTCAAGATTGGAGAAGGGGCCGATGACATTGGGTTCTGCATCACAAGAACCGTCAGCACGGGGAGCAGAAGGACCTGTGTTGAAGTCTAATCCCAATGACTTCTTGTTTTTCTTGGTCGAAGCCTGAGCAAATTGAAGGTTGCGCTTGAAGAGAGCATCATCACGACACCAGAGTAATGAAGTGGGATCAGCATTCTCAGGCTGAGGTCCATGGACCATGCAAGGATAGAAGCCTTGAGCAATAGCTTCAGCTCTGTTCTTGGGTTGAAGGCCTCGATAGAGGATATCACCCCAAGGTCTCTTGATAGCATTCTTCTCTGCATATTCCTTCGTCACAAACTTGTACTTGAACCATTCTTCAGCCCAATAGCGTCGAATCCATTGGATTTGTGTCTTTCTCTGATGATAATTCTCTTTGGGACCTGTCTCGTAGAGCTCTGCTAGGTCATCAGGCAGATCTTTGGATGTTCCTTCTCTGCGCTATCTGCCACCCTTCCTTACTGATTTTTCTGCATCCATGAACTTCAAACTGAATGGCTTCAATACGTTCAAAGGCTTCAGAGACTTACGCTTGCTGGTCAAGCAGAACCGCTTCAGGGAATTGATATGATGTCGTAAGTATTCTCGCAAACGAATGCGACTATGAGAACCAAGGATTCTCCCACGGACATGTACTGTGATGAGATTAGAGATGCGAGGGAAGGGGAAGAGGTCATATGCATTCTCAGAAGATTTTGAAGATAAATCAGTTTGAAGACATTGACCTCATGATGTGAAGACATTCACTAGTATATATATATCTGAAAGCAATCAAATCATCATAGTGTAGAAAATCATGAAGATAAATTGAAATTGAAGACAAACCAAATGCGAAGTCATTGTAATATAACACCATGAGTGAAACACTTCAAACAGAGAAATTTGGTGGTGGCGTTACCCACCGTATAGGAAGTATTAGACCCAGACACGGCGCACAATTATCGTGGAGCTCCGAAGTCAAATTCCATGTTAATGTATTCACACTCAGAGTGTTAATCTTCATTGATTGAAGATATACATTACTTTGTGTGTTGCACTTCTAAGTCATCAACATGCATAAGTTTTAGGATGTGTGCCTGATCACAGGACATTAGTAGATTCCAAGATATTTAGCTCACACCGTAACTTGCAAAACCTTTTCTCATCCAAGGGCTTTGTGAAGATATCTGCTAGTTGCTCTTCAGTGTTGACGTGAATGATATCAATATCTTTCTTCATGACATGATCTCTGAGAAAGTGATGACGAATTTCAATGTGCTTTGTCTTCGAGTGTTGGACTGGATTGTTGGCTATCTTGATGGCACTTTCATTGTCGCAGAAGAGAGCTACTTGTTTCAGGTTGATGCCATAGTCCTTGAGAGTTTGCTTCATCCATAGAAGCTGAGCACAACAGATCCAAAGAAAGAATATATTCAGATTCAGCAGTTGAGAGTGATACAGTTACGCTTCTTTGAAGACCAACAGACAAGTGATCGACCAAGAAAATGACATGTGCCCGATGTAGACTTGCGATCAACCTTGTCACCAAAGATAATCAACATCCGAGAATCCAACCAAATCAAATTTTACCATAATCCGAGTGTTGGGGTGTAAGCCAAATATCGAAGAATTAAACTTCACGCCTAAGTGATGCGATTCCTTTAGTGCCGCTTGGAATCGAGCACACATGCAAACACTAAGCATAATATCCGCCTAGATGCACATAGATAAAGTAAAGAACCAATCATGGAGCGATATACCTTTTGATCGAACTCTTTACCATTGTCGTCGGGACCAAGATGGTGTTTGGTCGGCATTGGCGTCGTGTAGCCTTTGCGCCTTCCATTCCAAACTTCTTGAGACAATCTTTGAGGTATTTTTCCTGAGATATGAAGATGCCATTTCTTTCTTGATTTAATTTGAAGACCAAGGAAGAACTTCAGCTCACCCATCATGGACATCGATATTGCTCTTGCATCATATACCCAAACTCATCACTATACTTTTGGTTGGTGCAGCCGAAGATTATGTCATCCACATATATTTGGCACACAAACAGTTCGCCATCATATGTCTTCGTGAAGAGTGTGGGATCAAGGGATCCAGGTTTGAAGCCTTTGCTCTTTAGGAAGTCTTTGATTGTATCATATCATGCACGAGGAGCTTGTTTGAGGCCATACAGTGCTTTGTTTAGCTTGTACACCATATCAGGATGTTTTGGATCTTCAAAGCCAGGTGGTTGGATCTTCAATTCCTTCAACTTGAGTATATCCTTGAGCCACAAGGCGTGCTTTGTTTCTGACGACTTGACCATGCTCATCTTGCTTGTTTCGATATATCCATTTTGTTCCAATAATGTTATGCTTGCGAGGGTCAGGTCGCTTGACAAGTTCCCAAACATTATTCAGCTTGAACTATTGAAGTTCTTCCTGCATGGCTTGAATCCATTCAGGTTCCATAAAAGCTTCAGCAACTTTCTTGGGTTCTGATATTGACACAAATGAAAAGTGCCCACAGAAGTTTGCTAGCTGTGTTTCTCTTGATCGAGTGAGTGGACCAGGTGCATTGATGCTGTCAATTATCTTCTCTATTTGAACTTCATTTGCAACACGAGGATGGACAGGACGAAGACTTTGCTCTTGCTAATCATTATCATTATTGGGAGGTTTGTCTTCGGTCTGAGCATTGTCTTCAGGTTGATTTGGTGCAGAGATGATAAGTTCATCTTCAGGCTGTGCTTCAGAGGGCATGATTTCACCAGTTCCCATCAGCTTGATAGATTCGCTTGGAGGAGCTTCATCTAGTGTACTTGGCAGAATCTCTCTCTGTGAACCATTGGTTTCATCAAATTTCACATCCACAGTTTCGATGATTTTGTAGAGATAGAGGTTGAATACTCTGTAGGAGTGTGAATCCTTTCCATAGCCAAGCATGAAGCCTTCATGAGCCTTAGGTGCAAATTTTGACTTGTGATGGGAATCCTTGATCTAGCATCTAGCTCCAAATACTCTGAAGTAACTGACGTTTGGTTTCTTGCCAGTAAGGAGCTCATACGATGTTTTGTTCAGAAGCTTATGGATGTACACACGGTTGATGATGTGACAGGCTGTATCAATAGCTTCAGCCGTAACTTTCTTGGTGTCTTGTATTCATCTAGCATTGTTCGAGCCATCTCAATGAGGGTTCTTTTTTGCGCTCAATGATGCCATTTTGTTGAGGTGTGTATGGAGCAGAGAACTCATGAGTGATTCCCATTGTATCCAGATCATGATCAAGTCCTGTGTTCTTGAATTCATTGCCATTGTCACTTCTGATATGCTTGATCTTCACTCCATAATTGTTCATTGCTCGATTTGCGGCGCTTACAAGACATCTTGCACTTCAGTCTTGTAAAGAATTATATGAACCCATGTGTATCTTGAGTAGTCATCAACAATGACAAAGCCATAGAGACAGGCAGTTGTTGTGAGGGTGGAGTAGTGAGTAGGTCCAAATAAGTCCATATGTAACAGCTCGAAGGGTTGAGATGTTGCCATGATTGTCTTCGAGGGGTGCTTTGCCCTTGTCATCTTTCCAGCTTCACAAGCACCACACAGATGATCCTTCTTGAACTTGACATCCTCGATGCCAATGACATGCTTCTTCTTGACGAGTGAGTGTAAGTTCCTCATGCCAGCATGTCCTAGCCTTCGATGCCAGAGCCAGCATTCTGAAGCTTTTGTGAGAAGACATACGGCAAGCTGTGGTCCTGCTGAGAAATCTACCATGTACAGATCATCTTTTCGATACCCTTCAAAGACTAGAGATTTGTCAGATTCCATTAGTACAAGGCAACGATATTTTCCAAATATCACAATCATGTTTAGGTCACAAAGCATTGAGACAGACATTAAGTTGAAACCAAGGGATTCAACAAGCATCACTTTATCCATGTGTTGATCCTTTGAGATTGCAACTCTACCTAGACCCAATACCTTGCTTTTACCAGTGTGAGCAAACGTGATGTGACTCTTGTCGGATGGACGTAGGGTTGAGTCCATGAGAAGACTTCGATCACCAGTCATATGATTTGTGCATCCACTGTCCATAATCTATTCTGAAGCTTTTGGTGATGTACCCTTGGCACCACGTGCCATGAAGCAGTAGGTGGGAGTAGGATCGTCTTCGCCATTAGCTTCAGCGTTGGTGTGGAAGTCATTGTCTTCGGTGTTGAAGATGGACTTGGCAACATAGGCAGTGGCTAGAGCCAGACTTGCAACGCCAGGGTCGGACTCCTCTCCAGACTCCACCTCCGCCTCCTCAGAAGCAGACTCCTCCTCTGAATCCATTTCCTTGCCAACAAAAGCACGAGCCTTGCCAGATGAGCTCTTCTTGTATGATGAAGATTTGGAAGAAGACTTAGAAGAAGATTTTGAGGATTTCTTCTTCTTCTTGTCATCGTAATCATATTCCTTGCTCTTCTTCTTCTTCTTCTCATTGTCCCACCGTGGACACTTTCGGATATGTAGTGACCAGGTTTCTTGCACTTGTGGTAGGTTCTCTTCTTGTGGTCATGGGTGGAAGCTTCATCATTCCTTGAGCTGGATCGTGAAGACTTTATGAAGCCTTTCTTCTTAGTGAACTTCGGAACTTCTTCACAAGCATAGCAAGTTCCTTTCCAATGTCTTCGGGATCTTGAGCTGCGATGATTCTTCTTTATATGAGGAAACAACTTTTGCCTTCAAAGCACGAGTTCAGCCATAGTTTGGGCCATAGATATCTCTTTTCTCACAAAGCTGGAACTCATGTGTGTTGAGCCTCTCAAGTATATCAGACTGATCGAGTGACTTGAAGTCAGGACGTTCTTGTATCATGAGGGCAAGGGTGTCAAATGAGTTGCCGAGCGATCTCAGTAGTGTCTTGACGATTTCATGCTTGGTAATCTCAGTCGCACCAAGAGCTTGAAGTTCATTTGTGATATCAGTGAGGCGATCGAACGTGAGCTGGACATTTTCATTGTCATTTCTCTTGAAGCAGTTGACGAGGTTGCAAAGAACACTGATTCTTTTATCTCTCTGGGTTGATACGCCTTCGTTGACCTTGGATAGCCAGTCCCAGACTAGCTTTGATGTTTCCAGCGCACTCACACGACCATACTGTCCTTTGGTCGATGACCACGAGATGATGTTCTTTGCGGTAGAGTCCAGCTTGAATGAACTTCTTGACATCGGGGTGACACCTTCACAGTTTTGGGAACGCCATTCTTGACGACATACCAGAGGTCGACATCAATGGCTTCAAGATGCATACGCATCTTATTCTTCCAGTAGGGATATTCAGTTCCATCGAACACGGGGCAAGCAGCGGAGACCTTGATTATCCCTGCAGTCGACATAGCTGAAACTCCAGGTGGTTAAACCGAGTCATACAGAACAAGGAAGTACCTTGCTCTGATACCAATTGAAAGTGCTAGTATCGACTAGAGGGGGGGTGAATAGGCGATTTTTATGAAAGTCTTCAAAACTTAGAAGTTTTGAAGACAAACAACAGAAATGACCTAGTTGATATGCAGCGGAAGATAAACTACCATAAGCAAGCCATAGTCAAGTATTGCAATGATGTGAAAGACTGGGACTAATAGCAGCTAAGTAGTAAGGATCGGGATGGAAGATAGTATGAAGCCAATCAACAAGAGTAGTCAAGCAATGAAGTCAAACAGATACACGATAGGCAATGACTTCACGAAGACAAACTTAAGTATGGATGGAAAGGGATAGAACCGGTCTCTTGTTGAAGACACAGATTTGTTGGACCAGTTCGATTCTTTGTGACAACTATGACGTCCAGTTAGGAGGCTGAGATTTAACTCGAAGACCGTGTCTTCACCTTATTCCCTTGAGCTAAGGACACCCAGTCCTCACCCAATCACTCTGTAAGTCTTCAAGGAGACTTCCAAACCTTCACAGACTTCGTTCACCGGCAATCCACAATGACTCTTGGATGCTCGAGCGCGACGCCTAACCGGTTGGAGGATTCACAGTCCTCAAGTGTAATAAGTCTTGGTCACAGACATGTAAAGACTTGATGATGCCTAACACTCTTTGGCTCTGGGTGTTTGGGCTTTGTCCTCACAAGGATTTCTCTCTCAAATGCTTGAGGTGGGTTGCTCTCAAACAACAAAAGCCGTGCACAAACTCTGAGCAGCCACCAATTTATGGTGTAGGGGTGGGCTATTTATAGCCACAAGGCAACCCAACCTGATTTGTCCAAAATGACCACAGGTCACTAAGGAACCGACACGTGTTCCAACGGTCGATTTCAAACACACGCAACTTTACTTGAGCTACAAGCAAAGCCGACTCATCCACTCTGGATAAGATTTGCTCTCATTGTATTCGCTCGAAGACATAGGATTTGAGTTGAGCATCACTTCAGTCACTCTGACTTAGTTCACTTGGACCCCACTTAACAGTACGGTGGTTCCTATGACTCAACAAAGAAGAAAAGGAAACAGCGGAACCACACAGTCTTCGTGCTCCATAGTCTTCACGTAATGTCTTCTCATGTCATAGTCTTCAATATGAATATCTTCTCATACCACCATTGTATTCAATGTCTTCATACATTTTTAGGGGTCATCTCTGGTAGGTAAACCAAATCAATGAGGGACACTACCTGCGTTATCCTGCAATTCTCACAAACGCATTAGTCCCTCAACCAACTTTGTCGTCAATACTCCAAAACCAACTAGGGGTGGCACTAGATGCACTTACAAAGGTCATCGTACTTGTCATGATCCTTGGTTTGAGGACTACAAGGAGTCTCATAAGGAGATGACCTTTGCACCTAAATCACCATCATCTTCATCATGCCTCATGGCAAGGGGTGATAAGGTAACTGAATGCTACCTCTCTGAAACTAGTGATGATGAATCAGGTGATGAATTTGGCCCCAGTTATGTCAAACTTGCTTCCCTTGCCACTAAACAACAAAGAGTTTTGGAAAGAGTTCAAGACATGCTTAGTAAGAGCGATGATATGTTGGGCGAAGAAATGGATCAGTCAAAAGCATTGGCTGAGAGTCTTCAGAGACTTCATTCCAAGTTTGACGCCCTTCAAGATCAACATAATGCTCTCTTGTCTGATCATGAGAAGCTTTCTTCTGAATGTCTTCAAATAAAGCAAGACCTTGAAAAGATAAGAGTGGATTATGAAGATCTCCAGAAGGAGCGCGATTCATTGCTTGCTCAACAAATCAGCGTTACACAGAAAGAATTTGAACCACCATGTCTAAATTGCATTGAGCGTGATAACGCTACATCATTCTTTGAATGTTCCACTTCTTTGCTCTCGTTTCATTGTCTTCACCTCTTGATGTGGTTACTAACCCTCTGCGGAGGATACCACTACTATTGCGATGAAAATGCTAGGTTGAAGACATTGCTTGAAACAAGGATGTATAAGAGTCTGAAGGGCATCGACACACTGCGATGTCCTCAAAAAGCGATTCGAACCAAACCCTAGGAAAGAGGGTGTTGGGTTTGAGAGGAAAATGAATGTTGATGGCTCGTCTTTGAAGCTGAAGCGGTACCCCAAACCACATGGGTTGCTGCAAAGGAACCTTCAATAGATCCATCCACTTTATCCGGCTTTACTGTGCTAATCCTGTTATCATTGATGAATCCTTTGATGCAAACTATAAACTGTTCAAGAATCGAGAATGGTGAAGTGTTTGCGGTACATTGGTACTAATCTGCAGAATGGACCACCTATGAAGAAGATCTGGGTACCTAAGCAAGACATTGAGAATCTTCCCGTGAATGTCATCATGACACCACCAAGGAAGAAGACAAACCCTGCACCTATAGCTTCATATGGCCCAAAGGCTTCATCTGAATCTGAGGACTCACTTGAGTCACCCTAACGCCAATGTTTTGCAGGGAAATCATGCTCAGACTTATGAATATGAGCGTGTATCTTCGAACCGCTATGTTCATAGGACTAAGTACTTTTCTGCTTATTCATATGAGTATCATTCATCTCCTGCAAGGCAATTTGCTAGGGCTTCAAAGCCGAAATTCTCAGATGCTGCACTTAGACTCATTGCTTCTAAGCCACCCCTTAAGATGTGGGTGGCAAAGAAGAACTAACTCTCTTTTGCAGAAAACGGTGTCCAGCCAGCAATCAATGGCGTCCGATACTATTGCTGGGGACCTAAAACACATTTAGGACACATGATAAAATGTCATTCTATATACTTCACAACTGAATCGCTTATCAGTCATACTATATGTCCTAACTTTGATATAAGCTGTGACCATCCCTATATGTGCCAAATGCTTATGCTTCACAACACTCTTGTGAAGCCTATCCTCCTAATCGCACTGTAGGGGTACATCACCAAAAGCTTCAGAATGGATTATGGACAAGTGGATGCAAAAATCATATGATTGGTGATCAAGTCTTCTCATGGACTCAACCTTATGTCCATCCGACAAGAGTCACATCACATTTGCTTGACCTTTGGTAAAAGCAAGGTATTGGGTCTAGGTAGAGTTGCAATCTCAAAGGATCAACACATGGATAAAGTGATGCTTGTTGAATCCTTGGTTTCAACAATGTCTGTCTCAATGCTTTGTGACTTGAACATGATTGTGATATTCGGAAAATGTCGTTGCCTTGTACTAATGGAATCTGACAAGTCTCTAGTCTTTGAAGGGTATCGAAAAGATGATCTATACATGGCAGATTTCTCAGCAGGTCCACAGCTTGCCGTATGTCTTCTCACAAAAGCTTTAGAATGCTGGCTTTGGCATCGAAGGCTAGAGCATGCTAGCATGAGGAACTTGCACTCACTCGTCAAGAAGAAGCATGTCATAGGCATCGAAGATGTCATACACATGGACTTATTCGGACCTACTCACTACTCCACCCTCACAACAACTGCTTGTCTGTATGGATTCGTAATTGTTGATGACTACTCAAGATACACATGGGTTCATATAATTCTCTACAAGACTAAAGTTCAAGATGTCTTCAGACGCTTCACCAATCGAGCAATGAACAATTATGGCGTGAAGATCAAGCATATCAGAAGTGACAATGGCACTGAATTCAAGAACACCGGACTTGATCTGTATCTGGATACAATGGGAATCACTCATGAGTTCTCTGCTCCATACACACCTCAACAAAATGGCATCGTTGAACGCAAGAACAGAACCCTCATTGAGATGGCTCGAACAATGCTCGATGAATACAAGACACCAAGAAAGTTCTGGCCTGAAGCTATTGATACAGTATGTCACATCATCAATTGTGTCTACATCCATAAGCTTCTGAACAAAACATCCTATGAGCTCCTAACTGGCAAGAAGCCAAATGTCAGTTACTTCAGAGTATTTGGAGCAAGGTGCTGGATCAAGGATCCTCATCACAAGTCAAAATTTGCACCTAAAGCTCACGAAGGCTTCATGCTTGGCTATGGAAAGGATTCACACTCCTACAGAGTCTTCAACCTCTATCTCTACAAAATCGTCGAAACTGTGGATGTGAGATTTGATGAAACCAATGGTTCACAAAGAGAACTCCTGCCAAGTACACTAGATGAAGCTCCTCCAAGCGAATCTATCAAGCGATGGGAACTGGTGAAATCATGCCTTCAAGCACAACTGAAGAGGAACTTATCATTTCGCCCAAATCAACTCAAGACAATGCTCGGATCAAGACAATCCTCCCAATGATGACAATGATCGGCAAAAGCAAAGTCTTCGTCCAGTTCATCCTCGTCTTTGCAAATGAAGTACAAATTGAGAAGATAATTGACAATCAATGCACTGGTCCACTGACTCGCTCAAGAGCAACACAGTTAGCAAATTATGTGGGCACTTTTCATTTGTGTCAATATTAGAACCCAAGAAAGTTGCTGAAGCTTTTATGGAACCTGAATGGATTCAAGCCATGCAAGAAGAACTTCAACAGTTCAAGCTGAATAATGTTTGGGAACTTGTCAAGCGACCTGACCCTCGCAAGCACAACATTATTGGAACAAAATGGATATATCGAAACAAGCAAGATGAGCATGGTCAAGTCGTCAGAAATAAAGCACGTCTTGTGGCTCAAGGATATACTCAAGTTGAAGGAATTGACTTTGATGAAACATTTGCTCCTGTGGCTAGGCTTGAAGGTATTCGCATACTGCTAGCCTACGCTAATCATCACAACATCCTGCTATACCAAATGGATGTGAAGAGTGCATTTCTCAATGGCAAGATTGAAGAAGAAGTGTATGTCGCTCAACCACCTGGCTTTGAAGATCCAAAACATCCTGATATGGTGTACAAGCTAAACAAAGCACCGTATGGCCTCAAACAAGCTCCTCGTGCATGGTATGATACGATCAAAGACTTCCTGAAGAGCAAAGGCTTCAAACCTGGATCCCTCGATCCTACACTCTTCACGAAGACATATGATGGTGAACTGTTTGTGTGCCAAATATATGTGGATGACATAATCTTCGGCTGCACCAACCAGAAGTATAGTGATGAGTTTGGGTACATGATGCAAGAGCAATATCAGATGTCCATGATGGGTGAGCTGAAGTTCTTCCTTGGTATTCAAATTTGTCAGCAAAGGAATGGCATCTTCATATCTCAAGAAAAATAACTCAAAGATTGTCTGAAGAAGTTTGGAATGGAAGACTGCAAAGGCTACACAACGCCAATGCCAGCCAAACACCATCTTGGTCCTAACGACAATGGTAAAGAGTTCGATCAAAAGGTATACCGCTCCATGATTGGTTCTTTACTTTATCTATGTGCATCTAGGCCAGATATTATGCTTAGTGTTTGCATGTGTGCTCGATTCCAAGCGGCACCAAAGGAATCGCATCACTTAGCTGTGAAGCGAATTCTTAGATATTTGGCTTACACCCCAACACTCGGATTATGGTATCCCAAGGGCTCAAAATTTGATTTGGTTGGATTCTCGGATCTGATTATCTTTGGTGACAAGGTGGATCGCAAGTCCACATCGGGCACATGTCACTTTCTTGGTCGATCACTTGTCTGTTGGTCTTCAAAGAAGCGTAATTGTGTATCACTCTCAAGCTGCTGAATCTGAATACATTGCTGCTTTGGATCTGTTGTGCTCAGCTTATATGGATGAAGCAAACTCTCAAGGACTATGGCATCAACTCTGAAACAAGTACCTCTCTTCTGCGACAACGAAAGTGCCATCAAGATAGCCAACAATCCATCCAAAGCACTCGAAGACAAAGCACATTGAAATTGGTCATCACTTTCTCGAGAGATCATGTCATGAAGAAAGATATCGACATCATTCATGTCAAGACGAAGAGCAACTGGCAGATATCTTCACAAAGCCCTTGGATGAGAAAAGGTTTTGCAAGTTACGGTGTGAGCTAAATATCTTGGAATCCTCTAATGTCCTGTGAACAAGCACACATCCTGACACTTATGCATGTTGATGACTTAGATGTGCAACACACGAAGTAATGTATATCTTCAATCAATGAAGACTTACACTCTGAGTGTGAATACATTAACATGGAATTTGACTTCGGAGCGCCATGATAATTGTGCGCCGTGTCTGGGTCTAATACTTCCTATACGGTGGGTAACGCCACCACCAAATTTCTCTGTTTGAAGTGTTTCACTCATGGCGTTATTTTTGCAAAGACTTCGCAGTTGTTTTGTCTTCAGTTTCAATTTATCTTCATGATTTTCTTCACTATGATGATTTGATTGCTTTCTGATATACATATATATTGGTGTTCTGTCCTCTACAGCATTCACTTATAGCTATGTCTTCAATTTGAATCCTTGAACTAAGTGAATGTGATCGGACCCTAACCTCTCTATGCTTTCTATCTCAAACTCTATCTGTCCAAATCATATGCATTCTATTGAAACTATCAAATGTCTTCTCTGCGTCCTAGTCAGCAGAAGGCAAAGAGAGAAACATTAAATCTGTCTTAATTGACTTATCTTTATTGTTGAAATCCGGAGAAGCTGGAACAACTCTCCGACATGCCTGGCGGGCGTGGGAATGTGGGACAACTCTGGGTATGTTGCATGCTTTCCACGTGCCCCTTAGATGTGAACCGCCAGGGGCACCAGCGTAATTGCGCTGTGCCGCACACCTACTTATAAATACTTGTCCCCTGCGGTAAAGAAATCCTTCTTCCACCTCTCCACTTCGTCAAAACCCTAGCGCCACCGCTAGCTCTCGACGACGCCGGCGACGAAGCGCTTAGCTGCCGCGACTTCTCCGACGCCGTCCTCACGCCGGCCGCGGACATCGTCGCCGTCGCCGTAGGTGTCCTCCGTCGCCAAGTTAGGGCACGGTGGGCTGAACTGCTCGGTCTCCTATTCATCCCATCTAGCAGTTCTTCGTGCGGTAATTATAACTCTATTTTTACCACCTTTTTGATCTTCAAGATTCATCCTGTTTACCGAAAGTGGTTTCTGTCTATACCATGTTAGATCTATTCAGTCTGCATCTCATACTGCCTAGTCTATTCACTTAGATTTCCTATCTAGTTTGATTCCTCACTTGTACTTATTCACGGATTGGTACAAATCTGGAAACAACTTACCTCATATAAGTGAATGTCTTCACATCATGAGGTCAATGTCTTCAAACTAATTTATCTTCAAAATCATCTGAGAATGCATATGACCTCTTCCCCTTCCCTCGCATCTCTAATGCTGTCACAGGTACATGTCCGTGGGAGAATCCCTTGGTTCTCATAGTCTGCATTCGTTTGCAGAATACTTACAGCATCACATTAATTCTCCTGAAGCCAGTTCCTGCTTGACCAGCAAGCGTAAGTCTTTGAAGCCATTGAACATATTGAAGCCATTCAGCTTGAAGTTCATGGCTGCCAAAAAATCAGCAAGGAAGGGTGGCAGACAGCGCAGAGAAGGAACATCCAAAGATCTGCCTGATGACCTAGCAGAACTATACAAGACAGATCCTGAAGAGACTTATCATCAGCGCAAGACACGAATCCAATGGATTCGACGCTATTGGGCTGAAGAATGGTTCAAGTACAAGTTTGTGACCAAGGAATATGCAGAGAAGAATGCTATCAAGAGACCTTGGGGTGATATTCTCTATCGAGGCCTTCAACCCAAGAACAGAGCTGAAGCTATTGCGCAAGGCTTCTATCCTTGCATGGTCCGTGGACCTCAGCCTGAGAACGCCGATCCCACATCATTACTCTGGTGTCGTGGCGATGCTCTCTTCAAGCGCAACCTTCATTCGCTCGAGCTTGCCAAGAAAACAAGAAGTCATTGGGATTAGACTTCAACCCTGGTCCCTCTGCTCCCTGTGCTGACGGCTCCTGTGATGCAGAACTGAATGTCATCGGCCCCTTCTCCAACCTTGATGGCCTCATCACCTACATCGTGGTCCAGGGTGCCAGAGTAGATCATTCTGACAATGATGATGACACTGATGAAGCCCCAGCTCCTCCCCCGAAGCCGCAGAAGCAAAAGAAGCTAAAGGCTTCAAGATCAGCTGCACCTCCAAAAGCTTTACGTGCGAAGCCTCTGGCCATTGCACCTCCTGAAGCCAGTGTGCAGTCTGAAGATCAATCCCGTATCTCCAAGAAGACGGAGAAGAAAAAGCAACTTGTCAGGCATACTGATCAAGCCTTGACTCCTGCCGCCATTCTGCGTGAAGAACCCATCGATCTGTCCAGTGATGAAGATCTTGCTGATGATGCCCTTGAGCAACAGATAAAGAGCAAGGAAGAAGCAGAAATCTTCAACAACTTGCCTCTCTTTGATGTGGCAACCATCCATAACTTCATTGATGAGTGGTTTGACACCCCCAATCTCAGCTTTGAAGATTTGCAGCTTCCCATTGGCCTCAGCGTCTCCTTCAATGGTGCCATTGCTTCTGAGCTAGCTCTCGCTCAGCGCATCGTTGAGCTGAAGAACAAGATTGATTATGAGAAGGCTCAATTAAAGAAGCATGTGGCCAAGCTAAGTGTTCAAGGCGTCAGAAACTTCAAGGTCATGCTGCATGAGCTTAAAGAAGCTTTTCTCAAGAAGCTCAACGCTCACGTGAGCGCATGAAGAGTTTGGCTGATAAGTGTGTGCTTGCCTACAATGAGGCAGAGAAGCGCAAATCTCTTGGCCGCCCTGGCATTGACCACAGGATGGCTGCAAAGAAAAAGAAGTCATCTACCGCTCCACCTGCGCCTTCTAGTCAAGAAGCCCCTCGCATTATCTTCCCAAGCAGCATGACTGGCTCGAAGCCAAAGGTCACCACAACCACTTCTGAACAGAAGAAGACGAGGGCTGCCGAGGGTGAAGCCGGAAAAAGGAAGAATCCTGAAGCCTTTGATGCTGCTCCCTCCAAGAAGAAGCGCAAGACCAAGAAGACTAGGGCTGCTCCCACAGAGCCCTTAGTTGTTGAACCCATTTCAGTGGTTCGCCCTGCGTCAGAACATCAAGAAAGAAGGATGATAGTTCATGAGCCTGCTTCCATAGAGGCTCATGAAGCTGAAGATATTCCAAGAAATTTGAACCCACCGCTTTGAAGACATTGGTCAAGATGAAAATGTTGAAGATGATGAAGTTCTTCCTCAGATTGAACACAATGTGGTATCATCGCTGCTCTAACGAACAATGAACTCATCGACATTGGTCATCCTCGGCGACGCTAACCGCCAGATGCATCGTGGGCTGATCACCCACAGCAACAAGACTCCCCCATTAGTCCCCTACAACAACAACAAGCTACACCACCCGTGCAAGAAGAAGATGAAGACTTTGAGGCCCAGCCAACTCCATCTCCACAGGTGTTGCCAGCATTTCGCAGGCTTCGCAAAGGACAAAGGCCTCAAGTCCCTCTGTCGAGCGTTCCAGAAGGAGAAGTGCAACGCCAACCTGTTGCACGTCAAGTATTTTTTGAACCCACTCCAACTGTGAATGTCTCCGTGTCCGAAGCCCAAGCTGCTGAAGACATTTCGGCTGCATCAGCCAATGAGAATCAAGAAGACGTACGTGTGTCTACTCCCCCAGTTATTGAAGAAGTTGTTCCTGATGTGAACGTGCCAGTGCCCGACCCTCCTGTTCATCAAGTGGAGGTTGAAAATGTTGAAGCTGCCACCACCAACGCCAATTAAGCCAATGACGTAGTCATGGCTGAAGCCAATGTGGAGCTTGAACCAACCGGTGTGCCTGAAGCTAATGAGGCCACTGCACCTGAAGCTAATGAGGCAACTGCTCCCGAAGCACCTGTTGTGCAGCCTGAAGCCTCAGCTGTTGCCACTGCTCATGTTCCGCCACCAAGGCCCCATACAATTGAGCAAGCATACAACATGGTCACTAACCATCGCTCGATGGCCCATTCTGTACCTCCGCCATCGCCTCTGGACCTCAATTTGACTATCATGTTGAGCATAGGCCTCAAGTCCGTAAACCAAAGCCAAGATCGCCAAGGTTTCTGTGTCATGCAAACTCACCAGGTCCTTCAATGCTAATGGCTTCAAAAGCCACAATACCTTCTTTAGACAAATACCAAGAACCCCTACTCAAAGCCAAGGATATCATCGATCGTTTTTGGAGCTATCAACAATGAAGCTATTACTCTTGCGTTCTGTATGATCAAGGGCGCATTTTCCCTCACATGCGCCTTGACACCGGCTATTCTGTGGACTGTCGTGCTTAGAAGAAGCACTTGATTGCTTCGTGATGTTTGATGCCGCTCAACTTTGTGACAGACAAAGAACATTGGAATGAAGAACTTCTGCTTCAATTCTATGCTACTCTACACATTCGCGGCTACAACAGAGATATCAAGACATGGGTTCTCGAGTGGATGACCGGAAATGTTCATCATGAAGCCAAAGCTCTGGATATCATTGAGCTTATAGGCCTAGCCACTCCTGGAGAGCTATATGAACCTGATTGTCAACTACACCGCAATGCATTAGAGAGCATCTTCCATAAGCCAGAACCCAACATGAGCCAGATGTTGAGCATGATGAAGCCTTTGCCATCTGACGCTGAATATCCAACAGAGTTCTTTGTTGAAGACCTTGAGTATCTGCCACGCACAATATATCATATTCTCAGGCGAACTCTATGGCCTATCAAAGGACATTCATTAGCGGCGAAGCTTGAAGGAGCCATGAAGACTTTGGTCTTCTACATTCTCAATGGCATCAGCTTCAATACTCAAGAATTCTTCATCAGGCAACTTGCTGCTTCTGGATCTGACCTGTTTGGTCTGAAGTTCTATGCTCCATGGGTCATGCGCCTCATCAAGCGGCACTCATCTGTCAACTATCGACCATCTGCTCGCAATCATCTGATCTTTTTACCAGAGGTTGATATGTCAGTTGAAGCCATATACTCTGACCCTGCCAAGAAGCCTCTTTGTCTTCAGAATGCCGAGCACCAAAGCTTCACTCAACCCATTGAAGGCGTCCAAGCAGCAACACGAATCTATCCAATGGCTGGAAATACTCGTCTGCCTCATCGTGCACCTACTGAAGCCACCAAAAGCACCATTGCCCAAAGGCCTCGGAAGCGCTCTCGCGTTCTCAATGACCAAGAACTTCTTGTGGCACTTCATCAGAAACAAGATAAGCATCACTATTCGCTCAAGAGTCAGATGCAAAGCCTCTTGGTGGATGTCAATCGCATTTGAAACCTTGCCACCAAGAATGCATTTGTGGCTCATGAAACTTGCCGGAGATCATGGAAGAGTTTGACGCTGCTTAGTGCTGAAGCAGATCTTCAAGACGATGGCTTCAATGAAAGATTCAATTTCGACTCCACTCCTCCACGGACTGCTATCCTACGTCGAACTCCATCTCTTGAAGACTCTGACTATTCCTCTTCCGCGGCAACTGTGAATGCCAGAGTGATAGATGATGACGATGATGCTACTTCACCGCCTCCTACTACTGCATGCATCGACACTGCACCAAGTACATCTGCACCGCCAACTGACAACGACAACCCTGCTGCTTCACCTACTCATGAGGACGAGTAGATGCTCTATGTCTTCAAAACTTTTTGGTCATTACTGACAAAAGGGGGAGAAGCGTATGAGTTGATAGTCTTCAAGCGGGATCATATGGGCGGTTGCATTATATTTTGCCTCGTGCTTACAACTCTTGCTTTTCAAACATTTGGTTCTTTGAGTTGTAACACCTAAACTTGATGGTCGTCTGCTACTTATTTTCTTTATTGTGATGCGATGATAAATTCCGCATGTGCGACGATAACTTCCGCACTTAGATCATTCTGCAGACGTCCATTTTTCATTATGCATGTCATTCTACTTGCTATATCATTTCATGCATGATGAATTATCTTCATAAGTTGAAGAGGATCTCCACAAGTACAACCTGCCATGTGCATTTGCATTCCAAAAGCAAATTACTTATATGCACATCTTCAGGGGGAGCCCTTGCTACTTATAAAGACAATTCCCTATCCTTTACAATTTCACATACTTTATCCCCGTTGAAAACTTCAACGGTTTGTCATCAATCACCAAAAGGGGAGATTGTAAGTGCATATAGTGCCACCCCTAGTTGGTTTTGGAGTATTGACGACAAAGTTGGTTGAGGACTAATGCGTTTGTGAGAATTGCAGATAACGCAGTAGTGTCCCTCATTGATTCGGTTTACCTACCGGAGATGACCCCTAAAAATGTATGAAGACATTGAAGACAATGGTGGTATGAGAAGATATTCATATTGAAGACTATGACCTGAGAAGACATTACGTGAAGAGTATGGAGCGCGAAGATTGTGTGGTTTCGTTGTTTCCTTTTCTTCTTTGTTGAGTCATAGGAACCACCGTACTGTTAAGTGGGTTCCCAGTGAACTAAGTCAGAGTGACTGAAGTGATGCTCAACCCAAATCCTATATCTTCGAGCGAAGACAATGAGAGC
Source organism: Aegilops speltoides (assembly GCA_021437245.1). Taxonomy (NCBI): domain Eukaryota; kingdom Viridiplantae; phylum Streptophyta; class Magnoliopsida; order Poales; family Poaceae; genus Aegilops; species Aegilops speltoides. The sequence continues at coordinate 436,607,335 of CM038147.1, read as the reverse complement.
AAATCTTATCCAGAGCTGGATGAGTCAGCTTTGCTTGTAGCCCAAGTAAAGTTGCCGTGTGTGTTTGAAATCTGACCGTTGGAACACGTGTCAGTTCCTTAGTGACCCAGGGTCATTTTGGACAAATCAGGTCGGGTTGCCCAGTGGCTATAAATAGCCCACCCCCTACACCATAAATTGGTGTCTACTCAGAGTTTGTGCACGGCTTTTGTCGTTTGAGAGGAACCCACCTCGAAGTCTTTGGGAGAGAGAAATCCTTGCGAGGACAAAGCCCAAACACCCAGAGCCAAAGAGTGTTAGGCATCATCAAGTCTTTACATGCGTGTGACCTGAAGACTTATTACACTTGAGGACTATGTATCCTCCAGCCGGTTAGGCGTCGCGTTCTGAGCATCCAAGAGTCATTGTGGATTGCCGGTGAACGAAGTCTGTGAAGGTTTGGAAGTCTCCCTTGAAGACTTACCAGAGTGATTGGGCGAGGACTGGGTGTCCTTAGCTCAAGGGAATAAGGTGAAGACACGGTCTTGAGTTAAATCTCAGCCTCCCTAACTGACGTCATAGTTGTCACAAAGAATCGAACCGGTCCAACAAATCCTGTGTCTTCAACAAGTGACTGGTTCTTTCCCTTTCCATCCTTTACTTAAGTTTGTCTTCGTGAAGTCATTGCCTATCTGTCGTACATGTTTGACTTCATTGCTTGACTACTACCGTTGATTGGCTTCATACTATCTTCCATCCTGATCCTTACTACTTAGCTGCTATTAGTCATGTACTTTCATATCATTGCATACTTGACTATGGCTTGCTTATGGTAGTTTATCTTCCGCTGCATATCAATTAGGGCATTTCAATTGTTTGTCTTCAAAACTTCCAAGTTTTGAAGACTTTCATAAAAATTGCCTATTCACCCCCCCCCCTCTAGTCGATACTAGCACTTTCAAACGCTAAGACAGCAAACTGGTGTTTTGTATTTTCAGATAAGTAGTTAACAGAATAATGTTGCTCTGCTCTAGTTAGGTAACACCTAATCCCAATTTGGACTAAGAAATAACAATGTAATCCACTATGCTGCTCTGCTCTAGTTAGGACTCAGAAATAACAATGTAATCCACTATGCTTCTCTTCTCTAGTTAGGACTAGCAATTAGAGTGCTAAACATGGAGGCAGTAAACCCTACCCTAATCCCCAATTTCAGTAAACAAAAATGGAACAGTGGAGCACTTACATAACACCGCCGAAGCCATGAGTCCGGTGACGGACGATGCTAGGGTTGGCCACCCAAATTCGAGCCATCTGCAGCCTCTGCTCCATCGACAGCGCCGGCTCCGCAAAATCTTTGTCGTCGCTATTGTACTCTGAGGTGGAGTAGCCGCCACTGCCGTCGACGCCTAAGCGGGGGAGGTTGCTGCCGCTCCCACCGTCATCGCCCTGGCCCTCGCCGCCTGCCGGAGTCGCCGAGGCCATCGTATCCTAGGGCACAACATCCACGAGGGAGAGGAGGGCGCGAGGGAGGAGCAGCCGCGGGGGAGGGGACATCGCCTAAGCAGTTCGATCCATGGCTACGACAGCGTGGTGTGGCGGCTGGTGGGGCGGGCGGGAAGGCAGCCGCCGGCGAGGGAGCGAGGAGGAGGAAGAGGGCAGAGTGGGGTCAGGGTCGGGGACTGGCTCGGTCGCACCAGCAAGGCCTAAACGGTGCGAGCCAGGCTCGTCCTAGTCAGCGCGCGAGCACGTGCTCACTGGCCAGTGTGGCACCTAACATGCGGGCCCAACTGTTCAGATTCTCTGTCAATACGTATAAAACACACTTTTAGCCTCTTTTGCAACGGCTCGTCCCAATCTGCTTCCAATGCCCCAATTGTGATACTTCTGTGCAATTTACTCCCGACGCACGGTGACCCGTCCGGCACGGAAGAAGAGTATCATCGCATTCTTGCTTTGCCGAGGAAGTAAATGGGGTTGCTTCAAGCAAAGCAGGTGGTACCCACCCAACCCAACATCATCCGCGGGCTAGCGTATCAAGCGGCGAGGAGAAAGGTCGAGTGCTGGAGGCATTTTCATGAGAACACAAAGAAATACTAGCCTAAAGATATCAAGTTAAGGAAAGGAAGCTCCCTTAAAAGATGACGCTGATGCTTGTTACTCTTTCCGTAAAGAAATATAAAAGTGCTTACATTACTAAAATAGTAATCTAAACGTCGAGGGAGTACATGTTGTTTCCATCTTAGTGTGTCAGTCACAAGATTAAGCAAAGAAATGCCACTCCAGCATATCTAAACTTTTTTGTTGTCGGTCTCTTTGTTCCTCGAAGAAACACTTCAAAGCTTTGTGTCTAACTGCCGCTCATTCCATAGAGAAAATGACTTTATTGCCACGATCCTAGCAAAAGATTTTTCTAAATGTAAGATGTTCTTAACATTGTCCTAGTGTAAAAAAAGTCTTATATTTTGACACCGAGGGAGTAAATTGTTTATTCACGTCAACATTCCAGTCACTTCAACCAAACAGACTATTAACAAAGCATAGAATTGCATCTTCACTTCGGCTGCTTTTCTTCTCCCTATCGCAAGGTGACTAGAGGAAGCCCTCCTTCCCTCGATCTCCATTGGCGAGCTTGTGAATTCGCCTCCCCTTCACCTACCGCTCTGGCGGCCGGTGGCTGGGAGTGGATTTCTAGTTGTTAGAATTAATCCGAGGTCACCGTCGATCTACCAAGGACCAAGCAATCACACGAGGCACGACACCGAGATTTGTTAACGAGGTTCACCGATATGGCTACATCCCGGGGCCTGACTACGGGTGCTCCTCCCCATGACACTGCTACAATACCGCACCTTGGCCGTTCGGGCGCCGACACACGCCGCCGGCTCCCCCGCATGCCTGTGCTATTATGTTGGCATAAATTACATCGTGTGTCTACCCAGCTATATGAGAGGCCTAGGATACAAGTGTCCTACTTGAACACGACTCCATATCCTGTCTACACACCATACGACTCCAAGTCCAACTATAACCTAACTTGTATAACAATATTCGACACAACTCTAACACTGGTGCCCCAGATGCGACTAGTAGATAGGTAGGGTTTTACTCCTTGGAGAGGCGACGTTTGGACGGATGGCGAAGCTTCTTCTTCGAGTCAGTCTTTCGGGCTTCGATCCTCCTCAAGTTCGTCCGTTGGGACGGATTAGACGGAGCTCGGACGTAGATTCCTGCCAGCTCCTCGGGGCGGCGAGGTTAACATTTTCTCGTCGTGCGTAAGCAACGACGATATTTGGTGTCAGGTTCTTCAGATCTATTCAAGGATTCAACAACGACGACTACGGCTCCAGGGCATTGGTCCTTAGGGGCACCTGCACGAAGACTTCCCGGCTATCATCGACATGCTCAGGCCGGCTCTGGTATGAGAGCGGCGACATCAGCACGTCTTGTTTTGGCGGCGGTAATGGCCGTTCGGTGATCAATGGACCTCGATGTAATTTTTTATTGTGTTTGAGGTGTTTTGTATTTTCGGTGAATTTTTATAATAGACCTGATTTTTTTGGAAAAAAAAACATTCCAGTCATTGGAATGATTTATTTTCTCGCTCCGATTTGGACTTTGGAATAAAAATGAACAGTCAAGACAGTGCAGCGCCCAACACGGCTCCATCGATACAGGCAAGTGCTGGGGTGGGGTCAAGCAAAGTGCCATCACAGAAAACCAACTAGGACCAGCTTTAGCCAAAAGCCAACTATATGCAGCTCCCGTATTTCACTGCTCTCTATTTAATCTAACGAAGAACTGCAGCTTAGCTGCATAAATTCATCTTGAAGGCTCCACTTTGTTACTTGGTGTCCCGCCACCTTCAATTTCGAACTGGTGCTAAAGATTACACCTGCACCTCTTACCATGGGCGTCAAGGAAATCGACTGACGCAAAGAAAAATTCCACACACCCGACGATTAGCAACGCTCGCTGTGAAGATAAGAGAAGGAAGCTCCCGTGGAGGATAAGATGACGTTTGTAACTGCGACGAATAAGTCCTTGACGCTCCCATCATAATGTCTCGTCACAAGATTGAACAAATAAACGCCACCCGCTGTTGTGCTACAGTACTACATTATAGTAACTCATTTGCTGTCAGCCTCTTGTTTCTCGAAACAAGATTTAAAAAGCTTTGTGTCTCACTCTCGCTCGTTCTAGTATAAAGCAGCGATTTTGCTGTCGCAGTCACAGAAACAGATCCTCCTACACTCGCAAAAAAGAAAAGAAAAACAGATCCTCTCAGAAAAGCACTGTAAAACATAAGAAGGAAGCATTCCCACGCTCGAACAAACAAGTAAATCAGCAAATCATCACCAGCACCAGAAAAGTTAAATTATTAAGGTGTCGCCGGCACACAGTTACACCACCAGAGCACGATAGAAAGCGACCGTGCAACTCGTTTATTTCTCTGCCGAGAGACGCCATCTCCTCTCGGTTTACAACGCCATACGTTACGTACCGTACCGTGGCGTGAAGCAAAGCGCTGGTGAATGGTGATGGTCTAGAGCTGTAACGTGCACGCTTCCGACCCACTGTTCCTTCCACCCTTCGCTCGCTAGCTGCTGGGTCGGTGCGTCACCCTCTCGTCGCTCGCATGGTGGCCATGGCGCGAGCCGTGCCGTTTCATCCCTTTTCTACTGTTCCCTTCCGCAGCGCGACGCCTCGGAAATTGGCAGTTTTAAGAGCATTTGAACGGTGATCTAAACGCTCTTATATATCTATACAGAGGAAGTACTATAATAAGATAGGGGTCACGAAGTCGCACAGTTTTTGCAAAGTCGTACTGTTTCCCTTTCTTTACGCGATATAGCATTTTATGATGTGGAATCTCATGCCAGTGGTACATTGGACATGTGCATATGTTCCTCTTTTAGAAACGTAAAAATGGAAAGGGCAAGGTATCTGCAAGTCATTGTCCATTTATGTCAACGCACCGATGATGAACACAGGGCATGTGGCAAGCTAATAATATGCATACATGTGCATTTGTTTCTTTAGTGTACCACCAGAACTTAACGAGAAGGAGAAGGTGTCTCTAGGTCAGCTTCGTGATGTCAACGCGCGGACGGTGAACGTGGCCACGCTTGTACTCCCTCCGTTTCAAAATAAATGATCAATTTTATACTAAAATTAGTACAAAGTTGGGTCATCTATTTTGAAACGGAGGGAAGTAATAATTAACATGGGGCAACACCCTTGTTAGGTTGACATTTTTTCCGAATATTCTAGTTTGATAATTGGAAGATGTGGACATGTTGACGGCACCGTGGGTACATGTCTCCTCCCTTAGTCCCTTCACCAAGAAAAAGCGGCTAGGGTTTTTGCCTCCCATCGGCGGCGCCGCCGTCCTCCCACGTCTCCTGTAGCCTTAGGGCCATGGGGGCGTGGTGGATCCCGGCCCTTGCCGGCGGGAGGGCTTCGTTTTCAGGTGCTTCTTTAAGTTTTGTTAGGGTCTGTGTCCTGCTCAAGAAAAAGAGGCGGCGGGGGCTTCTTGAAGATGAAATAAGGTTCTTCCCGCCTAGCCTCCGTTTCAATGATGTGTCTAGCATCATCGGAGAGCGTGTAGAGGTGTGTCTTCGGCGGATCTCACGAGATTTAGTCGGTGGTTGTCATTGGTGGATCCGCTTGGTTCCAGTCTTTATTCGTCTTTATTTATGTGTCTTCAGGTTGGATCCTTCCGATCTAAACTTCTCTTCTTCGGTGGCGATTGCTGTTCTGGAGCATTGGTCCTATGGGACCTTAGCACGACGACTTCCCGACTATCTACTACAACAAGTTGTGCCCGGCGCCGACGAGGGAGGGGCAATGACGACAGCGCGCTTTCGCTCGCTTCAGTGCTTGTAGTCGTCACTAGGTGGTCTATGAATCTGGATGTAATTTTATTATTTTTTATGTTTGTTGTACTGCCATGATTGAAAATGAATAGATCGACAGTTTTCCGCAAAAGAAAAGAATATGTTGACAACGAAAAAGTACGAGGGCTTTTTCTTTTTGCAAGAAAGTCAAATTATTCTTCTCGACGTCGGTCCGAGTCGCTTGGGTCCACTTGAATATAAGACTAGTGGTCCACCGACAGGGTCTTCGAGTTAAGCCACTTACCCCTTTGAGTACATTTAGGTCGGAGATGAATGTCACTCCACCCACTGGGTGGTATATCTGTGATCGGGGTTGTTATCATTGGAAAAAAATACATCTGACAAAAGATCCACGCTGACAATGATTAGGGCAGTGGCGTTAGGTTAAACCTAACAAGCCACTCTTATAGTCCATTAGCAACGAGAAATTCGCAAGGGCACGCATGCGGCATGCACGCACTTCATTGGCCGCACATCTACCTAGCGAATTACTCCCTCTGTTAGAATAAATCCGAGGCGCTTCGTCGATCTACCGAGGACCAAGCAATCACACAAGCACAACACCGAGATTTGTTAATGAGGTTCATCGATATGGCTACATCCCCGGGGCCTGACTATGGGCGCTCCTCCCCATGACACCGTCACAATACATGCAGCCGGTCATACAGACACCGCACATGCCGCCGGCTTCCCCTGTGTTTCGGTGCTATTATGTTGGCATAGGTTACATCGTGTGTCTACCCCCACTATATATGAGAGGTCTAAGATACAAGTGTCCTACTTGGACACGACTCCATATCCTATCCAAATACAATACAACTACAAGTCCAACTGTAACCTATCTTGTACACAATATTCGACACAACTCTAACAAACTCCACCTTGGCGAATATTCTCCACCACCCTGAATTTGTCCATGTGTCAAACTTTCATGTACATTGGACTTGAGCTTATCCCGTGAGTACCGTTGCTACTCCAAAGACTCCATATGACTCCACCTGCAACTTGTAGTCCCTTCTTTTCTTGACCACAGTCAACACTCGAGCGAAATTAGGTTCCACTGTACTTTAGTTTGTGCTCCCAACTTCAGTGTCACCCCACGCCATCACACACGATCAGCGACTGCGTGAAAGTGAATAACTCACATATTGGGTGTCACACATAAGAGTTACCTGAACTCAACATCACTGCTCCTTTCTTGACCGCCTGTTTGAAACTTGAAGGAATTCCACCGTTGCTTGTAGTCATTCCGAGTCAAATTCACAGTTGTCTCACCACATGTATGACCACAAGAGCCATGGCCCGTCTCCATGTCCAGTGCGTACTGCACGCCTCGCCACTATTACCGTGTCGAGCCTCCGTTGTCCCGGTCGAGTCTCAAGGGTCGCAAACCCACACCACTCAACCCCCACTGTAGAGTACTATCGATCATCACCGACCGATGACAAGTTTCATGCTTCCATCAGACCACTAGGCTCCAGTCCAAACTGCATGGCACTCACTTTTTTCCCAGATGAAATAGGCTTCGATACTCTGGATCCTTACACCGTAGCCTCTCAATCCAGCTCCACCTTCAACATGACTCCTTGGTAGATGATTAGTCCATCCTCGCGCCCCGTCGACTTCAAGCTCACATGCGTACGCCATCTTGAATCAACCCCACGTCATAGTCTTATCGAAGCCACACAAGCCCCTGAGACCTGCGCCACGTGTTTCCACGCCCAGAAGTCGGTCACCATCAGCATCACGCTCCTATGTCGTCGTCGCTGATCCCACCACCGTCTTCTGTACCAACCGACTCACGTCGATCCGTCAGACTATCTAGACTGACCCAGCCGAACTTCTCCGACTGCATGACACGCTCGAGGCTCCCAAATCGTCTTCCGCGAATTTCCATCCATCACATGATAATTTCATCTCAACTGGCATGACTTCCCGCAACGCCTTCAAGCATCCCTGTTGTGCCAACAATCTTTCACCCGTGTCTGCCACAACCCAAGGTTTTCAATTTCGTAAACTTCTCCACCTCAAACTAGGTACCCGTTGGCGCCATAGCTCTTCGTACAGCTGACACTTTGAAAAAAAATCCGAGTTTCTAACACGTGCTCAAGTACACAAGATGTAGTAGTAGCAAATTTCTACCAAAAATCCTTCTCTTGTACTCACGTGTAGTAGCTCCCTGGCACCCAACCCGATGCTGGCTATGCTTTGTCCTGCCTTTCGATGGATGCACCGTATCGCATGATGAATTTCCCTTTCCGCTGACTGATTTGCCTGCCTATCCGCGTCATACATAGAGATTCGGTCTTCCTTTTTTCCAAAAAAGTCTTGTGTCTTCTCCCGATTCATGCAGCACGTACGGGCACACGCAGCCAACCCAGCGTCCCTTGCCTTGCTGCAGTTTCCACGCCCGGCTAGCTTCCACGTGGGCTGCCACACAATGCCGGCCTTGGGCTCCGGTCCTCATGGAAGCACGATCCGATCCGAAACCCGCCGATGTACTAGTCGCCTGCTGCTGGTGTACGCGTCGCTGCCCCTGCGATCGACCAATCAACCTTCTGCTTCCGATTGCTTCTGTCAAGTACAACTCCATCACATCTGTTTCTCGATCATAACCCGCCGACGAACTTCGCCCCGTATCACGACCGCTTCTCACAGATTTTTGTCGACTCTTGATCAACTTCTGCAGCCTATTCGAACCTTGCTCATGATACCACTTGTTAGAATAAATCCGAGACGCTTCGTCGATCTACCGAGGACCAAGCAATTACACAAGCACGACACCGAGATTTGTTAACGAGGTTCACCGATATGGCTACATCCCCGAGGCCTGACTATGGGCGCTCCTTCCCATGACACCATCACAATATCGCACCCGGTCGCCCTGGACACCGGCACATGCCGCCGGCTTCCCCTGCGTTCCGGTGCTATTATGTTGGCATAGGTTACATCGTGTGTCTATCCCCGCTATATATGAGAGGTCTAAGATACAAGTGTCCTACTTGGACATGACTCCATATCCTATCTAAACACAATACAACTACAAGTCCAATTGTAACCTATCTTGTACACAATATTCGACAGAACTCTAACACCCTCCGTCCGGAAATACTTGTCACTGGAATGGATGTATTTAGATGTATTTTAGTGTTGGGTTCTATGGTAGGGTGCCTCGACTGCAAATTAAAATTTTCTACACGCAGAACAACCAAGAACATGCTACGAGAGATAGATCACAGTTCGTTACCACTAGACGCGCAGTGTCGTGCAGCAGAAGAAGAGTTGGGGCAGCGCGTCCGCGTGGATCGTCTCCTCCTCGTCCGATCTCCCTCGAACAGCCGGTCGTCCGTTCCCACGTACAAGTTCGCCGGAGCAGCACAAGTGCACCGCCTCTAACAGTATCCGCGCGTGCAGGAGGAACACCGTGCGGCGGACTGCTAGGTCCGATCACACAGTCCGCAGCGAGTGGAGATGGCTATTCGCAACACATGCAAAACCTAGTCGCAACGCCGAAGCGATCAACCGCATGAGTGTGCCGCACCTCCACTTTATATAGGCGTCCGTCGCGGGCTCAACACTTGGGCCTTGCACGGACCCTAAAGCCCATAAGTCTACTCGGCCACATTTCGAATACAGATCGGATCACATCCGACCAGTGTCCTCGTATCCGACCTCGTAGGTTCCTTCCCTTAAGCGCGCGACCCCTTAGGTTCAAGTCGGCTTGGACACAGTTCGGATCACCTCCGAGCTGCACGGTTGGTAACGGCCTCTAGCAAGGCGTGCCGACCACCAAGCAGACTATGAAGCTGGTTAGGCGAACCTGTACAACCTGTCACACTTCTATTCCCTTTGCCTCACGATATATGTTGTTGGGCTCAAGGGGAGACTGTCATCCTTGTGCTAGCCCGACCTCTTTCTCGTTCCAGTGATACCAATAACAAACCGGATTATCTCATAATCCCTGTCGCATGGCCATGCTTATCCTGGTCGGATCACGCGAGGGGCCCAGAGTATATCTCTCCTGATCGGAGGGGCAAATCCCATCTTGCTCGACCATGTCTCGCAACATGGGGTGGACAAACCGAAACCTACCTTTGTAACTACCCGATCCACGGAGTAGCGTTTGGTCGGCTCAAAGCAAGTCTATCATCATCCCGAGTACATGCGTCACTCGTGTCTTAGGACATAGAGCGTATGTTGTACTAGAGACTCACGATGACATATCATTGCGTCTCATAGTTGGGTCCGTCCGACTCGGACATTATCTCGACTTCGGATCCGGCGTGGTCGAATCCGACCAATTCCAAGTCCATATTATCCGGTTAGCATCCAATGCTCCATGGCCATGAGACCAAGCCATCGACCATGTCATATGCTAGTCTAGTCATTTGCAGCGTCCACACGACCCTTTCGACTATGGACCTTTTAGGACGATCGCCATACAATGCATAGTCCCACAAACAAGTCACGTACTTGCCGATACACATCATTGATAATGTCCAAGGACTATCTTTATTCATAAACACATAGGAAATATCATCATACATGATTGCCTCTAGGGCATATCTTCAACATTTAGTTCTAGATACATCCATTTTGATGACAAGTAATTCCGGACGGAGGGAGTACTCCAGAACTAGCTAGTGGGGGAATGAGAAGCGAGTAGGGAGAGAGTGAGGGGGTGAAGGCGGAAAAGGAGCTTCGTTCGCTCGGTTAGGACGCCCTAGCGAATGACTCTAGATTATGCTACTTGACTGGAAGACAGAAAAAGCGTTCACTGGAAAAACTAAAAATGAAAAAAATCTGATGTCAAATATATAACATTTCTGTTTTCTAAGCTAGAGTTATATTGTTATTAGGTTTCAAACAATAATTCCCGCAAAAATGGTTTTACAAACAGTTTTTCTAAATTTGGCCTAGAAGTCGGCAAAACTTGGGTCCGAGGATAAAGAAATGGACGAGACCGTCGCCCCATTCGCCGTCACGTGATGGCCCAATGGCCCTCCCGCCCCCTTGCCCCCCTGCGCCTCCCATCCTCTCGACCCCACCAATTCCCCCTCTCACCCCTAAAAAAAAAACAGTTCCCCCTCTCAAACAGCTCCCACTGACACCTCTACCCCACACCTCCCGACCCCACATGTCAAACTTCGATTCCCCACCTCCCTCCTCTCGCGAAAAAGAAAGAGGAGACCAGAACCCCATCGTCTTCCCCAAGCCGAGGGAGAGAGCCTCACCCGCACGCCATTCCCCGCCGTTCCAATCCTCCGCGCGATTAAAAATCCAACGAGCCGCAGTATTCTATTCCCCGCCCGCCCCCCTCCGCCCTCACTCCTCCGCGCGCCCTCGCCCCCGCACCAAGGCTGCACTCCAAAGCAACCGCCCGTCGCTATCGCCACCGGCCATCGGCGACCCGCCTTCCCGGGCACGGAACCCTAGCGCGCTATAAGAGCGCCTCCGCACCCATGGCGCCCGCCGCAGCATCAGCATCGGCATCGCTCGCCGCCACCGCCCCGCACCACGCCCTCGCGCCCCCGCGCGTCTCCGTCTCCGTCGCCGCCGCCGGGAGGAACAGCGGCCTGTCCGTGTCGGTCGGCGTGCGCCCCGTGCCGGGGATCTCCGTGGTCAACTCGCAGCGGAGGAGGATGGTCGCGGCGGCCGCGGCGACCGAGATGGCGCCCGCGGCGAGGGGCGAGGGCGGGGGCAAGCCGTTCGTGGACGAGATGAGGGCCGTCGCCATGCGGCTGCACACCAAGGACCAGGCCAGGGAGGGGGAGAAGGAGCCCCAGGCGCCCCCCGTCGCCAGGTGGGAGCCCACCGTCGAGGGCTACCTGCGCTTCCTCGTCGACAGCAAGCTCGTCTTCCAGACGCTCGAGGACATCGTCGACCGCGCCGCCATCCCCTGGTGTGAGTGATTGCAGGCCCTCGCTGTTGGTCTTCCGTGTCTTACTTTTTGACCAGTTAAATTTTGCGGCCCGTGTGCGATTGCAGTGTGTGGCAGGTGATGATTTCGTGCTACAGTTGATTTGATTACAAAACAGTCCATACGTAGTTATTTATTTTTAGCACACTAAAATTGAGTGTACAGATAGGGAACCAGGATTGAGACGGGCAATAACATTTTTGGCCGGGTTTATTTTGCTTCTCTGGATCATTCTGATGGTTGGAAAAGATAGGTTGTCCTAATCCTAATCCTAATTTACTAATCCAACCTATGGTATACACAGATTTTAGGACTATTATGATTGCATTTGCTTTCAAGGAAATATATACTTATTTATTTAAAACCAGGTATCAGACTGAAATTTTAAATGGAATGATGTTCGTATTTTGCTATTATAAAACTGTGATGGGATACACTTAACTACCAAGACTAGTGGCAGCTCGAGAGTTTGCAATGGAGGTTATCTAGTTGAATTCAAGATTCCAGCCATAAAACTGTAATAAAACATACTAGGTGTTTACCTGTTTGAAGAGACATGCTGGATGCTGGCACAAAACTAGTGGCGCATCCAACTATATGCCTGGGAGGGGATCATGTTTGACTCATAGGTGTTTCTACAGCATTTATGTATCTAAAATGTTCTAGAGGAAACACTTTGCTTCATACTTACCAGTTTGAAGTGGTTTTTAAGTAACTTTCGGTGATGGCTAAATACTGCTCATATATCAAGCTATCAACTAAAAAGTATTGGGAGCTGGTGCATTTCCATTTGCATTTGCTTGTGATTGGTATGGTGTATTTGTTTGCTTAACATATAAGTATGTAACCATATTGGCATACTGATATTTCCTCTGTTTGACAACCTGTTGAAATCTTCTCTGTGCCACCTTCTGTGTGCATGATGGATTCTTCCCATATAGAATGATGACTGAAGCCATTTTGTACTACTTCCTTTCAATGCCTTCTTCTGCAATGCTTTTATCTTTGTTGGGGTGTCGCTGTGCTTACCCGGGGTTAGGTGGCTGGCAAGACAATTTGTGCAGGAGGTGGTACTTTGCAGTTGCACAACACTGTTTACAGTGTTCTCTAAAAAAAACTGTTTACAGTGCAACCTTCATCTCCCTGTGTCTGAAGGGTTCTTTCTCTTCTACTAGCAAATATCAGTTTCATGTGCTGTTGTTACCATGTCTCTTCTTATATTGGTTATGGTTTTATTTGGCCGCTTGGGTGTGAGAAATTTGTGTTCTTGTTGTTTACTCTGTTTTTTGCAACAAAAATGATAGCTAGCTCAAAACTAGCAAATAAATGGTTTGAGATTGATACATTGCCTACTGCAGTTGTAGTTTTAATATTAAATTTGCCAATTCTAGATTGTCTATTTGGTTTGAACTTGTGAAATCTATGGTTGTTGACTTTGACGGCACCTTTAGCTGCAGATTTCCATTGACAGTAACACTGTGGTTATTTTGTTACAACTGGAAATTTTAAGCAAAATGGATGGTACTTCGTTTATTCTGTTTTAGAACAATAAACGTCATAATTACTGAAATCTTGTAGTGGTACCGTGGCAGGTTATATAATCTGTTTCTGCATTTATGTTCTCTAGGAAAAATCTGGAATGTTTCTTTCATCTTTGTTAGCTTGATGCTGCTGATTGACAGTCTCATTATTTATGCTTTTCAGATGCGGAGTTCAGGAATACTGGGTTGGAGAGATCAGAGCCACTGAATAAAGATCTGGAATGGTTCACGGAACAGGGTCACACCATTCCAGAACCATCTGCTGCTGGTACTGCATATGCTTCCTATCTGGAAGAGTTGTCTGAGAAGGACCCCCAAGCATTTATCTGCCACTTCTACAATGTATACTTTGCTCATACTGCTGGAGGCCGAATGATTGGCAAAAAGGTATGTCTTTGCAGAAAATAGTCTTGTACCAGAACTTTCATCTGAGTCAAATAGTGTGTTTTTGAATGGCTCCACATATTGTTGTAAAGCATGTGTTGGCTCTGGTTCTTACATCTCATTCTTTTGGTTGGGCTAGTTGAAAATCCAACAAGAGGTAGACGCGTGGTATTACTGTGTGTACTTCGTTGAGGAGTATATATCACATTATATACACATCTACTTCTATATCTGGGACTCGTGCTATGTAGATATAACTTTATATTCATCCTATAGCTGTCCATTTCGGTTTGGACCTTGAATCCTGGTTTTGTACTTTCCAAATCATGACATCATGTTAGCCCGTAATCTGTCCGTGTGGTGTGAGCGATAGTTATTTGTTCCTCCATGAATTGACATCCTTTAAAATGGAGTAATCATGCCGTCTCTTCATTTCAGGTTGCCGAGAAGATTCTGAACAAGAAAGAGCTGGAGTTCTACAAGTGGGAAGGTACCCTGTCCCAGCTGCTGCAGAATGTCCGCACCACACTAAACCAAGTTGCTTCTGTAAGTCCAAGAGCTTTGATTTTCACGCTCTTATTATTGTCTGCTCATTTAACCTCCGACGGATTGGTCTTAACCTGCTTACATTTGCTATCAGAGCTGGTCTCGGGAAGAGAAGGACCACTGCCTGGAGGAGACCGAGAAGTCGTTCGCCTACTCGGGGGATCTCCTACGCCAGATATTCACCTGAGCCAAAAACGATCTCTGTTACGTTTCACGATAAACATTGTAAATACTAAGCCATGTCTGTGCACCGGGGAGGAACATGCTCTGCCCGGTCTGAACTGCCTTGCAATGAAATTGTCATATACACTAATAATCCTTCCATTGCATCTGCCTGGCCTTTGCCTTTTGCTGATCCGCACCTTGGGCCCCTGTTTGCTCCATGTGCCTTATGTTCTCTAAGGATTGCCTAGAAGGAATTCTGTCATCCTAGCATCGTAACCCTAGCTGCGTGCTGGACTGCAAGCGCCTAGCGCTAGGTGGTGTGGCAGCGGGTTTGGTATTTCAAATTCCTGTAGTTGTCATGTAGCTTTGTCCTTGCAATTTCCTTTTGTGCAGCGGTGAAGTCGGAGCTGTAGTGTTGTGAGGTGGCATGGCGGCAACGATGCCCTGACACCTGTGAAAGATGTTTGGTGCTCGACAATGGCAACCTTGACGGTGTTCCTCTCCTCGGCGACGTGTGTATGTCTTCATGGGTAGCCAGTGCCCTGTCTTGTAGACGTGCTGTAACGGTTTTCATCCCACTCTCAGCGTGGACGAGCTGCATGAGCGGCTGAAGCAGTGTTTCAGAGATGGTGAGCCATTCGTCATTGGTCGATCTACAACACAACACTGGCATGGACGCTATTACGCTAATGTGTTCTGGCTTCGTAATCGCCTGAATAGTGAATGCACATCAAGTAGCAAATTGTTTTTATTTGACAACATAAAAGAAGGAAATAGCTGTGGAGATTCAGCTCAGGGTACTGCTCAGAAAACTGCATATACTGAAAAGTGGCCGAACTTGCGGAAGGGAGACGCTGGCCTTGAAGCGTTGGCACCTCGAACTAAAACGCATACAACCAACCTATTATGTTTTCGGAAAAGGATGAATAGATGACCAATCAGCAGCCTTTAGCTTCCTAGGCTAAATGGCTACTCTAAGTTTGCAATATCATTAGCTCCTTTGCTGATTATACTCCGAACCTGGAATGGTGCAATATAAAGCATGTTAGTAGCCCCAATTTATAAGTAGGCCGACTCAACTGCACTTGAGACTAAAAAGGATGAGTAGTAGTCAACTATTAGGTTCAATCTTCGATCAAGGGCGACTCGAGTGTTTCTTTTACCCATTTTGCTTGCAGAGAAAGGCGCCAACAAAAGTGTGGATTTGAAACCCTGTTTTCAAGTTAAAATTTCCGAACTGTACCGACTATAAACTACGTAGAATTTGCAGGGGGTAAATGTAGAAATGATCTAACTAGCATCACAGGAACCAGAAAAACACCCCAGAGAGCACCCTGCAGAAAGAAGAGATGATGGGAATTAGAAACACAATGAAGCCGGTTAGAAAAAAAACTCATAAAAAGTTCAAAAAAAATTCAAAAAATTCATTTTTTTTTGTGCGGTAGACAATTTGATGCGTGAGGCTGCTCCAAATTTCAAGGCATTTGGACATCTGAACAGCTCTCCGCAAAAAAGACAAATCGGGCCAAAACAGTATATGAACAGTAAGCATTTTACAGACCCGCCATTTGTCTTTTTTGCTGAGAGCTCCTCAGATGTCCAAATGATTTAAAAAATGGAGCGGACCTCATGCATCAAATTGTCTACTGCACAATTTTATTTTGAATTTTTTTGAATTTTTCTAGTATTTGTTTTAATTTTTTCATCAGCACGGGTGCAGATGAACTCGGGTGCACAGATGGATTTATGCACAATGATCCACTAGGTAGCCCGACCCCCGCGTCGCCTCTCTCGGGCGACACAGGGGAACCCCACCGGCGCCGGCTACTTCCTAGGAGCCCACCGCAAAGCCAGTCGAGGCTCGGGAGGTGGCGGCGGGCTTCTCTCGAGGTGGCCCACGGCGGATCGCGTCTTGAGCTCATGGGGTTTGGCGAGCGGCGGCGCGCTCGGAGATGGCTGGCGCGAATCCAGTGGTCCGGAGTTGGGCGTCGTGGCGCCTCATGGCGACAGATCTGGCCTGAGCAGCGGGGGGTTCTAGCGCGCGACGCGCGTTCTGGCGGATGGAGGGCTCGGTGAGGCTGGGCCCGGTGGTGGCGGCATGGGCGGCTCGGCGGTCGGTGCACTACGCGCGCCTTAGCGCGCCTTGTCCCCCGCTCGGGTTGGTGGTGGTCCAGGCTGCAGGTCCCACGGCGGCGGCTGCTCCTCCGGCGGCGCGACGGCTGGGCGACGTGGCGAGTAGGCGCGGCTACGGCGGCAACCTCGCGACGTCCAGCGGTGGGTCGAGGCTACATGACTGCGACCGCTCTATCTCACTCGTGCGGCTCCGGCTTCCGGGGATTCAGATCTGGTGCGACTCGACTGTAGCCTTCCGACGGCGGCTTTGGCTGTCCTCTGGCCCACCGAGGCAAGGCTTGGGGCGGTGTCGCAGTCTGGTCAGGCCCTCCCTTGCCTCCAGCTTTGCGATGTGGGCTCCATGCCGTCGGGCCTGGCCGGGCTCCTGCTGACGGTGATGACGATGATGTGGCGGCTCTTCGGCTCCAGGGCGGCGGCCTCGGGTATGGTGGCGGCGGCTTCGGCCAGGAGGTGGTGCGAGTCTGGTCGCGGTGGATCGTGGGATCCCGCGGCTAGAGTGAGGTCGGCTTCGGTAGGGGTGGTCGTTAGTGGGCGGCGGTCGATGGTGGCAGTTGGTCGACACATCTCCGGGAGAAGTCCTTGCTCCGGTCTTCACCGGAGCCGGCGACGGGGGCGCCCGCAGGTGCCGTGATCTTTCTTGGAAGCGTCGTCGTGGAGTTGCTCCTTCTCCCCACGACTTGGGCTCCGGAGGGAAACCTCAGGTCCGTTGGATCGGGTGATGGAGGCGTCTTCGCGTCTTTCTCCTCCTTGGGGGCATCGTCTCGGAGTCGGCTACGACTGAGAGACTGGAGGATGATGGCATCTTCGCCGCGTGGTTTGCTGAGGCGGGGCGCTGGTTTCTGTTTGGCAACGATGATGGCATCGAGAGGAGCATGGGCCGCGGCGTGGTCTTTGGTAGTCGGTTCTTCCCGGCGTGTCCGAGGTGCTCTTTTGGGCACGGTCGGTGCAAGTTGATGTCTACTACACAACCTTCTTCTTGTAGACGTTGTTGGGCCTGCAAGTGCACAGGTTTGTAGGACAGTAGCAAATTTTCCTCAAGTGGATGACCTAAGGTTTATCAATCCGTAGGAGGCGTAGGATGAAGATGGTCTCTCTCAAGCAACCCTGCAACAAAATAACAAAGAGTCTCTTGTGTCCCCAACACACCCAATACAATGGTAAATTGTATAGGTGCACTAGTTCGGCGAAGAGATGGTGATACAAGTGCAAAATAGATAGTAGATATAGGTTTTTGTAATCTGAAAATATAAAAACAGCAAGGTAACAAGTGGTAAAAGTGAGCGTAAACGGTATTGCAATGATAGGAAACAAGGCCTAGGGTTCATACTTTCACTAGTGCAAGTTCTCTCAACAATAATAACATAGAAAGATCATATAACAAGCCCTCGACATGCAACAAAGAGTCACTCCAAAGCCACAAATAGCGGAGAACAAACATAGAGATTATGGTAGGGTATGAAGCCACCTCAAAGTTATTCTTTCGGATCAATCTATAAAAGAGTTCGTACTAGAATAACACCTTAAGATACAAATCAACCAAAACCCTAATGTCACCTAGATACTCCATTGTCACCTCAAGTATCCGTGGGCATGATTAAATGATATGCATCACACAATCTCAGATTCATCCAACCAACATAAAAGTACTTCAAAGAGTGCCCCAAAGTTTCTACCAGAGAGTCAAGAACGTGTGCCAACCCCTATGCATAGGTTCCCAATGTCACGAAACCCGCAAGTTGATCACCAAAACATACATCAAGTGGCACATGATATCCCATTGTCACCACAGATAATCACGGCAAGACATACATCAAGTGTTCTCATAAAAGACTCAATCCGATAAGATAACTTCAAAAGGGAAAACTCAATTCATCGCAAGAGAGTAGAGGGGGAGAAACATCATAAGATCCAACTACAATAGCAAAGCTTGGGATACATCAAGATCATGCCATAGAGGAACACGAGAGAGAACACGAGAGAGAGAGAGATCAAACACATAGCTACTGGTACATACCCTCAGCCCCGAGGGTGAACTACTCCCTCCTCGTCATGGATAGCGCCGGATGATGAAGATGGCCACGGTGATGGGATCCCCCTCGGCAGGTGCCGAACAGGCTCCCGAGAGGTTTTGGTGGCTATAGAGGCTTGCGGCGCGAACTCCCGATCTATCTTCTGTTCTGGAAGTTTTAGGGTACGTAGGTATATATGGGTGCAGTGGGTACGTCGGTGGAGCTACGGGGGCCCCACGAGGTAGGGGGCGCGCCCGGGGGGGCACCCTCGTGGGCAGCCCATATCTCCCCTGACGTGCACTCCAAGTTCCCTGGGTTGCTTTCCTTCAAAAAATAACTTCTCTAGTTGATTTCGTTCCGTTTTGACTCTGTCTGATATTCCTTTTCCTCGAAACACTGAATTAGGCATAAAACAACAAATCTGGGCTGGGCCTCCGGTTAATAGGTTAGTCCCAAAAATAATATAAAAGTGGATAATAACGCCCAATATTGCCTAAAACAATAGATAAAGTAGCATGGAGCAATCAAAAATTATAGATACGTTGCAGACGTATCACAAGTCCTGCATATTTCCCCTGTGTTGCTCATCGTCAAAGTCGGAGCCGTCGCTTGCTTGCGCGTGTGGCCATCCATTGGCATGTGCCGTAGTGGTTCTGTTCCATGTCGGTGGCCAGGTCGGCCGGTGGTGCCCATGTCATGTGGGTTATGTTGTATCGGTTTTAGCCCCGTATTCCGTCAATTAACCAGGCAATTCTCTCCTTCTTAGTCAATGAAAATGGCAAGTATTTTGCCTCGTTTCAAAAAAATAATCTCAGAGAGCTCTGATCTCATTTTTGGGACATGAACCCCGCAGGATAGCTTGGCCCTGATCTCGTTTCTTCCTTAAGTTGCAAAAATAGTTAAACGCTTGTTTCAGCGATGGCCTGTAATAAGTTTCTGCCCGCTACTTTGCCTGCTTTTCTATAAAAAAAAGTTGGGGCGGGGGACCCCTTTGATTCAAAAAAGAAGAAAACCCAATGACCAGTTAGGAAAAAAAGGAAAATCTCATCTGCCACCCACATCTGCACATACAGAAAAGTAGAAATTACTTGCAAAAACTGTCAAAAACACCCAATCACATTTGGTTTCAAGGGGCGTGTTTGGTTGCCTAGAGTGAATTGTGCCTGCATTTCAGCCACATCTCATGAGAGTCTAGTTCAGCAAAAAAGGCAACAAATCAACATCGGAATATTGTTTGGTTGCCTGCATTGCATCAATGGCCACTCTAGGGCATGTTGTTTGGTTGCCCGCATTTGTGCTTAAGGGGTGAGCAGATGCAAACCACAACTTTTTGGCTGCATACACGTTTATGTTCTGCTCACCCCATTCAAATGCAGTAGCCTTACCACCACATTAGACACAATAGCATGCAAAACACTAATATCACATAAACTAGCAGATAAACAAACAACTAAACATGCATACTGCTAACAGGCATAAGTTTAAAGACAACAGGGGCATCCCATGCCCCCTGCATCACTACAGGGTGTTGAACCCTAGATAGAATATCAACAAGTTCACAACAAGCTCTCCCATCACCGCAGCAAACTAATTACAAATTCATACTAATGAATGAGCATAGAGGGCGAAAGCAAGGTCACTGATGCAGATGTGCCTGCTGCAGTGCACCCTGCACCCGATGGAGCTGTCGTGGTTGTAAATTTGGACCTTGAGGCCTAGGCCGGAGATGCGTAGCACGGTGAGGTCATCGGGGATGATCCTGTGGCGGCGGCAGAAGTACTGCCAGCCCCGGTCAAGCACCATCCGCCCCCGAAGTTTTGGACATGAACCCAGACTTTGCACCACTTGTTCACCGAGAGCCTGACGACGCATGTGAGCCTGACCGACAGCCACTCCTTCATCACCTCCACTAAATTGGGAGGGATGACAAGCATGAAAAGATCCTTCTCGTCCTGATTTGCATGTAAAAGGAAGCGTCTCTCAGGGCCCCTCCTCATGCCCGGTCCTAGGAGCTCGTACCCTTGAACGCGGGAGGCTCATGAAGGCGACCCTGCCAGGCAGGTTCACCCTCTTGAGCCAGGGGTTCGTGGGGATGAAGTCCACGACGGCCTCGGCGCCGGCGACGGGCTCCTCCTTTGATGCTGTCCCACTCCGTCTTCATCACCTTGTTAGGTAAGATGACATGGATGCTACATTTGTACTAGTACCTAAAGTAGAAAACACATTGGTTTTACCAACCATGAAAACCATGCATGCAATGAAATCATGCAACATACACTAGTAGAAAAAGGGTCAAACGTGCAACACATTAGTGCCGGTTTGTATTAGAGCTAGCACAAATGTATACATTAGTGCCGGTTCCAACGGCTAGCCGGGCCGCTCTCATTAGTACCGGTTCGTGGCTAACATTTAGCACCGGTTCGTGCCACGAACCGGTACTAATGAGGGTGGTGGCAGGATGTTGTCAGTCTGGGCCCCCTCCAGCACCTTTAGTACCGGTTCGTGCCATGAACCGGTACTATAGGTCCTCCTGCATATAAACCCTTCGTCCAGCTCGCTCTGTTCTTCCCCCTTTCCCCTCTCCTCTCCTCTCTGTTCTTCCTCTTACCCTCGAGCTCATCACACATTTTGCCCAAAATTTGTCAAGATTTGAAGGCCCCCATCCATTCAAGTGATCACAAAGGTTAGCAACTTTGTCCTTTCATCTCTCATTGCTAGATTAGCTCTTGCAATGCTTTATATAGTTACTAATTTGTGAGTTTAGTAATTTGGGAGGAAATATATATATGTGCTAGTTTTTGATTTATATGCAATTTGAGGTCAAAAATAACACTTAGTTTGCATATGTAGGTGTGGTTTACTTAGTGCCTTCTAAATCTCCGTCGTAACCACCGTCGATCGCCTCGCACCATCCGTCACGGCACCACCTTGTGGTGAGCCTCTTGTTCATGAAATTTTATATAAAAAATTGATGTTTGTGTGATTTGGATATATAGTTAATCGTCTAATAATTATCTTACCCGTGCGTTGTTTGTTATACATAGTGCCATGGTTTTGATATTCGTCCCTGTCGGCCCTCGTCTTTGTTATGATTCGGATGTGGTATATTCTCTTTTAAAACTATTTGTTGCATTTTGTGTTTATGACAAATTATGCCCATCAAGTTGACATAGATATTTTTATCTAGGAGGTATGTGAACCGGAAATTCCAACCGACCCTATTGTCGAGAGGTTAAATTTAGTTGAAAGAGAAAATGAGTACTTGAAAGAAAAATTGAAAAGAATTGAGGGGGAGAAGATGGAATTGGAGTTGCATGTTGCCGATGTCGTCGATAATCACAAGATCAAGATGGAGAAAATGCGCTTGAAGAATAGAAAGATTAGAAAATATGCCATCGATAGTGAGGCTTGGTATCATTATGCTGTTGGATCAATTGTTACCTTAGTTGCGATTTTGATCGCATTTGTTGTTGCATTTAAATGCTTTAGCTAGAGAGTTATTTGTTTGTTGCATTTAAGTGTTGTATGAACTTTATGTATGAACTTGTATTAATTTGGTCTATTCGGTGTTGTGTAATGAAGATGAGCCAGCAATGGATGTACGATGACCGATGCTCTCCCGATTCGTTGAGGGCGTGCATACTTTTACGCTTCTGGTGAGGCAAACAAGCGGGCGGATGGTTTTATGCCTTGTCCATGTGTTTGGCTGTAAGAATGGTCACAATTACTCTCGCCAAGAACCATTCACGCCCACTGTTTGAGTCCGGTTTCATGCCCCACTATAATGTTTGGACCAAGCACGGAGAAAGAGGGGTTATGATGGAAGACAATGAAGAAGAAGAGGACGACAATAGCTATCCTGGCCATGGGTTCCCTGAATACGATGATACAACAATGGGAGAAGAAGCTGAGCCGGTAATCGGAAGAAGCTGAGCGGCAATGCGAGAAGAAGCTGAAGAAGAGCCATCGATGAGCCCGTTGATGATCTAGGTCGGGCCATTGCCGATGCAAAGAGAAACTCGCATAAGTGATTTGGAGAAGAAGAAGTTGCAAGCGCATGTTAGAGGATCACAAAAATTGTTGTACCCAAATTGCGTAGGTGACAAGAAAAGCTGGGCACCACACCGGAATTGCTGCAATGGAAGGTAGAGAATGGTGTATCGACAAGGGATTTGGAAAGTTGCCGGTAATGATAAAGAATATGCTTCCAAAGGACAACGAATTGCCCGAGAGTACGTCTGAAGCAAAGAAGGCTGTCGCCCTCTAGGGTTAGAGGTGCGTAAGATACATGCATGCCCTAATGATTGCATCCTGCATCATGTGAGTACGAGGATTTGAACGCTTGCGGCATGTGGTGCATTGCGCTATAAGATCAGCCGCGATGAGCTCGGTGATGTCGAGGGCGAGCGCCCAGAAGAAGATTCTGCCAAGGTGATGTGGTATTCTCCTATAATACCACGGTTGAAACATTTGTTCCAAAACAAAGAGCATGCCATGGCGATGCGATGGCACGAAGAAGACCGTAAGAAAGACGGAAAGTTGAGAGTACCACGACGGGTCGCAGTGGAGAAAAATCGAAAGAAAGTACGGAAGGAGTTTGCGAGATGATGCAAGGAGCGTATGGTTTGGTCTAAGCGCAGATGGCATTAATCCTTTTGGGGAGCAGAGAAGCAACCATAGCACCTGTCACGTGACTCTATGTTTGTATAACCTTCCTCCTTGGTTGTGCATGAAGTGGAAGTTCATTATGATGCGGTGCTCATCCAAGGCCCTAAGCAGCCCGCAACGACATTGATGTGTACCTAAGGCCATTAGTTGAAGAACTCTTACAACCGTGGAATGGAACAGTGTACGTCGCGGGATGAGCACATGGGGAAGAATTTGACCTAAAGGCGTTGTGTTCGTGACCATCAATGATTGGCTGCTCTCAATAACCTTTCGGAGATGCACAAACAAGGGATACCGCGGATGCACGCACCGCTTGGATGATACCGACAATATATATTTGAATAGTTGTAAGAAGAATGTGTACCTGGGACATCGTTGATTTCTTCCGAGCAGGCATCCCATAAGAAAGAAAGGCAAGCATTTCAAAGGTGAGGCGGATCACCGGACGAAGGCTCGCCACTGTACTGGTGCTGATGTACATGATATGGTCAAGGATTTGAAGGTGATATTTGGAAAGGGTCCTGGCAGACAACCTGTTCCGAAGGACGCGGACGGACGCGCACCCATGTGGAAGAAGAAATCTATATTTTGGGACCTGCCATATTGGAAAGACCAGAGGTCCGCTCTGCAATCGACGTGATGCACGTGACGAAGAATCTTTGCGTGACCCTGCTTGGCTTCTTGGGCGTGTATGGGAAGACAAAAGATACACCTGAGGCACGGGAGGACCAGCAACGTATGCACGGAGAAGACGTCATACATCAGGGTCATGCAAGCTACGCCTTACCAAAGAAGAGAAGGAAATCTTCTTTGAATGCCTGCTCAATATTAAGGTACCGTCGCTTTCGTCGAATATAAAGGGAATAATAAACATGGCGAGAAAAAGTTCCGAATCTAAAGTCTCATGACTACCACGTGATTATGACGCAACCGCTTCGGTTGCATTGAGGGGCTTCTACCGAAAACGCTCGATTAGCCATTGTGAAGCTATGTGCATTTCTCAATGCAATCTCTCGAAGGTAATCGATCCGAGAAATCATACCAAGGTTACGTAATGATTTGGTGCAATGTCTTGTCGATTTCGAGTTGGTGTTCCCACCATCCTTCTTCAACATCATGACGCACGTCCTAGTTCACCTATCTTGAAGAGATTAACGTTTTGGGTCTGTATTTCTACACAATATGTTCCCTTTGAGAGGTTCATGGGAGTCTTAAAGAAATATGTTCATAACCGTGCTAGGCGTAAGGAAGCATCTGAGCCAGCAATGGATGTACGATGACCGATGCTCTCCCGTTCGTTGAGGGTGCATACTTTTACGCTTGCGGCCGAGGCAAACAAGCGGGCGGATGGTTTTATGCCTTGTCCATGTGTTTGGCTGTAAGAATGGTCACAATTACTCTCGCCAAGAACCATTCACGCCCACTGCTTGAGTCCGGTTTCATGCCCCACTATAATGTTTGGACCAAGCACGGAGAAAGAGGGGTTATGATGGAAGACAATGAAGAAGAAGAGGACGACAATAGCTATCCCGCCATGGGTTCCCTGAATACGATGATACAACAATGGGAGAAGAAGCTGAGCCGGTAATCGGAAGAAGCTGAGCCGCAATGCGAGAAGAAGTGAAGAAGAGCCATCGATGAGCCCGTTGATGATCTAGGTCGGGCCATTGCCGATGCAAAGAGAAATAGCGCAAGTGATTTGGAGAAGAAGAAGTTGCAGCGCATGTTAGAGGATCACAAAAATTGTTGTACCCAAATTGCGAGGTGACAAGAAAAGCTGGGCACCACATCGGAATTGCTGCAATGGAAGGTAGAGAATGGTGTATCCGACAAGGATTTGGAAAGTTGCCGGTAATGATAAAGAATATGCTTCCAAAGGACAACGAATTGCCCGAGAGTACGTCGAAGCAAAGAAGGCTGTCTCGCCTCTAGGGTTAGAGGTGCGTAAGATACATGCATGCCCTAATGATTGCATCCTGCATCATGGTGAGTACGAGGATTTGAACGCTTGCGGCATGTGGTGCATTGCGCTATAAGATCAGCCGCGATGAGCTCGGTGATGTCGAGGGCGGCGCCCAGAAGAAGATTCTGCCAAGGTGATGTGGTATTCTCCTATAATACCACGGTTGAAACATTTGTTCCAAAACAAAGAGCATGCCATGGCGATGCGATGGCACGTAGAAGACCGTAAGAAAGACGGAAAGTTGAGAGTACCACGACGGGTCGCAGTGGAGAAAAATCGAAAGAAAGTACGGAAGGAGTTTGCGATGATGCAAGGAGCGTATGGTTTGGTCTAAGCGCAGATGGCATTAATCCTTTTGGGGAGCAGAGAAGCAACCATAGCACCTGTCCCCGTGACTCTATGTTTGTATAACCTTCCTCCTTGGTTGTGCATGAAGTGGAAGTTCATTATGATGCCGGTGCTCATCCAAGGCCCTAAGCAGCCCGCAACGACATTGATGTGTACCTAAGGCCATTAGTTGAAGAACTCTTACAACTGTGGAATGGAACAGTGTACGTCGTGGGATGAGCACATGGGGAAGAATTTGACCTAAAGGCGTTGCTGTTCGTGACCATCAATGATTGGCTCGCTCTCAATAACCTTTCGTGATGCACAAACAAGGGATACCGCGGATGCACGCCCGCTTGGATGATACCGACAATATATATTTGAATAGTTGTAAGAAGAATGTGTACCGGACATCGCTGATTTCTTCCGCGGCAGCATCCCATAAGAAAGAAAGGCAAGCATTTCAAAGGTGAGGCGGATCACCGGACGAAGGCTCGCCATCGTGATCGGTGCCGATGTACATGATATGGTCAAGGATTTGAAGGTGATATTTGGAAAGGGTCCCGCGACAACCTGTTCAAGGACGCGACGGACGCGCACCCATGTGGAAGAAGAAATCTATATTTTGGGACCTGCCATATTGGAAAGACCAGAGGTCCGCTCTGCAATCGACGTGATGCACGTGACGAAGAATCTTTGCGTGACCTGCTTGGCTTCTTGGGCGGTATGGGAAGACAAAAGATACACCGAGGCACGGAGGACCAGCAACGTATGCACGGAGAAGACGTCATACATCGTGGTCATGCAAGCTACGCCTTACCAAAGAAGAGAAGGAAATCTTCTTTGAATGCCTCGCTCAATATTAAGGTACCGTCGGCTTCGTCGAATATAAAGGGAATAATAAACATGGCGAGAGAAAAGTTCCGTAATCTAAAGTCTCATGACTACCACGTGATTATGACGCAACCGCTTCGGTTGCATTGAGGGGCTTCTACCGAAAACGCTCGATTAGCCATTGTGAAGCTATGTGCATTTCTCAATGCAATCTCGTAAGGTAATCGATCCAGAAATCATACCAAGGTTACGTAATGATTTGGTGCAATGTCTTGTCGGTTCGAGTTGGTGTTCCCACCATCCTTCTTCAACATCATGACGCACGTCCTAGTTCACCTATGCGAAGAGATTAACGTTTTGGGTCCTGTATTTCTACACAATATGTTCCCCTTTGAGAGGTTCATGGGAGTCTTAAAGAAATATGTTCATAACCGTGCTAGGCGGAAGGAAGCATCTCCAAGGGCCATCAAAATGAGGAGGTCATTGAGTCTTGTATTGACTTTATTCCCGACCTTAAGCCGATTGGTGTTCTGAATCGCGGCATAAGGGCGCATCGATGGAAAAGGCACGCTAGGAGGGGAACAAATAATATGTATGGACGGACATTCTCTCAGCCAAGCACACTACACATTTCTACGAAATTCCACCTTGGTGGCTCCGTATATGGATGAACACAAGAATTTGCTACGCCCAAACACCCGGAGCGGTCTCGATGACCGGATTACACGTGAACAAACCAGAGTTTCGCCAACCGGTTGCGCATACACATACCATGCATGACACCTCTATTGAAGATGACCTGTACTTGCTGTCCCGCTACCATCTTCAATATAATGACTTTCAAAGGGTACGAGATAAATGGTAATACATATTACACGATCGCCCAAGATAAGAAGAGCACCAACCAAAACAGTGGTGTCCGCTTTGATGCAGAAACCAAGACGGGAAAGGAAACATATTATGGTTATATACAGGACATATGGGAACTTGACTATCGACATGGTTTAAAGGTCCCTTTGTTTCGGTGCAAATGGGTCAATATGACATGAGGCGGGGTAACGGAAGACCCGCAGTACGGAATGACAACAGTGGATCTCAACAATCTTGCGTATGCAGACGAACCATTTGTCCTAGCCAATGATGTGGCACAGGTTTTCTATGTGAAGGACATGTCTACCAAGCCAAGAAAAAGAAAAGATAAGGAAGCGAATGCATCGTACGATGAGCCAAAGCGGCACATAGTTCTTTCTGGGAAGAGAAACATCGTGGGAGTGGATGACAAGACAGACAAGTCAGAAGATTATGAAAAGTTTGATGAAATTGCTCCATTCACAGTGAATATTGACCCGAGCATCCCGTTAAATGATGAAGATTTTCCATGGTTACGGCGCAAAGGACACACGCGAAGAAAAAGTTTCACACCCAAAGATCTGGGATGTGATCGGCTTCACTATCATCACTTTCTTCTGTGTTTCACACCCGTGAGGGAATGTCTGTAATAGTTAGGGTAGTTATGTGTTTTGGCATTTGAAACGAAGAAATTTTATGTGCAAACAAATTCTTTTCATGCATTTACTGATTTTTTCCAATTAAATGACCCTGAAATTGAAAAGCAATTCAAATGAACTCAGAAAAGGTTGAAAGTTGGCATGGTATCATAATTTCATACAAATAGCATGTGCAAGAAAGTAGAGAGGGTTACGGCAAAAACTGGATGCACTTCGTGTACAAAATGGACAATCTCTTTTGAAGTATCAGGGTTTCCGACGAAAACTGAACTGTTACAAAGGCATTTCATTTTTTAAAGCATTACTAAATTGAATATAATGATAAAACACAATAATATTAAACATAAGAAAAAAGAATCACTGAAAAAACTTTTTTCAAAGTTAAGTTATTCACAAACTAGTGATTCACACAAATTTCAAATAATTCAAAATTTAAACTATTCAAATTTGAAATCTACCTCCACTAACAGAAAGTTTGTAATTTTTTGTACCTAAAGCAAAAATATTCACAAAGAAACACTAAATACAGCAAAAAACAACTCAAAAATAAATAAAACAAAAAATAAAGCAAAAAAAAAAATTAAGAAAAAAAAAGCCCGCCTACTAGGCCAAAGCGGCCTGCATACGACTAGCGACACAACCTTTCGTTGGGCGGGATGCAGCCCTGCCAAGGCCCAGATTAACCCACTAGGCGAAGAGGATGTAGGCCCAGAGGGCTGGTTAGGAGAGGAGCTCGAGAGAGCTACCGACTGGGCTTATAAACCAGGTCACGGTAGCCCTCGACTAGCGAGGTGGGACTAAACTTGTCAAGATCAAGACTGCTGCAATAAGACTTTTTAGTACCGGTCGTGGCACAAACCGGTATTAAAGGGGCCTTTAGTACCGGTTTGTGCCACCACCCGTACTAAAGGGGCTCGCTTCCGCCGCTTGGCTCGGCCAAAAGGTTTTTAGTACCGGTTGGTGGCTCCAACCGTACTAAAGGTGCCTTCTATATATACAACAGCTACGAAAATTTCATTTTCCTCTCGCTCGTTCCTCTGTTCCGTCGTCTTCGCCGCCGCCGCCGCCTCGATCGCTCTCCGCCGCCGCTCGCCTCCGCTGCCGCTCGTCCCGCCGCCGCCCGTCCCGTCGCCGCCCTCGTCTCTCCGCCGCCTGCCCGTCCCGTCGCGCCCCGTCCCGTCCCGTCGCGTCGTCCTCCTCGCCGCCCGCCGCCGCGCCTCGCCGTCGCCTCGCCTTGCGCCGCCTCGCCTGTCATGATCGCCACATGTGAGCCCTCCGGCCCCGAGCCCGTACACACACACAAGCATGTTTAATTAGTTTAGATAATTAGTCTTTAATTAGTTTAGATTATTTAGATTATTATTTTGTATGTTTAATTAGTTTAGATAATTAGTGTTTAATTAGTACACACACACACACGTATTTTGTATGTTTAGTTAGTTTAGATTATTTAGATTATTATTTTTCACTATTATATATGTATGAATGCATGTTAGATGGATATAATTAGTGCTTAATCAGTTAGAAATTAGTGTTATGTAGAAATGTTAGAAATTAGTGTTATATAGAAATGTTAGAAATGTTAGAAATTTTAGTGTTATTTAGATTATTTAGATTAGCATAATTAGTGTTATATAGAAATGTTAAAAATTTAGTTATCAAAATCCAATCATTAAAAAATGTTACTTTTTATGGGCATATAGCTAGTATTTGTTCTCGACGATGCCCGCCCGCATCCTCGCCGTCGACCCGTCTGCGACGACGCCCAGCCGACCCATGTCCGGACTGGCTCACTGGCTGGCACCTTTGGGAGGTGCTGCTTGAGGGCGCGCCGCTTGATGAGGAACCCGCCCCGGTCCCGTCGTCGACCTCGATCTCGCTTTCATGGCGTTCGCGTGGGCGATTTGGTGCAGAGGGACCCGACCCGCGGGAGGTGGTACGTCGCCGTGTCGTGGAGGAGGACGAGCACGCCCATCGCTACATGGTTGCGTTAGAGGCGGCGAGTTCTCCAATACGTGGCAAGATCTTGAGGATCTCACTTCAGCTATGATCCCGTGAGGGTTCCTTCTCTTTGGGTGTCCACGCCACACGGAGGAACCGCGAGTGTCCTAGATTCTTCTGTAGTATTCGATCTTTATTAGCTAATAGCCAGTGATGTACTATTCAATATTATATATTATTCGAGACGATGTATTCGAGATTATATCTATTATTCTAGACGATGTATTCGAGATTATATCTATTATTCGAGACGATGTAATTTGAATACTAAATTGTTTTATATTTCTTTTGGATTAGTTAAACAAAAGCTATGGCAGACAATATCGACAGAGAGGGAGAACAAACCATGTTTGATATGATACGCGGGCCAGATGATAATCAGAATGAAGAAAGATTATGACGGCTCCGAATTTCTAAACAACACTGGAGAGGGTGATATGATATTCGATTGCGATGACGAAATTGATGAAGTCATGAACTACGATTATGACGATGACGAAGAACATGTTGATCCTGAAACAACAAACACCGGCGAGGTATATATATTTATATAAGCAGGCATCTGGTGATCATCACATGTTTTAAATGACTTGAAGATATATTAACGAATCGATCTTTGTTCTTTCAGCCATCCGGATCGAGCAAATCTTCAGGCAAAATGACGAAACGAGGCCCGAACAAAAAGTTGAAGCCGGGCGTAAAGTACAATATCGAGGCATGCGGCCCTCTTGGCAAACCATTAGCGCCTAAAAGATTGCGGACAAGTTCGTTCGTCGGTCATGGAGTTCTTGTGAAGGACCAACTCCGATCAAACTTCAAGAATGGAGAGAGCCAGCAAAGCCATGTCCAGATGTTACTTTTGTCGACAAGAATCAAAAAGATCTTCTTTGGGATACTCTCATGGAACATTTCACCCTACCAGATCATTTCACGTATGTATGTGCGTAAAGTCAAGGAGGCTGCTCTTAGGATGATGGCGATTGCATTCAAGAACTACAAGAATCGTGAATGGAAGAAGTACGTCAAGGAAGAAGGAAGACTCCAGATTCAAGGAACACTAGAGAACCAACGTGATCATTGGGACGATTTCGTGAAATTCAAGGATTCGGAATTAGCTAAGGAACGGTCGAGAATAAACAAGAAGAATGTCGAAAAAAGGATAAGTTCCATAAGTCAGGGCGGTGGCTATCGCGTGGCAATGCCTAAGTGGGATAAGTCCGAGAAAGAGATGGAGGATGCAGGTGTCACTCCGGCTACTAAGAGTTGCCCCTGTCGTCGGACTTGGTTCTATGCGCATGGGGGAGTTGGACCCGAGACGAGCAATGTTTCGACGAGGACAAGTCTCAAGGGAGCCGATGATGCGATACTTGTTGCAATACAAGAGGCACGATCGGGGGTGTTCCAGCCCAATAGAGAGAACGACGAGCTTACGCTGCGTGCCACAGAAATCCTGAACACCCGGAAGAACACGAGGCAAGGGCGCTATGACGTGGTATGAGGGTTTTCGAATGGATCACCGACTACGTAACCCGTGCGAGAAAGAAGATTGCGGAGGAGAAGAAGAGGAAGATGGAGGAGGAGCAGAGAAGCGGGACTATGAACGCCTTCAAGGCCTAGAAGCAAGTCAAGCGGAATTGGCGGTCAAATTCCAAAGGCAGCAGGGAGCAGATCGACTCACTTACCCATCAAAGGGGTCTCAAAGAATGCGCAGCAGTTAGGGAGGATCCAGATTGATAGCACCGCCCATCCATGCCGAGAAGCAGCGTGGGTTCCGTCCTGACGATGCAATGTTGGTAGATACCCGTGGATGACATCACGGAGAACACTAATCTGCGAGCTAGACGTCAAAATGAAGAACATATCCATGAAGGTGGCGGACGGCTTTGCTTTCACAAATCCCCGAGGCAACCTTCCATTGCAACCCGATTCCAGCGGGCTATGCTCGTGTCTTGGTTGATGAGGTGGTGGACCCACCATATTCGGGCTACAGCTTGACATTGCTTTGGTGACGGCGAGCGCTTTCTGGAGAGGCCAAACATCGATCATCCTATGGAAAAAGGATTGCATCATCTTTGAAGGCCACCGACACCGCGTCACCGAGTCCTTGTCGAAGTCCGCCACCGAGTCAGCAGACTCCCTCCCCAAGTCCACCAAGTCCGCAAAGTGTCGCCACCTCCTCCTCCTCCAAGTCCGCAAAGTGTCGGGACAATCCTCCTCCTCCAAGTCCGCCACAGCCGACGCCCACTCCTCCTCCAAGTCCGCACAACCTCAGCCCTCCTCCTCGTCCAACTCAGCCCGTCGGCTGCCTCCGCCGCCTCGAATCGCAGAAGAGACACCCCGCAGCTATGGTGCGAGCGGCACGAATCGAGGTAGTACAGAAAGTACAAAGGAGGCAAGCGATATAAATATGGTCCAAGCCTCAAGCCTCTTCCGCAGAGGTCTTATGACAGGTCCGAGGAGGAAATCACAGCCATATCAAGGCCGAGCTGGAAGCCCATTTTGCACCGAAACCGCCACCGCCGCCAAGGGAGAAAGTGCTCGAGGAGACGATTGACCAGCCCATTCAGATGGCTCAACCACTAGCTCCCAAGCCTGTTGACACGCACTATGAGTGCCACATCAGAAGTTAAATCGAGCACGCCTACAAAGGGAGGCGAGCACGCCTACATCGGGATCGAGCAAACAAGAAGCAGCTGCCAAAAATGCGGAAAACCATTCCCACTGGGAGAATAGGCGGCGCAATCGATCCCTCGCTTGTTGTGCCAACAACAGTGATAGTACGCTACGCCAATATTATTGTGGGCAAACAATTACACGCTACCGAGGTGGGCAATGTGGTAATAACGGAGGAGCATATAATGCAGTGAAGTTCTCAACATCATCATTGGACAACTCCTCGAGATCGAGCCCATGCCTTTGCTTAGAGAGGATGAAATAAACGGAAATATGTCCGGCCAACCTTTGGTCGCGCCAGACAAGGTCAAGAACCTCCCAACGAGAATGTATGAATTGCATCAATGGTACATGAACATTACCAAGATTTCAGATCGATTGTCCCTCATGGTGAATGTCAAGCAGGACCATTACTACCATGAGAAAGCTGTGTCCGTTGAGTATTTAGAACTGTTTCAGTTATACAATCAAGACGCACTCGATAAATCTATCGTCAGTCGCTATTGTCTGTAAGTGATTTCTTTCTATAATTTAAGTCTCAAGCTAGCTGTAGTGATATCCTTTTGATCAATCATTACCTGTAATTATCCTCACTATATTCTTTTTTGTGGTATTATGCAGGATGAAGATATATGAAATGAGAAAAGGTGGACGCTTTGGCATTGGGTTCATTGACCCAAACACCGTTAATGAATACACCTGGAAGATAAATGAACGTCAGCAAAAGTACGTAGAGGACAGCATGCTAGAGTTCTTGAAGCGCCTCAAATACGATGAAGATATACTACTTCCTTACAACTTCCAGTGAGTCACACTGTCTTGTACTACAAATTCTCTGTTTTTGCCTACTAGCTAGCTACATGTTTTTGCTTACATATGCCCGCTTAATTAAGACATGCAAACATGTGTGCATGCAGATTTCACTGGGTCTTGTGTATCATTAAAGTTGACGCCGGAACAGTTGAAGTACTGGACTCACTAATCTCAGAAAAACTGACTATAACATCTTGTATGGGATAGTCAACAGGTAATTTCAATCATTATTAACTATATATCTCGGCCTATTTAGTTCGTCATTTCATGATATGAACTATTTAATAACCCCTTTATTCATTTTCTTTGTCGGCAAGGCAGGGGCTTGGCAAGGTTCATCGCCACACGCCCGCGAATGGAAAAAAAAGCTTAAATGGTTTCACCCAAGGTAAGCAATTATGTAGTACTAGCTAGCTAGCTAGCTGCCATCTCTTTAATTATCATGCTTGATTAATTTTATCTAATCAAATTCCATTCACAGAAGGCCACAAGCAAGCGCGCAGGGACTGATCTGTGCATTCTGCGCTTATAGAACATTCGCATGATGGCGTCCGAAAGGAGCAGATCTCAAAGACAGCAATGGGTACGCTTGTCGTAACACTATTCACAATTTTACACCATTATCGATATCTAGTCACACAACTAATAAACATGCATATTGATCTCCTTCTTAACAGTTCAAAGAGGTGCGGAAGAAGCTCATAGAAACGGAGCGCGTAGAAGTACTTCAAGAGGAAATAGCGGGATTTTTGCTCGACCAGGTCATAAATCCGAATGGAGAATTCTATTACCCGCTACCGCCCCCATAAAAACCACTTCCAATTGTCATCGTGCTCCGAAGGCACCAATTAGGCTAATGCCACTGGCTCCGAAGGCAACATTCATATGTAGGAGAAATTGTATATAGTTATACATGTGTGTATGTGTGAATTAATTAATATGGTGGTTTGTGAGACATTGATGATATATATATGCATGATTGGTTCTACTAGAAATTCTCTCTCTCTCTCTCTCTCTCTCTCTCTATATATATATATATATATATATATATATATATATATATATATATATGCATAACGTGTACAATGTGTAGTATCGTAAAATACCAAAAAACTAAAAAGAATTAAAATGGAAACACAAAATTAAATGAAAAAGAAATCATAAAACTAAAAACCTCCCAAACCTTATAGTACAGGTTGGTCTTACCAACCGGTACTAAAGGGCTCGTGCCCCTGAGCTGGCTCGTGCCACATGGTTGCCCTTTTAGCACCGGTTCGTATGAACCGGTACTAAAAGGGGGGCTTTAGTGACCACAATTTAGTGCCGGTTATGTAACCGGCACTACAGGGCCTTACGAACCGGTGCTAATGCCCGGTTCTGCACTAGTGATAGCATGCCTATTCCAACACAAATCTAGCTAGCATGACCATGAACCCTAAGCATGAACATCAAACACATAACAAGCATCAAGAATCCTAAGCAGAACATCAAAGACATCACCAATATAGCTAGCATGCCCATAAACCCTAAGCATGAACATAAAACACCCACCAATCTAGATAACATGCATATGAACACTAAGCACTAACAGCAAAGAGAGCACCAATATGGCTAGCATCATGAACATCAAACATACACCAATCTAGATAACATGCACATGAGCACTAAGCATGAACATCAAACACAACACCTATCTAGCATGCCCATGAACACATTGTACATCATGAGTACTAAGCACTAAGCATGAACATGAAACACACACCAATCTTGCATGCCTATGAACACTACCCTGCCTATGAACAAGAAAACACAAGAAGGGATTGCATCCAATCTATTCATTGGCATGCTAATGATGAAAACCCTAATCTACAAATATATGAGCAGAGGGGGATTTGGTTCTTACCAGAGCGGGTGGAGCTCGAGCGTATGCCAGCTGGAGAGAAAACCCCAGTAGGAAGGAGATGGCGGGCGAAGAGGAGGAGGAGCCGCCAATGTCAACGGCCGTTGGCATTGGCCCGATGCACGCAGTCGAGGAGGAGGGCGCCGTCCATGGACCTGCCGCACTGCCCGAAGAAAACCCTTGGATGCCCCCCACCCATAGGGGTTCCGAGCAGCGGCGCATTGGCCGCCGCCTCCGACAGTGCCACAAACCTAGGACCATGAGGTCCGGAAACAGCGACGGAGCCGGAGCGGCTGACACCGCATTGGCTCGACGAGGCGGCCTGGTGCAGAGAGAAGACGACGCGCGTAGAGCCCGCATGAGATCGACCCCGGAGTTCGCCAAGCCGACAACCCATCGCTCTTGGATGGGTTTGTTGCCAGCGCTGATGAGGGTCGGCGGACGACGCGGCAGCGGGCGACTCATCGGAGGAGAGGAGAGGAGAGCAATGAGCGGTGAGAGAAGAGCGAGGAAGCATGGTGTGAAAGGGAGTAGGCGGTGACACGAGAGAGATGGGGAGTTATGAGCCGTCTCGTCCGTCTCCCGCGCTCCCCGAGGCGTGCAGTGAAGAGCCACGCGTGGTCGCGCTCAGCCTGGCTGCGGAGAAACTACCGATTCGGCAGTAGCTCGCGGGCCTGATCAGGACTGCTTTAAGTTTCCAGGCCGAGACGTGGGTGCAACCCAGGCAACCAAACAACTCATTTTTGTCCCACACGGGCCTGGTTGGCCCATACAAGCAACCAAACGCATGTAAGAGCATCTCCAACAGCCGCGCCAAACTAGCGCTGCGCCGCAAAATTGGACGTTTTAGCGCGCGCGCAACGGGTATAGTTGCTCCAGCGGGCGCGCAAAAACAACACGCGCGGCATATGTAGTTTAGCACGCTGGCCGAAACGCAATCGCGCGCCGCTTATTTGCTGCGCCCGCTCCCGCGTGCTGGACTCTCGCGCGCTCGCTCTCCAACTCCCACCCCCCATCCAGCCACGCCGCCGTCGCCGCCCGCGCCCCCCGGCGACCGTTCCGGCGCTTCCCGCCTATCCTCACCGACCGGCTTCTCCGCCCCTCCCCTCTAGTCCCGCCGGCCCTCGCGCGCGTCCGTCCTCCGACGAACAGCGCCCGAGCTCTTGCTGCCGCTCAGCGCCCGCAAGGTGTTCGACAAAACACCTACAAGGTATGTATTGCTCAAACTTTATGAATTTGGTGCATGTTGATTGTAGTTTTTATAGCATAGTATTGAACATTGTAGATGAGTTCGTCGTATGATTGTTCCGAAGAAGAATTTGATATGGAAGAGGAGGATGATCTTGCAATGATCCTAGCTATGCATATCAATAAAAAACCAAAGCACGGTGGTTCGTTATGGGTCGGCGTAAAATTTGAGAGATAGGATTGATGCCCATAACAGATTGATGAGGCACTATTTCGTGGAGAATCCCACATACCCGAGTCGATTTTAAATCGCGGTTTAGGATGAACACCGACTTGTTCAAAGCATTGCGTAGAAACTAGCGAGCCATGACCGGTTTTTTCAGCAGAGGAGGAATGCCGCGGAGAGCTCGGGCATAGCACCTTTCGTAAGGTGACACCGCTTTGCGTATGTTGGCATACAAGATCCCAGCTGATCTAGTTGATGATCACTTGGCTATGGGTGAGAGCCAAGCCATCATGTGTGTCAGCGCTTTGCAGCGGAATTGTGCAAGTGTTTGGCGAGGAGTATTTGAGATCTCCCAATGCTGAAGACGTTGCAAGGCTATTGGCGATGAACAAAGCTCGCGGCTTTCCTGGCATGCTTGGCTCAATAGATTGCATGCATTGGAGTTGGAAGAATTGTTCAAAGGCATGGCATGGGCAATTCCACGGCCAAAAAAAGGGTTCCACTATAATTTTTGAAGCGGTGGCCGATCAAGAGACCTGGATTTGGCATGCATTCTTTGGAATGCCTGGATCTTTGAATGATATCAATGTTGTCAACCGGTCACCACTGGATCGTTGAGTATTTAGAACTGTTTCAGTTATACAATCAAGACGCACTCGATAAATCTATCGTCAGTTGCTATTGTCTGTAAGTGATTTCTTTCTATAATTTAAGTCTCAAGCTAGCTGTAGTGATATCCTTTTGATCAATCATTACCTGTAATTATCCTCACTATATTCTTTTTTGTGGTATTATGCAGGATGAAGATATATGAAATGAGAAAAGGTGGACGCTTTGGCATTGGGTTCATTGACCCAAACACCGTTAATGAATACACCTGGAAGATAAATGAACGTCAGCAAAAGTACGTAGAGGACAGCATGCTAGAGTTCTTGAAGCGCCTCAAATACGATGAAGATATACTACTTCCTTACAACTTCCAGTGAGTCACACTGTCTTGTACTACAAATTCTCTGTTTTTGCCTACTAGCTAGCTACATGTTTTGGCTTACATATGCCCGCTTAATTAAGACATGCAAACATGTGTGCATGCAGATTTCACTGGGTCTTGTGTATCATTAAAGTTGACGCCGGAACAGTTGAAGTACTGGACTCACTAATCTCATAAAAAACTGACTATAACATCTTGTATGGGATAGTCAACAGGTAATTTCAATCATTATTAACTATATATCTCGGCCTATTTAGTTCGTCATTTCATGATATGAACTATTTAATAACCCCTTTATTCATTTTCTTTGTCGGCGGGCAGGGCTTGGCAAAGGTTCATCGCCGTCACGCCCGGCGAATGGAAAAAAAAGCTTAAATGGTTTCGACCCAAGGTAAGCAATTATGTAGTACTAGCTAGCTAGCTAGCTGCCATCTCTTTAATTATCATGCTTGATTAATTTTTATCTAATCAAATTCCATTCGTAGAAGGCCTCAAGCGGTAGCGGGGACTGATCTGTGCATTCTGCGTATGCGAGAACATTCGCATGATGGCGTCCGAAAGGAGCAGATCTCAAAGACAGCAATGGGTACGCTTGTCAGAACACTATTCACAATTTTTACACCATTATCGATATCTAGTCACACAACTAATAAACATGCATATTGATCTCCTTCTTAACAGTTCAAAGAGGTGCGGAAGAAGCTCATAG
The DNA here is from genome assembly GCA_021437245.1 of Aegilops speltoides. NCBI lineage: Eukaryota > Viridiplantae > Streptophyta > Magnoliopsida > Poales > Poaceae > Aegilops > Aegilops speltoides. Next base: position 436,568,957 of record CM038147.1, on the reverse strand, counting down.
AAACGGAGCGCGTAGAAGTACTTCAAGAGGAAATAGCGGGATTTTTGCTCGACCAGGTCATAAATCCGAATGGAGAATTCTATTACCCGCTACCGCCCCATAAAACCACTTCCAATTGTCATCGTGTTCAAGGCACCAATTAGGCTAATGCCACTGGCTCAAGGCAACATTCATATGTAGGAGAAATTGTATATAGTTATACATGTGTGTATGTGTGAATTAATTAATATGGTGGTTTGTGAGACATTGATGATATATATATGCATGATTGGTTCTACTAGAAATTCTCTCTCTCTCTCTCTCTATATATATATATATATATATATATATATATATATATATATATATATATATATATATATATATGCATAACGTGTACAATGTGTAGTATCGTAAAATACCAGCAAACGAAAAAGAATTAAAATGGAAACACAAAATTAAATGAAAAAGAAATCATAAAACTAAAAACCTCCCAAACCTTATAGTACAGGTTGGTCTTACCAACCGGTACTAAAGGGCTCCAGGCCCCCGGAGCTGGCTCGTGCCACATGGTTGCCCTTTAGCACCGGTTCGTGCTGAACCGGTACTAAAAGGGGGGGCTTTAGTGACCACAATTTAGTGCCGGTTATGTAACCGGCACTACAGGGCCTTACGAACCGGTGCTAATGCCCGGTTCTGCACTAGTGATAGCATGCCTATTCCAGCACAAATCTAGCTAGCATGACCATGAACCCTAAGCATGAACATCAAACACATAACAAGCATCAAGAATCCTAAGCAGGAACATCAAAGACATCACCAATATAGCTAGCATGCCCATAAACCCTAAGCATGAACATAAAACACCCACCAATCTAGATAACATGCATATGAACACTAAGCACGAACAGCAAAGAGAGCACCAATATGGCTAGCATCATGAACATCAAACATACACCAATCTAGATAACATGCACATGAGCACTAAGCATGAACATCAAACACAACACCTATCTAGCATGCCCATGAACACATTGTACATCATGAGTACTAAGCACTAAGCATGAACATGAAACACACACCAATCTTGCATGCCTATGAACACTACCCTGCCTATGAACAGTAAAACACAAGAAGGGATTGCATCCAATCTATTCATTGGCATGCTAATGATGAAAACCCTAATCTACAAATATATGAGCAGAGGGGGATTTGGTTCTTACCAGAGCGGGTGGAGCTCGAGCGTATGCCAGCTGGAGAGAAAACCCCAGTAGGAAGGAGATGGCGGGCGAAGAGGAGGAGGAGCCGCCAATGTCAACGGCCGTTGGCATTGGCCCGATGCACGCAGTCGAGGAGGAGGGCGCCGTCCATGGACCTGCCGCACTGCCCGAAGAAAACCCTTGGATGCCCCCCACCCATAGGGGTTCCGAGCAGCGGCGCATTGGCCGCCGCCTCCGACAGTGCCACCAAACCTAGGACCATGAGGTCCGGAAACAGCGACGGAGCCGGAGCGGCTGACACCGCATTGGCTCGACGAGGCGGCCTGGTGCAGAGAGAAGACGACGCGCGTAGAGCCCGCATGAGATCGACCCCGGAGTTCGCCAAGCCGACAACCCATCGCTCTTGGATGGGTTTGTTGCCAGCGCTGATGAGGGTCGGCGGACGACGCGGCAGCGGGCGACTCATCGGAGGAGAGGAGAGGAGAGCAATGAGCGGTGAGAGAAGAGCGAGGAAGCATGGTGTGAAAGGGAGTAGGCGGTGACACGAGAGAGATGGGGAGTTATGAGCCGTCTCGTCCGTCTCCCGCGCTCCCCGAGGCGTGCAGTGAAGAGCCACGCGTGGTCGCGCTCAGCCTGGCTGCGGAGAAACTACCGATTCGGCAGTAGCTCGCGGGCCTGATCAGGACTGCTTTAAGTTTCCAGGCCGAGACGTGGGTGCAACCCAGGCAACCAAACAACTCATTTTTGTCCCACACGGGCCTGGTTGGCCCATACAAGCAACCAAATGCATGTAAGAGCATCTCCAACAGCCGCGCCAAACTAGCGCTGCGCCGCAAAATTGGACGTTTTAGCGGCAGCAAGAACGGGTATAGTTGCTCCAATGGCGCCAAAAAAAACAACACGCGCGGCATATGTAGTTTAGCACGCTGGCCGAAACGCAATCGCGCCGCTTATTTGCTGCGCCCGCTCAGCGTCTGGACTCTCGCGCGCTCGCTCTCCAACTCCCACCCCCCATCCAGCCACGCCGCCGTCGCCGCCCGCGCCCCCCGGCGACCGTTCCGGCGCTTCCCCGGCCTATCCCCGCACCGCCGCGGCTTCTCCGCCCCTCCCCTCTAGTCCCGCCGGCCCTCGCGCGCGTCCGTCCTCCGACGAACAGCGCCCGAGCTCTTGCTGCCGCTCAGCGCCCGCAAGGTGTTCGACAAAACGCCTACAAGGTATGTATTGCTCAAACTTTATGAATTTGGTGCATGTTGATTGTAGTTTTTATAGCATAGTATTGAACATTGTAGATGAGTTCGTCGTATGATTGTTCCGAAGAAGAATTTGATATGGAAGAGGAGGATGATCTTGCAATGATCCTAGCTATGCATATCAATAAAAAACCAAAGCACGGTGGTTCGGTTATGGGTCGGCAGAAAATTTGGAGAGATAGGATTGATGCCCATAACAGATTGATGAGGCACTATTTCGTGGAGAATCCCACATACCCGGAGTCGTATTTTCGTCGCCGGTTTAGGATGAACACCGACTTGTTCAGGCGCATTGCGTAGAAACTAGCGAGCCATGACCGGTTTTTTCAGCAGAGGAGGAATGCCGCCGGAGAGCTCGGGCATAGCACCTTTCAGAAGGTGACAGCCGCTTTGCGTATGTTGGCATACAGTATCCCGGCTGATCTAGTTGATGATCACTTGGCTATGGGTGAGAGCCAAGCCATCATGTGTGTCAAGCGCTTTGCAGCGGGAATTGTGCAAGTGTTTGGCGAGGAGTATTTGAGATCTCCCAATGCTGAAGACGTTGCAAGGCTATTGGCGATGAACAAAGCTCGCGGCTTTCCTGGCATGCTTGGCTCAATAGATTGCATGCATTGGAGTTGGAAGAATTGTTCAAAGGCATGGCATGGGCAATTCCACGGCCAAAAAAAGGGTTCCACTATAATTTTTGAAGCGGTGGCCGATCAAGAGACCTGGATTTGGCATGCATTCTTTGGAATGCCTGGATCTTTGAATGATATCAATGTTGTCAACCGGTCACCACTGATGAATAAGATTGCAAATGGTGAGTTGCCACCGGTGCAGTTTGTAGCAAATGGCCGTAGGTACAACTATGACTATTATCTAGCGGATGGCATCTATCCAAAGTGCAAACCTTCGTGAAGCTGTTGAAAAAGCCGGAAGGTAAGAAAAATCTTGATTTCCACAGTGCTCAGGTGGCGGCTAGAAAAGATGTGGAGAGAGCTTTTGAGATTTTGCAAGCCCTATTTGCTATTGTGAGAGGACCGGCTAGATTTTGGGATCAAAAAATGCTTTGGTACATCATGCACGCTTGTGTGATCATGCACAACATGATCATCGAGAATGAGCATGGCAAAGATTTAGACTACTCACAGTATGAGTTCTTGGGACATCCCGTGCGAGTGCGACGGAGGGCTGAAAGGGTGACCCGTTTTGTTGCCTCCTACCATGCCATTCGGCGTCCCGCAACGCACAGTGATCTTCAGAAAGATATGATTGAGGAGTGGTGGGCATGTCATCGACGACAAAGAGCATGATTTCTGCGTTCGACATTGTATTGTTCATGAACTATTTGTTGTGTTTATTGCAGTATTTGTTGTACTGAATGATAAACTATTTGTTTGGGTTGTAATAATAACGAAATTGAACTATTCATTGTTGATTTATTTTGTTAGTTTGATCATTTTTGCTTTTATTTAAAATGTATATGTTGTTTGTGCGAGTCGCGCGCGCTGCATTTTTGCGCGCTGCTGGAGCGGCGCGCGCTGTATTTTAGCGCTGGTGGCCGCGCAAAACCAGCCAAACGTCACGCGGCAAACTAATTTTTAGCGTGCGGCACGAAGCGCGGCTGTTGGAGATGCTCTAAGGTTGTATGCTACTCGGATTCGGAAAGAAGCCAAACTGAGCGAGTTCAGAATCGAACGAGCACGCACGCACCCACGCACGGGGGCGTCTCTCCCCGCCTTAACCCCAACGGAGCCGGATTTAAAATTCGGCCCGGATCGGTTGCCAGCGGACGTCGCCATAATAAAGCACGCCCCTAACCGCAGCTCCTGCCGTGCGCGGACGCAGATTGTTGTTCCCCGGCAACTCCTCCTCGAGTTCCATCCCACTAAAGTCGCCGAGCTCCGAGGGCGGGGGCCGCCCGGGCGCACGCCATGGGGAAGATGCCGAAGGCCGCCGCCGTCGGCAACGACTGGTTGAACCGGCACGGGTTCCCGCAGGGCTACCACTTCGTCCCGGAGGACCACGAGCTCCTCCGCCTCCTCGACGACATGATCGCCGGCCGCGCTCTCCCCTACCCTCTCCCCAGCATCTTCCACGACGTCAGGATCCGCAACTACCACCCCGCCGAGCTCCACGGTACCCCTCAGTTCTTTCATTCTTGCTTTCTTTCTTTCTTCGTTCTGTTTTAAACTTTTAATCCGTGGTGATCCATCGATGCAATCCCGCGCGCACTCATGAATCATGATTCGAATCGGAACCGATGGAGCAGACCTGTACAAGGCGCACAAGGAGGCCGGCTCCATCTACTTCTACAACCAGAGGGAGTTCTCGGGTAGCGCCAGGGTGCGCCCGGGGCGCACCGCCAAGGACGGCTGGTGGAAGGCCTCGGGCGGCGGCCTGCCCTTGATGCGCCGCGGCCTGGTCGTCGGCTATAAGCTCACCTTGGTGTTTTACGAGAAGCCCGGCGACAAGCCTGACGAGAAGACCGACTGGATCATCAAAGAGTACACCATCGTTGGACCCAACAAGAAGGTAATTCTTCATCATCGTTCCCTTTGTTTTGTTCATGTTTCTTTTTCTGCGGGCATGATTTGTTCATGGTTGAATGCAATACTGGTTTGAAGGTGAATCACACAAAATATGCTTTGTTAACAATCTAAATTAAAATTATTTTGCGAGGGAAAATATATTTTACCCGTTTGTGTGTGCGCCTGCATTCATAAAGATAAGTGTATGTGAGCATCTGCGTCTGGCCCCGGTATATTTTCATGTTGGGATGAGATCAAATATTTTGTTGCTTATGGTCCAAACATATTAATTTTAGTTCAGAACTGTAACACTTATTTTGGATTGAAATGAGTAAAATATACTTGATGTTCCATGTGATGCTTCTTAGTTGCCAAATTTAATACATATTTTTTTCTGCCAGAAAATAATTGTCGCTGAAATGAGCGTTTCTTTTTTCTTCAAAAAAGAGGATTACCCCGGCCTCTGCATCAATTAGTGCACACTACCATATTATTTAAGCAAAGTAACCACAAAATACGTAGTTCGATACAAGTTTGCAAGAAAAATCAATACAAAGAACAAACTATCACAACCGGCAAAAATAGGAGAAAATGACTAGATACCTATTCTATTGTTGGACCACCATCCAAACCAGTTGTAAGTATCCCGTGCAACGGCCTTCTAATGGTTGCACCTATAGGCCATATACTCCTTGACTTTCGCATGACTGAGTAACGATCACATACGAATCCAGCCAGTCGACCGGAAGATAACCTGCAAAAAATTTGTGACAGTTAACTATGTTAGTAGAAACTTTTAGCCTGCCTATAGTTGGGAGTATGATATGCTAGTATTATTGGTTAGTAATTTAGATGACCTATTTATAGTTATACATGACATATAGTAGCACATAATCTACTGAATCGTCTTTTTCTTCATTTTATTTTAATTGCGTTTGACCTTAGAAAAATTGTCTAATTTGCATATGTAACACGTACTTATTACGATACCCTCATTATGGAAGGTCTTAGATCATAAATAATATTTTCATGGTAAACTTAACATTATGTTATCCTCACATTACCAAGCTAACTACCTGTTTATATATTTATTGGTAGTCCAAACTGAGAAATATGTAGTGCTACAACGCATTTGCATTCTACCATGCTACTATTTGATTACCAAATATAGATGAAACAATTGCTGTTTCATTATTCGTAGCAAATTTTAATTTTGCATTGGAATTTTAGTCAGATTTTACTCTTTTATGAGTCAATGCTGCCACATGTTTGCATAATCTTTTGGGACATTGTAATGCTCAAATTTTGTATTAACACTATTTACATATACAGAGAGAGTTCTCCAAATAGAGATGGTTGCTTTATAATATAAGAAAGTGGGGAAACCTTTTTCATCTTGATTTTGAAATACCTACCGGCTGTTGGGATTTCCTACCCTGGCTGAATTTTGTATGATGCCACATGATTTTTGCCATACTTGCCACATTTGCCTTAGTTGAGTTGCTCAAATTGTTAGCCACACTTTGGCTTGTCTAAGGAATATTGTCATATTTTTTTGTGTCTATGACATGTGGAGTTCACTGCTCATAAAAATTCTTGCCTTGGGTATGGATAGAACTAAGCACCTATCTAACTTGGTCAAACTTGCCTAAAATTAGGTGTGGCAAAGTGTGGCAAGATGTGGACAGGAACCGAACAGCTCCTTTCAAGTGCTGAACATAACTGCTTCCATAAACATGTAAAAGATTAGATTGGCCGTGCATGCATGCATGCATACCGTGTCACTGTGGATTATATTAATCGTTGTTTTCCCGTCACGCCTTGTGCATTGCTTGCAGGTGTCGGAGATGGCCCTGTACCGCCTCTACAACAAGTCGGAAAACAAATCCAAGGAGAAGAAGAAAAAAGCTAAAGAAGAGAAAGCAACTCAAGAAGAAAACACCCCTGCTTCTGCCTGGACGAAGGAGGAGGAGGAGGAGGCGCCACCATTACTGACGTATCCGCCCGCCGGAGGGACGACCTCGCAGGCGGAGGCCGGTCAGCCACGTGACTATCATCACTACTACGACTTGGGTGCCGCGCCGGGGCCAAGCACAAGCTGCTGGGTGACGCCGGACGCTGGCTACACGGGGTTGACAGACACTGTCTGGACTCCGGATGCCGGAGGGACCTCGCAGGCGCAGGCTGGCCAACCACATGACTATCAGCAGTACACGTTCGGTGCCGCGGCGTCGGCACCTGGCTGGGAGGCGCTGGGGCCAAGCAGCAGCAGCAGCAGCTGGGTGACGCCGGACGACACAAAATACTACTTGCAGCTGCAGCACGCCGGAGGGCCTGCGTACAGCTGGGAGGACCATAAGCTGACGCCCCTGGTGCCATCAGGACCAGCACCCCTTGCGCATGACCTGCCGGCGTCGCAGCAGCACTCTGGCCACCAAGAAGAAACCGCAGACCCGCCGAAGACGCAGCTCCCACCACCACCGTCGGCGCCGGCTGCTCCGGGCGGCAACCTGGATGATGAGTTCGACGTTTGGTGCAAGACGCAGCAGGTGGCTGTGAGTCCCCTCCCCATGCTCGAAGATATCGATTTCGCTGTGTTGCTTAAGGATATACCGATGATGTCTACAGACGAAAACAGCGAGCGCCTTTCATGCACATTAGATGAGCTCCTCTTCCCCGAGATGAAGGACGACGCGCCGCCACTGAGCCCGCCAACTTCGATGGGCAACAACAACCAGGTTTAGAGTTAGCAGAAACCAGCAAGCAGCGATCGATAGCAGCTAGTTGACTCGCAGTGTTCACATTTCATGGTTTTTCCTCACATTTGGCAGTTTCGTTCATTGTATTGTATTCATATTACTATATTGTTGTATGTTTTCTTTATACTGTTCTACGTGTGAAGCAAGTTTCTTCACGGACATGATTGGCTATTGGTTATGATGATCAAGTTTTTAAACTGGATACATTGCCGCTCATGTGGCAACGATGATGGTAGCAAGAGAAGCTGGCTCATGGCATTGTCCTTTCTCATCCACCGCCAACCATATGCTGAGTTTCCTTACAACTTCATTGTGTAGCGGTGAGTTTTAGTGGTGTTCGAAATTCATCCTTGTTTCTTGCATGGGACATAAGCATAAACTCATGGATACATATATGATTTTACAACCCATTTTGATGCATCTGAAATGGCTAGAAAACCAAGTTAATGTATAAAAATGTCCAAACAAACCCTGAATAATTTCATTTTTTTACGACACACCTATAGTTGCATGTGTACACCCTTCATTGCCGCTGTGACCCCATTATGTAATTCAAATCAAGATGAAAAATCAAGTAAATCGCACACAGTTTGTTCTAGCAATTCAAACACCCTCCATTGCCGCTGTGACCCCATTATGTAATTCAAATCAAGATGAAAAATCAAGTAAATCGCACACAGTTTATTATCACTAACCGTGTGAGATGTAGTAAAAAAATATCTCGGAGCACCGTCGGAATATAGTACACCTATGGCTTACGCGAGAAGGTGCGTCGGCTACAGTCCACAGCAGGCGTGTCAAGCACACTAGCTCGCTCCCCAAATATCATTTCACTGTTCAATCATCGCCGGTGAAAGATGGGAATGTGGACCCACATCGGGAGGGCAACTTAGGCGATCCACTCCGGTGAGAGCACGGCCGCAGCCGTCATGCGCGTGCTAACAAGGTGTATGAGCGCGGCAGCAATTTGCGACCGGGCAGCCAAGGCAACCTAAACGGCCGTTGTTGCTTCTCAGGTGGCGGCATCAACATCTGCCTCGAGGATAGCAACTGGCGAGAGCGGCATAGCAGTTGTTCATTCTGCAGCGGCGGCCTTAGCCTTGATGGAGGCCGCCCACGACCATGTCGAGTCCGCCCAAGCCCAGCTCGTGGCGGTTACCGCACAAATCAAACGAAGCTTCTCCGACAACGGTTGGCAACCCATGGCCGAAGAGTTGGCAATCGTCGAGAGCGTTCGAGCAGCCGTTCGTTCCTCCGCCACATACCTTGCCACGACGGAGCCCGTCCAAGCCCAGATCGCGGCCGCCTACGCCCAGCTCGTGGCGGCCTTTTCCAAAGAGATGGCGGACACGGATGGCGAGATGCTTGCCGAGTATGGTGTGATGGATGCCATGGAGCCCCTTCCACAGGAGATCGTTGTTGGGGGACGTAGCAGAAATTCAAAATTTTCTACGCATCACCAAGATCAATCTACGGAGTAATCTAGCAACGAGGGAAAGGGAATGCATCTGCATACCCTTGTAGATCGCTAAGCGGAAGCGCTCAAGTGAACGGGGTTGATGGAGTCGTACTCGTCATGATCCAAATCACCGATGATCCTAGTGCCGAACGGACGGCACCTCCGCGTTCAACACACGTGCAGCCCGGTGACGTCTCCCATGCCTTGATCCATCAAGGAGAGAGGGAGAGGTTGGGGAAGACTCCGTCCAGCAGCAACACAACGGCATGGTGGTGATGAAGGAGCGTGGCAATCCTGCAGGGCTTTGCCAAGCACCGCGGGAGAAGAGGAGAAAGAGAGGTAGGGCTGCGCCAGGGAGGGGTGGAAACTCTTATGTATGGCAGCCCCAGAACCTCAATTATATATAGGGAGAGGAGGGGTGCGCCCCCTCTAGGGTTTCCACCCCAAGGGGTGCGGCAGCCCCAAACCCATCTAGGGTGGCGGCCAAGGGGGGAGAGGGGGAAACTTGCCCCCCAAGCAAGGTGGAGGAGCCCCCTCCCCAAACCCTAGGCGCCTTGGTACCCTTGTGGGGGGGCGCACCAGCCCACCTGGGGCTGGTCCCCTCCCACACTTGGCCCATGCAGCCCTCTGGGGCCGGTGGCCCCACTTGGTGGACCCCCGGGACCATCCCGGTGGTCCCGGTACATTACGGATAACACCCAAAACCTTTCCGGTGACCAAAACAGGACTTCCCATATATAAATCTTTACCTTCGGACCATTCCAGAACTCCTCGTGATGTCCGGGACTCCGAACAACATTCGGTAACCACGTACATCTATTCCCTATAACCCTAGCGTCATCGAACCTTAAGTGTGTAGACCCTACGGGTTCGGGAGACACGTAGGCATGACCGAGACAACTCTCCGGCCAATAACCAACAGCGGGATCTGGATACCCATGTTGGCTCCCACATGTTCCACGATGATCTCATCGGATGAACCACAATGTCGAGTATTCAATCAATCTCGTATTCAATTCCCTTTGTCTAGCGGCATAGTACTTGCCCGAGATTCGATCGTCGGTATCCCGATACCTTGTTCAATCTCGTTACCGGCAAGTCTCTTTACTCGTTCCGTAACACATCATCCCGTGATCAACCCCTTGGTCACATTGTGCACATTATGATGATGTCCTACCGAGTGGGCCCAGAGATACCTCTCCGTTACGGGAGTGACAAATCCGATCTCGATTCGTGCCAACCCAATGACATTTCGGAGATACCCGTAGTGCACCTTTATAGCCACCCGATTCGTTATGACGTTTGGTACACCCAAAGCATTCCTACGGTATCCGGAGTTGCACAATCTCATGGTCTAAGGAAATGATACTTGACATTAGAAAAGCTTTAACATCTGAACTACACGATCTTTGTGCTAGGCTTAGGATTGGGTCTTGTCCATCACATCATTCTCCTAATGATGTGATCCCGTTATCAACGACATCCAATGTCCATGGTCGAAAACCGTAACCATCTATTGATCAACGAGCTAGTCTACTAGAGGCTTACTAGGGACATGGTGTTGTCTATGTATCCACACATGTATCTGAGTTTCCTATCAATACAATTATAGCATGGATAATAAACGATTATCATGAACAAGGAAATATAATAATAATAACTAATTTATTATTGCCTCTAGGGCATATTTCCAACAGTCTCCCACTTGCACTAGAGTCAATAATCTAGTTCACATCGCCATGTGATTAACACTCACAGGTCACATCGCCATGTGACCAACATCCAAAGAGTTACTAGTGTCACCAAACTAGTTCACATCATCATGTGATTAAGACTCAATGAGTTCTAGGGTTTGATCATGTTTTGCTTGTGAGAGAGGTTTTAGTCAACGGGTCTGCAACATCAGATCCGTATGTACTTCGCAAATCTCTAGGTCATATTGTAAATGCTACTTCCACGCTCCACTTGAAGCTATTCCAAATGGTTGCTCCACTATATGTATCCGGTTTGCTACTCAGAGTCATTCGGATAGGTGTTAAAGCTTGCATCGACATAATCCTTTACGCCGAACTCTTTATCACCTACATAATCGAGAAACATGTCCTTATTACTCCAAGGACAATTTTGACCGCTGTCCGGTGATCCACTCCTTGATCACCTTTGTACCCTCTTGCCAGACATGTGGCAAGTCACACATCAGGTGCGGTACTCAGCATGGCATACCGTATAGAGCCTATGACAAAAGCATAGGGGACGACCTTCGTCCTTCCTCTTTCTTCTGCCGTGGTCGAGCTTTAAGTCTTAACTTCATACCTTACAACTCGTGCAAGAACTCCTTCTTTGGTGATCCATCTTGAACACCTTCAAGATCATGTCAAGGTATGTGCTCATTTGAAAGTACCATTAAGCGTTTTTGATCTATCCTCATAGATCTTGATGCTCAATGTTCAAGTAACTTAATCCAGGTTTTCCCTTGAAAAACCCCTTTCAATCAACCCTTTATGCTTTCTAGAAATTCTACATCATTTCTGATCCACAATATGTCAACAACATATACTCATCAGAAATTCTATATTGCTCCCACTCACTTCTTTGGAGATACAAGTTTCTCATAAACTTTGTATAAACCCAAAATCTTTGATCATCTCATCAAAGCGCATATTCTGACTCCGAGATGCTTGCTCTAGTCCATGGAAGGACCGCTGGAGCTAGCATACCTTTTAGCATCCTTAGGATCGATGAAACCTTTCTGATTGTATCACATACAACCTTTCCTTACGAAAACTGGTAAGAAAACTTGTTTTGACATCCATCTGCCAGATTTCATAAATGCAACTAATGCTAACATGATTCCGACGGACTTAAGCATCGCTACGGATGAGAGAATCTCATCGTAGTCAACTCCTTGAACTTGTGAAAAACTCTTCGCCACAAGTTGAGCTTCATAGACGGTGACATTACCGTCCACGTCCGTCTTCTTCTTTAAAGATCAATTTATCTCAATGGCTTGCTGATCATCGGGCAAGTTCACCAAAGTCTATGCTTTGTTCTGATACATGGATCCTATCTCGGATTTCATGGCTTCTAACCATTTGTCGGAATATGGGTCCACCATCGCTTCTCCATAGCTCGCAGGTTCATTGTTGTCTAGCAACATGACCTTCAAGACATGATTACTGTACTACTCTGAAGTAGTACGCATCCTTGTCACCCGTGACTTGATCCAAAACTTCATGATCACTATCATAAGCTTCTACTTCAATTGGTGTGGGCGCCACAGGAACAACTTCCTGTGCCCTGCTACACACTAGTTGAAGTGATGGTTTAATAACCTCATCAAGTCTCCACCATGCTCCCACTCAACTTTCCGAGACCAACTTTTCCTCGAGAAAGGACCCGATTCAAGAAACAATCCCTATTGCTTTCGGATCTGAATTAGGAGGTATACCCAACTGTTTTGGGTGTCTTATGAAGATGCATTTTATCCGCTTTGGGTTCGAGCTTATCAACCTGAAACTTTTTCACATAAGCGTCGCTTCCCCAAACTTTTAAGGAACGACAGCTTAGGTTTCTCCAAACCATAGTTCATACGGTGTCGTCTCAACGGAGTTACGTGGTGCCCTATTTAAAGTGAGTGCGGTTGTCTCTAATGCCTAACCCATGGACGATAGTGGTAATTTGATAAGAGACATCATGGTACGCACCATATCCAATAGGGTGCAACTATGATGTTCGGACACACCACACAATATGGTGTTCCAGGCGGTATTAATTGCGAAACAATTTCCACAACGTCTTAATTGCGTGCCAAAGCTCGTAACTCAGATGCTCATCTCTATGATCATATCATAGACATTTTATCCTCTTGTCACGATGATCTTCAACTTCACTCTGAAATTACTTGAACCATTCAATATTTCAGACTTGTGTTTCATCAAGTAAATATACTCAGTATCTACTCAAATCCGTGAAGTAAGAACATAATGATATCCACTGCGTGCCTTAGCACTCATTGGACTGCACACATCAAAATGTATTACTTCCAACAAGTTGCTTTCTTGTTCCATTTTACTGAAAACGAGGCTTTCAGTCATCTTGCCCAGGTGGTATGATTTGCATGTCTCAAGTGATTCAGAATCAAGTGAGTCCAAACGGTCCATTTGCATGGAGTTTCTTCATGCATATACACCAATAGACATGGTTCGCATGTCTCAAACTTTTCAAAAACGAGTGAGTCCAAAGATCCATCAACATGGAGCTTCTTCATGCGTTTTATACCAATATGACTTACATGGCTATGCCATAAGTAGGTGGTACTATCATTACTATTTTATATCTTTTAGCATGAACATGTGTATCACTACGATCGAGATTCAATAAACCATTCATTTTAGGTGCAAGACCATTGAAGGTATTATTCAAACAAACAGATTAACCATTATTCTCCTTAAATGAATAACCGCATTGCGATAGACATAATCCAATCATGTCTATGCTCAACGCAAACACCAAATAATAGTTATTTAGGTTTAACACCAATCTCGATGGTAGAGGGAGCGTGCGATGCTTGATCACATCAACCTTGGAAACACTTCCAACACATATCGTTAGCTCACCTTTAGGTAGTCTCCGTTTATTCCGTAGCTTTTATTTCGAGTTACTAACACTTAGCAACTGAACCGGTATCTAATACCCTGGTGCTACTAGGAGTACTAGTAAAGTACACATTAACATAATGTATATTCAATATACTTCTATCGACCTTGCCAGCCTTCTCATCTACCAAGTATCTAGGGTAATTCCGCTCTTAGTGACTGTTCCCCTTATCATAGAAGCACTTAGTCTCGGGTTTGGGTTCAACCCTAGGTTTCTTCACTAGAGCAGCAGCTGATTTGCTGTTTCATGAAGTATCCCTTCTTGCCCTTGCCCTTCTTGAAACTAGTGGTTTCACTAACCATCAACAATTGAAGCTCCTTCTTGATTTCTACTTTCGCGGTGTAGAACATCGCAAATATTTCAAGGATCATCATATATCCCTGATATGTTATAGTTCATCACGAAGCTCTAGCAGCTTGGTGGCAATGACTTTGGAGAAATATCACTATCTCATCTGGAAGATGAACTCCCACTTGATTCAAGTGATTTTTGTACTCAGACAATCTGAGCACAAGCTCAACGATTGAGCTTTTCTCCCTTAGTTTGCAGGCTAAGAAAATCATCCGAGGTCTTATACCTCTTGACGTGGGCACGAGCCTGAAATCCCAATTTCAGCCCTAGAAACATCTCATATGTTCCGCGACGTTTCGAAATCGTCTTCGGTGCCTCAACTCTAAACTGTTTAACATTACTGAACTATCACGTAGTTATCAAAACGTGTGTGTCAGATGTTCGCAACATCCACAGACGACGTTCGAGGTTCAGCACATTGAGCGGTGCATTAAGGACATAAGCCTTCTTCGAAGCAATGAGGACAATCCTCAGTTTATGGACCTAGTCCGCATAATCGCTACTATCAACTTTCAACTGAATTTTCTCTAGGAACATATCTAAACAGTAGAACTAAAGCACAAGCTTACGACATAATTTGCAAAGATTTTTTGACTATGTTCAGGATAATTAAGTTCATCTTATGAACTCCCACTCAGATAGACATCCCTCTAGTTATCTAAGTGATTACATGATCCGAGTCAACTAGGCCGTGTCCGATCATCACGTGAGACGGACAAGTCAACGTCGGTGAACATCTTCATGTTGATCGTATCTTCTATACGACTCATCCTCGACCTTTCGGTCTTCTGTGTTCCGAGGCCATGTCTGTACATGCTAGGCTCGTCAAGTCAACCTAAGTGTATTGCGTGTGTAAATCTGGCTTACACCCGTTGTATGTGAACGTTAGAATCTATCACACCCGATCATCACGTGGTGCTTAGAAACAACGAACTTTCGCAATGGTGCACAGTTAGGGTGAACACTTTCTTGAAATATTATGATGGATCATCTTATTTACTACCGTCGTTCTAAGCAAATAAGATGCAAAACATGATAAACATCACATGCAATCAAAAAGTGACATGATATGGCCAATATCATATTGCTCCTTTGATCTCCATCTTCGGGGCGCCATGATCATCTTCGTCACCGGCATGACACCATGATCTCCATCATCATGATCTCCATCATCGTGTCTTCATGAAGTTGTCTTGCCAACTATTACTTCTACTACTATGGCTAACGGTTTAGCAATAAAGTAAAGTAATTACATGGCGTTGTTCATTGACACGCACGTCATACAATAAATTAAGACAACTCCTATGGCTCCTACCGGTTGTCATACTCATCGACATGCAAGTCGTGATTCCTATAACAAGAACATGATCAATCTCATACATCACATATATCATTCATCACATACTTTTGGCCATATCACATCACATAGCATACCCTGCAAAAACAAGTTAGACGTCCTCTAATTGTTGTTTGCATGTTTTACGTGGCTGCTATGGGTTTCTAGCAAGAACGTTTCTTACCTATGCAAAAACCACAATGTGATATGCCAATTGCTATTTACCCTTCATAAGGACCCTTTTCATCGAATCCGATCCGACTAAAGTGGGAGAGACTGGCACCCGCTAGCCACCTTATGCAACAAGTGCATGTCAGTCGGTGGAACCTATCTCACGTAAGTGTACGTGTAAGGTCGGTCCAGGCCGCTTCATCCCACAATACCGTCGAAACAAGATTGGACTAGTAACAGTAAGCATATTGAACAAAATCAACGCCCACAACAACTTGTGTTCTACTCGTGCATAGAAACTACGCATAGACCTAGCGCATGATGCCACTGTTGGGGAACGTAGCAGAAATTCAAAATTTTCTACGCATCATCAAGATCAATCTACGGAGTAATCTAGCAACGAGGGAAAGGGAGTGCATCTACATACCCTTGTAGATCGCTAAGCGGAAGCGTTCAAGTGAACGGGGTTGATGGAGTCGTACTCGTCGTGATCCAAATCACCGATGATCCTAGTGCCGAACGGACGGCACCTCCGCGTTCAACACACGTGCAACCCGGTGATGTCTCCCATGCCTTGATCCAGCAAGGAGAGAGGGAGAGGTTGGGGAAGACTCCGTCCAGCAGCAGCACAACGGCATGGTGGTGATGGAGGAGCGTGGCAATCCTGCAGGGCTTCGCCAAGCACCGCGGGAGAAGAGGAGAAAGAGAGGTAGGGCTGCGCCAGGGAGAGGTGGAAACTCTTATGTATGGCAGCCCCAGAACCTCAAGTATATATAGGGGAGAGGGAGGGGGTGCGCCCCCTCTAGGTTTTCCACCCCAAGGGGTGTGGCAGCCCCAAACCCATCTAGGGTGGCGGCCAAGGGGGGAGAGGGGGAAACTTGCCCCCCAAGCAAGGTGGAGGAGCCCCCTCCCCAAACCCTAGGCGCCTTGGTACCCTTGTGGGGGGCGCACCAGCCCACCTGGGGCTGGTCCCCTCCCACACTTGGCCCATGCAGCCCTCTGGGGCCGGTGGCCCCACTTGGTGGACCCCCGGGACCCTCCCGGTGGTCCCGGTACATTACCGATAACACCCGAAATCTTTCCAGTGACCAAAAAAGGACTTCCCATATATAAATCTTTACCTCCGGACCATTCCGGAACTCCTTGTGACGTCCGGGATCTCATCCGGGACTGCGAACAACATTCGGTAACCACGTACATCTATTCCCTATGACCCTAGCGTCATCGAACCTTAAGTGTGTAGACCCTACGGGTTCGGGAGACACGTAGACATGACCGAGACAACTCTCCGGCCAATAAACAACAGCGGGATCTGGATACCCATGTTGGCTCCCACATGTTCCAAGATGATCTCATCGGATGAACCACGATGTCGAGGATTCAATCAATCCCGTATTCAATTCCCTTTGTCTAGCGGTATAGTACTTGCCCGAGATTCGATCGTCGGTATCCCGATACCTTGTTCAATCTCGTTACCGGCAAGTCTCTTTACTCGTTCCGTAACACATCATCCCGTGATCAACCCCTTGGTCACATTGTGCACGTTATGATGATGTCCTACCGAGTGGGCCCAGAGATACCTCTCCGTTACACGGAGTGACAAATCCCAGTCTCGATTCGTGCCAACCCAACAGACACTTTCGGAGATACCCGTAGTGCACCTTTATAGCCACCCAGTTGTTGGGGAACGTTGCAGAAAATTAAAAATTTCCCTACGGTTTCACCAAGATCCATCTATGAGTTCATCTAAGCAACGAGTCATGGGAGAGAGTTTGCATCTACATACCACTTGTAGATCGCGTGCGGAAGCTTGCAAGGTGATGATGGAGTCGTACTCGACGTGATTCAGATCACCGATGTCCAAGTGCTGAACGGACAACACCTCCGCGTTCAACACACGTGCGGGACGGAGGCGTCTCCTCCTTCTTGATCCAGCAAGAGGAAGGAGAGGTTGAGGAAGCTTCGCTCAACGGCAAAGACGACGGCGTGGTGGTGTTGGTGCAGCAGAGACTCGGCAGGTGGCCGCCAAGCGCTTACGGAGGAGGAGAGGTGTTGGGGAGGGGAGGGGCTGCGCCTTGGAGTTGGGTACAGCAGCCCTCCCCCACCCCTCTATTTATAGGGGAAGGGGCAAGGGGGGCCGACCCCTCTAGATGGGATCTAGAGGGGGGGCGGCGGCCAAGGAGGCGAGGCTTGCCCCCCAAGCAAGGGGGCGCCCCCTTCAGGGTTTCCCCCTGTCGTGGTCGGCTGAGAGCATGAGCACCTGTGGGGCAGGGAGCCCCTTCTAGTCCGGCAAGGGAGCGGAGGGCGCACGCAGAGCAGATCGAGGCGACGGCACGCGGGTTCTTTTTACCCAGCTTCGGAGCTCTCCGGAGAGATAAAACTCCTACTTCGCTGCTTTGTGTTTGTATTTGTTCTTGCTCGAGGCGTGGCGTGTAGTGGTGTTGGATGTGTCAAATGGACCGAACCCTTCTCGTGCACATGGGCCTCCCTTTTATAGTCTAAGGGGTCACCGGCAGTGGCAACGCAGAAAGAGGGGGTAAAAGAGTAAAAGCGCAGGTTGGTACAACAAGTCCAACAGTGTCCCCTACCTAACTCGGACGGCGGGGGACAAGGGCATTTAATGCCCGTCCGGTGCCCCAACATGCTAGGAAGCGACCGTTAAGGCGCCACCGATCGCCACGATGGCCTCCTTGTTAGCTTCGCTTGCCACCTCGCACCGCATGGCTGCACAACGCCTCGCCACGTGCTCCTGGGATGGCCCTGGGGCGACACGTCGTTGGATGCGCTGGAGCTTGGGTGCAGGGTGGCAGCCTTGCCGCGGCAAGCGCCTCGCCGCGGCCCTTCTCTTGTCGCGCCGACAAGCTTGCCGGTCGCCGGGCCTTGCCGGGACGCGCGGGGCGTCGCGGCAGGTTTTCTGGAAGCGCCTTGGTTGGCCTTCCTGGCAAGCTCCTCTTGCCGGGGCCTTGTCCTTCCCGGCAAGCTCCTCTTGCCGGGGTCTTGTCTTTCTTAGTTAACACTTTGTTCTTGAATGGCAGTAAATGGAAATGACGGAGGGTCTTGGCGGTCGCCCGGCGAGCCTTGCCACGGGGTGGTGCAACCGCCCGTGCACAAGTTCGGGGTACTAAGTTACCCCTACTTTAGTACACCGACAGGAGCCCCCGGGCCTGGGCCATACACGGTGCCGAGCGCTATTGGGCCAGGCCCAAAACAGTGCATGGGCACGCGTGGCCTGGGTCCACACAAAACCCACTCCGTGTCCACCGCGTCCTCTCGCAACGGCACGCGTCAATCGCGGCGTCGTGGGAGGCGTGGGTGGCGTGCGCGATTTTCGAGGCGCCCACCCCCACGATCACGGGGCGGGGCAAGGTCACCTCATCTGTCGCCTCGGCTCTGCATCCCCGCCACGCGTCTCCCATGCGCGTGGGGTCGTGGGCGGTGGAGGTGGGAAACCGAGCCGTCACGGGCGGAGGCAGCGGGTCGGCCCCGATTCCCTGCCCCTTCGTGCTCTGATTCGCCGAGCGGGGCAGCCGTGCCCCCACCTCGCTCCTTTAAGAAGGGCGAGAGGGGAGCGCAGAAAACCGCACTCCCTCATCTCCTTATTTCTTCAGTTTCTGTTCCCCTTTCTCTCGTCCGTCATGGAGAAAGGGAATCCTTGTCCTTTGTCGGTGGCGGCGAGGGTCGCCGCCAGACAGCGCATCCCTCCCTACCCCGTGCCCGTGGTGACAGAGCCGGCCACAAGGGGAAGAGGGAGGGGGCGAGGTCGTGGGCGAGGTCGAGGCGCGCGGGGAAGAGGCGGATGGGGCGGCGCGTCGGCTTCGCCTCCGCCGGCGGCTCCTCTCCTCCCGGCGGTCCACACGGGGGACGACCCTTGGGAGTTCTTCGTCAAGCTGCGCCGGGCACCTCGTCGTCGCCTCCCGGCTTCCGGCTCCGTTCTGAAGCGCGATGGGCCGGACCCGCCGAGACGCTGAGATTGCGCATGAGGGGTGTGGGATCAGCGCACGCGAGTCAGCGTCGTATCCCCAGCCCCGGCGTGATGTATCTTGATCGAGGTGGAAGACGTTACCGCATCCATAGCTTGACGGCGGGGTTTACCCTCCATTTTGTTAATGGAGGGCGACCTCCTCTCCGTCAAGGTCTTGAGGACTTCGCACCGGCGAGATGCTGCGTGGACAGCTCCTCCGATAGCGAAGACTCCCCCTCGAGCGAGAGTGACGAGGAGGAGAGCGACAGCGACGACGAGAGCGGCGGGCCCGACTAGGCGTCGGGCGTCGCCTCGTGCGCCACCGGCGACCCCATCATCCGGGTCGCCGGCCTCCTGAACTCCCCGGTCGTCTCCTTGGGCGTCTGGCGTGGGGAGGCTGCGGAAGAGGAAGAGGGTTGGCGGCAAGGCCGTCAAGTCGAGTCTGGGCGTGGTGCCCTCGACAGCGTGCTGACGTCCTGCCGCCCCGTCTTCGAGCTCTGCTTCCGGCGCCTCCGTCTCCGCCAAGCCCCCGGCTGGCCCCCGGGATGTTCTCTTGGTGTCTTCTGGCACCCGTAGTTCGCCTAGGCGCCCCTTTTGCCCTTCTCGCTTCCTTAACCTACCTCCTGAAAAGGGGGGACAGGAAAGGGATTACGGGCATCTTATCTTTTTAATTTGTAAGCCTTCGGGCCTTAGCTGCATTTAAAACCTGTAATCCTCTCTTTCATGTTTTTCATCCTCTATGGACTGTACCCGAATGGGATGTTTTTTAATGAAAAAGGGGAAGCTTGCTATGCCGCATCTTTTACTTGACTCTATGCCTTGTATGTATTTACCCTATGTTTTGAGGGAACTTGCCGGCGCAAGCACACTTGCCGAAAAGTCGGAACATCAGCGACCCAAGGCGGTCTTGCCTCCGCAAGAAACCTTGTCGGGGCTAGCAGCAGCTCACTTGTATTGTTGAGCGGACTCGAAAACAAATCAAGGGCGCAACCTAGCCACGAGTCGATTCCTCCGCGCACAGGTTTTTCATACAAGGCACGGCCGTTCCAGGACGCGGCTTCACGTTTCCCAGTCCATAATAGGATGCATGATGAGGGACGAAAAGCTTATCTGATATCGCAGCCCCCGGCGACTCTGGCTTGCCGGGGGTGAATCTTGGCATTCGCAGCCCCCAGCAACTCTGGCTTGCCGGGATCCAGGTGCCGGCGCACCTTTCTTCTCTTTCCTTGTCCTTGCCGCTGCTAGATGTGTCATAAGAACAATCTCTTAGAGCACGGCAAGTTATTTACTGTAATATATAACTTTATTCTAAGCAAAGCTTGCTATGTTATGCCCTTTACTTGATTCGGTGCCTTGTATGTTTCTACCCTACGCTTTGAGGGAACTTGCCGGCGCGAGCATGCTTGCTGAATGTGGAACATCAGCAGCCCGCTGGCGGTGGTGCTTTCCGGCAAGAAACCTTGTTGGGGCTGGTTGCAGCTCACTTGTATTGTTGAGCGGGCTCGAAAACAAACCAAGGGCGCAACTCAGCCACGAGCCGGTTCCTCCGCGCACAGGTTTTCCATACAAGGCACGGTCGTTCAAGCAACATAACTTTAAAAATTTGAAACTGACTGCGCCCTATGGCAGTGATTGCTATGTTATATCCTTTATTCTGTCGCTTTCCTTGTATGTCTCTACCCCACGCTTTTAGGGAACTTGCCGGCGCAAGCACACTTGCTGAGTGCGGAACATCAGCAGCCCGCTGGCGGTGCTGCCTCCGGCAAGAAACCTTGTCGGGCTAGTTGCAGCGCACTTTCATTTGTTGAGCGGACTCGAAACAAAGTAAGGGCGCAACTCAGCCACGAGCCGGTTCCTCCGCGCACAGGTTTTCCATACAAAGCGCGGCAGTTCAAGGAATATAACATAAGAATTTGAAACTGGCTGGGCTTTGTGCTCAGACTTGGGCAACTTAGCTTTTCTGTCGTCTGTGTCCCGGCAAGGTTGCGCTTCTTTGAACGGCGCCAAATGCTATGTTGTCTCCTTTACTTGATTCCATCCCTTGTATGTTTTTACCCTTATGCTTTTTAGGGAACTTGCCGGTGCAAGCACACTTGCTGAGTGCGGAACATCAGCAGCCCACTGGCGGTGCTGCCTCCGGCAAGAAACCTTGTCGGGGCTAGTTGCAACGCGCTTTCATTTGTTGAGCGGACTCGAAACAAAGTAAGGGCGCAACTCAGCCACGAGCCGGTCCCTCCGCACACAGGTTTTCCATACAAGGCACGGCCGTTCAAGGAACATAACCTAAGAATTTAAGAACGACTGTGCTCTAGCTCGATGGTGCGTCCTCGACGGCAGTGCAGCACTCTGAAGAGGCGCGCTTGCCGGAGTGGGCATCAGAGCTACGCTTGCCGGACTTAGTCTCTTGTGAAGCTGTCTTTGCCTTCTTGCACTTGCCGGTGGAGCTCGATGGTGCGTCCTCGATGGTAGCGCAGCACTCCGAAGAGGTGCGCTTGCCGGAGTGGGCATTAGAGCTACTCTTGCCGGACTTGGTCTTCTTCTTCCCCCGAGGAGCTTCAGCGGCAAGTGGTTTGCGCTCTGCTGCGGCTGCTGCTTCCCGGTAGATCTTGTCGGTGCAGATAAGTGCATCCCTCTTGTCGCCTTGGACAGAAATGACACTTATCGGACCAGGCATCTTGAGCACATTGTAGGCGTGGAGAGGCTGCCATGAACTTGGCGGCTAGCGGATTTGGCCTAGTATCCCATTGTAGGGCAATGGGAAATCAACAACGTCGAATGTGACTCTCTCGTCACGAAATTCAGCTCGCTGCCAAAGGTCATTGGCGGTGTGATCTTCCCTTCGCTTGCTCCTTCCCGGTTTATTCCTTGAAAGGTGCGGTCTCTTGAGCTTCGTTGTCGGGATCCGGAGTTTCTTGAGCCTTTGCGGAGGAGATCAGATTCAGGCCGGCCCCACCGTCAACCAACATCTTCGTGACTTTGAGGTTGCGGATTGTTGGCGAGACCAACATTGGCAAGCACCCGACCGCAGTGATGCGATCAGGGTGATCCTCAACATCGAAGATGATGGGCGTGCTGGACCACTTCAGGGGCTTGCACGATTCAACGGATGGTTCTGCTGCGCTCACCTCTCACGCCCACTGTTTGAGTTGGCGGTGCGAGGTGTGCAGAGAAGCACCGCCGTCGATGCACAACACCTCCGTTGCCTTCTGAAACTCTTGGTCGTCGGTCTCATCTTCCTCCATTTCATCATCTTCATCTTCGTCTTCGTCCTTGTCGCGGCCACATGGAGGCCTGTCTCCTTGCCGCGGCTTGGCCTTGCCGCGGCGCCCTCCCTGGGCGGGAAGCTTCTTGCCGGATCCTCCGCCACCTCCCTGGGCCCTCTCCTTGTCGCGGCGCTCATACTCAGCTTTCTGTAGCTCCGCCATCTTCTCAACTTTCTTGCAGGCTTGGAGGTCATGGCCCTTGGTGCGGTGGATCTTGCAATACTGCTTGCCGGAGCCGTCCTGCTTGTCGGCGGCTACCACAGCCTCGCCGGACTCACTAGCTTTGGCCTTGTCGGAGCCGCCTCCGTCGCTGGAATGCTCGACAACTAGCACATCCTTAGCCTTTCTTTTTCTGTTGTTCCGCCTCGATTCTTCCTTGCCGGCGGCATCCTCCTTGTCGCCGATCCTTCGCTCCTGCAGTCTCCGGGATTTTCCTCCTCCTCGGCCCGTGCACACTTGTCGGCCGTAGCGTACAGCTCGCCGACATCTCTAATCTTGCACATCGCCATCTCCTCCTCATCCTCGCGATTACGCACGCTCGATGGAACGCGCCGATAACTGCAGCAGGGTGGACGTCTCGATGTTGCGCCGCACTGGCTGAATCTGCAGATGTACTTGCGCGAGGTTCTCCTCCTTCGGGCGAGCAAGTGAAGGTCGCTCTCCTGGCCATGAGGCTTGTGGCCGCCTGTGAAGGCGCCGACAAACTGGTGGCACAGGTCCGCCCACAAAGAAATGGAGTTCTCCGGCAAGTGCATGAGCCAAGATCTGACGTTGGGCTTGAGCACCAGCGGGAAGTAGTTGGCAAGAATCTTCTCGTCGCGTCCTCCGGCAGCCTGCACCGCGATGGTGTAGATGCTGAGGAACTCTGATGGATGTATCCTGCCATCGTACTTCTCGGGCACGTCTGGTTTGAAGTCCTTGGTGTTGGGCCACTAGACTTGCCGCAGCTCACGGGTGAACGCAGGGCAACCTACCGCGTACGGCAAGTCGCCTGGCTCCCCCGGCGCATGCATATCGACAGTGGGCCCAGCGCGCAGGTCGGATTGACGCCGCGCTTCTCTTCGACGCGCGATGCGAGTGCGAGCGTCTTCGTGCCGTCGTTCTTGAAGAACTTGGCGCTGATCGCGGCGAGCTCACGGGCCCGACGACGCGGTGGAGTCATTGTCAAGGTTGGCCCGGCGAGCTGGCGATCTTGGCCTTCGGGGCGGGGAGTGCACCGTGGTGGCCCCCCAGCGGTCTTGTCGGCGTCGGCTTGCTCCTGAGCGTCTTGCCGCGGCTTCGACGTGCTCGTTCGCCGGGGCTTGTCGCCGTTGGCGAAGCCGATGAGGCTATATATGGCGGCTCTCCAGTCGTCAATCTTGTCTGGCGCTGGAGGGTAATCTAGAAGCAGCTGGGCTCGGGCCAGCGCTTCCTCTGAGTCTTGGGTGGCGGTGGTGGCGACGCGAGGTGCGGACATGCTCAAACTCCTAACGGTGTTAGAAGGAGCAGCATCCGTCCAGCGACCGCCTTTGCGCTTCGTGCCAGCGTCTTTGGCGTGCATGTTGGCCTTGAACGTCCCGCGACCCACCAGCTTGGCCTTGTTCCAACGCGAGCACGGCGCCAGGAGCACCGTGGCGTTGTCGATCTTGCACCTCCTCGAGGGGTGCGGTGGATGTCGCGGATCACGGAACCTTGCGGGCCTTGTCCTTGGGCGGTGATGATGTGAGTCCCCACGCTGCGCCCGCTCCTCCGCCCGGCGTCCACCCCACCGCCTGTTTGCTCCGGTGGCGGTAGGACAGTTGCAGACGGAGCGGCTACCTCCGAAGTTTTCTTCTTCGGTGGCATGTTGATGAAGAGGCCGATGTAGTGTGCGCAGACGTCGGATCAGATGCTCACGACCTCGACGCCCCCCTACCTGGCGCGCCAAAGATGGCGTGGTCGGCTGAGAGCACGAGCACCTATGGGGCAGGGAGCCCCTTCTAGTCCGGCAAGGGAGCGGAGGGCGCACGCAGAGCAGATCGAGGCGACGGCACGCGGGGGGTTTTTACCCAGCTTCGGAGCTCTCCGGAGAGATAAAACTCCTACTGCTGCTTTGTGTTTGTATTTGTTCTTGCTCGAGAGCGTGAGCATGTAGTGGTGTTGGATGTGTCAAATGGACCGAACCCCTTCTCGCATGCATGGGCCTCCTTTTATAGTCTAAGGGGTCACCGGCAGTGGCAACGCAGAAAGAGGGGTAAAAGAGTAAAACGCAGGTTGGTACAATAATGTCAACAAAGTCCCCTACCTAACTCTAACGGCAGGGGACAAGGGCATTTAATGCCCGTCCGGTCGCTCTAACAAAGGCAAGGAAACGACCGTTAAGGGCGCCACCGATCGCCACGATGGCCTCCTTGTCGGCTTCGCCACCTCGCACCGCATGGCTGCACAACGCCTCGCCACGTGCTCCTGGGATGGCCCTGGGGCGACACGTCGTTGGATGCGTTGGAGCTTGGGTGCAGGGTGGCAGCCTTGCCGCGGCAAGCGCCTCGCCGCGGCCCTTCTCTTGTCACGCCGGTAAGCTTGCGGTCGCGAACCTTCTTGCCGGATCTTGCGAGCGTCGCGGCAGGTTTTCTGGAAGCGCCTTGGTTGGCCTTCCCGGCAAGCTCCTCTTGCTGGGGCCTTGTCCTTCCCGGCAAGCTCCTCTTGCCGGGGTCTTGTGTCGGGGCGGATCTCCGTGGCCTCGAGCACCTATGGGGCACTGGGGGCCCCTTCTGGTTTGGCAAGGGAGCGGGGGTCGTGCGCAGAGCAGATCGAGGTCGAGCGCGCGGGGGAGACGGGCAATTTTACCCACCGGGGCTCTCCGGAGATAAAACCCCTCTCGCTGCTTTGGTGGTTGTATTTGATCTTGCTCGAGCGTCGAAGCGTATGGTGGTGCTGTGGGTGTCGAATGGACGAACCCCTCTCGTGCGCATGGGCCTCCCTTTTATAGTCTCAAGGGGTACCCACGGTGGCAGCGTGGGAAGAGGGGGGTAGAAAGGTAAAATGCAGGTTGGTACAATAGGTGCAACAAAGCCCTACCTAACTCGACGGCGGGGGCGGGGGCATTAAATGCCCATCTGGTCGCCCCCGACAAAAAAGAAACGACCGTTAGGTGAGTCACCGGTTGCCACGATGGCGCCTCTGTCAGCTCCGTTCGCCACCTTGCTCCGCATGGCTGCGTAGTGCCTCGCCACGTGCCCTTGGGATGGCCTCGCGATGACACGTCGCCGGGTGCGCTGGAGTTTGGGTGGCAGCCTTGCCGCGGCAAGTGCCTTGCCGCGGGCCTTTTCTTGTTGTGCCGACAAGCTTGCCGGCCGCCGGCCTTGCCGGCGCGCGGGCGCCGCAGCGGCAAGTCTTCCGTGATGCCTGGTTGGCCTTCCCGGCAAGCTCCTCTTGCCGGGGCCTTCGTGTTCTTGGCTAGTACTTTGTTCTTGAATGGCAGTAATAAAGAGTGGTGGAGGGCCTTGGCGGGCGCCCGGCAAGCCTTGCCATGGGGGTCTTCTGTTGCCCGTGCACAAGTTCGGGGTACTAAGGTACCCCTACTTTAGTACACCGACAGGAGCCCCCGGGCCTGGGCCATACACGGTGCCGAGCGTTGTTGGGCCAGACCCAAAACAGTGCACGGGCACGCGCGGCCTGGGTCCGCATAGAATTGGCCTCCGTGCCCACCGCGCTCCCCCGCGACGGCACGCGTCGATTGCGGCGTTGTGGGAGACGTGGGTGGCGGGCGCGATCTTCAAGGCGTCCACTCCCGTGATCACTGGGCAGGGCGAGGTCGCTTCACCCGTCGGCCCGTCTCCGCTTTTTCGCCACGCGGCTCCCATGCGCGGGGGGTCGTGGGCGGCGAAGGTGGGAGGCTGGGCCGTCACGGGCGAGATGGTGGGTTGGCCCCGCTCTTCTACCCCCCTCGTGCCCTGATTGGCTGAGCGGGGCGGTCGAGCTCCCACTTCGCTCCTTTAAGAAGGGCTGAAGGGGAGTGTAAGAATCCCGCACTCTATCACATTCCTCTTCCTTCATCTTCCGTTACTCTTCCTCCCATCTACCATGGAGGGAGGGAATCATGGACCTTCTTCGGTGGCGGCGAGGGTCGCCACCAGGCAGCGCGCCTCTCCCTATCCTGCGCCTGCGGCGGCGGAGCCGGCCGTGAGGGGAAGAGGGAGGGGGCGAGGCCGCGGACGAGGTCGTGGACGTGGTCGGAGCGCTCGGGGAAGAGGTGGCCGGGGCGATGTGCCACCCCCGTCTCCGCCGGCAGCTCCTCTTCTCGAGGCGGTCCACACTGGGGACGACCCCTGGGAGTTCTTCATCAAGCTGCGCCGAGCACCCCGTCGCCGCCTTCGGCTGCCGGCCCCGTTCGCGAACGCGATGGAACCGGATCCGCCCGAGATGATGGAGTTGCGCATGAGGGGCTGCGGGATCAGCGGCACTCGAGTGAGCGTCGTATGCCCAGCCCCCGGCGTGATGTACTTCGATCGAGGGTGGAAGATGTTCGCCCGCATCCACAGCTTGACGGCGGGGTTTACCCTCCATTTTAAGTTAATGGAGGGCGACCTTCGCCCGTCAAGGTCTTCGGGACTCCGGCACCGGGCGAGATCTTTGTGTGGACAGCTCCTCCGATAGCAAAGGCCGCTCCTCGAGCGAGAGTGACGAGGAGGGGAGCGACAGCGACGACGAGGATGGCGGGTCCGACTAGGCGTCGGTCGCTGCCTCGCGCGCCACCGGCGACCCCATCATCCGGGTCGCCGGCCTTCTGAACTCCCCGGGGCCGTCTCCTTGGGCGGCTGGCGTAGGGAGGCCGCGGAAGAGGAAGAGGGGTGGCGGCAAGGCCGTCAAGTCGGAGTACGAGGGCGAGGAGCCCTCGTCAGCGTGCTGACGTCCCATCGCCCCGTCTTCAAGCTCTGCCTCTGGCGCCTCCATCTCCGCCAAGCTCCTGGCCGGCCCCCGGGAAGTTCTCTTGGTGTCTTCTGGCACCCGTAGCTCACCTAGGCGCCCCTTTTGCCCTCCCCGGCAAGCTTCTCTTGCCGGGGCCTCCTTGACCTAACTCCTAAACAGAGAAACAGGAGAGGGATTACGGGCATCTTATCTTTCAATTTGTAAGCCCTTAGGCACTAGCTGTATTTAAAATCTGTAACCCTCTCTATCATGTTTTTCATCCTCTTATCAACTTGTACTAAACTTGGATGTTTTTAATGAAAAGAGGGGAACGCTCACCGGACCGAGACCTTTACTTGATTTTTGTGTCTTGTACGTTCCCGCCCTACGCTTCTAGGGGACTTTCCGGAGCGAACACACTTGCTGAGTCGCGGGACATCAGCAGCCCGGCGCGGCGTTGCTTCCAACAAGCAACCTTGTCGGGCGATTCGGCGGCGCTTGTATTGTTGGCGGACTCGAAAACAAACCAAGGGCGCAACTTGGCGCGACTTCGGCTCCTCAGCGCCACGGGCTTTACAAGACATGATCGTTCAGGGCGCGGCCCGCCTTCCCCGGTCCACAAGAGGATGCATGACGAGAGATGAAAAAAACTTATCTGACTCCGTGGCCCCTCGGCGACGTCAGCTTGTCGGGGAGGGATTTTGACCTTTGCAGCCTCCGGCAACTCTGGCTCCGCCAAGATCCAGGCGCTGGTGTGCCTTCTTTTGCTCTTGTCGCCGACGCCACGGTCTCCGGGGGCCCTGGCCCGTCGCGAAGAAGCTTTGGCACTTGCAGCCCCAATGGCCGGCTTGCTTGCCGAGGCGTCTTGGTAGCCTCTTCCAGCTTCTCCTTGTCACTGTGATCGTAGCCACGAAAATGACTGAGACAGCGCTGAAATAAGCTATTCTTTCATGGTGTGATTCTGCAGCGCTATGCCACGCTTTGCCCTTCGTATGTTTACACGCTACGCTTCTAGGGAACTTGCCGGGGCTAACACACTTGCTGAGCGCGGGACATCAGCAGCCCGCTGGCGGTGTTGTTTCCGGCAAGAAACCTTCTCGGGCCAGTTGCCGCGCACTTGAATTGTCGAGCGGACTCGGAAACAAATCAACGGCGCAACTCAGCTGCGAGTTAGTTCCTCCGCGCACAAGTTTCTCATACGAAGGGCGCCCCACGGCAAGGCTTGCTACGTTACGCCCTCTACTTTGTTGTATCCCTCGTACGTTTTTAACCCTACGCTTCTAGGGAACTTGCCGGCGCTAACACACTTGCTGAGCGCGGGGCATCAGCAGCCTGCTGGCGGTGTTGTATCCGGCAAGAAACCTTCTCGGGCAAGTTGTAGCGCACTTGAATTGTTGAGCGGGCTCGGAAACAAAGCAAGGACGCAACTTAACCCCGAGTTGGTTCCTCTGCGCACAGGTTTTTCGTACAAAGGATAAACGCTCGAGGGACATAACACACGAAGCCATGGGGCTAAAAAGTGCTCTGTACAAAAGCTCGGGTGACTTAGCTTTTCCGTCTTCAGCAATCCGGTGGGGCCGTGCTTCTTCCCTGATTTCCGCCCCCCCTTGTGTGTTTTCTTCCTCACGCTTTCGGGGGACCCTTCGGTGCAGACACACTTGCCGAGCGCAGGACATCAGCAGCCCACTGGCGGTGTTGCCTCCGGCGGGAAGAACTCGTCGGGCCGGTTGCGGTGTGCTTTTATCGTCGAGCGGACTCGAAGCAGATCGATGACGCAACCTAACCACGGTTCGACCTCCCTGCGCTCGGGTTCTTCACACAAGGTATGGACTTTCAGGGAGCACAACTCAAAAAAGTTCGAAGTTTGACATCTTCCTTTGCCTCATCGGCCGGCAGAGCTCGATGGTGCGTCCTCGGCAGCGATGTGGCACTCGGAGGCGGGCTTGCGGAGTGGCGCGAGAGCGTTCTCGCCGGGCTTAGTCCTTGGTTGGCCTGTCTTTGCCTTCTCGCACTTGCCGGTGGAGCTCGATGGTGCATCCTCGACGGCAGCGCAGCGCTCCCGGGAGGTGCGCTTGCCAGAGTGGGCATCAGAGCTATCTCTGCCGGACTTGGCTTTCTTCTTCTCCCGGGGAGCTTTAGCGGCAAGTGGTTCGCGCTCTGCCGCGGCCGCTGCTTCCCGGTAGATCTTGTCGGCGCAGATGAGCGCATCCCTCTTGTCGCCTTGGACAGAGATAACACTCATCGGACCGGGCATCTTGAGCACATTGTATGCGTAGTGAGAGGCCGCCATGAACTTGGCGAGTGCGGGTCGACCAAGTATCCGTTGTATGGTAAGGGATATCAGCCACATCGAGCGTGACCCTCTCGATCCACGAAGTTCAGCTCGCTGCCCGAGCGTCAGCGGCAATGTGATCTTCCCTTTGGCTTGCTCCTTCTGGATTTATTCCTTGAAAGGCACCAGTTTCTTGAGCTCGTTGTCGGGGATCTGGGCTTCTTGAAACCTTCGAGAGAAATCAAGTTCGGGCTGGCCCGCCGTCAACCAACATCTTCGTGACCTTGAGGTTGCAAATTGTTGGTGCAACCAACATCGGCAAACACCCGACCGCGGTGATGCGATCGGGGTGGTCCTCAGCGTCGAAGGCGATGGGCGTGCCGGACCACTTTAGAGGCCTCGTGCCTCGACGGACCAGCTCCATTGCATTCACTTCGTACCTTTGTTTGAGTTGGCGGTGCGAGGTGTGCAGGGAGGCACCGCCGTCGATGCACAACACTTCTGTCGCCTTCTGAAACTCTTGATCATCAGTCTCATCTTCCTCCATCTCTTCATCCTCCTCTTCTTCTTCGTCCTTGTCGCGTCCGCGGGGAGGCCTGTCTCCTTGCCGCGGCTTAGCCTTGCCGCGGGGCCCTCCCCGGGCGGGAGGCTTCTTGCCGGATCATCCGCCACCTCCCTGGGCTCTCTCCTTATCGCGTCGCTCATACTCAGCTTTTTGCAGCTCCTCCATCTGCTCTACTTTTTTGCAGGTTTGGAGGTCATGGCCTTTGGTGCGGTGGATCTTGCAATAGCGCTTGCCGGAGCCATCCTGCTTGTCGGCGGCTGCTACGGCCTCGCCCGAGTCATCGGTTTTAGCCTTGTCGGAGCCGCCTCCGTTGCGGAATGCTCAACAGCTAATACGTCCTTAGCTTTTCTCTTTCTATTGCTCGCCTCCGGTTCCTCCTTGCGGGCGGCATCCTCCTTGTCGAGATCATACGCTCCGGCAACCTCTCCGGGATTTTCCTCCCCTCCTCGGCCCGTGCACACTTGTCGGCGGGCGTAGAGCTCATCGACATCTTTGATCTTGCACATCGCCATCTCCTCCCTCATCCTGCGATTCGCGCGTTCGATGAAACGCTACGATAACGCGCCCGGTGTGGACGTCACGGGATGTTGCGCTGCACCTGGCTGAATCTTTGTATGTATTTGCGTAGGGGCTCCCCCTCTTTCTGGACGAGCAAGTGAAGGTCACTCTCCTGGCCATGAGGCTTGTGGCCACCCGTGAAGGCGCCAACAAACTGATGACACAGGTCCGCCCATGAGGAGATGGAGCCGTCCGGCAAGTGCATGAGCCAAGATCTGACGTTGGGCTTGAGTACCAGCGGGAAGTAGTTGGCAAGGATCTTCTCGTCGCGCCCTCCGGCCTTTGTCTGCGATGGTATAGATCTTGAGGAACTTCGACGGGTGTATCCTTCCATCATACTTCTCGAACGCGTCGGCAAAGTTCTTGGTTTTGGGCCACTGACTTGCCGCAGCTCGCGGGTGAACGCAGGGCAACCTGCCGTGTACGGCAAGTCGCCTGGTTCTCCGGGTGCGTGTGCGTCAACAGTGGGCCCAGCGCGCTGGTCAGATTGACGTCGCGCTTCTCTCCGGCGCTTGATGCGGGTGCGAGCGTCTTTGTGTTGCCGTTCTTGGAGAACGTGGCGTTGATCGCGGCGAGTTCGCGGGTCCAACGACGCGGTGGAGTCGCCGTCGGGGTTGGTCCGGCGAGCTGGCGATCTCGGCCTTTGGGGCTGGGAGTGCACGGAGGTGGCACCCCCAGCTGTCTTATCGGCGTCGGCTTGCGCCTGGGCGCCTTGCCGGGGCCTCGATGCGCTCGGTCGCCGGGGCTTGTCGCCGTTGGCGAAGCCGATGAGGCTGTATATGGTCATCCTCCAGTCGTCGATCTTGTGCGGCGCCGGAGGGTAGTCTAGAAGCAGCTGGGCCGGGCCAGCGCTTCCTCTGCTGTCTTGGGTGGCGGTGGTGATGAACGGCGCGAGGAGCGGGATGTGCTCGGACTCCCAACTGGATTGGGAGGTGCAACACCCCGTCCGGGCGACCGTACCTCGCTCGCGCCAGCATGCGGGCGTGCATGCTGACCTCGGGCGTCCCGCGACCCACCAGCTTGGCCTTGTTCCAACGCGAGCACGGTGCTAGGAGCGCCGGGGCGTTGTCGACCTTGCACCTCTTGGGAAGGGCGCGGCGTCTGCTCGGTCGCCGACGCTTGCGGGGCCTTATTCTTGGATCTAGTGACGACGCGAGACCCACTGGCGGCGCCCGCTCCTTCGCCGGCGTCCACTCCGCCGCCCGCTTGCTCCGGCGGTGGTGGCAAAATCGATGTAGACGGGACGGCCACCTCCGAAGGTTTCTTCTTCGGCGCCATGTTGTGATAGCGTTGATGCAGCGCGGAGACGGATCGGATGCTCACGACCTCGGCGCAGCCCCTACAGCGCGCCAAAGATGTCGGGCGGATCTCTGTGGCCTCGAGCACCTATGGGGCAGGGGCCCTTCAGTTCGGCAAGGAGGCGGGGTCGTCGCAGAGCGAGGTCGAGGTCGGCGCTGGGAGACGGGCAATTTTACCCACCGGGGCTCTCGGAGAGATAAAACCCCTCTTTGCTTTGGTGGTTGAATTTGATCTTGCTCGGCGTGCGGCGTATGGTGGTGCTGTGGGTGTCGAATGGACCGAACCCCCTCTCGTCGCATGGGCCTCCTTTTATAGTCTGAAGGGGTACCCACGGTGGCAGCGTGGGAAGAGGGGGTAGAAAGGTAAAAACACAGGTTGGTACAGCGATTGCTGTGATGCCCTACCTAACTCGACGGCGGGGACAAGGCGTTAAATGCCCATCTGGTCGCCCCCAACGATGTAAAAGAAACGACCGTTAGGTGAGCCACCGGTTGCCACGATGGCGCCTCTGTCAGCTCCGTTCGCCACCTTGCTCCGCATGGCTGCGTAGTGCCTCACCACGTGCCCTTGGGATGGCCTCGCGATGACACGTCGCCGGGTGCGCTGGAGTTTGGGTGGCAGCCTTGCCGCGGCAAGTGCCTTGCCGCGGGCCTTTTCTTGTTGTGCCGACAAGCTTGCCGGCCGCCGGGCCTTGCCGGGGCGCGCGGGGCGCCGCGGCAAGTCTTCTGGTGATGCCCTGGTTGGCCTTCCCGGCAAGCTCCTCTTGCCGGGGCCTTCGTGTTCTTGGCTAGTACTTTGTTCTTGAATGGCAGTAATAAAGAGTGGTGGAGGGCCTTGGCGGGCGCCCGACAAGCCTTCTTAGGGTCTTCTTGTTGCCCGTGCACAAGTTCGGGGTACTAAGGTACCCCTACTTTAGTACACCGACATCTTGTCTTTCTTAGTTAACACTTTGTTCTTGAATGGCAGTAAATGGAAATGACGGAGGGTCTTGGCGGTCGCCCGGTGAGCCTTGCCACGGGGTGCTGCAACCGCCCGTGCACAAGTTCGGGGTACTAAGGTACCCCTACTTTAGTACACCGACACCCCCCAAAACCTAGGCGCATGGGCCCAAGGTGGGGGGGCCCGCCCAGCCCTCCAGGGGCTGGCTCCCTCCCCTTTGCGGCCCATGTGGCCCTCCGGGAGGGGTGGCCCCTTCCGGTGGACCCCCGGAACCCCTCCGGTGGTCCCGGTACATTACCGATAGACGCCCGAAGCTTTCTGGTGTCCGTATGACAACGTCCCATACATAAAACTTCACCTCCAGACCATTCCGGAACTCCTCGTGACGTCCGGGATCTCATTCGGTACTCTGAACAACATTCGGTAGTCACTTACTAGTCTTCCTAATAACCCTAGCGTCACCGAACCTTAAGTGTGTAGACCCTACGGGTTCGGGAGACATGCAGACATGACCGAGACGACTCTCGGGCAATAACCAACAGCAGGATCTGGATACCCATGTTGGCTCCCACATGCTCCTCGATGATTTCATCGGTTTAACCACGATGTCGAGGATTCGATCAAACCCTGTATGCAATTCCCTTTGTCAATCGGTACGTTACTTGCCCGAGACTCGATCGTTGGTATCCCAATACCTTGTTCAGTCTCGTTACCGGCAAGTCACTTTACTCGTACCGTAATGCATGATCCCGTGGCCAACACCTTGGTCACCTTGAGCTCATTATGATGATGCATTACCAAGTGGGCCCAGAGATACCTCTCCGTCATACGGAGTGACAAATCCCAGTCTCGATCCGTGTCAACCCAACAGATACTTTCGGAGATACCTGTAATGCACCTTTATAGTCACCCAGTTACGTTGTGATGTTTGATACACCCAAGGCACTTCTACGGTATCCGGGAGTTACACGATCTCATGGTCGAAGGAAGAGATACTTGACATTGGCAAAGCTCTAGCAAACGAACTACACGATCTTTGTGCTATGCTTAGGATTGGGTCTTGTCCATCACATCATTCTCCTAATGATGTGATCCGTTATCAACGACATCCAATGTCCATAGTCGAAACCATGACTATCTGTTGATCACAATGAGCTAGTCAACTAGAGGCTCACTAGGGACATATTGTGGTCTATGTGTTCACACGTGTATTACGATTTCCAGATAATACAGTTATAGCATGAACGAAAGACAATTATCATGAACAATGAAATATAATAATACTTTTATTATTGCCTCTAGGGCATATTTCCAACAGTCTCCCACTTGCACTAGAGTCACTAATCTAGTTACATTGTGATGAATCGAACACCCATAGAGTTCTGGTGTTGATCAAGTTTTGCACGCGAGAGAGGTTTAGTCAACGGATCTGCGACATTCAGATCCGTGTGCACTTTGCAAATCTCTATGTCTCCATCTTGAACATTTTCACGGATGGAGTTGAAGCGGCGCTTGATGTGCTGGTCTTCTTGTGAAACCTGGGCTCCTTGGCAAGGGCAATAGCTCCAAGTGTTGTCACGAAGAGTTTGATCGGCCCCGACGCATTGGGTTTGACTCCTAGGTCGGTGATGAACTCCTTCACCCAAATCGCTTCATCGCTGCCTCCGAGGCTGCCATGTACTCCGCTTCACGTAGATCCCGCCACGACGCTTTCTGCTTGCAGCTGCACCAGCTTCTCGCTCCACCATTCAACATATACATGTATCTGGTTTGTGACTTAGAGTCATCGGATCCGGTCGGCTAGCGTCGGCGTAACCCTTCTGACGAGCTCTTCGTCTCCTCCATAAGCGAAAACATGTCCTTTGTCCTTTTCGGTGTACTTCAGGATATTCTTGACCGCTGTCCGGTGTTCCTTGCGGGATTACTTTGGTATCTTGCTACCAAACTTACGGCAAGGTTTACATCAGTGCAGTACACAACATGGCATACATAATAGATCCTATGGCTGAAGCATAGGGGATGACACTCATCTCTTCTTTATCTTTTGTCGTGGTCGGTGACTGAGCCGAGCTCAATCTCACACCTTGTAACATAGGCAAGAACCCTTTCCTGGACTGATCCATTTTGAACCTCTTCAAAATCTTATCAAGGTATGTGCTTTGTGAAAGACCTATGAGGCGTCTTGATCTATCTCTATAGATCTTGATGCCTAATATATAAGCAGCTTCTCCAAGGTCCTTCATTGAAAAACATTTATTCAAGTAGGCCTTAATGCTGTCCAGAAGTTTTGTATCATTTCCCATCAATTGTATGTCATCTACATATAATAGGAGAAATGCTCTGAGCTCCCACTCACTTTCTTGTAAACGCAGGCTTCTCCATAAGTGCATATAACCCAAACGCTTTGATCATCTCATCAAAGCGAATGTTCCAACTCGAGATGCTTGCACCAGTCCATAAATGGATCGCTGGAGCTTGCATACTTTGTTAGCGTTCTTAGGATCGACAAAACCTTCCGCTGCATCATATACAGCTCTTCCTTCAGATGTCCGTTAAGGAATGCCGTTTTGGCGTCCATCGCCATATCTCATAATCATAGTATGCGCAATTGCTAACATGATTCGGACGGACTTCACTTCGCTACGGGAGAGAAAGTCTCGTCGTAGTCAATCCCTTGAACTTGTCGATAACCCTTAGCGACAAGTCGAGCCTTATAAATGGTAACATTACCATCCGCGTCCGTTTTCTTCTTAAAATCCATTTGTTTTCTATCGCTCGCCGATCATCGGCAAGTCTGTCAAAGTCCATACTTTGTTTTCATACATGGATTCTATCTCGGTTTCATGGCTTCAGCCATTTGTTGGAATCCGGGCCGCCATCGCTTCTTCATAGTTCAAGGTTCACCGTTGTCTAACAACATGATTTCTAGGACAGGGTTGCCGTACCACTGCAGTGCGGAACGTGTCCTTGTGGACCTCGAAGTTCATGCAACTTGATCCGGTACCTTGATCATCATCATTGTTTTCCTCTTGGTTGGTGTGGGTATCACGAGCGGTTTCTGCGCTGCACCACTTTCCCGTTCGAGAGGTAGTACTTCATCGAGTTCTACTTTCCTCCCACTTACTTCTTTTCGAGAGAAACTCTTTTCGAAAGCATCCGTTCTTGGCAACGAAGATCTTGCCTTCGGATTTTAAGTAGAAGGTATACCCGACAGTTTCCTTAGGGTATCCTATGAATACACATTTTTCCGACTTGGGTTCGAGCTTTTCAGGTTGAAGTTTCTTGACATAAGCATCGCATCCCCAAACTTTTAGAAACGACAGCTTAGGTTTCTTCCCAAACCATAATTCATACGGTGTCGTCTCAACAGATTTAGACGGTGCCCTATTTAAAGTGAATGTAGCTGTCTCTAGAGTGTATCCCCAAAATGATAGCGGTAAATCGGTAAGAGACATCATAGACCGCACCATATCCAATAGAGTGCGATTACGACGTTCGGACACACCGTTCTGTTGAGGTGTTCGGTAGGCGTAAGTTGTGAAACGATTCCACATTTCCTTAAGTGTGTGCCAAATTCATGACTTAAATATTCTCCTCCACGATCTGATCGTAGGAACTTTATTTTTCGGTCACGTTGATTCTCTACTTCATTCTGAAATTCCTTGAACTTTTCGAAGGTCTCAGACTTGTGTTTCATTAAGTAGACATACCC
Source organism: Aegilops speltoides (assembly GCA_021437245.1). NCBI lineage: Eukaryota > Viridiplantae > Streptophyta > Magnoliopsida > Poales > Poaceae > Aegilops > Aegilops speltoides. The sequence continues at coordinate 436,531,825 of CM038147.1, read as the reverse complement.
ATATCTACTCAAGTCATCAGTGAGAGTGAGAACATAACGATATACTCCGCGAGCCTCCACGCTCATTGGACCGCACACATTAGTATGTATGATTTCCAACAAGTTGGTTGCTCGCTCCATTGTTCCGGAGAACGGAGTCTTAGTCATTTTGCCCATGAGGCATGGTTCGCATGTGTCAAACGATTCATAATCAAGAGACTCTAAAAGTCCATCAGCATGGAGCTTCTTCATGCGTTCGACACCAATGTGACCAAGGCGGCAGTACCACAAGTATGTGGGACTATCGTTATCAACTTTATATCTTTTGGCATCCACACTATGAACATGTGTAATATTACGCTCGAGATTCATTAAGAATAAACCACTGACCATCGGAGCATGACCATAAAACATATCTCTCATATAAATCAAACAACCATTATTCTTATATTTAAATGAGTAGCCATCTCGTATCAAACGAGATCCAGATACAATATTCATGCTCAAACTTGGCACTAAATAACAATTATTGAGGTTCAAAACTAATCCCGTGGGTAAATGTAGAGGCAGCGTGCCGACGGCGATCACATCGACTCTGGAACCATTCCCGACGCGCATCGTCACCTCGTCCTTTGCCAGTCTCCGTTTATTCCGCAGCTCCTGCTGTGAGTTATAAATATGAGCAACGGCACCAAGATCAAATACCGGGAGTTACTACGAGTAATCGGTAAGGTACACATCAATTACATGTATATCAAATATACCTTTGGTGTTGCCGGCCTTCTTATCCGCTAAGTATTTGGGGCGGTTCCGCTTCGAGGACCCTTCCTTGCAATAAAAGCACTCGGTCTCGTGCTTGGGTCCATTCTTTGACTTCTTCCGGCAAGCGGCTTACCGGGCGCGACAACATCTTTGTCGTCCTTCTTGAAGTTTTTCTTACCCTTCCCTTCTTGAACTTAGTGGTCTTATTGACCATCAACACTTGATGTTCTTTCTTGATTTCAGCCTCTGCGACTTCAGATCGAGAACACTTGAGAATGGTCTTCACCATCCCCACATGTTGTAGTTCATCACAAAGCTCTTGTAGCTTGGTGGGAGCGATCGGAGGATTCTGTCGATGACCGCCTCATCTAGGAGGTTAATGTTCACCGGGTCATACGGTTGTGCAACCCGGACATCTTGAGGATGTGCTCACCGACAAACTGTTTTCCTCCATCTTACAATCTGTAGAACTTGTCGGAGACATCATATCTCGACCGGGCATGAGCTTGGAAAACTAGTTTCATCTCTTGAACATCTCATATGCTCCGTGATGCTCAAAACGCTTTTGGAGCCCCGGTTCTAAGCTGTAAAGCATGCCGCATTGAGCGAGGGAGTAATCATCAGCACGAGTCATAAGCGTTCAAATCGTCTTGCGGTCTTTGGGAGAGCGGATGGGTCACCTAACGGTGCTTCTAGGACATATTGTTTCTTGGCAGCTATGAGGATGATCCTCGGGTTCGGACCCGATCCGTATAGTTGCTGCCATCATCTTTCAGCTTGGTTTTCTCTAGGAGCGCGTTGAAGTTCATGTTGACATTAGCGTTGGCCATTTAATCTACAAGACATATTTGCAAAGGTTTTAGACTAAGTTCATGATAATAAAGTTCTAATCAAATTATGAACTCCCACTTAGATTAGACATCCTCTAGTCATCTAAGTGTTACGATCCGAGTCGACTAGCCCGTGTCCGATCATCACGTGAGACGGACTAGTCATTGTCGGTGAACATCTTCATGTTGATCGTATCTTCCATACGACTCGTGTTGGACCTTTTGGTCTCCGTGTTCCGAGGCCATGTTTGTACATGCTAGGCTCGTCAAGTTAACCCTAAGTGTTTTCGCTGTGTAAAACTGTCTTACACCCGTTGTATGTGAACGTAAGAATCCATCACACCCGATCATCACGTGGTGCTTAGAAGCGACGAACTGTAGCAACGGTGCACAATTAGGGGAGAACACTTCTTGAAATTTTTGTAAGGGATCATCTTATTTACTACCGTCGTCCTAAGTAAACAAGATGCATAAACATAATAAACATCACATGCAATTATAAAGTTGTGACATGATATGGCCAATATCATAAAGCTCCATTGATCTCCATCTTCGGGGCTCCATGATCATCTTGTCACCGGCTTGACACCATGATCTCCATCATCATGATCTCCATCATCGTGTCTTCATGAAGTTGTCACGCAAACGACTACTTCTACTTCTATGACTAACGCGTTTAGCAATAAAGTAAAGTAGTTTACATGGCGTTCTTCAATGACACGCAGGTCATACAAAAAATAAAGACAACTCCTATGGCTCCTGCCGGTTGTCATACTCATCGACATGCAAGTCGTGAATCCTATTACAAGAACATGATCTCATACATCACAATTCATCATTCATCACAACTTCTGGCCATATCACACCACATGATCAATCGCTGCAAAAACAAGTTAGACGTCCTCTAATTGTTGTTGCATCTTTTATGTGGCTGCGATTGGGTTCTAGCAAGAACGTTTTCTTACCTACGAATAACCACAACGTGATTTTGTCAACTTCTATTTACCCTTCATAAGGGCCCTTTTCATCGAATCCGCTCCAACTAAAGTGGGAGAGACAGACACCCGCCAGCCACCTTATGCAACTAGTGCATGTCAATCGGTGGAACCGGTCTCACGTAAGCGTACGGTGTAAGGTTGGCCCGGCCGCTTCATCCCACAATACCGTTGAAGCAAGAAAAGACTAGTAGAGGCAAGTAAGTTGACAAGATCCACGCCCACAACAAAATTGTGTTCTACCCGTGCATTAGAGAACTACGCATAGACCTAGCTCTGATACCACTGTTGGGGAATGTTGCAGAAAATTAAAATTTTTCCTACAATTTCACCAAGATCCATCTATGAGTTCATCTAAGCAACGAGTCATGGGAGAGAGTTTGCATCTACATACCACTTGTACATCGCGTGCGGAAGCTTGCAAGGTGATGATGGAGTCGTACTCGACGTGATTCAGATCACCGATGTCCAAGTGCTGAACGGACAGCACCTCCGCGTTCAACACACGTACGGGACGGGAGACGTCTCCTCCTTCTTGATCCAGCAAGAGGGAAGGAGAGGTTGAGGAAGCTCGCTCCAACGGCAGCACGACGGCGTGGTGGTGTTGGTGCAGCAGTACTCCGACAGGGCTTTGCCAAGCGCTTACGGAGGAGGAGAGGTGTTGGGGAGGGGAGGGGCTGCGCCTTGGAGATGGGTACAGCAGCCCTCCCCCCCCCTCTATTTATAGGGAAGGGCAGGGGGCGACCCTCTAGATGGGATCTAGAGGGGGCGGCGGCCAGGAGGGAGGCTTGCCCCTGCAAGGAGGGCGCCCCTTGAGGTTTCCCCAAACCCTAGGCGCATGGGCCCAAGGTGGGGCGCCCAGCCCTCGAGGGCTGGCTCCCTCCCTTTCGCCCATGTGGCCCTCCGGGAGGTGGCCCCTCCGGTGACCCCGGAACCCCTCCGGTGGTCCCAGTACATTACCGATAGACCCCCGAAGCTTTCCGGTGTCCGTATGACAACTTCCCATACATAAAACTTCACCTCCGGACCATTCCGGAACTCCTCGTGACGTCCGAGATCTCATCCGGGACTCCGAACAACATTCGGTAGTCACTTACTAGTCTTCCTAATAACCCTAGCGTCACCGAACCTTAAGTGTGTAGACCCTACGGGTACGGAGACATGCAGACATGACCAAGACGACTCTCGGGCAATAACCAACAGCGGGATCTGGATAGCCATGTTGGCTCCCACATGCTCCTCGATGATTTCATCGGTTGAACCACGATGTCGAGGATTCGATCAAACCCTGTATGCAATTCCTTTTGTCAATCGGTACGTTACTTGTCCGAGACTCGATCGTCGGTATCACAATACCTTGTTCAGTATCGTTACCGGCAAGTCACTTTACTCGTACCGTAATGCATGATCCCGTGGCCAACACCTTGGTCACCTTGAGCTCATTATGATGATGCATTACCGAGTGGGCCCAGAGATACCTCTCCGTCATACGGAGTGACAAATCCCAGTCTCGATCCGTGTCAACCCAACAGATACTTTCGGAGATACCGTAATGCACCTTTATAGTCACCCGATTCGTTGTGACGTTTGATACACCCAAGGCACTCCTACGGTATCCGGAGTTACGATCTCATGGTCGAAGGAAGAGATACTTGACATTGGCAAAGCTCTAGCAAACGAACTACACGATCTTTGTGCTATGCTTAGGATTGGGTCTTGTCCATCACATCATTCTCCTAATGATGTGATCCCGTTATCAACGACATCCAATGTCCATAGTCAGGAAACCATGACTATCTGTTGATCACAACGAGCTAGTCAACTAGAGGCTCACTACGGACATATTGTGGTCTATGTGTTCACACGTGTATTACGATTTCCAGATAATACAGTGATAGCATGAACAAAAGACAATTATCATGAACAATGAAATATAATAATACTTTTATTATTGCCTCTAGGGCATATTTCCAACACCAGTTACGTTGTGACGTTTGGTACACCCAAAGCATTCCTACGGTATCCGGGAGTTGCACAATATCATGGTCTAAGGAAATGATACTTGACATTAGAAAAGCTTTAGCATACGAACTACACGATCTTTGTGCTAGGCTTAGGATTGGGTCTTGTCCATCACATCATTCTCCTAATGATGTGATCCCGTTATCAACGACATCCAATGTCCATGGTCAGGAAACCGTAACCATCTATTGATCAACGAGCTAGTCTACTAGAGGCTTACTAGGGACATGGTGTTGTCTATGTATCCACACATGTATCTGAGTTTCCTATCAATACAATTATAGCATGGATAATAAACAATTATCATGAACAAGGAAATATAATAATAATAATAACTAATTTATTATTGCCTCTAGGGCATATTTCCAACAATCATCAAGCGCGAGCCGAACATGGAGGAGGCGGTGGAGATCGATGAGCACCAACCATAGTAGTACTCTTTGATTTGTTTAATTAAGAGCGCTAATTTTTAATTTGTTAGAATAATGTTTCTCTGTTTAATTGCTGAACTTGCTCGATTAAGAAGTGTAGGTGTGCAATAGTCTCCTTTGTGTACCCAAATTATGCAATGAAGTGGATGGCCACTGTAACCAGGGAAATTCAAACCAAAATTTTTGATATTCAAACTCATCACACACGGGTTAAGCTATCTGAATTGTTTGTGATGTTTACATATCGTACACAGTGCTGAATAAGGGACCGTGTCTGATGACACTTTGCGCACCAGTTTTTTCATTACACCGATCCAAAATTTTTGGCTTCCGTGGAAATATCTACCTCCCCGCCCCCTACCAAAAGCCACATTTCCCCTGTTTCCGTCTTCCTTTCCAAGTTGAAACCTTCACTCTTCGCTTGCAGCGTCGCCTCCTCGCCGGCGACCCTCCTTCACACTGCTCGGCCTCGTCGATTCAGGCAGATAATCCACACATGACCCCCATCCTCCTCATCCTTCCACATCCCACATGCCTCGACCGTTGACGCGACATCTTCCACCCAAATCACCGATACCTCCCCAAATAAGCGCCTCCCTAAACCATGGTGCACGCAGTATAGCAGGAGCTCAAGGAGCATTTGGCAGCGGAGAAACAAATCATGGCCGCACGCCCGGATGAGGTCGCTATGGTTGCCATTTGTGCCGACCCCCAGATCTTGGAGGAGCACCTCGCCGTCGAGGCCACCGTCGACGCCTTGCGGGCCGACGCCGCGACGCGGTTGTCTCCTTTAAACGACAGTTTGTGGCATTTTCTTGAGGACACCCTCGGTGCCTTCGATGAAGACTACGAGTTGTTTTCTCAGCGTGCACGTGCTTACCTCAACTCGAGAGCCAACAATTGGTTGGTGTCCGGAGCGGCTCAGATAACTCAGCACTACTACAAGGGCACCCACGATGTGGAGGCCTCGCCCTCTTCCAATCCAAGGAGCCAATCATCATCGATATCTTCGACGATGAGGAGTAGCTTGTCTTATTAGCTCACTATAAGGACCTATGTTCAGTTTGCTAGCTATGCCGGTTAAGCATGCTTGGTTTACCTGTTGCATGTGCTGCTCCTTCCTTTCCTTAACAAATTCTAGTGAATTGTGTTATCTACTTTTACCGTGCAATTTGTTGCTCTAGTGTATATGTTCTATATGTCGTGCAATGTGGTCCTCACTTATTAACCGTTTGGTTAATTAGTTGTCGTCTTTAGTTAACTATTAGGTTCAATTCTGCAAATGTGATGTTTAATTCTTCAGACTGCAATTTTGTATTGTCTTCCATGTGAGAAATAAACCGAATTTGTATTTTACAAAATACATGAGAAACAAATACAATTGCTAAATTTCCAAGTTGTCAAGTATGCTTTGTTTGGTTAACGGTCTGATCTTCTAGTATGTTATATATTGTGCAATATGGTGCTCAGTTAATGTTTGGTTCATTTATTGTGATGTTTAGTTAACTGTTTGGTTCAATTCTGCAATGCGATGTTCAGTTGTTGTGGGTGCATTCTGTTATTGTATACCATGTGAGAAATAAATCGAATTTGGTTGTACTAAATACATGAGAAACAAATACAATTGTTATATTTCCAAGTTGTTAAGCATGCTTGGTTTGGTTAACTAACTGATATTCTATTAGGAGTATGTTATATTGTGCAATGTGGTGCTCAGTTAATGTTTGGTTCATTTGTTGTAGTGTTTAGTTAACTGCTTGGTTCAATTCTGCAATGCGATGTCCAATTGTCATGGGTAGAATTTTCTATTTGTTGTGCATGTGAGGAATAAATCGAATTTGGCTGCACTTAATACATGAGAAACACATACAGTTGCTACATTTCCCAGTTCTTAATCATGCTTGGTTTGGATAAATGAGTTTTCCATGTGGCTTGAATTAATCTGATGAATCTGCAATGTGCTTATTTTTCATCAGCATATTTTAGTGATAGCATGCGAACCCTCACTTAACTTGACCACTGATAACCCACAAGTATAGGGGATCGCAACAGTTTTCGAGGGTAGAGTATTCAACCCAAATTTATTGATTCGACACAAGGGAACCCAAAGAATATTCTCAAGTATTAGCAGTTGAGTTGTCAATTCAACCATACCTGGATAACTTAGTATCCGCAGCAAAGTATTTAGTAGCAAAGTACTATGATAGTAATGGTAACAGTAGTAAAAGTAACGGTAGCAGTTTTGTAGTGATTGTAACAGTAGCAACGGTAAAGTAAATAAGCAAAGCACAATATGTGAAAAGCTCGTAGGCATTGGATCAGTGATGGATAATTATGTCGGATGCGATTCGTCATGTAATAGTAATAACATAGGGTGACATAGAACTAGCTCCAGTTCATCAATGTAATGTAGGCATGTAAAAGAACATGCATGACATCTTCTGTCCTACCCCCCCCCCCCCGTGGTAGCGGGGTCCTAATGGAAACTAAGGGATATTAAGGCCTCCTTTTAATAGAGTACCGGACCAAAGCATTAGCACTTAGTGAATACATGAACTCCTCAAACTACGGTCATCACCGAGAAGTATCCCGATTATTGGCACTTTGGGGTTGTCGGATCATAACACATAATAGGTGACTATAGACTTGCAAGATAGGATCAAGAACTCACATATATTCATGAAAATATAATAGGTTCAGATCTGAAATCATGGCACTCGGGCCCTAGTAACAAGCATTAAGCATAGCAAAGTCATAGCAACATCAATCTCAGAACATAGTGGATACTAGGGATCAAACCCTAACAAAACTAACTTGATTACATGGTAAATCTCATCCAACCCATCACCGTCCAGCAAGCCTACGATGGAATTACTAACGCACGGTGGTGAGCATCATGAAATTGGTGATGGAGGATGGTTGATGATGACGACGGCGACGAATCCCCCTCTCCGGAGCCCGGAATGGACTCCAGACGAGCCCTCCCGAGAGAGATTAGGGCTTGGCGGCGGCTCCGTATCGTAAAACGCGGTGAGATTTTTTCTCTGATTTTTTTCCTCCGCGAAAGCAAATATATAGAGTTGGAGTTGAGGTCCATGGACATCCAGGGGGCCCACGAGGCAGGGGGGCACGCCCCTACCCTCGTGGACAGGGTGTGGGCCCCCTGGCCTTGCTTCTTTCGTTAGTATTTTTTATATTTTCCAAAATTATTCTCCGTGGATTTTCAGGTCATTCCGAGAACTTTTGTTTCTGCACAAAAATAACACCATGGCAGTTCTGCTGAAAACAGCGTCAGTCCGGGTTAGTTTCATTCAAATCATGCAAGTTAGAGTCCAAAACAAGGGCAAAAGTGTTTGGAAAAGTAGATACGTTGGAGACGTATCAACTCCCCCAAGCTTAAACCTTTGCTTGTCCTCAAGCAATTCAGTTGATAAACTGAAAGTGATAAAGAAAAACTTTTACAAACTCTGTTTGCTCTTGTTGTTGTAAATATGTAAAGCCAGCATTCAAGTTTTCAGCAAAGATTATGAACTAACCATATTCACAATAACATTTAGGTCTCATGTTTACTCATATCAATGGCATAATCAACTAGCGAGCAATAATAATAAATCTCGGATGACAACACTTTCTCAAAACAATCATATGATATAACAAGTTGGTATCTCGCTAGCCCTTTCTGAGACTGCAAAACATAAATGCAGAGCACCTATAAAGATCAAGAACTGGCTAGACATTGTAATTCATGGTAGAAGAGATCCAGTCAAGTCATACCCAATATAAACTAGTAGTAATGAATGCAAATGACAGTGTGCTCTCCAGCGGGTGCTTTTTAATAAGAGGGTGATGACTCAACATAAAAGTAAATAGATAGGCCCTACGCAGAGGGAAGCAGGGATTTGTAGAGGTGCCAGAGCTCGATTTTAAAATAGAGAGGAATAACATTTTGAGCGGTATACTTTCACTGTCAACGCAACAACTATGAGATCTTGATATCTTCCATGCTACATACATTATAGGCGGTTCCCAAACAGAATGGTAAAGTTTATACTCCCCCACCACCAACAAGCATCAATCCATGGCTTGCCTGAAACAACGGGTGCCTCCAACTAGCAACAATCCTGGGGGAGTTTTGTTTAATTATTTTGATTTGCTTTGTTCTTTTTGATCATGGGACTGGGCATCCCGGTTACCAGCCATTTCCTCGTGAATGAGGAGCGGAGTCCACTCCCCTTGAGAATAACCCACCTAGCATTGAAGATACATACAACCCTAGTTGAAACATGAGCTGCTCGAGCATACAAAATAGAATTTCATTTGAAGGTTTGAAGTTTGGCACATACAAATTTACTTGGAACGGCAGGTAAATACCGCATATAGGAAGGTATGGTGAACTCATATGGAATAACTTTGGGGTTTATGCAGTTTGGATGCACAAGCAGTATTCCCGCTTAGTACAAGTGAACGCTAGCAGAAGACTGGGAAGCAACCAACTGAGAGAGCGACAACAGTCATGAACAAGCATTAAAATTAATCAACACTGAGTGCAAGCATGAGTAGGATATAATCCACCATGAACATAAATATCATGAATGCTATGTTGATTTTGTTTCAAGTACATGTGTGAACATGTGCCAAGTCAAGTCACTCGAATCATTCAAAGGAGGATACCACCCTATCATACCACATCACAACCATTTTAATAGCATGTTGGCACGCAAGGCAAACCATTATAATCTCCTAGCAAATTAAGCATGGCATAAGCAACTATAATCTCTAATTGTCATTGCAAACACGTTTATTCATAATAGGCTGAATCAGGAACGATGAACTCATCATATTTACAAAAACAAAAAAGGTCGAGTTCATACCAGCTTCTCTCATCTCAATTAGTCCATCATATATCGTCATTATTGCCTTTCACTTGCACGACCGAACAGTGTGTATAATAATAATAGTGCACGTGCATTGAACTAAGCTGGAATCTGCAAGCATTCAATTCAAGGGAGAAGACAAGGTAATATGGGCTCTTGGTTAAATCAACAAGCATGCATATGAGAGCCACTAAACATTTTCATTATGGTCTTCTCCTCTCGACCCCCAATGGAAAGAAAAGAAATAAAACTATTTACACGGGAAAACTCCCAACAAGCAAAAGAAGAACGAGAAATCTTTTTGGGTTTTCATTTTAATTACTACTACAAGCATAGAAATTAAACTAACTAATTTTTTTGTTTTTTCTTAAGGTTTATCAAACACACAAGAAGAAAGCTAGAAAAATAAATTAAACTAGCACGGATAGTACAATGAAAAAGTATGAGCACCGACAACTAGAATAAGTGTGTGAACATGAATGTAATGTCAGTGAGAAATACGTACTCCCCCAATCTTAGGCTTTTGGCCTAAGTTGGTCTATTCCCAAGGATCGCGGCTACTCTCCCCGGTGTACTGAGGAGTATCATTGTACTGCCACTGACTGGCGATCTCTTCCGGATCCCACTGATAAGATGATGGATGATAAGGGTCCAGTGGTGGTTCCTGCTCAGGCTCTGGAGCCGATGTCTGGCCTCGATGCACGTACAAAGCCGTCGGCAAGACAAGGTAATGACCCGCAGTTAAATCAAACAAAGAAGGCGCAAGCAAGATAATAGTCTCATTGTGCTTCTTATTAAATCAGAAGTTATACAGAAGCATATTACCATCATTGTTAACAATAAACTCATGTGCTACCATTCTCTTATAATCTAGAAAAGTAGGAGGCAACAATTTTTCCTCTTTCTCATAATGCCTAATAGGTATCTCGAAATGTCTAGCAAGGCGTGCAACATAGATACCTCCAAAGATGGGGCCCTTGGTACGGTTCAGGCTTAATCGTTTAGCAATAACGCACCCATACTAAAAGAGTTATCACAGAATAAAGCATGGAACAAAATAATAATATCAGGAACACTAAGGTTTCCACAGTTTCCGCGACCAATTAAACATCGACTAGCAAATATGGCAAAGTAGCATAACACAAGAAAATGTATGTGTCGGCGTTCTGGGAACGGGGGTACCCAGACTTGCCTGCCTGCGGCCTGCGGCGTGGCTCAAGGAATGGCCCAGTACAGCCCATCTTCATCAACACATGCTCAAGACCCTCGAAAGGGGCTAAGCCTCGCGGGGCGGACGACAGGAGGCTTCCTCGGGCACGTCCTCGTTAGGCTGGCTCGCGAGGAGGCGGAGAGATCAAGGCAGGGTACCTTGTGAGGTGCCCATGACGCAAGCCATGACGACCAAGGCCAGGCGGGCGCCAGGCCTGCGCAGAGTCCTTGTTTCCTCTTTGGTGCAAAGGGGGCAAGCAAAGGCAACCATTTCGGTGCAACAAGACCAAGACCAGCGGGATGGCAGAATGGAGGTCATCATGGAGCCCAAGCCATCGTCATCGTCAGGGTCTTTGGCAGGCGAGGACCAACTTTAGTCAGGATAAGTGTACTAGATGTTCCCCTTCAAAATGGCCAATTGTTGGCGCCCTTCCCGCTCAATATTTGGGGAGAGGCCCAGTGTTGGGGAACGTAGTAATTTCAAAATTTTCCTACGCACACGCAAGATCATGGTGATGCATAGCAACGAGAGGGGAGAGTGTTGTCTACATACCCTTGTAGACCAAAGCGGAAGCGATCACAACGTAGAGGAAGTAGTCGTACGTTCTCCTCGCGATCCAACCGATCCCAGCCAAGCACTCGGCACCTCCGAGTTCTTGACACACGACAGCTCGGTGGCGCTCCTCGGGCTCCGATCCAAAGCAAAGCTCCGGAGAGAGTTCCACAAGACAACAGCGTGGTGACGATCTTGATGTTCTACCGACGCAGGGCTTCGCCTAAGCACCACTACGATATGACCGAGGTGGAATATGGTGGAGGGGGGCACCGCACACGGCTAAGGAACGATCTCAAGGATCAACTTGTGTGTCTTAGGGTGCCCCCTGCCCCCGTATATAAAGGAGCAAGGGGGAGGGCCGGCCGGCCCTAGAGGGGCGCGCCAAGGGAGGGGGAGTCCTCCTCCTAGTGGGAGTAGGACTCCCCTTTCCTAGTCCAACTAGGAGGGGGAAGGGGGAAAGAAGGAGAGGGAGAGGGAGAGGGAAAGGGGGGCCGCGCCCCCCCTGTTTGTCCAATTGGGACTCCTCATGGGGGGGGCGCCACCTCCTGGCGCAGCCCTCTCTCTCCCCACATGGCCCATTAAGGCCCATTACTTCCCCGGGGGTTCCGGTAACCCCTCCGGCACTCCGGTATTATCCGAAACCACTTGGAACCATTCCGATGTCCGAACATAGCTGTCCAATATATCAATCTTTACGTCTCGACCATTCCGAGACTCCTCGTCATGTCCGTGATCACATCCGGGACTCCGAACTCCTTCGGTACATCAAAATACACAAACTCATAATATAACCGTCATTGAAACCTTAAGCGTCACGGACCCTACGGTTCGAGAACAATGTAGACATGACCGAGACACGTCTCCGATCAATAACCAATAGCGGGACACTGGATGCCCATATTGGCTCCTACATATTCTACGAAGATCTTTATCGGTCGAGACCGCATAACAACATACGTTTGTTCCTTTGTCATCGGTATGTTACTTGCCGAGATTCGATCGTCGGTATCCAATACCTAGTTCAATCTCGTTACGCAAGTCTCTTTACTCGTTCCGTGATACATCATCTTGAAACTAACTCATTAGTTGTAATGCTTGCAAGGCTTAAGTGATGTGCATTACCGAGAGGGCCAGAGATACCTCTCCGACAATCGGAGTGACAAATCCTAATCTCGAAATCGCCAACCCAACATCTTCCTTTGGAGACACCGTAGTACTCCTTTATAATCACCCGATTACGTTGTGGACGCTTTGGTAGTACCAAAGTGTTCCTCCGCAAACGGAGTTGCATAATCTCATAGTTGTAGGAACATGTATAAGTCATGGATAAAAGCAATAGCAACATACTAAACGATCGGGTGCTAAGCTAATGGAATGGGTCATGTCAATCGATCATTCAACTAATGATGTGACCTTGTTAATCAAATGACAACTCCTTTGTCTATGGTTAGGAAACTTAACCATCTTTGATTAACAAGCTAGTCAAGTAGAGGCATACTAGTGACACTCTGTTTGTCTATATATTCACACATGTATTATGTTTCCTGTTAATACAATTCTAGCATGAATAATAAACATTTATCATGATATGAGGAAATAAATAATAACTTTATTATTGCCTCTAGGCGTATTTCCTTCAGCCTCCCACTTGCACTAGAGTCAATAATCTAGATTACACAAAATGATTCTAACACCCATGGAGTCTTGGTGTTGATCATGTTTTGCTCGTGGAAGAGGCTTAGTCAATGGGTCTGCAACATTCAGATCCGTATGTATCTTGCAAATCTCTATGTCTCCCACCGACTAGATCCGGGATGGAATTGAAGCGCCTCTTGATGTGCTTGGTCCTCTTGTGAAATCTGGATTCCTTTGCTAAGGCAATTGCTCCAAGATTGTCACGTAAGATTTTCATTGGACCCGATGCACTAGGTATGACACCTAGATCGGATATGAACTCCTTCATCCGACTCCTTCATTGGCTGCTTCCGAAGCAGCTATGTATTCCGCTTACATGTAGATCCCGCCACGACGCTTTGTTTTGAATCGCACTAACCGATGTACTCCATTGCTTAATGTAAACACGATCTGGTTTGCGATTTAGAATCATCCGGATCGGTGTCAAAGCTTGCATCAACGTAACCATTTACAATGAGCTCTTTGTCACCTCCATATACGAGAAACATATCCTTAGTCCTTTTCGTGCCTTCAGATGTTCTTGACCGCCCGTCCAAAGGATCCACTCAGATTACTTTGGTACCTCCCTGCTAAGCTAATAGCAAGGTACACATCAGGTCCGGTCACAAGATTGCATACATGATAGAGCCTATGGCTGAAGCATAGGAACATCTTTCATTTTCTCTCTATCTTCATGCGGTGGTCGGGCATTGAGTCTTACTCAACTTCACACCTTGTAACACGTGCAAGAACCCTTTCTTTGCTTGATCCATTTTGAACTTCTTCAAAACTTTGTCAAGGTATGTGCTTTGTGAAAGTCTAATTAAGCGTCTTGATCTATCTCTATAGATTTTGATGCCCAATATGTAAGAAGCTTCACCGAGGTCCTTCATTGAAAAACTCTTATTCAAGTACCCCTTTATGCTATCCAGAATTCTATATCATTTCCGATTAGTAATATGTCATCTACATATAATATCGAAATGCTACAGAGCTCCCACTCACTTTCTTGTAAATACAAAGCTTCTCCAAAAGTCTCAGATAAACCCAAATGCTTTGATCACACTATCAAAACGTTTATTCCAACTCCGAGATGCTTGCACAAGTCCATAAATGGATCGCTGGAGCTTGCACACTTTGTTAGCTCCCTTTGGATCGATAAAACCTTCTGGTTGCTGAAGGAAATATGCCCTAGAGGCAATAATAAAGTTATTATTTATTTCCTTATTTCATGATAAATGTCTATTATTCATGCTAGAATTGTATTAACCGGAAACATAATACATGTGTGAATATATAGACAAACAAAGTGTCACTAGTATGCCTCTACTTGACTAGCTTGTTAATCAAAGATGGTTATGTTTCCTAACCATGAACAAGGAGTTGTTATTTGATTAACAAGGTCACATCATTAGTTGAATGATCTGATTGACATGACCCATTCCATTAGCTTAGCACCGATCGCTTAGTATGTTGCTATTGCTTTTATCCATGACTTATACATGTTCCTATAACTATGAGATTATGCAACTCCGCTTGCGGAGGAACACTTTGGGTACTACCAAACGCCACAACGTGAATCGGGTGATTATAAAGGAGTACTGCAGTGTCTCCAAAGGTAGATGTTGGGTTGGCGATTTCGAGATTAGGATTTGTCACTCCGATTGTCGGAGAGGTATCTCTGGCCCTCTCGGTAATACACATCACTTAAGCCTTGCAAGCATTACAACTAATGAGTTAGCTGTGAGATGATGTATTACGGAACGAGTAAAGAGACTTGCCGTAACGAGATTGAACTAGGTATTGATACCGACGATCGAATCTCGGGCAAGTAACATACCGATGACAAAGGAACAACATATGTTGTTATGCGGTCTCGACCGATAAAGATCTTCGAGAATATGTAGGAGCCAATATGGGCATCCAGGTCCCGCTATTGGTTATTGACCGAGACGTGTCTCGGTCATGTCTACATTGTTCTCGAACCGTAGGGTCCGCACGCTTAAGGTTTCGATGGCGCTTATATTATGAGTTTGTGTATTTTGATGTACCAAGGAGTTCGAGTCCCTGATGTGATCACGGACAT
Organism: Aegilops speltoides; assembly: GCA_021437245.1. NCBI lineage: Eukaryota > Viridiplantae > Streptophyta > Magnoliopsida > Poales > Poaceae > Aegilops > Aegilops speltoides. The sequence continues at coordinate 436,516,407 of CM038147.1, read as the reverse complement.
GACGAGGAGTCTCAAATGGTCAAGACATAAAGATTGATATATTGACGGCTATATTCGAACATCGGAAAGGTTCCGGAAGTTTCCGGAGAAAACCGGAGTGCCGGAGGGGTTTCCGGAACCCCCCGGGGAAGTAATGGGCCTTATTGGGCCGAGAGGGGAGAGAGAGGGCCACACCAGGAGGTGGCGCGCGCCCCCCCCATGGGGAGTCCGAATAGGACAAGGAGGGGGCGCGCCCCCTTCCTCTCCTCTCCCTCTCCTTCCTTCCCCTTCCTCCTTCCTAGTTGGACTAGGAAAGGAGTCCTACTCCCACTAGGAGGAGGACTCCCCCCCTTGGCGCGCCTCCTAGGCCGGCCGCCCTCCCCTTTCTCCTTTATATACGGGGGGGGGCACCCTAGAACACACAAGTTGATCCTTGAGATCGCTCTCCTTAGCCGTGTCGGTGCCCCTCCACCATATTCCACCTCGGTAATATCGAAGCGGTGCTTAGGCGAAGCCCTGCATCGTAGAACATCAAGATCGCCACCACGCCGTCGTCCGACGGAACTCTCTCTCCCGAGCTTTGCTGGATCGGAGCCCGAGGAGCGCCACCGAGCTGTACGTGTGTCAAGAACTCGGAGGCGCCGGAGTAATGGCGCTGGATCGGTTGATCGCGAGGAGAACGCACGACTACTTCCTCTACGCCAGATTGCTTCCGCTTGGTCTACAAGGGTATGTAGACAACACTCTCCCCTCTCGCTGCTATGCATCACCATGATCTTGCGTGTGCGAGGAAAATTTTGAAATTACTACGTTCCCCAACAGTGGCATCCGAGCCTAGGTTTTATGGTTTGATGTTTTGCATGAGTAGAACACAAGTGAGTTGTGGACGATATAAGTCATACTGCCTACCAAAGATGTCATACTTTGGTTCAGCGGTATTGTGAGATAAAGCGCCCGGACCGACATTACGCCAGACGCTTACGCGAGACTGGTTTCACTGCTACGAGCACTCGTGCTTAAAGGTGGCTGGCGGGTGTCTGTCTCTCTCACTTTAGTTGAACCGAGTGTGGCTATGCCCGGTCCTTGAGAAGGTTAAAACGGAGTCTATTTGATGAAGTATCGCTGTGGTTTTGATGCGAGGTGAGATTGGTTCTTGCTTAAGCCCGTAGCAGCCACGTAAAATTTGCAACAACAAAGTAGAGGACGCCTAACTTGTTTTTGCAGGCATGTTGTGATGTGATATGGTCAAGACGTGATGCTATATTTTATTGTATGAGATGATCATGTTTTGTAACCGGTTATCGGCAATCGGCTGGAGCCATATGGTTGTCGCTTATTGTATGAAATGCAACGCTCAGAATTGCTTTACTTTATCACTAAGCGGTAGCGATAGTCGAGAAGCAATAGATGGCGAACGGCAACGATGCTACGATGGAGATCAAGGTGTCGCGCCGGTGACGATGGTGATCACGACGGTGCTTCGAGATGGAGATCACAAGCACAAGATGATGATGGCCATATCATATCACTTATATTGATTGCATGTGATGTTTATCCTTTATGCATCTTATCTTGCTTTGATTGACGGTAGCATTTTAAGATGATCTCTCACTAAAATTATCAAGAAGTGTTCTCCCGAGTATGCACCGCTGCCAAAGTTCGTCGTGCCCGCACACCACGTGATGATCGGGTGTGATAAGCTCTCGTCCATCTACAACGGGTGCAAGCCAGTTTTGCACACGCAGAATACTCAAGTTAAACTTGACGAGCCAAGCATATGCAGATATGGCCTCGAACACGGAGACCGAAAGGTCGAGCGTGAATCATATAGTAGATATGATCAACATAGTGATGTTCACCATTGAAAACTACTCCATCTCACGTGATGATCGGTTATGGTTTAGTTGATTTGGATCACGTGATCACTTAGATGACTAGAGAGATGTCTGCCTAAGTGGGAGTTCTTAATTAATATGATTAATTGAACTTAAATTTATCATGAACTTAGTCCCGTAGTATTTTGCAAATTATGTTGTAGATCAATAGCTCGCGTTGTTGCTTTCATATGTTTATTTTGATATGTTCCTAGAGAAAATTGTGTTGAAAATGTTAGTAGCAATGATGCGGATTGGATCCGCGATCTGAGGTTTATCCTCATTGCTGCACAGAAGAATTATGTCCTTAATGCACCGCTAGGTGACAGACCTATTGCAAGAGCGTATGCGCGTTATGAACGCTTGGCTAGCTCAATATGATGACTACTTGATAGTTTTGTGCACCATGCTTTATGGCTTAGAATCGGGACTTCAAAGATGTTTTGAACATCATGGACCATATGAGATGTTCCAGGAGTTGAAGTTAATATTTCAAGCAAATACCCGAGTTGAGAGATATGAAGTCCTCAACAAGTTCTATAAGCTAAAAGATGGAGGAGAATCGCTCAACTAGTGAGCATGTGCTCAGATTGTCTGGGTACAACAATCGCTTGAATCAAGTGGGAGTTAATCTTCCAGATAAGATAGTGATTGATGAAATTCTCTAGTCACCATCACCAAGTTAGTAGAACTTCGTGATGAACTATAGTATGCAAGGGATGACGAAAACGATTCCGAGCTCTTCATGATGTTGAAATCGACGAAGGTAGAAATCAAGAAAGAACATCAAGTGTTGATGGTTAACAAGACCACTAGTTTCAAGAAAAGGGCAAAGGGATAGAAGGAACTTCAAGAAGAACGGCAAGCAAGTTGTTGCTCAAGTGAAGAAGCCCAAGTCTGGACCTAAGCCCGAGACTAAGTGCTTCTACCGCAAAGGACTGGTTCTCGAAGCGTAACTACCCCAAGTATTTGGCGGATAAGAAGGATGGCAAAGTAAACAAAGGTATATTTGATATACATGTTATTGATGTGAACTTTACTAGTGTTTATAGCAACCCCTTGGTATTTGGTACTGTTCAGGTTGCTAAGAGTAGTAACTCAAAACGGAGTTGCGTATCAAATGTAAACTAGTTAAGGATGAAGTGACGATGTATGTTGAAAGTAGTTTCAAGATTGATATGATCATCATCGCACACTCCCTATACTTTCGGATTAGTGTTGAACCTAAATAAATGTTATTTGGTGTTTGCGCTGAGCATGAATATGATTTGATCGTGTTTATTGCAATACGGTTATTCATTTAAGTAAGAGAATAAACTGTTGTTCTGCTTACATGAATAAAACCTTATATGGTTACACACCCAATGAAAATGGTTCATTGGATCTCGATCGTAGTGATACACATATTCATAATATTGAAACCAAAAGATGCAAAGTTAATAATGATAGTGCAACTTATTTGTGGCACTACCGCTTAGGTCATATTGGTGTAAAGCGCATGAAGAAACTCCATGCCGATGGGATTTTGGAATCACTTGATTATGAATCACTTGATGCTTAAGTAACCATGCCTCATGGGCAAGATGACTAAGACTCCGCTTCTCCGAATAATGGAGCGAGCAACCGACTTATTGGAAATAATACATACTGATGTATGCGATCCAATGAGTGTTAAGGCTCGTGGCGGGTATCGTTATTTTCTGACCTTCACAGATGATTTGAGCAGATATGGGTATATCTACTTGATGAAACATAAAGTCTGAAAATAGTTGAAAGGTTCAAAGAATTTCAGAGTGAAGTGGAAAAATCATCGTGACAAGAAAATAAGGTTTCTACGATCTGATCGCGGAGACAAATATTTGAGTTACGAGTTTGGTCTTCAATTAAAACAATGTGGAATAGTTTCACAAATTCATGCCACCTGGAACACCACATAAAAATGGTGTGTCCGAACGTCATAACCGTACTTTATTGGATATAGTACAATCTATGATGTTTCTTACCGATTTACCAATATCGTTTTGGGATCATGCATTAGAGACAGCTGCATTCACGTTAAATAGGGCACCATCTAAACTGCTGAGACGACACTATATGAATCTGTGGTTTAGCAAGAAACCAAAGTTGTCGTTTCTTAAAGTTTGGGGCTGCGATGCTTATGTGAAAAAGTTACATCCTGATAAGCTCAAACCCAAATCGGAAAAATGCGTCTTCATAGAATACCCAAAGGAAATTGTTGGGTACACCTTCTATCACAGATCCAAGGCAAAATATTCGTTGCTAATAAATGGATCCTTTCTAGAGAAGGAGTTTCTCTCGAAAGAAGTGAGTGGGAAGAAAGTAGAACTTGATGAGGTAATTGTACCTTCTCCCTTATTGAAAGTAGTTCATCACGTAAATCTATTCCTCGTGACTAATACACCAATTAGTGAGGAAGCTAATGATGATGATCATGTAACTTCAGATCAAGTTACTACCGAATCTCGTAGGTAAACCAGAGTGAGATCCGCACTGAGTGGTACGGTAATCCTGCTCGAAGTCATGTAACTAGACCATGATGAACCTACGAACTATGAGGAAGCGATGATGAGCCCAGATTCATGCGAAATGGCTTGAGGCCATGAAATCTGAGATGAGATCCATGTATGAGAACAAAGTGTGGACTTTGGTGGAGTTTCCGATGATCGGCAAGCCATAGAAAATAAATGGATCTTCAAGAGGAAGACGGACGATAGTAGTGTTACTATCTACAAAGCTAGACTTGTAAAAAAGGTTTTTGACAAAGTTCAAGATGTTGAATACAATGAGATTTTCTCACTCAGACGATGCTTAAAATCTGTCCTAATCATGTTAGCAATTGCCACATTTTTGAAATCGGCAAAAGGATGTCAAAACTGCATTTCTTAATGGATTTATTAAAGAAGAAGAGTTGTATATGATGCAACCGTAAGGTTTTGTCAATCCTAAAGGTGCTAACAAAATGTGCAAGCTCCAATGATCCATCTATGGACTGGTGCAAGCATCTCGAGTTGGAATATACGCTTTGATAAGTTGATCAAAGCATATAGTTTTATATGCACTTGCGGTGAAGCCTCAGATTTACTAGAAAGTGAGTGGGAGCAGATACAAGATTTCGATAAGTATATGTGAATGACATATTGTAGATCGGAAATAATGTAGAATTATTCTGCAAAGCATAAAGGAGTGTTTAAAAGGAGTTTTTCAAAGAAAGACCTCGGTGAAGCTGCTTACATATTGAGCATCAAGATTTATAGAGATAGATCAAGACGCTTGATAACTTTTTTCAATGAGTACATACCTTAACAAGATTTTGAAGTAGTTCAAAATGGAACAGTCAAAGAAAGAGTTCTTGCCTGTGTTACAAGGTGTGAAATTGAGTAAGACTCAAAACCCGACCACGGTAGAAGATAGAAAGAGAATGAAAGTCATTCCCTATGCCTTGGCCATAGGTTCTATAAAGTATGCCATGCTGTGTACCAGATCTATTGTATACCCTTGCACGGAGTTTGGCAAGGAGTACAATAGTGATCTAGGAGTAGATCACTCGACAATGGTCAAAATTATCCTTAGTGGAATAAGGATATGTTTCTCGATTATAGAAGTGACAAAAGGTTAAATACGTAAAGGGTTACGCCGATGCAAGTTTTGACACCGATCTAGATGACTCTAAGTCTCGATCTAGATACATATTGAAAGTGGGAGCAATTAGCTAGAGTAGCTCCGCAAGAGCATTGTAGACATAGAATATTTGCAAAATACATACGGCTCTGAATATGATAGACCCGCTGACTAAGATTCTCTCACAAGCAAAACATGATCACACCTTAGTACTCTTTGGGTGTTAATCACATAGCGATGTGAACTAGATTATTGACTCTAGTAAACCCTTGGGGTGTTGGTCACATGACGATGTGAACTATGGGTGTTAATCATATATGATATGATTATTGGTGTTCAATCACATGGCGATGTGAACTAGATTATTGACTCTAGTGCAAGTGGGAGATCAAGGAAATATGCCCTAGAGGCAATAATAAAGTTATTATTTATTTCCTTATTTCATGATAAATGTCTATTATTCATGCTAGAATTGTATTAACCGGAAACATAATACATGTGTGAATATATAGACAAACAAAGTGTCACTAGTATGCCTCTACTTGACTAGCTTGTTAATCAAAGATGGTTATGTTTCCTAACCATGAACAAGGAGTTGTTATTTGATTAACAAGGTCACATCATTAGTTGAATGATCTGATTGACATGACCCATTCCATTAGCTTAGCACCTGATCGTTTAGTATGTTGCTATTGCTTTTATCCATGACTTATACATGTTCCTATAACTATGAGATTATGCAACTCCCGTTTGCCGGAGGAACACTTTGGGTACTACCAAACATCACAACGTAACTAGGTGATTATAAAGGAGTACTGCAGGTGTCTCCAAAGGTAGATGTTGGGTTGGCGTATTTCGAGATTAGGATTTGTCACTCCGATTGTCGGAGAGGTATCTCTGGGCCCTCTCGGTAATACACATCACTTAAGCCTTGCAAGCATTACAACTAATGAGTTAGCTATGAGATGATGTATTACGGAACGAGTAAAGAGACTTGCCGATGCGAGATTGAACTAGGTATTGATACCGACGATCGAATCTCGGGCAAGTAACATACCGATGACAAAGGGAACAACGATGTTGTTATGCGGTCTAACCGATAAAGATCTTCGAGAATATGTAGGAGCCAATATGGGCATCCAGGTCCCGCTATTGGTTATTGACCGGAGACGTGTCTCGGTCATGTCTACATTGTTCTCGAACCGTAGGGTCCGCACGCTTAAGGTTTCGATGACGGTTATATTATGAGTTTGTGTATTTTGATGTACCAAGGAGTTCGAGTCCCGGATGTGATCACGGACATGACGAGGAGTCTCAAATGGTCGAGACATAAAGATTGATATATTGATAGCTATATTCGACACCGGAAAGGTTCCGGAAGTTTCAAGAAAACCGGAGTGCCGAGGGGTTTCCGAACCCCCCGGGAAGTAATGGGCCTTATTGGGCCGAGAGGGAGAGAGAGAGGCCGCACCAGGAGGTGGCGCCCCCCATGGGGAGTCCGAATAGGACAAGGAGGGGGCGCCCCCTTCCTCTCTCCCTCCCTCTCCTTCCTTCCCCTTCCTCCTTCCTAGTTGGACTAGGAAAGGGAGTCCTACTCCCACTAGGAGGAGGACTCCCCCCTCCTGGCGCGCCTCCTAGGCCGGCCGGCCTCCCCTTGCTCCTTTATATACAGGGGCAGGGGGCACCCTAGAACACACAAGTTGATCCTTGAGATCGCTCTCAGCCGTGTGCGGTGCCCCCTCCACCATATTCCACCTCGGTAATATCGTAGCGGTGCTTAGGCGAAGCCCTGCGTTGGTAGAACATCAAGATCGCCACCACGCCGTCGTCCGACGGAACTCTCTCCCCCGAGCTTTGCTGGATCGGAGCCCGAGGAGCGCCACCGAGCTGTACGTGTGTCAAGAACTCGAGGCGCCGAGTAACGGCGCTGGGATCGGTTGATCGCGAGGAGAACGTCGACTACTTCCTCTACGCCAGATCGCTTCCGCCCGGTCTACAAGGGTATGTAGACAACACTCTCCCCTCTCGTTGCTATGCATCACCATGATCTTGCGTGTGCGTAGGAAAATTTTGAAATTACTACGTTCCCCAACAGTTGCATCATATACAACTCTTCTTCCAGAAATCCATTCAGGAATGGAGTTTTTACATCCATTTGCCAAATTTTATAATCATAAAATGCGGCAATTGCTAACATGATTCGGACAGACTTAAGCATCGCTACGGGTGAGATGGTCTCATCGTAGTCAATCCCTTGAACTTGTCGAAAACCTTTTGCGACAAGTCGAGCTTTGTAGACAGTAACATTACCGTCGGCGTCAGTCTTCTTCTTGAAGATCCATTTGCTTTCTATTGCTTGCCGACCCTCGGGCAAGTCAACCAAAGTCCACACTTTGTTTTCGTACATGGATCCCATCTCGATTTCATGGCCTCAAGCCATTTTGTGGAATCTGGGCTCACCATCGCTTCTTCATAGTTCATAGGTTCATCATGATCTAGTAGCATGACTTCCGCAATAGGATTACCGCATTCACTCAAAAGCGGATCTTACTCGTTGATCTACGAGGTTTTGTAGTAACTTGATCCAAGTTTCATGATCAACATCATCAACTTCCTCACTAATTGGTGTAGTAGTCACAGAACAAATTTCTATGATGAACTACTTTCCAATAAGGGAGAAGGTACAATTACCTCATCAAGTTCTACTTTCCTCCCACTCACTTCTTTCGAGAGAAACTCCTTCCTAGAAAGGATCCATTTTCAAAGAACGAAAATCTTGCTTTAGGATCTGTGATAGAAGGTGTACCCAACAGTTTCCTTTGGGTATTCTATGAAGACGCACTTCTCGATTTGGGTTTGAGCTTATCAGATGAAACTTTTTCACATAAGCATCGCAGCCCCAAACTTTAAGAAACGACAACTTTGGTTTCTTGCTAAACCACAGTTAGATAGTGTCGCCTCAACGGATTTAGATGGTGCCCTATTTAACGTGAATGCAGCCGTCTCTAATGCATGATCCCAAAACGATATTGGTAAATCGGTAAGAAACATCATAGATTGTACTATATCCAATAAAGTACGGTTATGACGCTCGGACACACCATTATGATGTGGTGTTCCGTGGCCTGAATTTGTGAAACTATTCCACATTGTTTTAATTGAAGACCAAACTCAGAACTCAAATATTTGTCTCCGCGATCGATCGTAGAAACCTTATTTTCTTGTCACGATGATTTTTCCACTTCACTCAAATTCTTTGAACCTTTCAACTATTTCTGCACTTATGTTTCATCAAGTAGATATACCCATATCTGCTCAAATCATCTGTGAAGGTCGAAAATAACGATATCCGCCACGAGCCTCAACATTCATTGGACCACATACATCTCAGTATGTATGATTTCCAACAAATCTGTTGCTCTCTCCATAGTACCGAGAACGGGTTTTAGTCATCTTGCCCATGAGGCACGGTTCGCAAGTGCCAAGTGATTCATAATCAAGTGACTCCAAAAGTCCATCAAGATGGAGTTTCTTCATGCGCTTTATACCGATATGACCTAAACGGCAAGTGCCACAAATAAGTTGCACTATCATTATTAACTTTGCATCTTTTGGTTTCAATATTATGAATATGTGTATCACTACGATCGAGATCCAATGAACCATTTTCATTGGGTGTGTAACCATATAAGGTTTTATTCATGTAAATGTAACAACAGTTTATTCTCTTACTTAAATGAATAACCGTCATCGCAATAAACATGATCAAATCATATTCATGCTCAACGCAAACACCAAATAACATTTATTTAGGTTCAACACTAATCCCGAAAGTATAGGGAGTGTGCGATGATGATCATATCAATCTTGAAACTACTTTCAACACACATCGTCACTTCACCCTTAACTAGTTTCTGTTTATTCTGCAACTCCCGTTTCGAGTTACTACTCTTAGCAACTGAACCAGTACCAAATACCGAGGGGTTGCTATAAACACTAGTAAAGTACACATCAATAACATGTATATCAAATATACCTTTATTCACTTTGCCATCCTTCTTATCCGCCAAATACTTGGGGTAGTTCTGCTTCAAGTGACGAGTCCCTTTGCAGTAGAAGCACTTAGTCTCGTGCTTAGGTCCGCACTTGGGCTTCTTCACTTGAGCAACAACTTGCTTGCCGCTCTTCTTGAAGTTCCTTCTACCCCTTTGCCCTTTTCTTGAAACTAGTGGTCTTGTTAACCATCAACACTTGATGTTCTTTCTTGATTTCTACCTTCATCGATTTCATCATCATGAAAAACTCGGGAATCATTTTCATCATCCCTTGCATACTATAGTTCATCACGAAGTTCTACTAACTCGGTGATGGTGACTAGAGAATTCTGTCAATCACTATCTTATCTGGAAGATTAACTCCCACTTGATTCAAGCGATTGTTGTACCCAGACAATCTGAGCACATGCTCACTAGTTGAGCGATTCTCCTCCATCTTTTAGCTATAGAACTTGTTGAAGACTTCATATCTCTCAACTCGGGTATTTACTTGAAACATTAACTTCAATTCCTGGAACATCTCATATGGTCCATGATGTTCAAAACATCTTTGAAGTCCCGATTCTAAGCCATAAAGCATGGTGCACAAAACTATCAAGTAGTCATTGTTGGGGAACATAGTAATTTCAAAAAATTTCCTACGCACACGCAAGATCATGGTGATGCATAGCAACGAGAGGGGAGAGTGTTGTCTACATACCCTTGTAGACCCGAAGCGGAAGCGATCACAACGTAGAGGAAGTAGTCGTACGTTCTCCTCGCGATCCGACCGATCCCGGCGCCGTTACTCCGACGCCCGAGTTCTTGACACACGACAGCTCGATGACGCCCCTCGACTCCGATCCAGCCGAGTGTCGAGGAGAGTTTCACAAGACGACGGCGCAGGACGATCTTGATGTTTCACTGGCGCAGGCTTCGCTTAAGCTTCGCGACGGTATAACCGAGGTGGAATATGGTGGAGGGGGCACCGCACACGGCTAAGGAACGATCTTACGATCAACTTGTGTGTTCCAAGGTGCCCCCTGCCCCAGATATAAAGGAGCAGGGGGGGGGCCGGCCAAGGAGGGCGCGCCAGGAGTCCTACTCCTCCGGGAGTAGATTCCCCCCAATCCTAGTTGGACTAGGATTCCTGGAGGGGGAAAGAGAGAGAGGGGCGGCCCTTCTCCTAGTCCTAGTAGGACTAGGAAGGGGGAGGCGCGCCCACCTAGGGCTGGCCCTTCTCCTTTCCTCCAAGGCCCATCGAGGCCCATTTACCTCCCGGGGTTCCGTAACCTCCCTAGATTCTGTAAATTCCGCCGCCTCGAACCATTCCAACTCCAAACATAGGCTTCCAATATATCAATCTTTATGTCTCGACCATTCCGAGACTCCTCGTCATGTCCGTGATCACATCCGGGACTCAACTTCTTCGGTACATCAAAATACATAAACTCATAATAACATCGCCATCGAAACCTTAAGCGTGGGACCCTACGGTTCGAGAACAATGTAGACATGACCTAGAACTATTCACGGTCAATAACCAACAGCGGACCTGGATGCCCATATTGGTTCCTACATATTCTACGAAGATCTTTGTCGGTCGACCGCATAACAACATACGTTGTTCCCTTTGTCATCGGTATGTTACTTGCCCGAGATTCGATCGTCGGTATCCAATACCTAGTTCAATCTCGTTACGCAAGTCTCTTTACTCGCTCCGTAATACATCATCTCACAACTAACTCATTAGTTGTAGTGCTTGCAAGGCTTCAAGATGTGCATTACCGAGAGGGCCCAGAGATACCTCTCCGACAATCGGAGTGACAAAACCTAATCTCAAATACGCCAACCCAACATCTACCTTTGGAGACACCTGTAGTACTCCTTTATAATCACCCGCTTACGCTGTGACGCTTGGTAGCACCCAAAGTGTTCCTCCGTAAACGGAGTTGCATAATCTCATAGTTACAGAACATGTATATGTCATGGATAAAAGCAGTAGCAACATACTAAACGATCGTGTGCTAAGCTAAGGAATGGGTCATGTCAATCGATCATTCTACTAATGATGTGACCTCATTAATCAAATAACAACTCCTTGTTCATGGTCGGAAACATAACCATCTTTGATTAACAAGCTAGTCAAGTAGAGGCATACTAGTGACATGTTGTTTTGTCTATGCATTCACACATGTATCATGTTTCCTGTTAATACAATTCTAGCATGAATGATAAACATTTATCATGAAATAAGGAAATAAATAATAACTTTATTATTGCCTCTAGGGCATATTTCCTTCATCCTCCCACTTGCACTAGAGTCAATAATCTAGATTACATAGTAATGATTCTAACATCCATGGAGTCTTGGTGCTGATCATGTTTTGCTCGTGGAAGAGGCTTAGTCAACGGTTCGCAACATTCAGATCCGTATGTATCTTGCAAATCTCTATGTCTCCCGTCTCGACTAAGTCCCTGATGGAATTGAAGCGCCTCTTGATGTGCTTGGTCCTCTTGTGAAATCTGGATTCCTTTGCTAAGGCAATTGCTCCAAGATTGTCACGAAGATTTTCATTGGACCCGATGCACTAGGTATGACACCTAGATCGGATATGAACTCCTTCATCCGCACTCCTTCATTAGCTGCTTCCGGCTGCTATGTATTCCGCTTCACATGTAGATCCTACTACGACGCTTTGTTTAGAACTGCACCAACCGACAGCTCCTCCGCTTAGTGTAAATACGATCCGTCTGTGATTTAGAATCGTCTGGATCGGTGTCAAAGCTTGCATCAACGTAACTGCCATTTATGAGCTCTTTGTCACCTCCATATACGAGAAACATATCCTTAGTCCTTTTCGTATTTCAGATGTTCTTGACCGCTGTCCAAAGGATCCACTCTGGATTACTTTGGTACCTCCTGCTAGGCTTATAGCAAGGCACACATCAGTGCTGGTACACAGATTGCATACATGATAGAGCCTATGGCTGAAGCATAGGAACATCTTTCATTTTCTCTCTATCTTCTGCAGTGGTCGGGCATTGAGTCTTACTCAACTTCACACCTTGTAACACGTGCAAGAACCCTTTCTTTGCTTGATCCATTTTGAACTTCTTCAAAACTTTGTCAAGGTATGTGTTTTGTGAAAGTCCAATTAAGCGCCTTGATCTATCTCTATAGATCTTAATGCCCAATATGTAAGCAGCTTCACCAAGGTCTTTCATTGAAAACTCTTATTCAAGTATCCTTTATGCTATCCAGAATTCTATATCATTTCCGATTAGCAATATGTCATCCACATATAATATCGTAAATGCTACAGAGCTCCCACTCACTTTCTTGTAAATACAAAGCTTCTCCAAAGTCTCAGATAAACCCAAATGCTTTGATCACACTATCAAAGCGCTTATTCCAACTCCGAGATGCTTGCACCAGTCCATAGATGGATCGCTGGAGCTTGCACACTTTGTTAGCTCCTTTGGATCGATAAAACCTTCTCGTTGCATCATATACAACTCTTCTTCCGTAAATCCATTCAGAATGCAGTCTTTACATCCATTTGCCAAATTTCATAATCATAAAATGCGGCAATTGCTAACATGATTCGGACGGACTTAAGCATCGCCACGGGTGAGAAGGTCTCATCGTAGTCAACCCCTTGAACTTGTCGAAAACCTTTGCATAAGTCGAGCTTTATAGACGATAACATTACCGTCGGCGTCGGTCTTCTTCTTGAAGATCCACTTGTTTTCTATTGCTTGCCTACTCGGCAAGTCAACCAAAGTCCACACTTTGTTTTCATACATGGATCCCATCTCGATTTCATGGCCTCAAGCCATTTTATGGAATCTGGGCTCACCATCGCTTCTTCATAGTTCGTGAGGTTCATCATGATCTAGTAGCATGACTTCCGAGCAGGATTACCGCACCACTCAGTGCGGATCTTACTCGTTGATCTACGAGGTTCTGCAGTAACTTGATCTCAAGTTTCATGATCAACATCATCAACTTCCTCACTACTTGGTGTAGATGTCTCGTAAACCGGTTTCGCGATTTAACTACTTTCAAGTAAGGGAGAAGGTACTATTACCTCATCAAGTTCCACTTTCCTCCCACTCACTTCTTTCGAGAGAAACTCCTTCTCTAGAAAGGATCCATTCTTAGCAACGAATGTCTTGCCTTCGGATCTGTGATAGAAGGTGTACCCAACTGTTTCCTTTGGGTATCCTATGAAGACACATTCTCGATTTGGGTTCGAGCTTATCAGTTGAAGCTTTTTCACATAAGCATCGCATCCCCAAACTTTAAGAAACGACAACTTTGGTTTCTTGCCAAACCATAGTTCATAAGGTGTCGCCTCAACGGATTTTGACGGTGTTCTATTCAAGGTGAATGCGGCCGCCTCTAGAGCATAACCCCAAAACGATAGCGGTAAATCAGAAGAGACATCATAGATCGCACTATATCTAGTAAAGTACGATTATGACGCTCGACACACCATTACGTTGTGGTGTTCCGGTGGCGTGAGTTGCTAAACTATTCCGCATTGTTTCAAATGTAGACCAAACTCAGAACTCAAATATTCACCTCCACGATCGATCGTAGAAACTTAATTTTCTTGTTACGATGATTTTCAACTTCACTCAAATTCTTTGAACTTTTCAAACGTTTCAGACTTATGTTTCATTAAGTAGATATACCCATATCCGCTTAAGTCATCTGTGAAGGTGAGAAAATAACGATATCCGCCACGAGCCTCAACATTCATTGGACCACATACATCAGATGTATGATTTCCAACAAATCTGTTGCTCTCTCCATAGTACCGAGAACGGTGTTCTAGTCATCTTGCCCATGAGGCACGGTTCGCAAGTGCCAAGTGATTCATAATCAAGTGACTCCAAAAGTCCATCAAGATGGAGTTTCTTCATGCGCTTTACACCGATATGACCTAAACGGCAAGTGCCACAAATAAGTTGCACTATCATTATCAACTCTGCATCTTTTGGTTTCAACATTATGAATATGTGTATCACTACTATCAAGATTCATAAAAATAGACCACTCCTCAAGGGTGCATGACCATAAAAGATATTACTCATATAAATAGAACAACCATTATTCTCTCGATTTAAATGAATAACCGCCTCGCATCAAACAAGATCCAGATATAATGTTCATGCTCAACGCAGCACCAAATAACAATTATTTAGGTCTAAAACTAATCCGAAGGTAGATGTAGAGGTAGCGTGCGATCGCGATCACATCGACTTTGGAACCATTTCCCACGCCGCATCGCCACCTCGCCCTTTGCCGTGTTCGCTTAATCCGTAGTCCCCTGCTTCGAGTTGCAAATATTAGCAATGTAACCAAGATCAAATACCTGTGCTATTATGAGCTCTAGTAAGGTACACATCAATAACATGTATATCACATATACCTTTGTTCACCTTGCCATCCTTCTTATCCGCCAAATACTTGGGGCAGTTCCGCTTCAAAGGACTATCGCTTGCAGAGAAACACTCTCGCTTCAGTGTTTAGGGCCAGACTTGGGTTTCTTCTCTGAGCAAAGAACTTGCTTGCTGTTCTTCTTGAGATTCCCCTTCTTCTTCCCTTTGCCTTTCTTCTTGAAACTAGTGGTCTTGTTGACCATCAACACTTGATGCTCTTTCTTGATTTCTACCTCCGCAGCCTTTAGCATTGCGAAGAGCTCAGGTATAGTCTTTACTAACCCTTGCATATTATAGTTCATCACGAAGCCTTTGTAGCTTGGTGGCGTGATTGACAATTCTCATCAATGACACAATCATCCGGAAGATTAACTCCCAATTGTGTCAAGTGATTGTAGTACCTGCACATTCGAGTATATGCTCACTAATGTAACTATTCTCCTCCATCTTGCAGCTATAGAACTTATTGGAGACTTCATATCTCTCAATCCGCATTCTGTTGAATATTAACTTCAACTCCGGAACATCTCATATGCTCCATGACGCTCAAAACGCCGTTGAAGTCCCGGTTCTAAGCCGTAAAGCATGGCACACTCAACTATAGAGTAGTCATCAGCTTTGCTCGCCAGACGCTCATAACATCCGGTGTTGCTCCAAAGAAGAGTTCTGTCACCTAGCGGTGCATCCAGACGTAACTCTTCGTGCAGCAATGAGGATGATCCTCGTTACGGACCCAATCCGTAATTGCTACCATCATCTTTCAACTTTGCTTTCTCAAGGAACGCATTAAAATTCAACGGAACAACAAAGACGAGCCATCTATCTACAATCAAACATAAACAAGCAAGATACTATCAGTACTAAGTTCATGATAAATTTAAGTTCAATTAATCATATTACTTAAGAACTCCCACTTAGAAAGACATCTCTAGTCATCTAAGTGATCACGTGATCCAAATCAACTAAACCATAACCGATCATCACGTGAAATGGAGTAGTTTTCAATGGTGAACATCTTATGTTGATCATATCTACTATATGATTCACGCCGACCTTTCGGTCTCCGTGTTCCGAGGCCATATCTCGCATATGCTAGGCTCGCCAAGTATAACCCGAGTATTCTGCGTGTGCAAAACTGGCTTGCACCCGCTAGATGGACGAGAGCTTATCACACCCGATCATCACGTGGTGTCCGGGCACGATTTAACTTTGGCAACGGTGCATACTGGGAGAACACTTCTTGATAATTTAGTGAGAGATCATCTTATAATGCTACCGTCAATCAAAGCAAGATAAGATGCATAAAAGGATAAACATCACATGCAAATCAATATAAGTGATATGATATGGTCATCATCATCTTGTGCTTCATGATCTCCATCTTGCAGCACCACCATGATCACCATCGCCACCGGCGCGACACCTTGATCTCCATCGCAGCATCGTTGTCGCCTCGCCAAACTTATGCTATTACGACTATCGCTACCGCTTAGTGATAAAGTAAAGCATTACAGTATGATTGCATTGCATACAATAAAGCGACAACCATATGGCTCCGCCATTGCCGATAACTTCGTTACAAAACATGATCATCTCATACAATAAAATATAGCATCACGCCTTGACCATATCACATCACAACATGCCCCGCAAAAACAAGTTAGACGCCCTCTACTTTGTTGTTGCAAATTTTACGTGGCTGCTACGGGCTTAAGCAAGAACCAGTCTCACCTACGATCAAAACCACAACGATATTTCGTCAAATAGACTCCGCTTTAACCTTCTCAAGGACCGGCGAGCCACACTCGGTTCAACTAAAGTGAGAGAGACAGCACCCACCACCACCTTTAAGCAACGAGTGCTCACAGCGGTGAAACCAGTCTCGCGTAAGCGCACGCGTAATGTCGGTCCGGGCCGCTTCATCTCACAATACCGCTGAACCAAAGTATGACATGCTGGTAGGTAGTATGACTTGTATCGCCCACAACTCACTTGTGTTCTACTCGTGCAAAACATCAAACCATAGAAAAACCTAGGCTCGGATGCCATTTGTTGGGGAACGTAGTAATTTCAAAAATTTCCTACGCACACGCAAGATCATGGTGATGCATAGCAACGAGAGGGGAGAGTGTTGTCTACATACCCTTGTAGACCCGGCGAAGCGATCACAACGTAGAGGAAGTAGTCGACGTTCTCCTCGCGATCCGACCGATCCCGGCGCCAAGCATCTCGACGCCCCGAGTTCTTGACACACGACAGCTCGATGACGCCCCTCGATCTCGATCCAACCGAGTGTCGAGGGAGAGTTTCACAAGACGACGGCGTGGACGATCTTGATGTTTCACCGCAGCAGGCTTCGCTTAAGCTTCATGACGGTATAACCGAGGTGGAATATGGTGGAGGGGGCACCGACACGGCTAAGGAACGATCTCACGATCAACTTGTGTGTTCCAAGGTGCCCCCCGCCTCAGATATAAAGGAGCAGGGGGGGGGGCGGCGGCCAAGGAGGGCGCCCAGGAGTCCTACTCCTCCGGGAGTAGGATTCCCCCAATCCTAGTTGGACTAGGATTCCTGAGGGGGAAAGAGAGAGAGGGGGGCCCCTTCTCCTAGTCCTAGTAGGACTAGGGAAGGGGGGGCCACCCACCCAGGGCTGGCCCTTCTCCTTTCCTCCAAGGCCCATCGAGGCCCATTTACCTCCGGGGTTCCAGTAACCTCCTGCATTCCCAGAATTCCGCTTTCACTTGAACCATTCCAACTCCAAACATAGGCTTCCAATATATCAATCTTTATGTCTCGACCATTCGAGACTCCTCGTCATGTCCGTGATCACATCCGGACTCAACTTCTTCGGTACATCAAAATACATAAACTCATAATAACCGCCATCGAAACCTTAAGCGTGCATGGACCCTACGGTTCGAGAACAATGTAGACATGACCTAGAACTATTCACGGTCAATAACCAACAGCGGACCTGGATGCCCATATTGGTTCCTACATATTCTACGAAGATCTTTGTCGGTCAGACCGCATAACAACATACGCTGTTCCCTTTGTCATCGGTATGTTACTTGCCCGAGATTCGATCGTCGGTATCCAATACCTAGTTCAATCTCGCTACGGCAAGTCTCTTTACTCGCTCCGTAATACATCATCTCACAACTAACTCATTAGTTGTAGTGCTTGCAAGGCTTCAAGTGATGTGCATTACCGAGAGGGCCCAGAGATACCTCTCCGACAATCGGAGTGACAAAACCTAATCTCAAATACGCCAACCCAACATCTACCTTTGGAGACACCTGTAGTACTCCTTTATAATCACCCAGCTTACGCCAGACGCTTGGTAGCACCCAAAGTGTTCCTCCGTAAACGGAGTTGCATAATCTCATAGTTACAGGAACATGTATATGTCATGGATAAAAGCAGAGCAACATACTAAACGATCGTGTGCTAAGCTAAGGGAATGGGTCATGTCAATCGATCATTCTACTAATGATGTGACCTCATTAATCAAATAACAACTCCTTGTTCATGGTCGGAAACATAACCATCTTTGATTAACAAGCTAGTCAAGTAGAGGCATACTAGTGACATGTTGTTTTGTCTATGCATTCACACATGTATCATGTTTCCGGTTAATACAATTCTAGCATGAATGATAAACATTTATCATGAAATAAGGAAATAAATAATAACTTTATTATTGCCTCTAGGGCATATTTCCTTCAACATCATATTTGAGCTAGCCAAACGCTCATAACGCCCTCAGATTCGCTTCCTCGAATAGGTCTGTCACCTAGCGTGCATTAAGGACATAATTCTTCAGGCAAAGAATGAGGATAAACCTCAAATCACGGATCCAATCCACATCATTGCTACTAACATTTTTCAACACAATTTTCTAGGAACATATCAAAATAAACATATGAAAACAACAACGCAAGCTATTGATCTTACAACATAATTTGCAAAATACTACCAGACTAAGTTCATGATAAATTTAAGTTCAATTAATCATATTACTTAAGAACTCCCACTTAGACAGACATCTCTCTAGTCATCTAAGTGACCACGTGATCCAAATCAACTAAACCATAACCGATCATCACGTGAGATGGAGTAGTTTTCAATGGTGAACATCTTATGTTGATCATATCTACTATATGATTCACGCCGACCTTTCGGTCTCCGTGTTCCGAGGAAATATCTCGCATATGCTAGGCTCGCAAGTATAACTCGAGTATTCTCACGTGTGCAAAACTGGCTTGCACCCGCTGTAGATGGACGAGAGCTTATCACACCCGATCAAGACGTGGTGTCTCGCAACGATGAACTTTGGCAACGGTGCATACTGTGGAGAACACCACTTGATAATTTTAGTGAGAGATCATTTTAAAATGCTACCGCAATCAAAGCAAGATAAGATGCATAAAGGATAAACATCACATGCAATCAATATAAGTGATATGATATGGCCATCATCATCTTGTGCTTGTGATCTCCATCTTCAAAGCACCGCCATGATCACCATCGCCACCGCGCGACACCTTGATCTCCATCGTAGCATCGTTGTCGTTACGCCATCTATTGCTTCTACGACTATCGCTACCGCTTAGTGATAAAGTAAAGCAATTACAGTATGCTTGCATTTCATACAATAAAGCGACAACCATATGGCTCCGCCATTGCCGATAACTTCGGTTACAAAACATGATCATCTCATACAATAAAATATAGCATCACGCCTTGACCATATCACATCACAACATGCCCCGCAAAAACAAGTTAGACGCCCTCTACTTTGTTGTTGCAAATTTTACGTGGCTGCTACGGATCAAGCAAGATCCAATCTCACCCACGCATCAAAACCACAACGATAGTTTGTCAAATAGACTCCGCTTTAACCTTCACAAGGACCGGGCGTAGCCACACTCAGTTCAACTAAAGTGAGAGAGACAGACACCCGCCACCACCTTTAAGCACGAGTGCTCGTAACGGTGAAACCAGTCTCGCGTAAGCGTGACGCGTAATGTCGGTCCGGCCGCTTCATCTCACAATACCGCTGAACCAAAGTATGACATGCCGGTAGGCAAGATGACTTATATCGTCCACAACTCACTTGTGTTCTACTCGTGCAAAACATCAAACCATAAAACCTAGGCTCGATACCACTGCTGGGGAACGAGTAATTTCAAAATTTTCCTACGCACACGCAAGATCATGGTGATGCATAGCAACGAGAGGGGAGAGTGTTGTCTACATACCCTTGTAGACCGAAGCGAAGCGATCACAACGTAGAGGAAGTAGTCGACGTTCTCCTCGCGATCCAACCGATCCCAACATTACATTCGGCGCCCCGAAGTTCTTGACACACGACAGCTCGGTGACGCCCTCGGCTCCGATCCAGCAAAGCTCCGGGAGAGAGTTCCACAAGACAACGGCGCAGGACGATCTTGATGTTCTATCGACGCAGGCTTCGCTAAGCACCGCTACGATATGACCTAGGTGGAATATGGTGGAGGGGGCACCGACACGGCTAAGGAACGATCTCAAGGATCAACTTGTGTGTCTTAGGGTGCCCCCCTGCCCCGTGATATAAAGGAGCAGGGGAGGGCTGGCTGCCCCTAGAGGGCGCGCCAAGGGAGGGGAGTCCTCGCCCTAGTGGGAGTAGGACTCCCTTTCCTAGTCCAACTAGGAGGGGAAGGGGAAGGAAGGAGAGGGAGAGGAGAGGGAAGGGGGCCGCCTCCTTGTCCAATTCGACTCCTCATGGGCGCCACCTCCAAGCGCAGCCCTCTCTCTCCCTCATGGCCCATTAAGGCCCATTACTTCCCGGGGTTCCGGTAACCCCTCGACACTCCAGATTATCCAAACCACTCGAACCATTCCGATGTCCCAACATAGCTGTCCAATATATCAATCTTTACGCCTCGACCATTCCGAGACTCCTCGTCATGTCCGTGATCACATCCGGACTCAACTCCTTCGTACATCAAAATACACAAACTCATAATATAACCGCCATCGAAACCTTAAGCGTGCATGGACCCTACGGTTCGAGAACAATGTAGACATGACCGAGACACATCTCCGATCAATAACCAATAGCGGGACCTGGATGCCCATATTGGCTCCTACATATTCTACGAAGATCTTTATCGGTCGCACCGCATAACAACATACATTTGTTCCTTTGTCATCGGTATGTTACTTGCCCGAGATTCGATCGCTTGTATCCAATACCTAGTTCAATCTCAAGCATCGCAAGTCACTTTACTCGCTCCGTGATACATCATCTTGAAACTAACTCATTAGTTGTAATGCTTGCAAGGCTTAAGTGATGTGCATTACCGAGAGGGCCCAGAGATACCTCTCCGACAATCGGAGTGACAAATCCTAATCTCGAATACGCCAACCCAACATCCGCCTTTGGAGACACTTGTAGTACTCCTTTATAATCACCCAGCTTCACGCCAGTGACGCTTGGTAGTACCCAAAGTGTTCCTCCGCAAACGGAGTTGCATAATCTCATAGTTTTAGGGACATGTATAAGTCATGGATAAAAGCAATAGCAACATACTAAACGATCGGGTGCTAAGCTAATGGAATGGGTCATGTCAATCAGATCATTCAACTAATGATGTGACCTTGTTAATCAAATGACAACTCCTTTGTCTATGGTTAGGAAACTTAACCATCTTTGATTAACAAGCTAGTCAAGTAGAGGCATACTAGTGACACTCTGTTTGTCTATATATTCACACATGTATTATGTTTCCGGTTAGTACAATTCTAGCATGAATAATAAACATTTATCATGATATGAGGAAATAAATAATAACTTTATTATTGCCTCTAGGGCATATTGCCTTCACCCAGGGCCTCTACCTATAAATAGGACTAGCCACCCATAGGGTAGGGAGATCCAGATCTGCATCTGGAGACGGAGGAGATGGAGATCGGCATCTGGAGAGAGAGAGAGAGAGAGAGAGAGAGAGAGAGAGAGAGAGAGAGAGAGAGAGGCGACTGAACTCCCCCTAGCAGTTCATCGCTCCAGCCAAGAACAGACCCTCGCGAGGCTGTTCTTCCCTTGTACTATTCATCATCAGCCCCAGAGGCAATCCACACACCACACACTGGAGTAGGGTGTTACACCATAATGGTGGCCCGAACCAGTATAAACCTCGTGTCCTCTGTGTTGTTCTTCGTGTAGTTTTAGATCCTTGCGAGGCGACGAGACACGGGTAGGCGAGGTGTGATCTCCGTGGCGCACTCCCTGTAGTTCAAACCTTGAGGGTCTGCTGAACCCGAATCCGACATTTGGCGCGCCAGTAGGGGTGCGCCGAATCCGCCTTCCGTCGCCTCGTGTTTCGCCACCGTCGATCCATGTCGACGCCATCGAGCCAGCGCCAGCGTCCGGGCCGCTTTGCCACTCGCCGCCCAGACGACCCGTCGTGGCGCCCGTTGCCGTTCGATCAAGTGCCGTCAATGCCGCCACCGCCCGGCGGGAACGAGCAGCAAAAGGCCATCCTCGATCCTTTGGTGTGGCGAGAAGGCCGCACCGCCACCCCGTCGCTGACCCCAGCCGGTTCCTCGTCCCACGCCCGTCGTGCCCGTGCGGACGCGCACGTCGCGCTGCTCCTCGCGCGGGAACTCCTGCACTACCGTCCCGTCGACGACCTCTACGAAGAGTGGCTCGCCCGCATCACCGAGCTTGTCAGCACCGCTGGGGGCTCCCCTGCGCCATCCGTCTCGCTGCACTGCGCCCCGCCTTGTGCGGGCGACGAAGCTCCGGGGCGCCTCAGCCACCTCCCCCTCAAGAAGGCGCCTTGGCCCCAAGGCGCGTGGCCCCTGGGCGGCACCCACTCCGGCCGGCACCAACACAGCAGGAGAAGAGCTGCCAAGAGATCCCTCGCCCCCAAGAAGCCGCCCGTGTCCTCCCCGCACCAGCCCGACACGAACGCGCTCCTGCTCCAGTGCCTCAAGACCCCGTGCTGCACCTGGCGGCAGTGCACAGAGACTTCCAAGATCAAGCTCTCCGTCATCCAAGGCCTCCCGCGGCCACTGCAGGCTGTCGTGCCTTCACCGCCGAGCTGCGCAGCATGGCCTGGCCGGGCAAGTTCAAGCCGGACCTATCCCCATGCTATGATGGCACGGCTGACCCTGTGGAGTTCCTCCAGCTCTATGAGTTGGGCATCGAAGCCGCCAACGGGGACGAGAAGGTCATGGCGAACTGGTTCCCCATGGCGCTCAAGGACAGCGCCCGACTGCCTCGAACTCGCCCCTCGCACGATATCCTCCTAGGACGAGATGCGCACCGATTCATCGCCAACTTCCAAGGCACCCACGACCGCCCCGCCATGAGCGACTTGCGCCGCATCAAGCAAAGAGCCGGAGAGACCTTGCGGTTCATCCAACGCTTCAACAGCGCCGCCTTAAGATCCCCAAGGTGTCCGAGGAGGCCATCATCTCAAAGCCCGACGGCGTGACGTGACGTCAAGATGAAGGAGGAGCTCGCGATTCATGAGGACCTGTGCACCTCCCTGGAGCTGTTCAATCTGGCGACCAAGTGCGCTAGGGCTGAGGAAGGGCGCCTTTCCCTCCTTGAGCTACCAGCTGCTGACCCAGAAAAGAAGAAGCCCAAGGCCAAGGACGTGAAGCGCAAGGGGGCTGCCGTGCTTGCAGCAGAGCCGGACACCAAGCAAGGCAAGGATCAGCCTGAGTCATCCAAAGGCAGCCGATACTGCGTGTACCACGACATCCACACCCACAACACCAACGAATGCCAAGAGCTCAGGGCCGTGCAAGACGTGTGTGCCGGCCGACGCCCCGAGCGCAGCGACCGGGGCTATGGCCGAGGAGGAGGAAGAGGTGGAGGACAATGGGATGACCGTGGCCCTCGCCAAGGGTGGCATGACCAACCTCGCGAGGACCGCTGGCAGGACCAGCCTCGTGAGGAAGGTTGGAGGGACCCACCTCGCGAGGGGGGTTGGAGGGATCAGCCTCGCGAGGATCGCCCACAAGGCAACGCGGGCCTCCCTCCTCTTCCACCATAACCGAGGAGGAATGAAGACCATCATCGGGACGAGGGGGCTGGAGGCTTCCAGGAGCCGCGCGCAATCGCTTGCATCTTGGGCGGCGCTCAAGCCCCGGCCTCTCAGCGCATCTTCAAGCAGTTTGCTCGCGAAGTGAATGCAGTCCTCCCCAAGCTTGAGGCCACATGCCCTCTCAGGTGGTCAGCGTGCGCTATCATGTTCAGCTCAGCGGATTATCTCAAGTGCACGGCCACAACCGGAGTCCTCCCGATGCTTTGTTCTCCCATCATCAGCAATGTGCAAGTCACCAGGACCCTCATCGACGGCGGAACAGGGCTTAATGTCCTATCCGTCGAGATGTTCAACAATCTCCAAGTGCCCTACAATCAGCTGCAGCCGACCAAGCCTTTCTCAGGAGTCACTAATGGTTCCACGGTTCCGATAGGGCACGTCCGCCTTCCTGTTACCTTCGGGAAGCGCGACAACAACCGCAGCGAGCTCATTGACTTCGGCGTCGCTTACATTCGCCTGATGTACAATGCCATCCTCGGGTACCCAGCCCTGGCCGAGTTCATGGCCGTGACCCATCATGGCTACAATGTCCTCAAGATGCCAGGAAGCGGTGGAGTCATCACGGTGCCTTGTGAAGAGAGAGACGTTGTGTGTTCTCTCGAACGTGCTTTCCAAGCTGCATCAATTGAAGACCCAGATCACAGGAGCGGGAGGCTTCCTGAGGCTGATCCTAAGAAGAAGAAGACATCGCCTGTCCTGACCCCTCGGGAGGCAGGCCCCTCGGGGTCCGCGCCTGTTCAGGGGGCACCTCCTTCTGTCGCATAGGAAGGCGCGCCCGGCACCCTCCTCGAGCAAGGCTCAGGGGCTCTCTCCTGGAGGGCCATCGACTTTGCTAGGATCACGAGGGAGGTGCTCAGGCACCACTTGGAGGCATGCTTCAACGCACGTTTCCCTCAGGAAGAAGCAAGGCAAGGAGGGCCAAACCCTCGGGAGTTCGTCAGCGAGATCATTCAGGAGCTGCAGGAGTCAAGAGTCATGAGTGGCAGCCGCCGCTTACCCGCCGTTGCTCCCCATCCAGGCGAGGATGGTGGGCTGCGCGTCTGCATCGACATACCAGGACTCAACCGAGCCACCTCGCAGAGCGCCTGCCCTCACGCTGCGTGGACGCCGAGAAGGTCCACCCCACGCCTATGTTCGCATGCCTTACGGCTGCCGAACGCTGCTGCCGCGGCGCTGCCTCATGAGGAGCATCCCGAGGCTCAAGCGGTCGCACTCCGCAGTCCCCGGGCGGAGATGGAGATGGTCCACGAGGAGCCGCCAGGTGCCCCGGCCTCCCGAGGCTCCCAGGCCCGGGGCTCGTGGAAGATCGGCTTCCGCAGCGCATGCCGTCCGCTACTCCAGCATCCCTTCATCTTCAGCACCATCAGGTGACATCCTTCAAGTTTCATTTTCAGCTGGGAGCGCCCCCCCAGGGCTGCATCATTCCCAGGCCGCGTGGGTCCATCCCTGCGGCATGTATCCCTTTGGTTCATGTTTTTAGTTTACTTTATCGGGGGCGCCCCTCAGGCTGCATCATCCCCAAGTCGCTCGGGTCCGACCTAGCGGCGTTCGCCTCTTTCTACCCCTATCTAATTGGGTCTGCTCCTTCATGATTAACGTGCTTGACTTAATCGCCCGCTCGATTGGCACCAACTGATGGAGCTGCTCCCTCACGGCATGACGCTTGTGCATGGGTCCGTCCCTGCAACATCGACAAACCTGGATGGCTGAGCTCTGGCCGCGGCAACCCCGCAGGGCGCCACCTCACCAAGCCTTCAGTGCCTCGTCACCTTCCCAGAGCAACTAGCAGCTGGCCCGCAATTGTAACGACAAACCCTCGCTTTTCTCATGATGAACTCGCAGGATCGCTTTAAGGAGCAGCGTCAGGCGAGGCCTCCGCAGCGCCTCCTTCGCTCTCGTCCGCGCGAACCGTTTGCACGTTAAAGGGGGGGTACCTGAGCATCGCGACTCATGGACTCTTACTGGCTCTCCAGCCCTCACCCTCTAGCCTTGTCCACGGCATCGCGACCTGGCATACCAGCGACGGCTGAGCTTGCTCGAGGGCCGGGACCTGAGGACGTAGAGCACGAGGGGGAGCAAAGGCGAGAGGGAAGAGGCACGTGGGGACCTCGCCAGGTAACTCCCCAGCTATCGGTGCGCGGGCCAGGCACCGCACCAAGGAGTGGTTTCTGACCCCCGAGATAAGTCATCCTCCGGAAACACTAGCTATCGCAGCACCAACCTCGCACCAAATGCAGTTCCGTCTTCGCAACGTTGCACTCCTTTCTCACCGAACGATGGCTGCTTGAGCGCTACCTCCTGAGCATCACGAATCAGGGGCTCTTACTGGACCCTGGGCCGCTGACCTCCTGGCCTTGACCACGGCATCGCGACCTGGCATACCAGCGACAGCTGAAGACTGCCTTGGGACCGGGACCTGTCAGTGCAAAGCGTCAAGTCCTCGCGAGGATCGAAAGGAGGAACTAAGCTAAGACGGGACGAGCATCCCTCACCGCTTCACGATAAGGATCATATTAACAAATGGAACTACAAGCACCTTACAAACCCCCACAGGATGTGTTCTTCGATTCCTCGCAGGGAACAAAAGGAGCAAATCCTAAAGAGTGCTAACTACGCGCGCCTCCACAAGAGACGCCATCATCAACAGTGGGCCGTCAGCCACCGGCGCCAACCCCATACAGATCAGTGGCGACGGCGGCCTGACGAGCCCACCCTGCTCTGAGAGCGACGCAAGCTCGGGGGCTCGTAGCTATTGTCGCTCGTCTCAGGAGTCGTGAAGAGCTCGGCAGAGTCGCTGGATCCTCCGACACCTCCGCTGCCTGAGGAGCTGCTGGGGAAGTGATTGGCGAGCCTAGTCCTCGCCGCGGCAGGGCCCCGGTCGCCTTTCTCAGGGCAGCACTCCAGCCGGCGTCCCTCCGCGTCGAAGACCTTGAAGAACATCAGGGAGGCGCCATCATACTCGAGGTGGATTACGAGGGCGCCACCCGTCCTGCCGACCCGGGCGATCTCACCCCAGCCACGGGTCATGTAGACCCTGCCCGGAGCGACGACCTCGACGTCTGCTTCGGTCGCAAGGGTACTGCAGCCAGCATG
Source organism: Aegilops speltoides (assembly GCA_021437245.1). Lineage (NCBI taxonomy): Eukaryota > Viridiplantae > Streptophyta > Magnoliopsida > Poales > Poaceae > Aegilops > Aegilops speltoides. Next base: position 436,489,230 of record CM038147.1, on the reverse strand, counting down.
CTGCAGGCAAAGCTCGATAGGCCCCCTCGATGGGATCTCAAAGGCGAAGGAAGGAGGGAGGCGAATCCAGGACCGAGGAGGCATGGCGGCGTGAAGCACGAGCTCGCAAGAAGAGCCCTTGGCATGAACTCCAGGAGGAACAACGCGCACCGCCGTGATTTGCCGGCGGCGACGGCGCCTCTGGCGATGCCGCTCGGCGCCAGCGCCTTCAGGACCTTCGATCCGGGTGTACAAGGGCAATGGGAATCCCGGCGGTGGCCGCTTGAACCATGGCCTCGACACCTCCTGCCAAGCACCCCTTCCCCGTGGCAAGAGGCAGGCCGTTTCTTCGGAGGAAGCGGACAGACCCTTCGGGGCCTTCCCTTCCTTCGCGTAAAACCGACGGATCGGTGCCATTGGCGCAGGAAGGAGCAAGGACGAAGAGGAAGATGGAGAGTAGCAGGAGGAGATGGACTGGAAGGGCTTGTGCCGTTCCGTACATATAGCCGAGGGAGGCCAACCGTCGGCCTCCACGATCATAGGTAATCATGACCCGTTTTGCATGCAGGGACCTGTCAACTCGTGCAATTGTCGAGGCGTCATGGGAGAGCCAGGACGCCCACGTCCAATCAACCGCCACATGGCGCCCAAGGCCGCAGGCTATTGGGGCCTGCGGCGCTTCGCACTTGCCCCTTCGCTTCTCTGCTAAGCCAAGTCCAGGCGCGCCTTGGGCCCGAGGGCTACTGTGGGTGTTCTGGGAATGGGGTACCAGACTTGCTCGCTCGCGCTGCGGGCGTGGTTTCAAGGAATGGCCCAGTACGGCCCATCTTCTTCAACACATGCCCAAGACCCTCGTGAGGGGCCAAGCCTCGCGGGACGGACGACAGGAGGCTTCCTCGGGCACGGCCTCGTCAGGCTGGCTCGCGAGAAGGCGGAGAGATCAAGGTGGGGTACCTCGCGAGGTGCCCATAACGCAAGCCATGACGACCAAGGCCAGGCGGGCGCCAGGCGGGTGCCAGGCGGGCGCCGGCCTGCGCCGAGTCCTTGTTTCCTCTTTGGTGCAAAGGGGGCAAGCGCAGGCAAGAGTATCAAGCAAAGGCAACCATTTCGGTGCAACAAGACCAAGACCAGCAGGACGGCAAAACGGAGGTCATCGTGGAGCCCAAGCCATCATCATCGTCAGGGTCTTTGGCAGGCGAGGACCAACTTTAGTCAGGATAAGTGTACTAGATGTTCCCCTTCAAAATGGCCAATTGTTGGCGCCCTTCCCGGTCAATATTTGGGAAGAGGCCCAGGGCCTCTGCCTATAAATAGGACTAGCCACCCACAGGGTAGGGAGATCCAGATCCGCATCTGGAGACGGAGGAGATGGAGATCGGCATCTGGAGATAGAGAGAGAGAGAGGCGACTGAACTCCCCCTAGCAGTTCATCGCTCCAGCCAAGAACAGACCCTCGCGAGGCTGTTCTTCCCTTGTACTATTCATCATCAGCCCCAGAGGCAATCCACACACCACACACTGGAGTAGGGTGTTACACCACAATGGTGGCTCGAACCAGTATAAACCTCGTGTCCTCTGTGTTGTTCTTCGTGTAGTTTTAGATCCTTGCGAGGCGACGATACACGGGTATGCAGTAGGTGTGATCTTCGTGCGCACCCCAGAGTTCGAACCTTGAGGGTCTGCCGGAACCTGAAATCCGACAGTATGCTAGTGATTCTTGCATCGGAAACCTTCCTCGACTCCCCTACAGTAATAGTATCAATAAAACCATCCACATATTTACGATGTGGTTCATCTAACCTACCCTCAAAGGGTATTCTACAAACCGCGCAAAAATTATGTAATGACATTTCCTTAGCCTCATCATATAAATGAAAAGCTACTGAAGGCGGTGAATTCTTAGGATAATAGTAGAAGTTTTGCACAAAAGTATTGGTGAGTAAGAGATACTATTCAATCCGGTCATGGAGGAAGTCGGTGAGGCCGCATTATCAGCCAAAGAATAAAAGTCTTCATAAATCCCGGCTGCTCTCAAGAAATTATCACAAGGCCACTCACACAGCCTTACTTCCGCTACGCGAGGAAGATTATACTTGGCCTTTTCTTTCTCCTTAGCTTGTTTATCCTTGGATCATTGGCTAGAAGAGCCCCTCAAAAATCTCTTCATCATTTTCTTAAATTTTCTAAAAAATTTAGTAACTCAAAATAAAAGTGAATCAAACTAAACAAGATTGATAGCAACTACTCCCATAAGTGCCTAGAGCCTATATCATGCATTAGAATTACTTGGGACCTCATAAATTTGACATGCAAGCTCAAGAACAGGGTCACCTAGGCAGCAAAAATTTGCAATGAATAAAGCACTAGAACAAAAACTAATTGGACCATTGTAGGAGTCACATACCAAAGAACAATCTCCCAAAGCAGTTTTGTGAATGGAGCTTTGAGCAAGGAGATCAAAAATCGCAGCAAAATGAGCTAGAACTCGTGCTTGAGCTGGATGGGGATTTTTTTGGGAGGAAGATGGAGTGTGTGGGTGCAGGAATAAGTGGAGGGGGGCCACCGTGGACCCACGAGGCAGGGGGCGCGCCCTGCAGGAGTGGGTGCGCCCTAGACCCTCGTGGCCAGGTGCTTGCCCCCTGCTGTGTTCTCAATGCCTAAAATCCTCAAATGTTCCAGAAAAAATCATACTAAATTGGCAGGGCATTTGGAGAAAAATAATCGGGATATTTTTTTATTGCATGGATAATTCAGAAAACAGACAGATAATACTATTTTTGCTTTATTTATTCTAAATAATAGAAAGTAAAAGGAGGGTACAGAAGGTTGTGCCTTCTAGTTTCATCCATCTCATGATCATCAAAATGAATCCACTAACAAGGTTGATCAAGTCTTGTTAACAAACTCATTCCGAATAACATGGAACCGGAGAAATTTCGAATAACACTAGGTTACCTCAACGGGGATATGAACATCCCCAATAATAAGAATATCATTTTTTTCTCGATAGTAGGAAGAGGAAATTCAAAACCTCCGATAATGAGAGTTGGAATTTTTCCAATAGAATTGATGCTATGAACTTAAGGTTGTTTCTTTGGAAAGTGTACCGTATGCTCATTATCATTAACATGAAAAGTGACATTGCCTTTGTTGCAGTCAATAACAGCCCCTGCAGTATTCAAAAAGGGTCTACCAAGGATGATCGACATACTATCGTCCTCGGGAATATTAAGAATAACAAAGTCCGTTAAGATAGTGACATTTGCAACCACAACAGTCACATCCTCACAAATACCGGCAGGTATAGCAGTTGATTTATCGGACATTTGCAAAGATATTTCAGTAGGTGTCAACTTATTCAATTCAAGTCTACGATATAAAGAGAGAGGCATAACACTAACACCGGCTCCAAGATCACATAAAGCAGTTTTAACATAGTTTCTTTTAATGGAGCATGGTATAGTTGGTACTCCTGGATCTCCTAGTTTCTTTGGTACTTCACCCTTAAAAGTATAATTAGCAAGCATGGTGGAAATTTCAGCTTCCGATATCTTTCTTTTATTTGTAATGATATCCTTCATATATTTAGCATAAGGATTTACTTTAAGCATATCGGTTAAGCGCATACGTAAGAAGATAGGTCTAATCATTTCAGTAAAGCGCTCAAAATCCTCATCATCCTTTTTCTTGGATGGTTTACGGGAGGGGGGAAGGCATGGGTTTCTGAACCCATGGTTCTTTTTCTTTACCGTGCTTCCTAGCAACAAAGTCTCTTTTATCATAACGTTGATTCTTTGATTATGGGTTATCAAGATCAACAGTAGGTTCAATCTCTACATCATTATTATTGCTAGGTTGAGCATCAACATGAACATTATCATTAACATTATCACTAGGTTCATGTTCATCACCAGATTGTGTTTCAGCATCAGAAATAGAAGTATCATTGGGATTCTCAGGTGTGTCTACAATAGGTTCACTAGAAGCATGCAAAGTCCTATCATTTTTCTTTTTCTTCTTTTTAGAAGGACTAGGTGCATCTACATTGTTTCTCTGAGAATCTTGCTCAATTCTCTTAGGGTGGCCTTCAGGATACAAAGGTTCCTGAGTCATTCTACCAGTTCTAGTAGCCACTCTAACAGCAAAATCATGTTCATTATTTAATTCATCGAGCAAATCGCTTTGAGCTTTAAGTACTTGCTCTGCTTGAGTGGTGACCATGGAAGCATATTTGCTAATGAGTTTAAGTTCACTTTAACTCTATCCATATAGTAACTCAAGCATCCAATCATGTAAGCATTACTCTTTAATTCTCTACCAACATAAGCATTAAAACTTTCTTGTCTAGCCATAAAGTCATCAAATTCATCTAAACATTGGCTAGGAAACTTAGTAGACGGGATTTCAACTTTATCATATCTATAGAGAGAATTTACCTTTACTACATGTGTCGGGTTATCAAGACCATGTGTTTCTTCGGGCAGTATATTAAGACCATGTATTTCTTCAATAGGAGGTAAATTCTTAACATCTTCAGCTTTAATACCTTTTTCTTTCATAGATTTCTTTGCCTCTTGCATATCTTCAGGACTGAGAAATAGAACATCTCTCTTCTTCGGAGTTGGTTTAGGAGTTGGTTCAGGAATTGGCTCAGAAAGAGTCCAATTATTTTCATTAGTCAACATATTATTCAATAGCAATTCAGCTTGATCGACTGTTATTTCCCTGAAAACATAACCGACACAACTATCCAAGTGGTCCTTGGAAGCATCGGTTAGTCCATTATAAAAGATATCAAGTATTTCATTTTTCTTAAGAGGATGATCAGGCAAAGCATTAAGTAATCGGAGAAGCCTCCCCCAAGCTTGTGGGAGACTCTCTTCTTCAATTTGCACAAAATTGTATATTTCCTCAAGGCACCTTGTTTCTTATGAGCAGGAAATATTTAGCGAGAAGTAATAAATCATATCCCGGGACTATGCACACAACCGTAATCAAGAGAATTAAACCAAGTTTTAGCATCACCCTTTAATGAGAATGGAAATATCTTAAGGATATAATAATAGCGGGATTTCTCATCATTAGTGACAGGGTGGCTATATCATTTAACTTAGTAAGATGTGCCACAACAGTTTCAGATTCATTGCCATAAAAAGGATCAGATTCAACCAAAGTAATTATCTCAGGATCGACAGAGAATTCATAATCCTTATCAGTAACAAAGATAGGTGAAGTAGCAAAAGGAGGGTCATGTTTCATTCTAACATTTAGAGTTTTCTTTTTAAGTTTAGCTAATAACTTCTTAAGATCAGGTCTATCATTGCAAGCAAGAAAATCTCTACCAGTTTCTTCATCCATAACATAACCCTCTGGAACAACAGGCAATTCATACTTAGGGGGAGAACCTTCATCATCACTATCTTCAATAATATCATCTTCAATAAATTCATTCTCTCTAACCCTAGCAAGTTGTTCATCAAGATATTCACCTAATGGCACAGTAGTATCAAGCATAGAAGTAGTTTCATCATAAGTATCATGCATAGTAGAAGTGGCATCATCAATAACATGCGACATATCAGAATTCATAGCAGTAGCAGGTTTAGGTGTTGCAAGCTTACTCAAAACAGAAGGAGAATCTACTGCAGAGCTAGATGGCAGTTCCTTACCTCCCCTCGTAGTTGAGGGAAAAATCTTAGTTCTTTCGTATTGCAAGTTCCTCATAGTGATCAACAGATATAAATCCCAAGTGACTCAATGAATAGAGCTATGCTCCCCGGTAACGGCGCCAGAAAATAGTCTTGATAACCCACAAGTATAGGGGATCACAACAGTTTTCGAGGGTAGAGTATTCAACCCAAATTTATTGATTCGACACAAGGGGAACCAGAGAATATTCTCAAGTATTAGCAGTTGAGTTTCAATTCAACCACACCTGGATAACTTAGTATCTGCAGCAAAGTATTTAGTAGCAAAGTACTATGATAGTAATGGTAACAGTAGTAAAAGTAACGGTAGCAGTTTTGTAGTGATTGTAACAGTAGCAATGGTAAAGTAAATAAGCAAAGCACAATATGTGAAAAGCTCGTAGGCATTGGATCAGTGATGGATAATTATGTCGGATGCGATTCCTCATGTAATAGTTATAACATAGGGTGACACAGAACTAGCTCCAGTTCATCAATGTAATGTAGGCATGTATTCCGAATATAGTCATACGTGCTTATGGAAAAGAACTTGCATGACATCTTTTCTCCTACCCCCCCCCCCCCCCGTGGCAGCGGGATCCTAATGGAAACTAAGGGATATTAAGGCCTCCTTTTAATAGAGCACCGTACCAAAGCATTAGCACTTAGTGAATACATGAACTCCTTTAACTACGGTCATCACAGAGAAGTATCCCGGTTATTGTCACTTCGGGGTTGTCGGATCATAACACATAATAGGTGACTATAGACTTGCAAGATAGGATCAAGAACTCACATATATTCATGAAAACATAATAGGTTTAGATCTGAAATCATGGCACTCGGGCCCTAGTGACAAGCATTAAGCATAGCAAAGTCATAGCAACATCAATCTCAGAACATAGTGAATACTAGGGATCAAACCCTAACAAAACTAACTTGATTACATGGTAAATCTCATCCAACCCATCACCGTCCAGCAAGCCTACGATGGAATTACTCACGCACGGCGGTGAGCATCATGAAATTGGTGATGGAGGATGGTTGATGATGACGACGGCGACGAATCCCCCTCTCCGGAGCCCCGAGCGGACTCCAGATCATCCCTCCCGAGAGAGATTAGGGCTTGGCGGCGGCTTCGTATCGTAAAACGTGATGAAACTTTTTCTCTGATTTTTTCTCCGCGGTAGCAAATATATAGAGTTGGAGTTGAGGTCGTGATACGTCTCCGTCGTATCTATAATTTTTGATTGTTCCATGCCAATATTATTCAACATTTATATACTTTTTGGCAACTTTTTATACTATTTTTTGGGACTAACATATTGATCCAAAGGCTCAGCCGCCTTCTCGCCTATTGCATGTTTTTGTTTCGCAGAAACCCAATATCAAACGGAGTCCAAACGGGATAAAAACGGACGGAGATTTTTTTGGAATATTTATGATTTTTGGGAAGTAAAATCAACGCGAGACGGTGTCCGAGGTGGTCACGAGGTAGGGGCGCGCCCTACCCCCCAGGCGCGCCCCTGACCCTTGTGGTCCACCCGTAAGGCGGTTGATGCTCTTCTTTTGGCACAAGAAAGATAATTTTATGGGAAAGATCTGGGCGAAAGATTCACCCAAATCGGAGTTACGGATCTCCAGATATAAAGGAAACGGTGAAGGGGTAGAATCTGAGAGCGCAGAAACAGAGAGATAGATCCAATCTCGGAGGGGCTCTCGCCCCTCCCAAGCCATGGGAGCCATGGACCAGAGGGGAAACCCTCCTCCCATCTAGGGAGGAGGTCAAGGAAGAAGAAGAATAAGGGGGGCTCTCTCCCCCTTGCTTCCGATGGCGCCGGAACGCCGCCGGGGGCCATCATCATCACCGCGATCTTCACCAACACCTCCGCCATCTTCACCAACATCTCCATCACCTTCCCCCATCTATATCCAGCGGTCCACTCTCCCGCATCCCGCTGTACCCTCTACTTGAACATGGTGCTTTATGCTTCATATTATTTTCCAATGATGTGTTGCCATCCTATGATGTCTGAGTAGATTTTCGTTGTCCTATCGGTGATTGATGAATTGCTATGATTGGTTTGAGTTGCATGTTTTATTATTGGTGCTGTCCTATTGTGCCCTTCGTGTCGCGCAAGCGTGAGGGATTCATGCTGTAGGGTTTGCAATATGTTTATGATTTGCTTATGGTGGGTGGCGTGAGTGACAGAATCACAGACCCGAGTAAGTAGGTTGTTTACGTATGGGATAAAAGGGGACTTGATGCTTTAATGCTATGGTTGGGTTTTACCTTAATGAATCTTTAGTAGTTGCGGATGCTTGCTAGAGTTCCAATCATAAGTGCATATGATCCAAGTAGAGAAAGTATGTTAGCTTATGCCTCTCCCTCAAATAGAATTGCAATAGTGATTACCGGTCTAGTAACGTAGTCAATTGCTTAGGGACAATTCCACAACTCCTACCACCACTTTTCCACACTCGTTATATTTACTTTATTGCTTCTTTATCTAAACAACCCCTAGTTTATATTTACGTGTTCTTTACTTTCTTGTAAGCTTACCCAAAAACACCTACAAAGTACTTCTAGTTTCATACTTGTTCTAGGTAAAGCGAACGTCAAGCGTGTGTAGAGTCGTATCAGTGGCCGATAGGACTTGAGAGAGTATTTGTTCTACCTTTAGCTCCTCATTGGGTTCGACACTCTTACTTATAGAAAGAGGCTACAACTATCCCGTATACTTGCGGGTTATCAAGACCTTTTTCTGGCGCTGTTGCCGGGGAGTCATAGCGTGGGGTGAATATTCTGGTGTGTGCTTGTTTGCTTTATCACTAAGTAATTTTTATTTACTGTCCTTTGTTGTTTTCTATCTTTAGTCATTGGTAGGAAACGCAAAATACCAAAAAATTAGTTGTACCTGCTGAACCAATGGTTGAAGAACCACTCAAAATCTATCACACTGCTGAAGCTTATTCCTTGGATCATCTTCGATCCCTATGTGCTCGTGCTGAAACCCCAACTAGCTTAGTTGAGGGCAAATCTTTAGATGAGCATGCTTGTTATGTGCGACACCGTATATCTGAAAAAGGGAAACTATTATGGGGTCAAATTCAACATTTGCAATGCTATGCTTGGAATTTATGTGAAATATATGATGTTACTTGTTGTTCTAAAGACCCTAAGAAACACCTACCCTATCAATGCTTGTTTAGTGATAATGGAATTGTATCTTCGTATGCTAAAGGTGTTTATAGTTACTATGATATTCAAAAAATTGAAGAATTTGTTACTTTTAAGGGTGCTTATGAAATTGCTTCTTTGATTGAAACGTATGATGCTACTTTTCACAAATCTGAAAATTTTGCCATACTTGAATATTGCTATGAGAATTATGCTTCTAATGCCTATGTTAAACAATTTATTGAGGAAGTCTCAGCTGTCCAAGAAGAGACTAATATTTTGCAGGAAGCTATGGAAGAAGAAATTGATGAAATTGTGAGCTCATTGGATGAAAAAGATGATGAGGAGAGCGAAGAACAAAAGGAGGAAGAGCGGATTGATCACCCGTGCCCACCTTCTAATGAGAGTAACTCTTCAACTCATACATTGTTTAATTCCCCTTCGTGCTTACCGAAGGATGATTGCTATGATCCCGTTGATTCTCTTGAAATATCCCTTTTTGATGATGCTTGTTATGCTTGTGGCCAAGATGCCAATATGAATGATGCTTATGGAGATGAACTTGCTATAGTTCCTTATGTTATGAATGAAATTGTTGCTATTGCACCCACGCATGATAGTCCTATTATCTTTTTGAATTCTCCCGACTACACTATATCGGAGAAGCTTGCACTTATTAAGGATTATATTGATGGGTTGCCCTTTACTACTACACATGATGATTTTGATAAATATAATATGCATGTGCTTGCTGCTCCTACTTGCAATTATTATGAGAGAGGAACTATATCTCCACCTCTCTATGTTTCCCACACGATAGAATTGCAAGAAACTGCTTATACTATGCATTGGCCTTTACTATGTGTGCATGAATTGTTCTTTTATGACATGCCGATGCATAGGAAGAGTAGACTTCGTTGTTGCATGATATATGTTACTTTGTGCTCACTACTAAATTACAAATCATTGTTAGTTAAAATTGGCTTTGATATACCTTGGGATCCGGGTGGATTCACTACTTGAGCACTATATGCCTAGCTTAATGGTCTTAAAGAAAGCGCTGCCAGGGAGACAACCCGGAAGTTTTAGAGAGTCATTTATTTCTGTTGAGTGCTTTCATATAGTTTAAAAACAACAAAAATAAAGAGGGGAACCCAAAACTTTTCAAAAAGAGAAGTGAAACTGAGAGAGACGAGCATTGTGAAAGTGGGGGACGTCCTTGAACTTTGTTCATGCCCATGGGAACTTTGTGAATCTTAATTACAGAAACTTTTCAATAAAAATAAGTATCCCCTTGTACAATTCCATTGTATTATAAAAATAATGTGCTAAGGTTTGCCTTTAGGATGTTTACAATGCTTGTTGGTTTGTACGGTGCAGGACAGAAACTTTGGCTGTAGTGCGCGATTTTACATTTTTAACTGGAACGTCAAATGGTTCTGATTATTTTTGCACTGTCTTTCTATACAACTTGTTTATGTTTACTGATTTTGGTAGAATTTTTTGGGTACCATAGGTATGGTGGATGTTCAGATTACTACAGACTGTTCTGTTTTTGACAGATTCTGTTTTTGATGCATAGTTTGCTTGTTTTGATGAAACTATCAATTTATATCAGTGGATTAAGACATGAAAAATTTATATTACAGTAGACACATTGCAAAAACAAAATATGAATTGGTTTGCAACAGTACTTAGAGTGGTGATTTGCTTTATTATACTAACGGATCTTACCGAGTTTTCTGTTGAAGTTTTGTGTGGATGTAGTGTCTAATCGAGGATGTCTTGATATGAGGAAAAGGAAGAGAGGCAAGAGCTCAAGCTTGGGGATGCCCGGGGCACCCCAAGTAAATATTCAAGGAGACTCAAGCGTCTAAGCTTGGGGATGCTGGGGAGGCATCCCCTCTTTCTTCAACAAGTATCGTTATGTTTCGGATTCGTTTCGTTCATGCATTACGTGCAAGTCTTCGAGCGTCTTTTGCAATTAGGTTTTTATTTTTATTTTATGCACCACGCTGGCATGAGATAGTCCTTGGTTGATTTATAGAATGCTCATTGCACTTCACTTAAATCTTTTGAGTATGGCTTTATAGAATGCTTCATGTGCTTCACTTATATCATTTGAAGTTTGGATTGCCTGTTTCTCTTCACATAGAAAACTGCCATTTGTAGAATGCTCTTTTGCTTCACTTGTATTTGTTAGAGCGTGGGCATATCTTTTGTAGAAAGAATTAAACTCTCTTGCTTCACTTATATCTATTTAGAGAGATGACAGGAATTGGTCATTCACATGGTTAGTCATAAAATCCTACATAAACTTGTAGATCGCTGAATATGATATGTTTGATTCCTTGCAATAGTTTTGTGATATAAAGGTGGTGATATTAGAGTTATGCTAGTGGGTGATTGTGGATTAGTAGAAATACTTGTGTTGAGGTTTGTGATTCCCGTAGCATGCACGTATGGTGAACCGCTTTGTGATGAAGTTGGAGCACAATTTTATTTATTGATTGTCTTCCTTATGAGTGGCGGTCGGGGACGAGCGATGGTCTTTTCCTACCAATCTATCCTCCTAGGAGCATGCGCGTAGTACTTTGTTTTCAATGGCTTGTAGATTTTTGCAATAAGTATATGAGTTCTTTATGACTAATGTTGAGTCCATGGATTATACGCACTCTCACCCTTCCATCATTGCTAGCCTCTTCGATACCGTGCATTGCCCTTTCTCACCTCGAGAGTTGGTGCAAACTTCGCTGGTGCATCCAAACCCCATGATATGATATGCTCTGTCACACATAAGCCTCCTTATATCTTCCTCAAAACAGCCACCATACCTACCTATCATGGCATTTCCATAGCCATTCCGAGATAATATTGCCATGCAACTTCCATCATCATCATATACATGACTTGAGCATTCATTGTCATATTGCTTTGCATGATCGTAAGATAGCTAGCAGATGTTTTCATGGCTTGTCCATTTTTTTGATGTCATTGCTACGCTAGATCATTGCACATCCCGGTACACCGCCGGAAGCATTCATATAGAGTCATATCTTTGTTCTAGAAATTGAGTTGTAAGTAAATAAAAGTGTGATGATCATCATTATTAGAGCATTACCCCAGTGAGGAAAGGATGATGGAGACTATGATTCCCCCACAAGTCGGGATGAGACTCCGAACTTTATGAAAAATAAAAGAGGCCAAAGAAGCCCGAATAAAAAAAAGAGGCCAAAGAAGCCCAAATAAAAAAAGAGGCCAAAGTAGCCCACCAAAAAAATAAAAAAAAATAAAAAAATGAGAGAAAAAGAGAGAGGGGGCAATGTTACTATCCTTTAACCACACTTGTGCTTCAGAGTAGCACCATGTTCTTCATAGAGAGAGCCTCCTATGCTTTCACTTTCATATACTAGTGGGAATTTTCATTAAAGAACTTGGCTTGTATATTCCGATGATGGGCTTCCTCAAATGCCCGAGGTCTTCATGAGCAAGCAAGTTGGATGCACACCCACTTAGTTTCAGTTTGAACTTTCATACACTTATAGCTCTAGTGCATCAGTTGCATGGCAATCCCTACTCACTCACATTGATATCTATTGATGGGCATCTCCATAGCCCGTTGATACGCCTAGTCGATGTGAGACATTCTCCTTTTTGTCTTCTCCACATAACCTCCACCATCATATTCCATTCCACCTATAGTGCTATGTCCATGGCTCACGCTCATGTATTGCGTGAAAGTTGAAAAAGTTTGAGATTATTAAAGTATGAAACAATTGCTTGGCTTGTCATCGGGGTTGTGCATGATTAAATACTTTGTGTGATGAAGATAGAGCAATAGCCAGACTATATGATTTTGTAGGGATAACTTTCTTTGGCCATGTTGTTTTGAAAAGACACGATTGCTTTATTGGTATGCTCGAAGTATTATTGCTTTTATGTCAAATGATAGACTATTGCTTTGAATCACTCGTGTCTTAATATTCATGCCATGATTAGACATATGATCAAGATTATGCTAGGTAGCATTCCACATCAAAAAATATTTCTTTTTATCATTTACCTACTCGAGGACGAGCAGGAATTAAGCTTGGGGATGCTGATACGTCTCCCACGTATCTATAATTTTTGATTGTTCCATGCCAATATTATTCAACATTTATATACTTTGGCAACTTTTTATACTATTTTTTGGGACTAACATATTGATCCAGTGCCCAGTGCCAGTTCCTGTATGTTGCATGTTTTTTGTTTCGCAGAAACCCAATATCAAACGGAGTCCAAACGGGATAAAAACGGACGGAGATTTTTTGGAATATTTATGATTTTTGGGAAGTAAAATCAACGCGAGACGGTGTCCGAGGTGGTCACGAGGTAGGGGGCGCCTACCCCCCCAGCGCGCCCCTGACCCTCATGGTCCACCCGTAAGGCGGTTGATGCTCTGGGCAAAAGATTCACCCCAATCGGAGTTACGGATCTCCAGATATAAAGGAAACGGTGAAGGGGTAGAATCTGAGAACGCAGAAACAGAGAGATAGATCCAATCTCGGAGGGGCTCTCGCCCCTCCCAAGCCATGGGAGCCAAGGACCAGAGGGGAAACCCTCCTCCCATCTAGGGAGGAGGTCAAGGAAGAAGAAGAAGAAGGGGGGCTCTCTCCCCCTTGCTTCCGGTGGCGCCGGAACACCGCCGGGGGGCCATCATCATCACCGCGATCTTCACCAACACCTCCGCCATCTTCACCAACATCTCCATCACCTTCCCCCATCTATATCCAGCGGTCCACTCTCCCGCATCCTGCTGTACCCTCTACTTGAACATGGTGCTTTATGCTTCAAATTATTTTCCAATGATGTGTTGCCATCCTATGATGTCTGAGTAGATTTTCGTTGTCCTATCGGTGATTGATGAATTGCTATGATTGGTTTGAGTTGCATGTTTTATTATTGGTGTTGTCCTATTGTGCCCTCCATGTCGCGCAAGCGTGAGGGATTCCTGTTATATGGTTTGCAATATGTTTATGATTTGCTTATGGTGGGTGGCGTGAGTGACAGAAGCACAGACCCGAGTAAGTAGGTTGTTTACGTATGGGATAAAAGGGGACTTGATGCTTTAATGCTATGGTTGGGTTTTACCTTAATGAATCTTTAGTAGTTGCAGATGCTTGCTAGAGTTCCAATCATAAGTGCATATGATCCAAGTAGAGAAAGTATGTTAGCTTATGCCTCTCCCTCAAATAGAATTGCAATAGTGATTACCGGTCTAGTAACGTAGTCAATTCCTTAGGGAAAACTCCACAACTCCTACCACCACTTTTCCACACTTGTTATATTTACTTTATTGCTTCTTTATCTAAACAGCCCCTAGTTTATATTTACGTGTTCTTTACTTTCTTGCAAGCTTACCCAAAAACACCTACAAAGTACTTCTAGTTTCATACTTGTTCTAGGTAAAGCGAATGTCAAGCGTGCGTAGAGTCGTATCAGTGGCCGATAGGACTTGAGAGAGTATTTGTTCTACCCTTAGCTCCTCGTTGGGTTCGACACTCTTACTTATCGAAAGAGGCTACAACTATCCCGTATACTTGCGGGTTATCAGGTCGGTGGACATCTAGGGGGCCCACGAGGCAGGGGGCGCGCCCCCACCCTCGTGGACAGGGTGTGGGGCCTCTGGCCTTGATTCTTTCGCCAGTATTTTTATATTTTCCAAAAGTAATATCCGTGGATTTTCAGGTCATTCCGAGAACTTTTGTTTCTGCACAAAAATAACACTATGGTGGTTCTACTGAAAACAGCGTCAGTCCGGGTTAGTTTTATTCAAATCATGCAAGTTAGAGTCCAAAACAAGGGCAAAAGTGTTTGGAAAAGTTGATACGTTGGAGATGTATCAATCTCTAACTACCTTATATGTGTTGTAGGGAAACAATGGGAAGCACGAAGGTTACAATCGAGGTTTGCACATGCATGGTCCTTTGTCTAATAGCACATTATTATGCAATTGCAGGAACCATTCTAATATTTAGGTTTTTAACAATTTGGTCTTGCACATGTAGGTCCTGCTGTCAGAGGTTTTGACCCACTGTTTGACCCTTTTTGCATATGGGGCAATGAGTTGTCCATGAATATCAGTCAAGTCAAGAGACTCGGAAAGATTGTTAGGATAAAGAAATTAGCAACAAAAAATAACAAGATCTTTGTCTGCACAATGAAGAAGACATCAGTTCACTACAAGATGGTACTAACTATTATACCTTGGATTTTTTTTATTCCTTTGCCCCATTTCCAATATAGAGAAGATATTTATGCACATCCTTGTTTTCAGGCCTTTTCAAAGCAGTTCACTGATGATTACCTCTCAAACCATTTGTATGGTTAGGAGGCGAGGAAGGTATTCATGAAACACCCACGGTTCAATATTGAAGTGTTCCTGAAGAGGATGAAGGATGGACGGTCAATCATCCACAGGTACTGCCCTAAAGTTGCAAAGACCTTCAGCATCAATGAAGGCTCAATATTCGCCTTTCGCTTCAGCAGTTTTCAAGATGAGATTCATCTGTCTATGTGCCGTCTATGATGCTAATTTCAAAAGGTTATAGATGTTGCATGTGAAATTTGGTGCTAATGCAGTTGTGTAATGGGGTAGCTGAGTGCTGAAGCTATATGATGTTGTACTCTGATGTATTTCAATTATGGAATCCCGCTTCCTTAATATGAAAATAAAATATATTGTGTGCTTAATATGAAATGTCAATTAGATTAATAAACGATTATTAATAATAGGAAAATTAGCCTGCTAATGATTAATTATCCTGCTAATTTGGTTTTTCTATTGCAAACGATTATTGAGAAAACACCGTGGGTGATGACCTCAGGCAACGCACACAGTTTCTAGCAATAAACCGTGTTGGACCAACGAACAATCAGGCACGACATCCTCTTGAAAACTATTTGCGTTAGGCCACCTTACGCAAACGTTTACCACATAAAAAGTGTGTGTGATGCACAGCCTTTGCCACACAGTTTCTTCTACACACCGTGTGATGCATTCAATAATGCAAACTATCAAATTATTAATTTCT
This sequence comes from Aegilops speltoides, assembly GCA_021437245.1. NCBI lineage: Eukaryota > Viridiplantae > Streptophyta > Magnoliopsida > Poales > Poaceae > Aegilops > Aegilops speltoides. The sequence continues at coordinate 436,473,307 of CM038147.1, read as the reverse complement.
TCTGCAATGGCAACACTATCACAAATGATTTAATGGGGAAAATTGTGTGTGATGTACCTGCGAACGAAAACGTTTTCCTTGGAGTGACTGTGTGGGATGTATATACGAACGGAAACGTACTTCTTGGATTAACTGTGTGGGATGTACATACTAACACAAACGTATTCCTTGGATTGACTGTGTGGAATGTACATACGAACGGAAATGTTTAGCCGGGACTAACTGTATAGGATGTATAATTGTATTTTTTAGAACAACTATACGTATAATCGTATTTGATCACTCACCCATCGCACACGACCTCATTTTGCCGAGTGTGTGTGCTAGGAGGGCATATCCCCGACGGTTTCTAGGTCGTGTGGGAAGGACCCCCCTATCGCAATCAATCACTTGGCGACGGTTCGAAACACCGTCGCGGAAAGGGGTTAAAAACCATTTGTATAGAACCTCGATGTACCAATGCTTGCTTGTGCCTCCTACTGGATTGATACTCTGGTTCTTAACTGAGGGAAATACTTATCTATACTTTGCTGCATCACCCTTTCCTCTTCAAGGGAAAAATCAACGCAAGCTCAAGAAGTAGCAGTTATCACGGCACAATCCCTATCCCCGAGCTCCTCTGTTCGGTGTCGTCCTTTGTCTCTGCGATGAGCTTCTGAAGCACATCTGCTTAGGCATCGGCGCCTTCCACTGCCCCTCTACTCTTCCTCTATACGCCGCCATGGTGTGTTCCTTCTTTACTATTTTTTATGCCGTTCGTGCAACGTTTTTCGTGGCACTTGAGGCAGCCATACGTGCCATCGGCGTCCATCTCCGATTGTCTTTCTCCTGTGTCTGCCACCATGCCCTTGTAGCTGTAATGCGCATCCCTCCCTATTTCGTACATGAGATGCCTCTTCGTTCGACCCTCCCTTGATGGTGAAGGAGATTCGACGGAGACGATCGTGACCCTCCCATTTTGAAAATTTATGTTTCTATTTTCATAGTTCCTCTTTGTTTTCATGTTTCCTCTAGAAAAGCAGAAAGTTTCCACTCCATTTTCATCCCCACCGCCATCTTCATAGTGATCCTGGGTGACATCATGTAGCATACAATGTTTGTTTTGTAGCACATTTCTCTATAGTGGTATAAGAGTAATTCTATGAGTACATGCAGGTACAATTAGAGCATATGGTGAAATGTGGCATTGCACGTAAGTGCAGGGGTGATTAGATGGTTCTAATTACCAGACGTTCATGTTGTAACCCCTATAATCTTATGAGGTTTGATATTGACATCATGTTCGAGTTTTGTTGCAACGATCTGGCTTGCTAAGGCCCCCCATCCATAGCTAAGCTTCAGATACTTTGGACTCGTTCATAGTCATGAAAGATAAACTTTGTGAGAGCGGAGGGGCAATGTAGATAATGATATACACGAGGGTCAAGCGTAATGACAAAGTTTAGTATGGGGCTTGATATTGTTAATTAAGTCTCGTGTTTCATACACCTAGAAAGTTCAACTAATAACGTGAAGTGTCATGCTTATGGTTTGTAGGAAAGATAAAATTTTGCCAACTTAACCATAGCAGCCATAGTAATTAGCAAAGGGACTAGAAGCGTCTAACTCGTTTTTGCAGGAGGTTTGCATGTTATGTGTATAAGCCTTTGTTTCCTCAATATGTTTGTATGGTAAGCGACATGTTGTAATAATTTTATCTTGGCCTGCGAGCCATGATACAACATGATAGCTGGAGCCATATGATTGTCTTTTCTCTTATTTGTTAACCTACGTGTGAACCTGGGTGACTTTTAAGAAGACAATATTTTGCGACGGTGGACCTCGACGCAAAGGGTGGGCGCGGAGAAGGAGTTCTACGACGCCGGAAGAGGGATGAAGAAGATCACGGAGACGATGTGGACTACTTCATCAGAAAAGGGCTATACCACGTCACTATATTATAAACTGCCTGTGATGTTAATCCCTTTTCATGCACCTTGATTGCGCAATAGTCGTTATTAGGATGATCTCTCACTGAAAATATCAAGTTGATAGTGGTCATCCAATTGTAGCATCGTCCAAATACTAATTACTTCGGTACGTGTCGTGGAAAGGTCACGGCAGATGTCCTAGCAAAAGGACTTAGTCGTGGAGCCATCGCAACTAGGAAGCTTAAAGGGGTTAAAACGGGACAAAGGACATGGGAGTTATACTGGTTTGGCCCCTTGTGGTGAAGGTAATGGCTTAATCCAGTTTGAGGTGGGATTGCTTATGTCTCGATTACCAGGGAGCGAATCCGGTTGACCTAGCTTTCGATCTGATGTTACTTGTCCTGAACCGCCGTCGGGTCATCCCTTTATATACAGAGGTCGACGCCCAGCGGCTCACAGAGTCCCGGCTGGCTCATAAACAGTGTCCGGCTCGGTGACTATCTATTCCTGCCTTACAATACAAGTTATACACATATGGCGGTTTATCTCTACGGGCCTTAAGCCGCCTTTGGACCTTGGGCCCTTAACTAAACCGTTGTCTTCAAGTATCGTCTTGGGCTTCATATTACGAATTGCCATAGGTATAACCCGGCCCCTCTTGGGCGGGTCATACCTAATAGTTATATCCCCAACAGTACGCCACGTTGGCGCGTAGGCGCTCCCTTAGTTTTTAGGCAACACTCCCTCAGTGTGTGGCAGGCAAACCTTTTTTGAGAATCTTTGCTTTTCTTAGACACTCTCGCTAAGCTTTATTTATATCTCCAAAACGTTTATAGGTAAGAAAGTAGCTCTCCCGACTGGCCTAATCAAACATGGCGGCCAAAGCCAAGAGTCAAAGCATGCTTAGCAAGACCGTGAGCCTCAAAACTCGAGTTCATTGCAATACCTTACTAAGCACCTAGAATTGAACAAGACCTAATGTCTCTTCTGTCGAGATAGACCACACACATCGTGCCACTACACAATCAATAAGTGCATGTTTCCGGCTATCTTGTGTTGCGCAAAGTACGCAGACCCGTGTAGTGGACATGTTGCTATGATTTAATAGATCAGCTGTCAACAACGATTCATGGCATAATCTCCATAAGAAAACTCTCAGTTTTGAGTGAACTTTAATATTCCACAATGAGGACCAGTCCCTAGCCTCCCTTGTTGCAACAGATTGGCCCCCCAACATCCTCCATTGTAGCCTCTCTCCATAACTTCAACTTTAGCGCTCCCTGCTCCCTAGGGTTCTTCCGTATTCGCCCGCTCCCTAGGGTTCCTCCCTGCTCCTCCCCGCCGCCGCCGGCTGCAGGTCGCGAGCCTCTCGCTCCACCTCCCTTCCCCCTCCATCTCCCCCGCCCCGTCTGCTCGCCCCCCCCCTCCGGCGGGCAACGGGCCCCTGGCCCCTCTCCTCCACCCTCACCTCCCCGACCCTCTTCCCCCGCCGTCGCTGGTGTGGTTCGCCGGGCCATGCCCGCGCAGTGGTGGTGGCGATCCGTTCTTTCCCCACGAGTGCATGGGGAGGCGCGGGAGCCTCCTGATAGCGCGGTGCTGCTCGGCGACAGTGGATCCGGCGGCGGCGTGGCCCCTTGGGTGGCGCGATGCTGGGTGGCGAGGTGGCGTCAGCGCGGCTACTTGGCGGCGGGGCATCGCGGTGGCTGGCAGCGGGACATCGCGGTGGCTGGCGGAGGCGCCCTCCTGGCCCAGATCGAGGCACCTGGGCCCCATCTTGGTCTGGGCGGGTGATGTCTACTACACAACCTTCTTCTTGTAGACGTTGTTGGGCCTGCAAGTGCACAGGTTTGTAGGACAGTAGCAAATTTCCCTCAAGTGGATGACCTAAGGTTTATCAATCCGTAGGAGGCGTAGGATGAAGATGGTCTCTCTCAAACAACCCTGCAACCAAATAACAAAGATTCTCTTGTGTCCCCAACACACCCAATACAATGGTAAATTGTATAGGTGCACTAGTTCGGCGAAGAGATGGTGATACAAGTGCAATATGGATAGTAGATATAGGTATTTGTAATCTGAAAATATAAAAATAGCAAGGTAACTAATGATAAAAGTGAGCGTAAACGGTATTGCAATGATAGGAAACAAGGCCTAGGGTTCATACTTTCACTAGTGTAAGTTCTCTCAACAATAATAACATAGATAGATCATATAACAATCCCTCAACATGCAACAAAGAGTCACTCAAAGCCATTAATAGCGGAGAACAAACGTAGAGATTATGGTAGGGTACGAAACCACCTCAAAGTTATTCTTTCAGATTGATCTATTCAAGAGTTCATACTAGAATAACACCTTAAGACACAAATCAACCAAAACCCTAATGTCACCTAGATACTCCATTGTCACCTCAAGTATCCGTGGGCATGATTATACGATATGCGTCACACAATCTCAGATTCATCCAACCAACACAAAGTACTTCAAAGAGTGCCCCAAAGTTTCTACCGGAGAGTCAAGAAAACGTGTGCCAACCCCTATGCATAGGTTCATGGGCGGAACCCGCAAGTTGGTCACCAAAACATACATCAAGTGGCACGTGATATCCCATTGTCACCACAGATAAACACGGCAAGACATACATCAAGTGTTCTCAAACAAAAGACTCAATCCAATAAGATAACTTCAAGAGGGAAACTCAATTCATCACAAGAGAGTAGAGGGGGAGAAACATCATAAGATCCAACTATAATAGCAAAGCTCGCGATACATCAAGATCGTGCCATAGAGAGAACACGAGAGATCAAACACATAGCTATCGGTACATACCCTCAGCCCGAGGGTGAACTACTCCCTCCTTGTCATGGAGAGCGCCGGATGATGAAGATGGCCACCGGTGATGGGTTCCCCCCAGGTGGTGTCTTGAACGGACTCCCGAGAGGTTTTTGGTGGCTACAGAGGCTTGCGGCGGCGGAACTCCTGATCTATCTTGATATTCGATGTTTTTATGGTACGTAGGCTTATATAGGCGAAAGGAGTCGGTCGGGAGGGGCTCGAGGGGCCCACGAGACAGGGGCGCGCCCTACAGGGGGGCTCCTATCTCGTGGCTGCCTCGAGGATCTTCTGACATGAACTCCAAGTCTCCAAGATCATATTCTTCCAAAAAATCACGCTGCCGAAGGTTTCATTCCGTTTGGACTTCGTTTGATATTCCTTTTCTTCGAAATACTGAAACAGGCAATAAAACAACAATATGGGCCGGGCCTCTGGTTAATAGGGGTCTGTTTGGTTCCTTGGCAAGCCCTTGCCTTGCCCAGCCTTGCAAGGAAGCCAATTATTTGGTTCGTGGGCGATCGTACCTCGTTGCCTGTGGTTTCCAGCTTTTCCTTCCATCGAGCGGGCGAGCCAATTTGGCTAGCCTCCATCGGCAAGGCTAGCATCGCCCAGCAAAGCGAACAGGCAAGGAAACCAAACAGACCCTAGGTTAGTTCCAAAAGTAATATAAAAGTGTATAATAAAGCCCATGACCATTCAAAACAGATAGGATAATAGCATGAATGCTTCATAAATTATAGATACGTTGGAGACGTATCAGCATCCCAAGCTTAATTCTTACTCGTCCTCGAGTAGGGAAATGATAAAGAAAGAATTTATGAAGTGTGAATGCTAGAAGGTGCACAAGTTTGATCAATGATAATTTTAATCACCTTTTCTAGCATGATAATATGTCATAACAGTAGTTCATCTCATAAAACTTCTTACGATAAAGTAACAAGCAATTCACATGTCAAAGCATAGACCATAAACTTTCTTGAAAACTAGCAAACTTCATTCTCAGTCATCAAACAATTGCAATTCATCTTATTTGCATGAATAACAAACTCCACATACTCAACTATCATATAGTCTTCTACAATTGCTAACACTCACGCAATAATTATGGTTATGGAGTTTCAATCGAACACTGAGAAAGATAGGGGCTTATAGTGTTGCCTCCCAACGTATTCACCTTTGGGTGATGTCAACAATAATAGTTCATGCTAACTTACATCCAATTGGATATATATATCAGGATCACCCCAACACAAAGTGCTTGCCAAAGGATAAAATGAAAAAGGGAAAGGTGAAGATCACCTTGACTCTTGCATAAAGTAAAAGACATAAAGTAAAAGATAGGCCCTTCGCAGAGTGAAGCAGAGGTTGTCATGCGCTTTTAGGGTTGGATGCACAAAATCTTAATGCGAATGAACGTCACTTTATATTGCCACTTGTATATGGACCTTTATTATGCAGTCCGTCGCTTTTATTGCTTCCATAACAAGAGATCGTATAAAGCTATTTTCTTCACACCAAAAGATCATACATATTTAGAGAGCAATTTTTATTGCTTGCACCGATGACAACTTACTTGAAGGATCTTACTCAATCCATAGGTAGGTATGGTGGACTCTCATGGCAAAACTGGGTTTAAGGATATTTGGAAGCACAAGTAGTATCTCTACTTGGTGCAAGGAATTTTGGCTAGCATGAGGGGGAAAGGCAAGCTCAACATGTTTGAATGATCCATGACAATATACATTAACTGAGATGTCGGAAAACATAAACCATTACGTCGTCGTCCTTGTCCAACATCAACTCTTTAGCATGTCATACTTAATGAGTGCTCCCAATTATAAAAGATGTCTAGGATAGTATATTTATATGTGAAATCTCTCTTCCTTCAATATTCTTTCATGAATTGTTCAAATGACCAATACAATGCTTGCTAACCTTCAATAAATTTACAACCTCTTCTTCTTAGATGTGAAGTCATTACTCCCCATGGGAAAAGCAAATGAAACATATATAATTTCAGATTTATGACAATCAACTCATTCAACAATTTACTCATAGGATATAAGAGAAGCACACGAGTAAATGAAAAACTACTCCAAAAAGATATAAGTGAAGATCAATGAGTAGCTAAATAACTATGTGAAGACTCTCCCTCATTTAAGAATTTCAGATCTTGGTATTGTATTCAAACAGTAAGCAAAACAAAATAAAAAGACAATGACGCTCCAAGCAAAACACATATCATGTGGTGAATAAAAATATAGCTCCAAGTAAAGTTACCGATGAACGAAGACAAAAGAGGGGATGCCATCCGGGACATCCCCAAGCTTAGGCTCTTGGTTGTCCTTGAATATTACCTTGGGGTGCCTTGGGCATCCCAAGCTTAGGCTCTTGCCACTCCTTATTCCATAGTCCATCGAATCTTTACCCAAAACTTGAAAACTCCACAACACAAAACTCAACAGAAAACTCCTAAGCTCCGTTAGTATAAGAAAATAAAACCACCACTTAGGTACTGTAATGAACTCATTCTAAATTCATATTGGTGTAATATATACTGTACTCCCAACTTATCTATGGTTCATACCCTCCAATACTACTCATAGATTCATCAAAATAAGCAAACAACACATAGAAAACAGAATCTGTCAAAAACAGGACAGTCTGTAGTAATCTGTATCAAACGTATACTTCTGGAACTCCAAAAATTCTACCAAATTAGAAAGTCCTAAGTAATTTGTGTACCAATCCAGAGCAAAAAGAATCAGATCATAATCACGTTTATGTGAATTAATAAAACTAATTTACTGGATGCAAAAGTTTCTGATTTTCAGCAGGATCAACACAACTATCACTGTAAGCTATCCTAAAGGTCTTACTTGGCACTTTATTGAAATAAAAGCTGTAAAACATGATTACTACAGTAGCATAATCATGTGGACACACAAAAACAGTAAGGGTAAATATTGGGTTGTGTCCCAACAAGCGCTTTTCTTTGATGCCTTTCTAGCTAGGCATGATGATGACAATGATGCTCACCTAAAAGATAAGAATTGAAACATAACGAGAGCATCATGAAGCATATGACTAGCACATTTAAGTCTAACCCTCTTCCTATGCATAGGGATTTTGTGATCAAACAACTTATGGGAACAATAATCAACTAGCATAGGAAGGTAAAACAAGCATAACTTCAAAAAATTTAACACATAGAGAGGAAACTTGACATTATTGGAATTCCTACAAGCATATATTCCTCCCTCATAATAATTTTCAGTAGCATCATGAATGAATTCAACAATATAACCATCACCTAAAGCATTCTTTTCATGATCTACAAGCATAGAAAATTTACTACTCTCCACATAAGCAAAATTCTTCTCATTCGGAATAACGGAAGTATCATAAAAGACTTGAACACTAAAAATTGTTTCCACATTAAAAGAGTAATGTTCAGAAAAAGGGTAATCATAATCATGACAAGATTTGTAAATATAATCATCACTACTTTTTATAGCATAAGTTTCCTCACAATAATCATCATAAGTAGCAACTTCATTCTCATAATCAATTGGAACCTCTTCCGAAATAGTGGAATCATCACTAAATAAAGTTGACACTCTTCCAAATCCAATTTCATATTCATCACAATAAGATTCAACATCTTCCAAAATAGTGGGATCACTACTTCCTAAAGTTGACACTCTTCCAAACCCACTTTCATCAATATAACCATCATAAATAGGAGGCATGCTATCATCACAACAACTTTGCATATCAAAACTTGGGATGCTAAAAATATCATCTTCATAAAACATAGCATCCCCAAGCTTGGGACAAACATTAATTTCAGCAAATATATTCTCAAATATTTCGTCCTCATCAAACATAGCTTCCCCAAGCTTGGGCCTTTTCATATCATAAGCATAATCACTCTCATCATTAATAGTATGGATAGCACCAATAGTATAGCAATTATCATCATCATAATGAGTAGTAGGGGCAACATCATTTGGCAGGGATACCTTTTTACCTTTTTTGCCCCTTCTTTTCCTTTTCTTTTTCACATTATGTGTGGGTTCAACCTTCCTCTTTGAGCTCCTTCTTGACGATATTGGTTGAATAGAAAGCTCCCCTCGTTACCTGATTCATCATAAGAAATAATAGGAGGATATTGGGAAGTCTCTTCCCTTTCATTAGTATTCTCATCATCTTCTATTTGCTTTCTTTTCTTTAGGTAATTGGCAATATAAGGATTTTCAATGCAATTCTCCGCACAAAACATATAAATATTTTCTAGATCAATATCAAGGAAATGCTTAAGATTAAATTCTAGAATAGGCTTAGTTAAACGTTTCATCTCTTCATAACCCAAAAGCAAACTAAGTTCATTATAAAGTGCAAGGGAAATCAACTCATCACAATTTTTGGACACGATTCGGTCATGAAACAATTTGCATTGGAGATGTAAATGACCACGTTCATTCAAAGTTCACAAGTACGACAAAGGAATTTTAAATTTTCAGCACTCACATCTAGCCTTTCTTGCAACCATTTAGTTTCTAAATGCTTATGCCTCTTGCAATATATATCTTCTCTATTTGGTGCATTCATGCAAACATGCACTCCACAAAAGTTGACATGCTCATAAGATATATTTTCATCATGACTAGAGCAATCATCATTAGTACTATGGATATTCAAGGAGTTTATACTAACAACATTACAATCATGCTCATCATTAAAAGATTTAGTACCAAGCATTTTAATGCACTCCTCTTGTAGCACTTGAGCACAATTTTCCCTTCTATCAAACTCACGAAAGATATTAAAAAGACGAAGCGTATGAGACAAACTTAACTCCATTTTTTTGTAGTTTTCTTTTATAAACTAAACTAGTGATAAAATAAGAAACAAAAAGATTCGATTGCAAGATCTAAAGATATACCTTCAAGCACTCACCTCCCCGGTAACGACGCCAGAAAAGAGCTTGATGTCTACTACACAACCTTCTTCTTGTAGACGTTGTTGGGCCCGTAAGTGCATAGGTTTGTAGGACAGTAGCAAATTTCCCTCAAGTGGATGACCTAAGGTTTATCAATCTGTAGGAGGCGTAGGATGAAGATGGTCTCTCTCAAGCAACCCTGCAACCAAATAACAAAGAGTCTCTTGTGTCCCCAACACACCCAATACAATGGTAAATTGTATAGGTGCACTAGTTCGGCGAAGAGATGGTGATACAAGTGCAATATGGATAGTAGATATAGGTATTTGTAATCTGAAAATATAAAAACAGCAAGGTAACTAATGATAAAAGTGAGCGTAAACGGTATTGCGATGATAGGAAACAAGGCCTAGGGTTCATACTTTCACTAGTGTAAGTTCTCTCAACAATAATAACATAGATAGATCATATAACAATCCATCAACATGCAACAAAGAGTCACTCCAAAGCCACTAATAGCAAAGAACAAACATAGAGATTATGGTAGGGTACGAAACCACCTCAAAGTTATTCTTTCGGATCGATCTATTCAAGAGTTCATACTAGAATAACACCTTAAGACACAAATCAACCAAAACCCTAATGTCACCTAGATACTCCATTGTCACCTCAAGTATCCATGGGCATGATTATACGATATGCGTCACACAATCTTAGATTCATCCAACCAACACAAAGTACTTCAAAGAGTGCCCCAAAGTTTCTACCGGAGAGTCAAGAAAACATGTGCCAACCCCTATGCATAAGTTCATGGGCGGAACCCGCAAGTTGGTCACCAAAACATACATCAAGTGGCACGTGATATCCCATTGTCACCACAGATAAACACGGCAAGACATACATCAAGTGTTCTCAAACAAAAGACTCAATCCAATAAGATAACTTCAAGAGGGAAACTCAATTCATCACAAGAGAGTGGAGGAGGAGAAACATCATAAGATCCAACTATAATAGCAAAGCTCGCGATACATCAAGATCGTGCCATAGAGAGAACACGAGAGAGAGAGAGAGATCAAACACATAGCTATTGGTACATACCCTCAGTCCCGAGGATGAACTACTCCCTCCTCGTCATGGAGAGCACCGGGATGATGAAGATGGCCACCGGTGATGGGTTCCCCCAAAGGTGGTGCTTGAACGGACTCGAGAGGTTTTGGTGGCTACTGAGACTTGCGGCGGAACTCTCGATCTATCTTGATATTCGATGTTTTTAGGGCGTGAGGCTTATATAGGCGAAAGAAGTCGGTCGGGAGGTGCTCGAGGGCCCACGAGACGGGGCGCGCCTATAGGGGGCGCCCTCCTATCTCGTGGCTGCCTCGAGGATCTTCTGACCTGAACTCCAAGTCTCCAGGATCATTATCTTCCAAAAAATCACGCTGCCGAAGGTTTCATTCTGTTTGGACTTCGTTTGATATTCCTTTTCTTCGAAATACTGAAACAGGCAATAAAACAGCAATATGGGCTGGGCCTCTGGTTAATAAGTTAGTCCCAAAAGTAATATAAAAGTGTATAATAAAGCCCATATCATTCAAAACAGATAGGATAATAGCATGAATGCTTCATAAATTATAGATACATTGGAGACGTATCAGCGGGCCTGGCCGGGGCTCGTCTGCGGCGTCTCCGGCGGACGGCGGGGCGACTCGTGCGGGGAGTGGCGGCGACGACGACTCGTTTACTGCAACGCGGCGACGGGGGCTTGACGAGCCCGTTTCCGGCTCGACCGGGAACATCTGGGCCTTCGGCGCGGGGGCGAGACATGGCTTTGGGGGGAGCTGGAGCTGGCACGAGCGCCGGTCGTGGCCATGGGCCACTTCTCCACCTCCCCTTCCCCCAGGTTGATTGGGTCACGGGTGCCTGGTTTGCCCCTGTTGCTACGTCCGACCGGTTCCTGCCATGGGCGATGGAGGTTGTCCCCTCCCGCGTGGCTGCTGGTGCTGCCGCTCCTCATTCTTGGTTACCTCCTCTGTTCCTGCCGGTCTCGCTTCGTTTGCCACGGTGAGACGACGATGGGAACTGCACGGCCGTGGTGGTGCATGTTGGTGGGCGGCGTGTTTGGTGGCGCGCGATGGATCGTCTGGGGTCATGGGTGGTTGGTGGTCAGGAAAAATCCTTGTCGGCTTGTCCGGCACCGACGCGGTGACGCCTGTGGGCGCCGCCATGCCTTCCTGAAGGGCGTCGGGTTTACCCCTTCCCCTGCACCCCTCTGTGTACCGGGGGAAACCCAAGGACTTGTCCGGGCTGCAGCGTCGTCGGCGTCGCGATCCTTCTTGAAGGTGTTGCTTGGTATGCGGCGGTTCGGAGTGCTTGGAGTGTGGTGGAATTCTCCGGTGGGCGCAACTGTTGCGGGTCTCCTTCGTTTTCGTTGATCCGTTGCTGTTCGCATTGTTTTTTTTTTCTGTTTTCTCTTTCTTTTTTTTGGACGTGACTGTGCTGCTTCCGCCCCAACATCTATGGTTGACTGTATCGGTGATGGTTGCTTTGTAATACAAAGCGGGGGAATCCCTTTTTCTAATAAAAAACTTCAACTTCGCATTGCCGAAAAAGACACCTTCCAACTTCAGCAGAAAACGGCGGGCCATTTTGATCGCACCGTGCTGGATCGAAGCCTTGTGTAGCCCATCGCGCACGGAATCCCGGCCCACCAAAATTCCATCACAGAAACCGAAAGGCCGAAAGGAAACAATAAAATCCCATGACCGATCCCTCACATACGCACTCTCTCTCTCTCTGCCGTTTCCTCTTCGACCACTCCTCCACTTCCACCGTTCTCTTCCAGCCCTCCTCTCTAGCCGGAACTCGGGGGGCGCCGCCACGACCGTTCACTTCCGGGCTACGATCTCGGCCGCCGCTGCGCCTGCCACCGTCACACAAGCCGACCGTCGCCGCCGGCTGCCTTACCCAGGCCTCGGGGTCCTAAACCGTACACAGATCCCTCTTGAAATGGCGATCCAAGAGAAGCCCATCACGCCATCGCCGTCTCCTCCGGCGCCGCCCCAACCACCGCCGCCCGAGGGAGTCCCCCGCATCCGCGGGTTCGGCGGAGGTGCGGGGGGCGGAGGGTACCCTAACCCTCCGGACGCCGCGCTGCCCGACGCGGCTACGCTGCGGGACCAGTGGCGGTTCGCGGTGCGCCAGTACAGCCGGTGGTACTCCCAAGCCTGGGGCACCGCCATCCTCGCGGGCGGCGCCTTCTTCGCCCTGGGCTGGCTCGTGAAGGGTTCCAACCCCCTTCCCTCCCGCGCCGATCCCCGTCCCCCCAGCGGGGCCAGCGCGGACGAGGATAAAAAGTGACCGGTGAGATCTCACGATACTTGTCTGATTGACTCCTCGATTTTCTTAAGAAAGAGTTCAAGCTCTTAACTGCTGGTAGATATTGTGTATGCGAAGTTGACGCTGGAATGAGACATGATTGAACCGGTAAAGAGCAAAATTTGTGCAGGGTTTGGGTGTTTGGTTGTGTAAAACCGTAGAAGAGAAGTGTAGGGTGCTAGTTCTTACCTAACAGTGTAACTTCGAAAAAGAATCCTATTTGCAGAAACTTCAGTATTTTCTTTAGAATTAATTCTGTTTCTGTAGAGATTATGGCATATTAAAACCTTTCTTCAGATTAAACATAAAGAAACAACTCATTATTCAGACATTTAAAGTATTATTTATTGAATAATTTCAGCAAATAGTTTAAGCGATGAAAAGGATATCTGATAAAACATGCAAGTGTGATATTAAATGAAATAGTTATTTGAATCCTCAAATTTAATTGGAAATATTTGTTTCAATGTATTGAGTTGTTGATGATTGGAAGGGCGAACATCAGGAGTCATTTGACAAGTATGTTCGGAACATTTAGCTGCCAGTACCTTGTGTTCAACCAGCAACTTCGATTCTTGAACTTAATTATTTCGAGTATTAAATTAAAGTACATTTGAACTTCCAGTTAATTTGAGCATCTGAAAGCTTCAAAGGGAGGTGCTGTAATTGAATCATGAGGTTTGGAGGTGTGAGTATAGTCAAAGCAATAGTGATAGATTGTTTAATGTGGCCTCTTGGTTATATACCTAGTTAGGATTTTTTCTACAGCATTTATTATTTTCAGTAGATATTCTGGTTTATCATGTAGCTTTGTTATACCATGGTGTTTTTCTCTGTTCTTGAGCATTAATGTATCACTAATTACACAAAGCACCATCTATCTCATCATCCTGAAGCAAATGAGAAAGAATACCTAACGTAGTACATAGTGCACTGTGTGCCTTAGTTTTCCTGTTATTCTCACAGCTAAATATTTGCAAATATGCATCTCATAGGCAAGGCCAGGATGAAAAGCATTTTAGTATATGTAATGTGGAAATAATTCAGTATGGCATGAGGTTTTTATTGTTGGTTTGACTTATGACAAGGGAAGCAATTTCAACTAATAGTGAATTATACTAACTTGACAAAACTATCAGATAGACTAGATTGTCTAGCACAGAACAGGTAGTAGTTAACATTTTAGTTTATCATGTGAAACTATGTGAGGCTAAAAAACAATTGTAGTACAACACCAAAGGTGCACACTAGCACTTCACTTCCTTTTGTTCTCTTCCTTAAGAGTTTATGCATGGCTAACATCACAAAATATTATCTCATCTTTCCAGATTGTCATTAAATCTGAAGATGGGAAATGATACTTTGTCTAGGTAGTATATTATACTAATGCTTAAGAACACAAAGATACACCATTGTATAACAAGCTTCGAGATACATTTGAGTTAAAATCACTCTCTATTTGATTTTGTAAGACGTCTAGTATTTCAGGATTTAATTTTGGCTGACAATTAGATTAACGAAATGTTGTTTATTCGACAAAGAAATGGTATCATTGGGTTCATACAAAAGCGTTTTCCAATGATATTACCTTTTTTGTCATGTAAACCATGTTTTATTGATCTAATTTTTGGTCAAACTTAAATCTTGTGATGCATGGCGTCCGCATAAAGAAATGGAGGGAGTGAAAAACAAGTAACTAATTTTGTTGTTTTTCAAACAAATCCTGATATTTTTCTGGTTCCTTACAAACAAAATATAAGAGTTTATGCATGGTTAACATCACATATTATCTGTCATTCCAATTGTCATTAAATCAGAAGATGAGAGATGATACTTTGTGTGGTTAGTAATATACTAATGCGTAAGAACAGAACGATACACCGTGGTATAACAGGCTATGAATTACTTTTGTATATCAAGTGAAAAAGACTCACTCGGTTTTCTTTTTGTGAGATATTTAGCATTTCATGATTCAAGTTTGGCTGACAATTAGATTAATGAAATGTCGTTTATTTGACAAAGAAAATTATATCATTGGGTTCGCACTTAAGCGTTTTCCAATGGTATTTTCTCTTTGTCATATAACCCACGTTTTATTGATCTAATTGTTGGTCAAACTTGAATCTTGTGATGCATGACATCTTGCATAAAGAAAGGAGTGGAAAATAACCAACTAGGTTTGCGACTCAAAAACAAATCCTGATAGTTTCTTATTTTCATTACTGATAAGAAATATTAATCCATTTTCTTTACACGTAAAAAGTATTAATTCATTGCTCTAAATGTTTAGTTGAGGTAACAAGATAATAAAGCATATATGTAAGACATTACTTCGTTTATTAACTTGAAGCCAGGTAGAGGAGAATCAATTTCTGAGCGAAGTTATTTCTTATCTATTCACCTATGCTACTTACCGAACTAACTGTCTACACTATTTGAATCAGTCATTTTATCAATGGACATGTAGAAACTCTATAACTGTGAAACTTTAACACTAAATGAGAAGAGCACATAAACTAGACACTAGAATAAGTTATTTACATACTACATTTACAATTACACGGACTTCATACTAAAAGTTAGTCATGTGGTTAACTGCAAAAATATTTCATTCTATAAGTCAGTAACCAAGTAAATTCAAAAGGTCAGCTCCTTGCTCGGAGCTCTCATACCTAGTTGCCCTGGTTTCTCTGAACTACACTTCAAGAGGTAACACTATCAGCCAAGGAATTAACCAAACAAATTATGCCAAAGTTAAAAGACTTTGCTATAACATGCAAAAACACTGGGAATTATTTTAATTTTGGTATGTTTTCTTTAACATTGACTGCTTGACCTTAATATAAAAAAGGAAACAACCTATCTGTAGACAGCAAGAGTATGTAGATATTGAACTGTTGTCTTCACACAGCTATGTTTTTCCCCATGGATGTGTGGGATCTGCGTAGGATGGTCAAAATTTGTCCGTACCATGATTAATGATGTTTATATTTAAATCTGCTAATTTAATTGTAAATATTGGTTTCAATTTATTGAGTTGTTTATGGTTGGAATGATGCACATAAGGAGTTGTTTGATAAGTACCTTCGGAATGTTTAGCTGCCAGAACATCATGTTCAACCATGAACTCGGTTTCTTGAACTTAATTATTTTGAGTATTAAATGAAAAAAAATTCAACTTCCAGTTAGAGGTGCTGTAATTGAATCTTGAGTTGTGCTGTGAGGTTTGGAGGGGTTAGTATAGTCAAAGCAATGGTGATACATTATTTAATGACCTCTTGGTTATGTACCTAGTTAATATTTTGTCTAGAATGTTTATTATTTTCAGTAGATATTCTGGTTAATCATGTAGCTTTGTTATACAATGGTGTTTTTTTTTTCTGTTCTTGAGCATTAGTGTACCAATAAGTATACAAAGTACTGTCTATTTGAGAAAAAAAATACCTTGTTTCTATTCTTTAGAAAGAGAATAACATAGTACATAGTGCACTGCATACCTTAGCTTTCCTGTTATTCTCACAGGTATCCATACTATGACAAATTTGTGTGGTTAGTAATATACTATTGCGTAATGTGTGAATGAGAAAATAATTCATTAAGCTGTGATGCTTTTATTCTAGGTGAGACTTATTGCCAGCGATGCAATTCTAATAACTTTGTCTAGCACAGGACAGTTAGTAGTTAACATTTTAGTTTATTATGTGAAAGTATTTGAGGCAAAAAATAATAATTATCGAACAACAACAAAGGTGCACACTAGCACTTTGCTTTTTTTTTTCTCTTCCTTACGAGTTTATGCATGGCTAACATTACAAAATATTATCTCTCATCTTTCAGATTGTCATTAACTCTGAAGATGGGAGAGGATACTTTGTGCAGTTAGTATTATACCAATGCTTAAGAACACAGAGATACACCATGGTATAACAAGCTTCGAGATACATTTGAGTTAAAAACACTATTTAATTTTGTAAAGCGTCTAGTATTTCAGGATTTAAGTTTGGCTGACAATTAGATTAATGAAATGTTGTTTGTTTGACAAAGAAATGGTATCATTGGGTTCATACTCAAGCGTTTTCTAATGATATTACCTTTTTTGTCATGTAAATCATGTTTTATTGATTTAATTGTTGGTCAAACTTAAAACTTGTGGTGCATGGCGTCCGCATAAAGAACTGGAGGGAGTGAAAAACAACAAACTAGTTATTTGTGTGGTTATGCATGGTTTAACATCACAAAATATTATCTCTCATATTTCCAAATCATCATTAAATCTGAAGAGGTAACAGTATATTAGCCAAGGTATTAACCCAAACCAAATTATGTCAAAGCTAAAAGACTTTGCTATGACATAGAAAAACACTGGGAATTATTTAATTTAGATATGTTCTTTTAACATTGACTGCTTGACCTTTAACATAAAGAAGGAAATGAGCTATATCTATAGACAGCAAGAGTATGTAGATATTGAACTGCTGTCTTCACACACCTATGTTTTTCCCCATGGATGTGTCAGATTTTTGTAGGATGTTCAAAATTGGTCCACAGCATGATTAATGATGTATTTATCTTTTGTATTTTCTCACATACTGCAATTGCCATACTTCATCTTTCTTGTATTCATATACTCATTGATTCATAAAAATCCTATTAGAAATTTCGTTCTATTGACATCTCATTGATGTTCTTTTACTGACAATCCTTTTTTTTCACTTGTGCAGGAGCTAGCTGGAAAAGAAACTCCGCGTGTTCCAAACTGACCAGCTATATGCTCGTAGTACCCTGTTGTTTATTTTGAGGAAGTCAGCAAAATAATGGCGCGTTGTCGTAGTCAAAGCTCAGGGAGTATGTTGTAAATAAGCCGAGATGTTGATGATTTCATGCAATTGAGTTGATGTTTTTGAAAGTTTTGTTTCTCTGGAATTTTCCAATATATATGCGTGTATTTTGAGTTAAAGTGCAAGATATGTGATCTGGTGAACACACTGTATTCATACTATAAGCAGAAGAATCACAAGCGGGCATGCTGTTCTCTGTCTCCCTTGTAAGGATTGCTATGGTTTCGCTAATGTAACTGGGGAGAAAGAAAATCCCTTTTATCAACAAAAAAATGAAGAGAGAAATTCTATGGCAACCCCAAATGGTAAGACCAATGTTGTTCCCATTTTGCATTGTACATTTAGACTTTAGAGGTACTCCCTCCGGTCCTTTTTGTTGCGTGCATTAGATTTTTGTCAAACATTGCAAAGTTTAACCAAATTTATATTAAGAAATATCAACATTTACAATACCATATATATATACTACTCCATTTCAAAATATAGTGCGCACGCGCTTCCCAGTGTCCAATTTTGACCGTAAATTTAATCAACAAGACCGACTGCGGCGAGGAAAAAAATTATATAAATGAAAACTTTTTTTGAACGCAAATTCACTGGTATAACTTTTGCTCCCCGCTGCAGTCAGTCTCGTTGGTTAAATTTATGGTCAAAGTTGAAGCACGGGAATGAAGGAAGCACAATATTTTGGAATGGATGGAGTATGAAACTACATTTCATAGCCTAACAATATTTTGTGACTGTTGATGCTTTTTTCAATATGATTGGTCAAGGTAGAGATACTTTGAATTTGGATAGAACTTATATGCAAACTAAAAAGGACCAGAGGAAGTAACTCAGGTGTAGGATTTCTTTCTTGCATCATTATTCTAATATGTGTGCCTGCTACAAAATGTCCATAGAAAGGCCGGCATTTTGAAGTCCAAGCACAAACCAGGTGTGACCGGTGACAACACAGTTTCACAAGGCCCAACGTACACCTGGTAACATCACTCAAGCCTCTAACCGGGCACCATGAACCCCTGCCAGCAAGAAGACACACCCCCCACCCCGCGCCACGTCAAAAAACCAGTTGGCCCGCCCGCCCGATCATGCCGAACGACGGCGAGGTCTCAGTCCTCGGCCAGCATCTGCATGATGATGTCGTTCCACGCCTCGATGGGCCCGGGCAGGCACCAGTGCAGGCAGTCGTTCTGCACCTTGCCGGCGTCGGCCCCCTTGGCGAACGGCTGGTACGCCCGGTACGGCCCGGCGTGGGCGTCGGGCCGCTGCAGCGACATCTCGAACGTGTCCAGCAGCCTCAGGCGGCGTCCCTCCCCGCCGCCGCCGTCGTCCGCGGCCGCCTTGGCGAACTCCGCGCGCTCCACCCGCCACATGAGGTTGTCCAGTGCGCGGTCACCGGCCTCCCGCGGCTTGAACGGGGCCTTTCGGTCACACCGCCCGCCGCTGAACCACTCGCCGCCCTCGAAGTGCGACGGCGACCACGTCCGGTAGAACACCACCGGCCGGTGTGCCGACGTCGTGATGAACCGGAAGGCCTCCCGGAGGGCCCTGCGGAAGGAGTAGTCGATGCTCACCTCCCTCAGGCTCTTGTCCTTGCAGAAGTGGCAGCCGATCACCGCCCCCTTCTCCAGGTACACCGCCTTCTTGAAGAACCACTGCCCCGTCGAGATGATCACGTAGTCGAAGGTGGTCCATTGGCCTATCCAGTTGGCGTCGAGGACGTCGAAGGTCAGCCGCGGCTCCGCCGACGAGAACCCGTTCTCGTCCTCGAATATCTCCGCCTTGACGAGGAACGGCGCCCACACCAGGGAGAGCGTGAAGTTGTAGGATGGGAAGTGCCATCTCCTGGACTGGTAGGTTTTGTCATGATACACCTCTGTAGGATCTTCAACCTGAACAAGGTAACAGAATTATTTATTTATTTATTTACGTGTTGAAGGATTTTTGGCTTCTGATAAATCCTGTTACATTGTTACAAAATTCAGCCAAGCACGACTGATAGCATCTGCATATGTAATACTGTATCACACAAATCTGAATGTGGGAAATGGCAAGATGGATTTCAGGAACTAGTAGAGTTCTTGCTAGGTACTAAATCGACACATCGTTAGCTGACCCATCATCCTCAACAAGAACATATTTCATCAAAGATTCTCCTAAAGTATACTTGATAAAAATATCAGTAGATTCTTATCAAGTACTTCCTCCGTTCACGAATATAAGATGTTTTGGATATTTCAATATATACTAGATACGGACTTAAATGAGTGAACAAACACACTAAAAAACATGCCTATATACATCCGATTTAGAAAAAAGTTAGAACATCCTATATTTGTAACCAAAGGGAATATAAGAATAGGCATAATTAAAGACACAAGGTCAAATGTCTGATCAAAAGGTGATAAATTCACAGTGCGCAAAAAGATCACTGAAGTTGCAGCGAAAAATGCAGAGGGGTATAAAAACCTCTAAAGGATCTTTAGTATGTTTTTTTTGTGAGGGTAGTATATATGTCGCTCGAAGCCCCTTCCTAACGAATAGTAACGGAAGAACAAACCATTCATCTTATTAACAAGGACAAAATAAACACATCATTCTTGGCCACTTTGTATCCTTATCTAGTTCTCTTTAAGCTTGATGTGGTTAGTTTTTTTTGTCGGAATGATACAGTACGTTATGCATACTACTAAAGCTTGATACATGCCCAAAACAAATTGTGCATCAAGGAAACACCTACTTAAACAAATGCTTTACATGTGTAAATACTAAACTGTTGATAATTTGTATGATATGAATCCTTTGTTCTTACTAAAGGCGCACAATACGAAGAACAACACCCTTAAAAATGCCATCGAATTACCTTGGAAAGAAGGCAAAGCAATGATTGGACATGGTTGCGGAGGATCGAATCGCCGACTAGTGCCCAGTGTTTGCCCCTCATGTCCTCCAGAAACGTCTTGCCCTCAAACGGCGGGACCTCGCAGCCATACGGTTTCCATTTCCAGTACAGATAACCATCGTCAGGCCTTCCATTCGACATACAGTTCTGTGGAGTCTCAATGAACCGGCAGGTTGCATTGGTGTAAGCTGGGCCAGAGGAATCATGGACCCATTCCCCATGGAAGAGATCACACCTCCCTGCACCTGTCAATGGAAAACAAAGAGAACGCCATTACCAATCAAGTCACTGGTAGTAGTACCCTGTGGTACCACTGCCACACTGTTCTGAAGGCAACACCGACAGTTCACAGAGGATCTGTATATCTAATCGCACCGGTTTGTTTCAGTAAACTAATGATAGGGATGAATGAATCAATCACAATCTTCTTTCACTCCCCCCAAAATTTAATGCAGGTACCACATGCCGCAGATCAAGCCCTACTGTAGCAAAACATGCATCTAGGGTCAAAGACAGAACAGAATAATAAGCTCATGGAACGAGAGGAGATCCACACGCCCCCCCACGGAACAATAAACTATATTTTAAGTTGAGATTTCTGAGCATGATAACCATACTGCAGAACTTTCTGAGCTTGGAAAGTTTGATCATTTCACCAAGAAAATTTTACTGTTTATTTTTCTGATATACTTTTCTTTTCATTTTTCTTAACCAAGAATTCATATGTGAATCATATACACTGGAGATTCAAATCATCCCTGAATGGAAGAGGCAAATATTCTCCCACACACAGAAAAAAAACTGAAAATACCCCCCTATTATCCAGCTTCAATCAACTGCTGATTTCAGTAACCAACAAAAGACCCTTTTTTGCTGCATATCCGAGTATAAATTGTGGCCAATGCATGCTGAGCCCAGAATTAATTGTACTGGAAGCAATGTTAATTCTCCACTAAAAGCTGTAGCTGCCCATCCACCCATCTGTCGGTAGTGAAGAGCGAAATAGAAGCGGAAAGCATTTTTTTCCAGGGAGCAGAAACGGAAAGTAGAAAATGGCAACGAACGAAGAGCATCCCAAGAGCCAGCTGTGCTCACCGCTGGGAGTTACGGGCACCCCGTCCCCGCCGCCGGCCTCCTCCTGCGCCGGCGGCGCCGTCACGGCGAGCGCCGCGGCCTCCTCCGTCGGGGCGGTGGGCGGCAGGAGGCGGGAGGCGCAGCGGTCGGCGAGCAGCCGCATCGCGAGGCCGACGAGGAGCAGGGCCAGCAGCAACTTCAGGGCCGCCCGCCCTCCCGCCGCCGGCTTCTTCTGCGCCGGCGCAGCCAGCGGCACCGGCTCGTACTCCATCCCCATCCCCCCGAATTCCTCCGAACGACGGAGGCACTCCGCACGCGCGCTCGCGCAGTGAAGTGGAGTGGTGCCGCGTCGGTGGTTGGTGGGTACTAGGTAGGGTAGGAGCTGCTGAGCTGATCTTGATGCCACGGTGAATCGCTCGGGTGTGTCAGCGGCGGTGTTACCGCCGTGTATCCGCGGCCCTCCGGGAAGACGACGGGAGAGAATATATAAGCGTGTGGACGGGGGGGAAATGACGCCGTGGTGTTCGGGTCATCAGGTGACTGTCGGCGTTGGACTGTTGATCTTGCACAATTTGCAGGAACCACCTCAGGTTTTCGCTGAAAGGTGGTCGTTTGCATCTATGCGATTTGTTTTCCTTTCTATCCGGGGATTGTCTTTTCATTTACAAGAGAAACAATAAGCATGCAAACAAGTGTAGGGATTGTGGGGCTACATCTCATACTTGACAAGCCTTTTCTTTTCTTTTCTTTTTGCCGGTTCTCATAATTGACAAGCAACTCGCTGACTATGATACTTTTGAACGCGCTACTAGTGAAAAGGGGTCCACTAGGGGTCATAGGCAAGACAATGTTAGAGAAACTACGAGAAACTGGGAGTCCGGAAGTCCCGGAATACAACACAAGGAGGCAATGCGCTCAACGTCACTATGGACAACTAGATTGATGGCGCCTACTTTCCTATTGACGAAACGGAATCGAGTGTGAGAGTAGCTGGGCAAGAGCCCTAGACCCGACACGTTTAAGGTCAAGGGGAGTCCCGACAATAGCAAAAGGCGCCAAAAACTTCATCATTATGGCGTATGCACCACAGTTGGCATTGTCGTGCACGAAACTAGCCAAATACGGATACGTGGTTAGGGGCACCACTTGGTTGCACCATGATATTTGTGTGCCAAACGTGCATTACACATAGAGTAGAAAGTAGAGATATAAGACCATCCTGGGGCACTTGAGATATACTTACGTGTAATTTTCCTAGTTTATAAACTGTAAAAACGTCTTATATTGGTTTACATAGAGTAATATGGTTGAAGGGGTTTGCTTTCCTTTACTTTTTAAGCAATTTGTAAAAACCTCAGGGATGGTGTTCAAAAAGGGTCATCACAGATCAGGAGACCAAAAGTTTTTTTTTTTTTTGAAATAAGGAGAACCAAAAGTTGTGTAGCCCTTGGAACTGTGACACCGCAGGATTCACCAGCGTGTTTGCTTTTTGTGGGGAAACCTCGCACTGGTAAAATTTCTGGCCCTGCCACCGAGCACACGTGCTCGTGTGTTTGACGTGTGGCGTGCCCTTGCCTACGCGTCCGTTTATATTAGTATCGTTTTTTTTTGGGCACACCGTATAGGATGGACGCTGCGGGAGGAGTCAGTACAGCCCGTGCATGTAATGCAACTTTGTATGACCATCTATCTCAAAGATATAGTATTATATATTTTTTTCCTAAAAAACAGAAAAATATAGTTTTTTCGTGAAAATATTATTCCCTTCATCTCATAATATAAGAGCATTTTTAACACTACACTAGTGTCTTATATTATGGGACGAAAGGAGCAGTAAAGATATCGCGTTTGGATCAACAAAATGGAGCTACTGCACGTCGTGGGAAAGAGGCACGGAACTGGACACATGTGGTGGTTTAATGTGTGTAGCAGGACAGTTGTTGAGAAGGGGTTTTCCTTTTATTTATCTTTCATTTCTGACAAAGAAAACAGCACACTTGTACTGTTTATATTTTATTCTTTTATTAATGTTTATGGTACATCTGTACAGAATAAATAAATGAAAAAGGAGCGTCTCTAGCAAAGTCCTCAAAAGTCACATTTGATAATTAAGCATCAGCTAGCAAGATCCCTCGAAACCATTAATTCATAAAACTGGAACCCCCCTCTCCCCCCGGTCCTCCCAAATAAAAAAATGCCCGCCACTTGCTCAAATTTAGTCTGCCGTTCTCTGTAAAAATTAGACCAAGTTGTGCAGCTTCCCACTCGCACGCAGCTTTCTCACCCGACCTTTCCCCCGTTAACCCCTTCGCCGGCCATCCCCGATGACCAGTGGAGCGGAAAGGCCAACCCCCGCCGCACCTGACCACCCTCATCAGCATCAGGGACACAACGCCGATAGTGAATTCGGTGCCCTAAGAAGCGAAGTAGTGGCACCAAAGGCAAGTACCTCACTGGGCCATCTCGGTCATCAAAGGTGGTCGCCGCTTGCTCCGCCAGCACCACCCTACCATCTCTGTCCAAGCCGGTCGGCAAAAGGGCAGTTAGCCGTCGACTAAGGTGGTGGACAGCACGACGCGATCACTGTAGAAGAGGTCAAGAACGTGCTCTTCCAGATGGCACCTTCAAAGGCTCCGTGTGTGGATGGGTATACTGCAGGTTTTTATCAACGTCACTGGGGTCTCTTGGGTGACGATGTAACCAGTGCACTGCTAGAATTCCTTAATGGCGGGGAGCTATCATCCGGTTTGAATGATACTTCTATTACTCTTATTCCAAAGGTAAAACATCCCCGGTCCATATCTCAGTGTCGTCCTATTGCACTGTATCCAGTTCTTTATAAAATTGCAGTCAAAGCAATTACCAATCGGTTACGGTGCACTATGGATGATCTTATTAGTGAAGAACATAGTGCCTTTCCCGGTCGTCTCATCACTGACAATGTATTAGTGGCATATGAGAGTGAGCACATCCTATCTCACCATACTTGTTCTTGCTTTGCGCGAAAGGCTTCTCCTCATTGCTTAAATATTACAATGGAGGTACTGTTGATAGAGGTTTGAGGGTTAGCTACAGATCACCATGGGTCACTCATTTGTTATTTGCAGATGACAGTTTGATCTTCATCAATGCAAAAGACCAAAGTGCTCTTAGACTGAATGAGATGTCAAGGATATATGGAGATGCTTCAGGTCAGCATGTTTACCGTGATAAAAGCTCGTTTTTCTTTACTATTAACACTCTTGATGCTTTGAAGGCGACCTTGGATATTCAGGTGGAGGCTTTCAGTGAGAAATATCTGGGGCTGCCCACAGTTGTGCGCATCACGAGTGGTACCTTTGATCATATCAGCGAAAGAGCTCATGGAAAAATTCATAGGTGGTCGGAAAAGCTTCTACCTTGTGCAGGACGTGAGACACTTCTGGAATCAGTTGTACAAGCTATTCCTACTTACCCAATGAGTACCTTTTTGTTGACCAAGAAGGTTTGTAAGAGTTTAACTTCTCCCATGGTAAAATATTTTCGGAGCAGTTTAATCTTGACAAAAAATCGATGCATTGGGTGTCTTGGAAGGAGTTGGCTACACCAAAATGTAATGGCAACATGGGTTCCAGAGACCTACTATAGTTTAATCTTGCAATGCTGGGTAAGCATGGATGGCGCTTCTCGACAAATCCAAATTCCCTCCGTGCAAGAGTTTTGAAGGGACGTTACTTCCCTGACACCGATTTTATGCAAGCATCGACCCCCAAGTCGGCCTCGGCTACATGGAGGGCGATCATTGCGGGAAGAGTGGCCCTCAAAACGGTGTTGATCTCACAAGTGGGAGATGGTAGTACCATATCAATGTGGACTGCCAAATGGATCACATGCACTATCTCCACGACTCCACTCTTGAAGCCACCAAACACAATCATTGAGAAGGTGTCTGCTCTGACTCATACAGATAACTGGTCTTGGTGGCAAGAGGTGGTCAGGATACTTTCATCGCCTCTGATGTCGCTGCCATTCTAAACATTCCTATTCGGTAGGGAGGGGGACAGGATTTCCTTGCTTGGACGTTTGAGAAATCTGGGAACTACACTGTGAAGACGGCGTACCGTTCTCTAGTGACTCAGAAAGAGCGATTAGCTCTAGAGGAAGGGACGACTACCGAGACCTCAGAGAACGATCAACAGTTGTGGAAAGTCTTATGGAAACTAAATGTTATCCCAAATTAAGAGTGTTCTGGTGGAGAGTGCTTCACGGTATTCTCCCGGAAGAAAGCACTCTTAAATATCACCATATTGCAGATGTCAGTCACTGCAAAGTTTGTTTAGCCGGAGAGGAGAACTTGCAGCATGCCCTCATCTACTGTCCACATGCTCACCACGTCTAGGAGGAGGCATGTGCATGGTTTGATCTCCAGCTACCGAGTCTCCACCGGTAAGCATGGGCACGTGATATCACATGTGGTCCAAGTTTCTCTGATGATGATCGTGCTAAGATTACAACCATCATGTGGTCTATATGGCATTCCAGAAATCAGATCAAACGCAGGGAGGCAGGTCGGGACCACATGGCTACCATTGGAGCAACGAAGGAGGCGATAGCTCTGCTTCAGCTCCCACGCAAGACGGCCTTGATCTTGCCAGGTTTCAGATGGCGACCACCTGATGCGGGTGTTGTCAAAATCACCACCGACAGCGCACTACAATTGGCAGATGGACAAGGTGGTGCATGCGGCCTCGCTCGTTTTTCTACAACCTTGCTGGGTTCATGGTGCAAACCTTATATGGGGGTGTCGGACCCCCTAATAATTGAGGTTTTTTCAGTGTGGGATAGAGTTCGTTTTGCTACTCTTTGAGGTTTGCATGTGATAATGCAAGTCGACTGCCTGGAGCTGGTGACGCTATGGAAAACTCACCATAATTATTGATCTATTATGGCTCCTACCCTATTAGAAATAGGAGAGCTTAGTGATACGTCTCCAACGTATCTATAATTTTTATTGTTCCATGCTATTATATTATCTATTTTGAATGTTTTATATGCATTAATATGCTATTTTATATTATTATTGGGACTAACCTATTAACTTAGAGCCCAGTGCTAGTTTCTATTTTTTCCTTGTTTTTGAGCTTGGCAGAAAAGGAATACTAAACGGAGTCCAAACAGAATAAAACTTCATGATGATTTTTCTTGGACCAGAAGACACCCAGGAGACTTGGAGTTCAAGTCAGAAGAGCCACGAGACGGCGACAAGGGTGGAGGGCGCGCCCAGGGGGTAGGGCACGCCTCCTACCTTATGGGCCCCTCATGACCCTCCTGACCTAGTTCTGCCTCCTATGTATTCACATATATTCCCAAACCACCAGAAGCATCCACGAAAATACTTTTCCACCGCCGCAACCTTCTGTTCCCGTGAGATCCCATCTTGGGGCCTTTTCCGGCATCCTGTCGAAGGGGGATTCGATCATGGAGGGCATCTACATCAACTCTATTGCCCTTCCGATGAAGCGTGAGTAGTCCACCTCAGACCTACGGGTCCATAGCTAGTAGCTAGATGGCTTCTTCTCTCTCTTTGATTCTCAATACCATGTTCTCCTCGATGTTCTTGGAGATCTATCTGATGTAATACACTTTTGCGGTTTGTTTGTCGAGATCCAATGAATTATGGATTTAGGATCAGCTTATCTATGAATATTATTTGAAACTTCTCTAAATTATTATATGCATGTTTGGTATCTTTGTATTTATCTTCGAATTATCGGTTTGGTTTGGCCAACTAGATTGGTATTTCTTGCAATGGGAGAGGTGCTTAGCTTTGGGTTCAATCTTGCGTCATTTCACCCAGTGAGAAAGTAGGGGTAGCGAGACGCGTCTTGCATTGTTGCCATCAAGGATTAAAGGATGGGGTTTTCATCATATTGCTTGAGTTATTCCACTACATCATGCCATCTTACTTAATGCGTTACACTGTTCTTTATGAACTTAATACTCTAGATGCAGGCAGGAGTCAGTCGATGTGTGGAGTAATAGTAGTAGATGCAGGAGGAGTCGGTCTACTTGGCACGGATGTGATGCCTATATTGCATAATCATTGCCTTGGATATCATCATAACTTTGCGCTTTTCTATCAATTGCTCGACAGTAATTTGTTCACCCACCGTATTATTTTCCTTCATGAGAGAAGCCTCTGGTGAAACCTATGGCCCCGGGGTCTATTTTCGATCATATTAGTTTCCGATCTGCCATTTTGCAATCTTTTATTTTTCATATCTATAAACCAAAAAACCCCAAAAATATTTTGTCTTTTGTTTAGTTCTATTTATCTATCTCTATCAGATCTCACTTTTGCAAGTGACTGTGAAGGGATTGACAACCCCTTTATCGCGGTGGATGCAAGTGTTTAATTGTTTGTGCAGGTATTGGTGATTTGCGCGTTCTTCTCCTACTGGATCGATACATTGGTTCTAAAACCGAGGGAAATACTTATCTCTACTTTGCTGCATCACCCTTTCCTCTTCAAGGGAAAAACCAACGCATGCTCAAGAAGTAGTAGGAAGAATTTCTGGCGCCGTTGCTGGGGAGATCTACGCCAAGTCAAGACATACCAAGTACCCATCATAAAACTCACATCTCTTGCATTACATTATTCGCCATTTGCCTCTCGTTTTCCTCTCACCACTTCTAAAACGATTTTCGAAAAGATTTGCCTTTTTCTTTCACCCTTCTTCCGTTCGTCTTCTCATTTTCTTTTTTTTGCTCGCATGTTAGAATGCTTTTCTTGCTTTCATGGCTTGTCCTCCCATCATTGTTAGCACTCCCGATAATAAAGTCCTTAATTTTAAGCAAAGGGAGGGGGGAAATTTAAAGGATGCTTGGTATAGAATTTGCAATGCTCGGAATAGATCTACTCGGAAGCAATCTACTGTCGTTCTCCTTTGCAATTTTTATGTGGGCATTACTCCTTGGAATAGATATGTTCTAGATACCATTACCGGGGGAATTTCTTGGGGAGCCATACTTTTGGTTCTTATAATGCTATGATAGATTTGTTAGGCCCACCACCTCTTATGATCAACGGAACTATTTTAACCTTGGAACATGTGATGCAAAGGCTTGATATTATTGAGAATAAAATTTCTACCGTAGAGTTGATTGAAAATTTGGATAAAAAGATTCATAATCAGATTACTCAATATGGATATAAGGTAGGAGTTACTTTAAAGAATCTTAGGGAAAAGGAACCCATAGTTCATGAAAAGATAGATCTAGATTCTGCTAGAATTGGCAAACTAGAAGATATTATTAGCAACTTAGGTTCCGCTTTTCCTCCGTTAAAACGAATCAAGATTTTGAAGGAAATATGCCCTAGAGGCAATAATAAAGTTATTATTTATTTCCTTATTTCATGATAAATGTTTATTATTCATGCTAGAATTGTATTAACCAGAAACATAATACATGTGTGAATACATAGACAAACATAGTGTCACTAGTATGCCTCTACTTGACTAGCTCGTTTATCAGAGATGGTTATGTTTCCTAGCCATGGACAAAAGAGTTGTCATTTGATTAACGGGGTCACATCATTAGGAGAATGATGTGATTGACTTGACCCATTCCGTTAGCCTAGCACTTGATCGTTTAGTATGTTGCTATTGCTTTCTTCATGACTTATACATGTTCCTCGTAACTATGAGATTATGCAACTCCGTTTACGGAGGAACACTTTGAGTACTACCAAACGTCACAACGTAACTGGGTGATTATAAAGGAGTACTACAGGTGTCTCCGAAGGTACATGTTGAGTTGGCGTATTTCGAGATTAGGTTTTGTCACTCCGATTGTCGGAGAGGTATCTCTGGGCCCTCTCGATAATGCACATCATTATAAGCCTTGCAAGCAATGTAACCAATGAGTTGGTTACGGGATGATGCATTACAGAACGAGTAAAAAGACTTGCGGTGGCGAGATTGAACTAGGTATTGGATACCGACGATCGAATCTCGGGCAAGTAACATACCGATGACAAAGGAACAACGTATGTTGTTATGCGGTTTGACCGATAAAGATCTTCGTAGAATATGTAGGAACCAATATGGGCATCCAGGTCCCGCTATTGGTTATTGACCGAAGACGTGTCTCGGTCATGTCTACATTGTTCTCGAACCATAGGGTCCTGCGCTTAAGGTTTCGATGATGGTTATATTATGAGTTTATGTATTTTGATGTACGAAGTTTGTTGAGTCCGGATGTGATCACGGACATGACGAGGAGTCTCGAAATGGTCGAGACATAAAGATTGATATATTGGACGGATATATTTGGACACGGAAAGGTTCCGGAGAAGTTTGGAGCTACCGGAGGTTCTGGAACCCCGGGAGGTATATGGGCCTTATTGGGCCCATATAGGAAGAAGGAGAAGGAACAAGGGAGGCGCCCCCAGCCCAATCCGATTGGGGAGGGGGCCGCCCCTTTCCTTCTCCTTCCCCTCTTCCTATTACTACTACTAGTACTTATTCCTAATACTAGTACTCTTTCCTTCCCTCCAAATAAGATAAGGAAAGGGGAAACCTACTTGGAGTAGGTTTCCCCCTCCTCTATGGCGCCCCCCTTGGGCGGCCTCCTCCTCCCTCCTCCTTTATATACGGGGTAGGGGCACCCTAGGACACACAAGTTGATCATTGATCGTTCCTTAGCCATGTGCGGTGCCCCCTCCACGATATTCCACCTCGATAATATTGTAGCGGTGCTTAGGCGAAGCCCTCGACAAGAGAACATCAAGATCGTCCACCACGCCGTCGTCTTGTGGAACTCCCCTCGGAGCCTCTCTTGGATTGGAGATCGAGGGTGCGTCATCGAGCTGTCTGGCGTGTCAAGAACTCGGAGGTGCCGAGTAACGGTGCTTGGATCGGTCGGACCGGGAGGACGTCGACTACTTCCTCTACGTTGCGTCAACGCTTCCGCTTCGTCTCACGAGGGCGTGAGACAACACTCTCCCCTCGTTGCTATATCATCACCATGATCTTGCGTGTGCGTAGGAATTTTTTGAAATTACTGCGTTCCCCAACAATGGCATCGAGCCTAGGTTTTATGGTTTGATGTTATATGCACGAGTAGAACACAAGTGAGTTGTGGACGATATAAGTCATCTGCCTACCAGCATGTCATACTTTGGTTCAGCGGTATTGTTGGATGAAGCGGCCGGACCGACATTACGCGTGACGCTTACGCGATCTTGGTTTTACCGCCGTGCTTTGCACACAGGTGACTAGCGGGTGTCAGTTTCTCCAACTTTAGTTGAACCGAGTGTGGCTACGCCCGGTCCTTGTGAAGGTTAAAACGGAGTCTATTTGACAAACTATCGTTGTGGTTTTGATGCGTAGGTAAGATTGGTTCTTGCTTAAGCCCGTAGCAGCCACGTAAAATTTGCAACAACAAAGTAGAGGACGTCTAACTTGTTTTTGCAGGGCATGTTGTGATGTGATATGGCCAAGACGTGATGCTATATTTTATTGTATGAGATGATCATGTTTTGTAACCGGTTATCGGCAATGGCGAGAGCCATATGGTTGTCGCTTTATTGTATGAAATGCAAGCATACATAATTGCTTTACTTTATCACTAAGCGGTAGCGATAGTCGTAGAAGCAATAGATGGCGTAACGACAACGATGCTACGATGGAGATCAAGGTGTCGCGCCGGTGACGATGGTGATCACGACGGTGCTTTGAAGATGGAGATCACAAGCACAAGATGATGATGGCCATATCATATCACTTATATTGATTGCATGTGATGTTTATCCTTTATGCACCTTATCTTGCTTTGATTGACGGTAGCATTTTAAGATGATCTCTCACTAATTATCAAGAAGTGTTCTCCCGAGTATGCACCATTGCGAAAGTTCTTCGTCTTTGAGACACCACGTGATGATCGGTGTGATAGGCTCTACGTTCAAATACAACGGGTGCAAAACAGTTGCACACGCGGAATACTCAGGTTATACTTGACGAGCCTAGCATATACAGATATGGCCTCGGAACACGGAGACCGAAAGGTCGAGCGTGAATCATATAGTAGATATGATCAACATAGAGATGTTCACCATTGAAACTACTCCATCTCACGTGATGATCGGACATGGTTTAGTTGATTTGGATCACGTGATCACTTAGATGACTAGAGAGATGTCTGTCTAAGTGGGAGTTCTTTAGTAATATGATTAAATTGAACTTAAATTTATCATGAACTTAGTCCAGGTAGTATTTTGCAAATTATGTTGTAGATCAATAGCTTGCGTCGTTGCTTTCATATGTTTATTTTGATATGTTCCTAGAGAAAAATTGTGTTGAAAATGTTAGTAGCAATGATGCGGATTGGATCCGTGATCGAGGTTTATCCTCATTCTTGCCTGAAAGAATTATGTCCTTAATGCACCGCTAGGTGACGGACCTATTGCAGGAGCGGATGCAGACGTTATGAACGTTTGGCTAGCTCAATATGATGACTACTTGATAGTTTAGTGCACCATGCTTAACGGCTTAGAATTGGGACTTCAAAGACGTTTTTGAATGTCATGGACCATATGAGATGTTCCAGGAATTGAAGTTAATATTTCAGCAAATACCCGAGTTGAGAGATATGAAGTCTCCAACAAGTTCTAAAACTAAAAGATGGAGGAGAATCGCTCAACTAGTGAGCATGTGCTCAGATTGTCTCGGTACTTCAATCGCTTGAATCAAGTGGGAGTTAATCTTCCAGATAAGATAGTGATTGACAGAATTCTCTAGTCACCATCACTAAGTTGCTAGAACTTCGTGATGAACTATAGTATGCAAGGGATGACGAAAACGATTCCCGAGCTCTTCGTGATGTTGAAATCGACGAAGGTAGAAATCAAGAAAGAGCATCAAGTGTTGACGATTGACAAGACCACTAGTTTCAAGAAAAGGGCAAAGGGAAAGAAAGGGAACTTCAAGTGGAAAGACAAGCAAGTTGTCACTCCTGCGAAGAAGCCCAAAGTTGGACCATAGCCTGAAACTGAGTGTTTACACTGCAAAGGAAATGGTCACTGGAAGTGGAAATGCCCTGAATATTTGGTGGATAAGAAGGATGGCAAAGTGAACAAGGGTATATTTGATATACAGATTATTGATGTGTGCCTTACTAGTGTTTATAGTAGCCCCTGAGTATTTGATACTTGTTCGGTTGCTAAGATTAGTAACTCGAAACAGGAGTTACAGAATAAACAAAGACTAGTTGAAGGGGAAGTGACGATGAGTGTTGGAAGTAGTTCCAAGATTGATACGATCATCATCGCACACTCCCTATACTTTCGGGATTAGTGTTAAACCTAAATAAATGTTATTTGGCGTTTGCGTTGAGCATGAACATGATTTGATCATGTTTGTTGCAATACGGTTATTCATTTAAAATCGGAGAATAATTGTTGTTCTGTTTACATGAATAAAACCTTCAATGGTCATACACCCAATGAAAATAGTTTGTTGGATCTCGATCATAGTGATACACATATTCATAATATTGAGGCCAAAAGATGCAAAGTTAATAATGATAGTGCAACTTATTTGTGGCACTGCCGTTTGGGTCATATCGGTGTAAAGCGCATGAAGAAACTCCATAAAGATGGATTTTCGGAATCACTTGGTTATGAATCATTTGATGCTTGCGAACCGTGCCTTTTGGGCAAGATGACTAAAACTCCGTTCTTGAACAATGGAGCGAACTCTTGACTTATTGGAAATAATACAAACGATGTATGCGCACCAATGAGTATGAAGGCTCGTGGCAAGTATCATTATTTTCGACCTTCACAAGATGATTTGAGCGAGATATGGGTATATCTACTTGATGAAACATAAGTCTGAAATAATTGAAAGGTTCAAAGAATTTCAGAGTGAAGTGGAAAAATCATCGTAACAAGAAAATAAAGTTTCTGCGATCTGATCGCGGAGACAAATATTTGAAGTTACGAGTTTGGTCTTCAATTAAAACAATGTGGAATAGTGTCACAGTTCACACCACCTGGAACACCACAATGGAATGGTGTGTCCGAACGTTGTAATCGTACTTTACTAGATATGGTGCGATCTATGATGTCTCTTATCGGTTTACCACTATCGTTTTGGGCTTATGCATTCGAGACAGCTACATTCACATTTAATAGGGCACCATCTAAATCCGTTGAGACGACACCGTATGAACTATGGTTTAGCAATAAACCTAAGCTGTCGTTTCTTAAAGTTTGGGGCTGCGATGCTTGTGTGAAAAAGTTTCATCCTGATAAGCTCAAACCCAAATCGGAGAAGTGCGTCTTCATAGAATACCCAAAGGAAACTGTTGGGTACACCTTCTATCACAGATCTGAGGGCAAGATTTTCGTTGCTAAATTCGGATCCTTTCTAGAGAAGGAGTTTCTCTCGAAAGAAGTGAGTGGGAGGATAGTAGAGCTTGATAAGGTAATTTGTACCTTCTCCCGAATTGGAAAGTAGTTCATCACGGAAATCAGTTCCAGTGATTCCTACACCAATTAGTGAGGAAGCTAATGATGATGATCATGAAACTTCAGATCAAGTTACTACAAAACCTCGTAGGTCTTCCAAAGTACAGTCCGCACTAGAGTAGTACGGTAATACTGTTCTAGAAGTCATGTTACTAGACCATGATGAACCTACGAACTATGAGGAAGCGATGATGAGCCCAGATTCATGAAATGGCTTGAGGCCATAAAATCTGAGATATGATCCATGTATAAGAACAAAGTATGGACATTGATTGACTTGCTCGATGATCAGCAAGCCATGTTAAATGAATGGATCTTCAAGAGGAAGACGGACACTGATAGTAGTGTTACTATCTACTAAGCTCGACTTGTTGCGAAAAGTTTTTCAACAAGTTCAAGGTGTTGAATACAATGAGATTTTCTCACTCGTATCGATGCTTAAGTCTGTCTGAATCATGTTAGCAATTGCCACATTTTATGAAATCTGGCAAATGGATGTCAAAACTGCATTCCTTAATGGATTTATTAAAGAAGAGTTGTATATGATGCAACCAGAAGGTTTTGTCAATCCTAAGGGTGCTAACAAAATGTGCAAGCTCCAGCGATCCATCTATGGACTGGTGCAAGCATCTCGGAGTTGGAATATACGCTTTGATAAGTTGATCAAAGCATATAGTTTTATATGGACTTACGATGAAGCCTGTATTTACAATAAAGTGAGTGGGAGCACTACAGCCTTTCTGATTAGTATATGTGAGTGACATATTGTCGATCGAAATGATGTAGAATTTTTCGCAAAGCATAAAGGAGTGTTTTAAAGGAGTTCTTTAAAACAAAAGACCTCGATAAAAGCTACTTACATATTGAGCATCAAGATCTATTGAGATAGATCAAGGCGCTTGATAAGTTTTTCAATGAGTACATACCTTGGCAAGATTTTGAAATAGTTCAAAATGGAGCAGTCAAAGAAAGAGTTCTTGCACTGTGTTGCAAAGGTATGAAATTGAGTAAGACTCAAATCCCGACCACAATGAGAAAATAGAAAGAGAATGAAAAGTCATTCCCTATGCCTCACCATAGGTTCTATAAAGTATGCTATGCTATGTACCGGACCTATTGTATACCTTGCTCTGAATTTGGCAAGGGAGTACAATAGTGATCTAGGAGTAGATCACTGGACATTGGTCAAGAATATCCTTAGTAAGGACTAAGGAGATGTTTCTCGATTATGGAGGTGATAAAAGAATTTGTTGTAAAAGTTACATCAGTGCAAACTTTTACACTGATCTAGATGACTCTAAGTCTCAATCTGGATACATATTGAAAGTGGGAGCAATTAACTAGAGTAGCTCCATGCAAAGCATTGTGGACATAGAATATTTGCAAAATACATACGGCTCTGAATGTGACAGACCCGTTGACTAAGCTTCTCTCACAAGCAAAACATGATCACCCCTTATTACTCTTTGGGTGTTAATCACATAGCGATGTGAACTAGATTATTGACTCTAGTAAACCCTTTTGATGTTGGTCACATGATGATGTGAGCTATGGGTGTTAATCTAATACAGATTTGAATATTGGTGTTAAATCACATGGCAATGTGAACTAGATTATTGACTCTAGTGCAAGTGGGAGACTGAAGGAAATATGCCCTAGAGGCAATAATAAAGTTATTATTTATTTCCTTATTTCATGATAAATGTTTATTATTCATGCTAGAATTGTATTAACCGGAAACATAATACATGTGTGAATACATAGACAAACATAGTGTCACTAGTATGCCTCTACTTGACTAGCTCGTTTATCAGAGATGGTTATGTTTCCTAGCCATGGACAAAAGAGTTGTCATTTGATTAATGGGGTCACATCATTAGGAGAATGATGTGATTGACTTGACCCATTCCGTTAGCCTAGCACTTGATCGTTTAGTATGTTGCTATTGCTTTCTTCATGACTTATACATGTTCCTGTAACTATGAGATTATGCAACTCCCGTTTACCGGAGGAACACTTTGGGTACTACCAAACGTCACAACGAATCGGGTGATTATAAAGGAGTACTACAGGTGTCTCCGAAGGTACATGTTGAGTTGGCATATTTCGAGATTAGGTTTTGTCACTCCGATTGTCGGAGAGGTATCTCTGGGCCCTCTCGGTAATGCACATCATTATAAGCCTTGCAAGCAATGTAACCAATGAGTTGGTTACGGGATGATGCATTACAGAACAAGTAAAAAGACTTGCCGGTGACGAGATTGAACTAGGTATTGGATACCGACGATCGAATCTCGGGCAAGTAACATACCGATGACAAAGGGAACAACGTATGTTGTTATGCGGTTTGACCGATAAAGATCTTCGTAGAATATGTAGGAACCAATATGGGCATCCAGGTCCCGCTATTGGTTATTGACTAGAGACGTGTCTCGGTCATGTCTACATTGTTCTTGAACCGTAGGGTCCGCACGCTTAAGGTTTCGATGACAGTTATATTATGAGTTTATGTATTTTGATGTACCGAAGTTTGTTCGGAGTCCCAGATGTGATCACGGACATGACGAGGAGTCTCGAAATGGTCGAGACATAAAGATTGATATATTGGACGGATATATTTGGACACGGAAAGGTTCGGAGAAGTTTGGAGCTACCGGAGGTTCTGGAACCCCGGGAGGTATATGGCCTTATTGGGCCCATATAGGAAGAAGGAGAAGGAACAAGGGAGGCGCCCCCATTAATCCGATTGGGGAGGGCCGCCCCCTTCCTTTCTCCTTCCCCTCTTCCTATTACTACTACTAGTACTTATTCCTAATACTAGTACTCTTTCCTTCCCTCCAAATAAGATAAGGAAAAGGGGGGGAAACCTACTTGGAGTAGGTTTCCCCCTCCTCTATGGCGCGCCCCCCTTGGGCCGGCCTCCTCCTCCCTCCCTCCTTTATATATGGGGGTAGGGGGGCACCCTAGGACACACAAGTTGATCATTGATCGTTCCTTAGCCGTGTGCGGTGCCCCCCTCCACGATATTCCACCTCGATAATATTGTAGCGGTGCTTAGGCGAAGCCCTACGACAAGAGAACATCAAGATCGTCACCACGCCGTCGTCTTGTGGAACTCCCCTCGAGCCTCTCTTGGATTGGAGATCGAGGTGCGTCATCGAGCTGTCTGGCGTGTCAAGAACTCGGAGGTGCCGGAGTAACGGTGCTTGGATCGGTCGGACCGGGAGGACGTCGACTACTTCCTCTACGTTGCGTCAACGCTTCCGCTTCGGTCTCACAGTGCGTGAGACAACACTCTCCCTCGTTGCTATATCATCACCATGATCTTGCGTGTGCGTAGGACATTTTTTGAAATTACTGCGTTCCCCAACAGATTTTCCTTCCACTAAGGCTACAAAGTTTGTTTATATTCCTAAGAATAAGGGTGAATCTTCTAGTAAAGGTAACGGAGATCTCAAAACAACAAGTGTTCACTCTAACCTTTTCGATATTATTAAGGAACCAATTGCCACAAGTGAATTTCTTGGTTTCTTGCCTAGGAGTTTGATCACTGATAAAACCAAAGAATCTCCTAAGGATTATAAGTGTGCAATCGATGGATCGCATACAAAAGATGACAATACCTAGATCTATGTTTTATGCCAGCTAAGGGCGTTAAACAATAGCGCTTGTTGGTGAAGGAAATATGCCCTAGAGGATAATGAAGTGATTATTTATTTCATTATTTCATGATAAATGTTTATTATTCATGCTAGAATTGTATTAACCGGAAACTTAGTACATGTGTGAATACATAGACAAAACATAGTGTCCCTAGTATGCCTCTACTTGACTAGCTCGTTAATCAAAGATGGTTATGTTTCCTAACCATAGACATGTGTTGTCATTTGATGAACGGGATCACATAAATAGGAGAATGATGTGATGGACAAGACCCATCCGTTATCTTAGCATTATGATCGTTACAGTTTCA
The DNA here is from genome assembly GCA_021437245.1 of Aegilops speltoides. Lineage (NCBI taxonomy): Eukaryota > Viridiplantae > Streptophyta > Magnoliopsida > Poales > Poaceae > Aegilops > Aegilops speltoides. Next base: position 436,434,941 of record CM038147.1, on the reverse strand, counting down.
TTGCTACTGCTTTCTTCATCACTTATACATGTTCCTCAGACTATGAGATTATGCAACTCCCGAATACCAGAGGAACACCTTGTGTGCTATCAAACATCACAACATAACTGGGTGATTATAAAAGATGCTCTACAGGTTTCTCCGAAGGTGTTTGTTGGGTTGGCATAGATCGAGATTAGGATTTGTCACTCCATGTATCGCAGAGGTATCTCTGGGCCCTCTCGGTAATGCTCATCACTATAAGCCTTGCAAGCAATGTGACTAATGAGTTAGTTGCGGGATGAAGCATTACGGAACGAGTAAAGAGACTTGCCAGTAACGAGATTGAACTAGGTATGAAGATACCAACGATCGAATCTCGGGCAAGTAACATATCGATGACAAAGGGAACAACGTGTGTTGTTATGCAGTTTGATCGATAAAGATCTTCGTAGAATATGTAGGAGCCAATATGAGCATCTAGGTTCCGCTATTGGTTATTGAACGGATGTGTGTCTCGATCATGTCTACATAGTTCTCGAACCTGTAGGGTCCGCACGCTTAACGTTCGATGACGATTTGTATTATGAGTTATGCGATTTGATGACCGAAGTTTGTTCGGAGTCCCAGATGAGATCACGGACATGACGAGGAGTCTCGAAATGGTTGATAGGTAAAGATTGATATATTGGAAGGCTATATTAGGACATCGGAATGGTTCCGAGTGATTCGAGTATTTTTCGGAGTACTGGAGAGTTACGGGAATTCACTGGGGAAGTTAATGGGCCTTATTGGGCTTTAGTGGAGAGAGGGAAGAAGGGCCATGAGATGGCGCACGCCTCCCCCCTGCCCAAATCGAATTGGATAAGGGGTGGGGCGCCCCCCCCTTTCCTTCTCCCTCTCCCTCCTTTCCTTCTTTCCTACTCTGAAAAGGAAAGGGAATCCTACTAGGAATAGGGAGTCCTAGTAGGACTCCCTACACTTGGCGCGCCCCTAGGAGGGACGGCCTCTCTCCCTCCCTCCTTTATATACATGGGCAGGGGGCACCCCAAAGGCACACAAGTTTCTCTTAACCGTGTGCGGTGCCCCCCTCCACAGTTACATACCTCGATCATACCATCGTAGTGCTTAGGCGAAGCCCTGCGCCGGTAGCATCATCATCACCATCGCCACACCGTTATGCTGACAAAACTCACCCTTGTCCTCAACTGGACCAAGAGCACGAGGGACGTCATCGAGCTGAACGTGTGCTGAACGCAGAGGTGTCGTACATTCGGTACTTGATTGGTTGGATCGCGAAGAAGTTCGACTACATCAACCGCGTTATTGAAACGCTTCTGCTTTCGGTCTACGAGGGTATGTGGACACACTCTCCCCTATCGTTGCTATGCATCTCCTAGATAGATCTTGCGTGATCATAGGAAAATTTGAAATTACCGCGTTCCCCAACAGTGGCATCTGAGTCAGGTCTATGCGTAGATGTTATATGCATGAGTAGAGCACAAAGAGTTGTGGGCGATAATAGTCATACTTCTTACCAGGAATGTCTTACTTTGATTCGGTGGTATTGTTGGATGAAGCGGCCCGGACTGACATTACATGACCGCGTTCATGAGACTGGTTCTACCGATGTGCTTCGCACACAAGTGGCTAGCGGGTGTTTGTTTCTCCAAACTTTAGTTGAATCGAGTTTGACTACGCCCGGTCCTTGTTGAAGGTTAAAACAACACACTTGACGAAAAATCGTTGTGGTTTTAATGCGTAGGTAAGAACAATTCTTGCTAGAAGCCCGTAGCAGCCACGTAAAACTTGCAACACCAAAGTAGAGGACGTCTAACTTGTTTTTGCAGGGCATGTTGTGATGTGATATGGTCAAGACGTGATGAGATATAGTTTATTGTATGAGATGATCATGTTTTGTTAAAGTTATCGGCAACTGGCAGGGCCTTATGGTTATCTCTTTATTGCATAAGATGCAAGCGCCATATAATTGCTTTACTTTATCGCTATGCGATAGCAATAGTTGCAAAAGCAATAGTTGGCGAGACGACCATGTGAAGACACGTTGATAGAGATCAAGATGATGGAGATCATGGTGTCATGCCGGTGACGATGGAAATCATGACGGTACTTTGGAGATGGAGTTCAAAGGCACAAGATGATGATGGCCATATCATGTCACATATTTTGATTGCATGTGATGTTTATCTTTTATGTATCTTATTTTGCTTAGTACGGCGGTAACATTATAAGATGATCTCTTCACTAAAATTTCAAGGTAAAAGTGTTCTCCCTGAGTATGCACCGTTGCTACAGTTCATCGTTTCGAGACACCACGTGATGATTGGGTGTGATAGATTCTACATTCACATACAATGGGTGTAAGCCAGATTTACACACGCGGAATACTTGGGTTAAACTTGACGAGCCTAGCATGTATAGTAATTTGTTCACTCACCGTATTATTTTCCTTAATGAGTGAAGCCACTAGTGAAACCTATGGCCCCCGGGTCTATGTTCCATCATATTAGTTTCCGATCTACTATTTTGCAATCTTTTATTTTCAGATCTATAAACCAAAAAACCAAAAAATAATTTATCTTTGTTTAGTTCTATTTATCTATTTCTATCAGATCTCACTTTTGGAAGTGATCGTGAAGGGATTGACAACCCCTTTATCGCGTTGGGTGCAAGTGTTTGATTGTTTGTGCAGGTATTGGTGATTTGTGCGTTCTTCTCCTACTGGATTGATACCTTGGTTCTCAAACTGAGAGAAATACTTATCTCTACTTTACTGCATCACCCTTTCCTCTTCAAGGGAAAAACCAACGCAAGCTCAGGAAGTAGCTCTTAGTAGCTTTTTCACTTTCTTGGATATTTAGCATGTAAACAAGTCAACAAACATCCTGGTGCATCTCTATGCTAAGCATGCATGCACTTTGAATGTGACCAAAAGTTAGCTCAATGAGATCCCTAACTTCCTTGTACCAGTCTCCTAACTGATTGTCCTGGGAATGCCCTTGTCTGAATAAAGCTCTCTGATTTTCCCGCAAAAAAATATCTCAAAGATATATATTTTCTCATCCTAAAAAAATATTTTTTTGTGAAAATATTAAATAAAGATAATGTGCTTGGACCAACAAGATGCAGCTACTGCACGTCAGGGGAAAGAGGCATGGAACTGGACACATGTGGTGTTTTAATGCGTGTAGTAGGACAATTGTTGAGAAGGGGTTTCCCTTCTACTTATTTTATATTTCTAACAAAGAAAACAACACACTTGTACTCCATGTTTTTTTTCTATTAATGTTTATGGTATATCTGTACATAAAAGAATAAATAAATGAAAAGGAGCATCTTTAGCAAAGTCATGAAAAGTCATATTTGAGAAGAACATTTTTGTTTTAAGGAATTAAGCATCAACTAGCTGATCCTCGAAATCATTAATCCATAAAACGGGACCCGCTCCCCCCAAAATAAAAAACAATACCCACCACTTGCTCAAATTTAGTCTGCCATTCTTTGTACAAATTAGACCTAGTTGTGTAGCTCCCCACTCGCACACAATTTTCTCACCCGAGCCCTCCCCCGTTATCCCCTCAGTCGTCTGTCCCCGATGACTGGTGGAATGGAAAGGCCCACCCCCGCCGCACCCGACCACCCTCATCGGCATCAGGGGCACAGTTCCGACAATGAATTCGGCGCCCTAAGAAGCGAAGTAGTGGCGCCAAAGGCAAGTACCTCAGTGAGCCATCTTGGGCGTTGAAGGTGGTCGCCGCTTGCTCCGCCAGCACCACCCTACCGTCTTTGCCCAAGCTGGTCGGCAAAAGGGCAGTCAGCCGTCGACCAAGGTGGCGGACAACACAACACGGTCACCATGAAGAATAAGAAGGATGTGGTCACCATGAAGCTACCCCCTCGGCGTCTCATGGCGAACGACTACTACATGACTTGTAGTACCCGTGCCACCACCCCCTCCACCTTTGGCATCCGACCCTGATTTGGATTTGGACAAGACACGGAGCAAGCTCCGACATGCTTGATGAAATGGCCGCAAGGTAAAAAAAGATCTTTAGTTTCCTTTTTGTTTTTCAGTTGCTCAAAAGATTGATGGGTGATGTGGTATTGATGACTAGGTTCTTTCTTTGCTTTTGTAGTGAGCAATTGAATTATGAAGTGGACGAATTCTTGGATAAGTTGAACAAAATTCACACACTTTGCCTCAACGACATTCTTATGTCAATGCCATATAATAGTCTTCAACGTGTATATATTTTTTGGGATAATTGATTTTATGCCCCTAGTTAGGTCACACTCGGCAGGTTTACCCCTAGTTTCCGAAAACACTTGTTCCTGCCCAAACCACTTTGTTCCTCTTATGCTTTTGCCCTTTGACCATTTGACCATCACTTTGAAAACTTCATAAAAAATCATACTAACTCAGAAAAATCCAAATAAGTTCTCAAAATGTTCAGAAAAGCATCACCTATATGTGCATGTCATTTGCATTCATGAAAAAAGTGTTGGCCAGTCTCCATCTCAGTTTTAGCTCATATGATCTTAGCATGAACAGTAAAATCTAAAAAATCAAAAAATTCTAAAAAAAATTTGGTGGCAAAGTTTGACCAATGTTTTGAGTGCTTGCCAAGTTTCATAAGGGAATGACATTCGTGGAAGTCATGGCAAAAAAACAAAAATCAATGCTCCAAAATTTTATTTTTTTGCTATGACTTCCACGAATGTCATTCCCTTATGAAACTTGGCAAGAACTCAAAACATTGGTCAAAGTTTGCCACCAATTTTTTTAGAATTTTTAGACTTTTTTTAGATTGTACTGTTCATGCTAAGATCATATGAGCTAAAACTGATATGGGGACTGGCCAACACTTTTTTGATGAATGCATATCACATGCACATATAGGTGATGCTTTTCTAAACATTTTGATATCTTATTTGAATTTTTCTGAGTTAGTATAAATTTTTATGAAGTTTTCAAAGTGATGGTTAAACGGTCAAAGGGCAAAAGCATAAGAGGAGCAAAGTGGTTTGGGCAGGAACAAGTGTTTTAGGAAACTAGGGGTAAACCTGCCGAACGGTACACAACTGAGGGCACCAAATTAATTATCCCATATTTTTTATACGTTTCATACCATTATCTTATCATTTATACATGCTTTGTGCATAGATTTTATCATTTTTTTATCGAACTAACGTATTTATCACATGCCCAGTGCCATTTCATGTTTTCTGGTGTTTTCATATTTTAGGGAAATAATTATTTTTCACTCAGAAAAAATTCAGAGATATTAGATTGCAGATATTTGCAGTGGAAGACACCCACAGGGTCTAGACCCGACACCTGGATGGCACAGGGTACCTAGGCACCCTCAGCTATGCCTACAGGCTCCACAAACCTTCTTGAGCTCTCCTTTTACCGAAAGCTTGTTCCCAAAGTTTTTGAACCGCCGTAAAAATTTCATTTTTTCAGAGTTACAACTCTCAGGAGTATCTTCAAGACATTTGCAAGAAAGGCAAGAAATTAAATTAATGTGAAGATTAAGAAGATCTCGAGTGGTGATACGTCTCCAATGTATCTATAATTTATGAAGCATTCATGCTATTTTATTATCTGTTTTGAATGATTACAGGCTTTATTATACACTTTTATAGTACTTTTGGGACTAACCTATTAACCGGAGGCCCAGCCCATATTGTTGTTTTATTGCTTGTTTCAGTATTTCGAAGAAAAGGAATATCAAACGGAGTCCAAATGGAATGAAACCTTCGGCAGCATGATTTTTGGGAAGATTATGACCCAGTGTAGGATCGGAAGTATGTCTAAAGGGGGGTGATTAGACTACTTGACAATTTAAAAGTTTAGCCTTTTGATTAGGACAAGTTTTAGCAAGTTCACAATGATGACCAAGTCAAGTATCACCCTACACATGCAATTCTAGAGTTATGGCAGCGGAAAGTAAATTGCACATGTAGTAAATAGAGGTGGAGAAGAGCAAACGCAGTTTGGAGACACGGAGATTTTTTCTCGTGGTTCCGATAGGTGGTGCTATCGTCAATCCACGTTGATGGAGACTTCAACCCACGGAGGGTAACTGCGAGAGTCCACGGAGGCTCCACCCACGAAGGGTCCACGAAGAAGCAACCTTGTCTATGCCATCATGGCTTACGCCCACGGAGGACTAGCCTTACTCGGGGTAGATCTTCACGAGTAGGCGATCTCCTTGCCCTTACAAACTTCTTGGTTCAACTCCACATCTTGTGGAGGCTCCCAAGCGACACCTAACCAATCTAGGAGGCACCACCCTCCAAAAGGTAATAGATGGTGTTGGTGATGATGAACTCCTTGCTCTTGTGCTTCAAATGATAATCTCCCCAACACTCAACTCTCTTCACTGATTTGGTTGTGGTGGAAGAAAGGATTGAGTGGAAAGCAACTTGGGAAGGCTAGAAATCAAGTTTCATATGGTGGGAGTGGAGCAACTTGATCTCAACACAAGGGTAGGTTGTTCCCTTCTCAGAAATGTAAGGTAGGAGTGGTAGTTCTTTCTGATGGCTCTCTCCACGAATGAAGAGGGGTGGAGGGTATTTATAGCCTCCACACAAAATCCAACCGTTACACACATTTGACCAATCTCGGTCAGACCGAAGTTGACAACTCGGTGAGACCGAAAGTTCAAATCTTGTGAACGTTGGGATTTTCGGTGGGACCGAAAATACAATCTCGGTTAGTCCGATTCTTCCAAAGACTAGGGTTTGCCATTCTCGGTGGGACCGACTTAATCATCTCGGTGACACCGATTTGATTACAGAAGGTTACAGAAGGTTGGCAACACTAGTTTCGGTGAGACCGAGTTTGGAATCGGAAAATCCGAAATTTCTAGGGTTTGGCTATATGGCTGAGGTGGTTCATCTCGGTGTGGTGAGTTTATGGAATCGGTGGGACCGAGATTACTTATGAGTATATGTTGGAATGAAAGATTGCGATAGTTTGGGAGATAGATCACTAAGCACTTTGAGCAACGGATCATCATCATAACCTCATCCCTTTTAATAGTATTGGCTTTCCTATGGACTCAATGTGATCATGGATCACTAAACCAAAAATGGAGTCTTGAGCTTTTGCCAATGCTTTCCTTAGCATTTTGAGGGTCCACATCATCAGTCATTGCCATACCCATATCAATGAACTTTCTGAAATATTCTCAAGAAACAATTAGTTCAATGATATATATGTTGTTATTAATTACCAAAACCACCCGGGATTAGTTGCACTTTCAATCTCCCCTTTTGGTAATTGATGACAACATATAGATCAAAGCTTCGACAAATGATATAATCAATGAATAATATAAATCGCTTTGAGAAGTATGTGATAAGCAAGAGCTCCCCTAAATTTGTGCGTTATTTAAGATTTGCGTTTGAATGCAAATGCACAATCGATTAGGATCATGGGTCACTCTTCCATGTCACATACATCTTGGTGGGCGCACAAAATGATAAGAATGAATAGCATGCACCCAATCACCAAGACATGAGTAAATGATCATACAAGATATGAATAACATAAGATAAGCATTAAGCACACATTAAGGCATAGTATGATCAAGCACTCATCAAAGTAGAAACAAGCGTAGTATCAAACTCACGAAATGTCTCGGAAAAACTCAAAAGTATCTCAAAGAAAACCGCAAACGAAAGAGCAAAAGCGAGCACTCTCTCTCGAAGTCCTATGATCTATACAATTTCTCCCCTTTGGCAACAAGTTACCAAAAGTTCGAAGGTATAGAGCTAAGCGTCACTAGGGACTCTGCTGGCGGCTCTGTGCAGGTTGATGGAGTGGAGATAGCTGCATCTGCAAAGGCTTGGTGAAGTCTGTGGAGCTGGAGGAGTGGACACTGGGCTGGAGCTGGGCCGATGGAGCTGTGGGAGGTGCCGATGTAGTAGCCACAGTGTCTTTCATTTGGAATAGCAACTGATCTGGGTCTTGTGGGAACCTGAGCAGGCTGCTCATAATCATCCTGGACCAAATCACCTTCCATCTCCTTCATGAGCTCTGCCTTCTCCTTTTGGCTTCCTAAATATCTGCCTCAAGCTTGTTGACAAGACTTGCACTTGATCGACTTGACATCCGAGCATGGAACTTGTCTTCAACTATCCTCTCAAGACTCTCCCGAGACGCACTATCTTTGGCAGGCGTAGTTCAATCCTCTGGTAGCTTTAAGAAGCTGTTCTCCAACACTCTTGGGTTTTGCTTCTGCTGCTGCTTCCTTCTCGACTTTGGCTTGTTTGGCGACTTCAGACTTAGCTTGACCTTCAACAGATGTGGGATCATCCTCTGTCATCACAACTTCATTATCCTCATGTTCAGGCTGCGGTGGCAAGTGGGGTCTATCCAACAAGTAGGTGCCGTGCCAAACTTGGCATTGATGAGCATCTGTATGTGCGGGCAAACCCACATGACCTCTTACAGTCTGCTGCTGTCCTCTTGATAGTCTCTACTATCAGGTCCATCACCTTGAAAGGTGCCTTCTGATCTAGAATATGCAGCATGTTGATAGAGTAGCCTCTTATCATGTGATGATCTCCTGACTTGGGCATCAAGGTATGCCTCAGAATAGTGTTAGTGGTTGGGAGACCTGCCTGAAGATGATACACTGATCCGAGCTTCCATATCTCTACATCCTTGGCTGGTACCTCATTGTACATGTTCTTCATTGACTCATGATTTTTCTTGGGAATTCCATAGACATCAACATCATCATCTCTTGATACTGGAGCATTTAGCAGTGCTGCCCACTCTTCAACTGTCGAAGAGAATCTCTGGCCTTCGGTCATCCATACAATTCTGCCATCTGGATAGAAATGTGCTGTGGCATAGAACTGCATGATCATCTCATCATTCCATCTGTCACCGACCAACGAACTCAGCAACACCACATGCAGTGAAGCTCTCATGCACATGTGGGAAGTAGTCTCTGTGCTCTTCACTATCAATATATTCCCCGTCAACATATCTAGTGTCAGCAACAATGGGCTTCTTGTCCATGAGCACTGTCTCATAGAAATCTTGTTGCTCTCTGGTGTGGAATCTTGAGTCAACAGCTGTCCTTCTCCTGGTGGCATATGGATCAACTTGCCTCCATAGCCTGAGGCCTTTGTCCTTCCTTTCTTTCATATTTTCTGCTCGAGGATGAGCATCATTGTGGGTGGCGGTTTACATGCGAGTTTCAAGAACACATGTGCCTCATCTTGATTCATTGGTGGCACATTGTCCTTCTTCTTCTCTGAAGCAGGAATATTTCTCCTTTGTTTTCTTGGGCTTGGCAGCAGGCTTGGCTTGAGCTGCCTTTGCTAGAGCCGATGGCTTAGACTTTGTAGGTGCTCCCTTACGATGGCATCTCCCATCAACTTAGACTTACGAGGAGGGGGCTGGGGTGCTTCCTCATCGTAATCATCATCACCGCTTCATCATGTACTATCCTCTTCCTCTTGGAAGTTTTCTTTACCTTCTTGGAGGTTTCCTCTTCCATGCTCAACTTCTTGGCAACAGTGGACTTCTTCACTTTCTTTGGTGCCTTTCTTGGTATGTTGCCCTTGATAGTCTTTGGCAACCACTTTCCTCTTAGGTTTAGAAGTGATCTCTTCCTCGGCAACAAAGTCGAATCCTCTTCATCGAATTTCTCTTCTTCACGCCTGGTGGCGCAGGAGGCAAACCACTTGGGGTGCTCCTCTCACCATCATCGGAAAAGCTGCTGGCTTGGGACTAGTGCCCGCCTCTGGAATCTCAACCGGTGATTCGGACTGTTTACAGCTGTCACTTGCATCGGACATGACCGACAACTTTGTGAATAGAATAGGTATAGGCATAATAGAAGAGTTATCACAAACTGCGAAGATTTTGCAAAAGAATGAGTTCAAATTTCAGTTTTAAGTTTTCACGAGAATGCATTTCGGTCGACCGAGTCTAAAATTCGGTGAATCCGAAGTGTCTAAATGAACCATTCACACCACTTTCGGTTGGACGAAATGGGTTTCGTCTAGCCGAGAACACTAGGGTTTCACTAAATCCTCATTTCGGTCTTACCGATTTGCACAACTTCGGTTGGACGAAGGTGCAGATCAAATGGCGAGAGGCCGATCGGTCGATCCGAGAATGTAGAATCGGTCACACCGAGATATGTTCGTGAAACCTAACCTAAAATTTTCACTCAATTTCGTTCTAAGAACTAATCTGCTGGATAGGAAGATTTCAAACATGGCAAGAAGCTAGGCAAACCTATCGTGCATTGAATCGAGGTTGAAGCACGAGAGGATCAAACTCACCCTAACTTGGTGGAGTTTCTCTCTGGCTGCAACGGCGATGAGATTGACCGTTGACGCGACAGAGACCATGGCGAGGGCGCCTGAGCGACAGCGGAGGCGATCCGGAGACCACGGCGGGCAGCTAAGGGTTTGGGGCGAGGCGTTTTGAAGGAATAATCAACGACGCTGCCCTCGGTATATATACCCTTCAGTGTCGGTGGGACCGAGTTGGAAAACTTCGGTGGCACCGAGATGGTTAACGCAAGCGATTACTCACATCGATCCGCAGAATTTGCAACTCGGTTTCACCGAGTTGAAAACCTAGATCAATCCAAGTGATTTGATCTGTCCGATTTGAGTAGATTGGTTTGACCGAAAGTACTTAGAAGGTTTTGGAGTTTAAGCTTTTGACGGATCGGTGGCTCAAGTGCTCCTCACTCGGTCTGTCCAAAAAAGACTTGATCAAAGTTTGTGATATAAGCATGAATAGAGTTTGAGACAAGAAAGCATAGATAGCTAGGGGAGGAACTTAGGCATTCTTGTCCATCCATTTGGTCAAAAAGAAAATATCCAAAAAGACCAAAGCAACAAATGGATGTCCTCGAATGGATAAAATCATGCATCCAACATGCTCACACAATAAGATAGCAAATGAAATATGTGTCAAACATGCACAAACAAACTCTAGCAACTAGCACACAATTTGGCGATGACTAGGTCATCTATATATGAGTATATTGACTTAGGAGTCAAATGAGAACATTTGATCATAGGTCATACTCATCGTTTAAGCACAAGTGGGGTTACCACTTTTACATAAAGCATCAATGTGTTCACATCATTTGAAGATGCTTTAGCTCATATCTTTAGAGCAAAGCTCCCCCTTGATGTGAGAACCCCTTTTAAAGGGTCAAACTAACCTTGGGTTGTCGTAGAAGACTTCATGTAGATGTTGAAGATGTGGATGCTCAATGTTGATGAAGATCATCAAGAGTTGGGAGCAATCCTTTGGATTCGGGCACTTTCAATACCTACATGGGTTAGTCCCACAAGGAACAAACAAGGATATCCATGGACATAGATTGAAGTACATAATAGATGATGTCCATGAAAGCAATGATTACCTTGTCCCTTGACTTACCAACAAGAGGCTTTGTGACTCCATGAACTAGTGCAAGATGTGGAAGTTGATTGCACAAGTTCTTGCCAAAATGAATGTGAGTGAAGTATGTTGGCGGAGTCACCCTCAAGAACTCTCTAGTTCTTCTTCTTCGGGATCCACATCATCTTGATGGGAATCCTTGGGGTAGTAGTTGAGCTTGACGAAGTAGAACTTGAAGTTTCCTTGGGAACCCACTTGACCATGGCCTTGGGTGCTTCAATGAATGCATCAATCTCCTCTTGAAGCTTGTCCTTGCCTTTTAGCTTGCGGTCTTGTGGTGGAAGGTCATCTTGTGCTTGTTCCACATTTGAAGAAGTAGGATCATACTTCTCCTTTGAGAAACAAACTTTGGAGTGGGATATTGACCTTCTTCCCATTCAACACCCTCGGCGTTGAACTTTCGCTCAAAACCAATTCCTTGATTCTTCCGGTGCCTCCCTTGCTTGCGAACAATTTCCTCAAAGTTCTTGCTTCCGGCAAGGCTCTTGTAGACACCTTTCTCTATAATCCCTTTCAATAAGCTAGTTTCTTGCTCAAGTGAAACTTGGCTTGAAACATTGTTAGTGGAATCAAGAGAATTACTAGAAGCAACAATATTGTATTTAGCATGATTATTGTTACTACTAGATGAAGAATTTTTCTTATGCTTGTCATGCTTAGTTTTAATAGGTGGCAAGAAATTAGACAAGAGAAGTTGTTTGGCAAGATATGAAGAACTCTTCTTTCGAAGATCGTCATTGATAGCTTTTAGAAACTCATGTTCTTGCTCTAGATTGAGCTTCTCGAAGCGTAGCTTCTCATGAGATCTTAGGAGCTCTCTATGATCTTCTTGAGTTGTTTCATGAGCTAACTTAAGAGTGTTTAGTTCTTTAGTTAGACGCTCAATCTCCTTCATAACATTGTCATTCGACTCTTCTCGACTATAAAGACTACTAGCATGTTCATCATTACTAAGCTCACTAGATTTGTCATGTAAAAGCTCATCTTCACCAAGCAAGTCATCCTCATCACTATCAAAGTCAATGAATTCAGGGTGTGATACCTTGGGGCCTTTTGCCATGAAGCATCCTCCAATTCCCTCATTTGGTGAATCAAATATGTCATAGGAGTTGAAGTTGGAGGATACGAGAGCAAGACCGGCAACACCTTCATCTTGACTATATTCGGAGTTGGAGTGATAGCTTCTTTCGGAGTGATTGTCGGAGTCGGAGCCGGAGACCCATTCACCAACATGAGCTTGATGTTTTCTTCTTGTGTAGCTCCTTGATGACTTGTCTTTCCTTTCCGAATCCTTGCTTCTCCGAGAGGGTCTTCGTTCATAACGATCATCTCTACTCCTTCTCTCTTTCCGAGGCGACTCTTCTCTTGAGCTTCTTCTTCTTGGAGATTCTTCTCTTCTCTTGTGGGGAGTCGAACACTCATTTGAGTAGTGTCCGGGTCTTCCACAATTGTAGCAGTTTTGATCACGACTTGAAGATCTCTTTTCATCATATGATCTAGACTTTGAGCTTCTTTCCTTGCTTCTACTCTTGTAGAATTTGTTGAAGTTCTTCACCATTAGGCTTATCTCTTCATTGGAAACCAGCTTGTCACTTGAGGTTGTGGGAGCTTCAACTGTAGCTTTGTAAGCACCACTTGACTTGTTGTGAAGCTCTTCCTTGTCTTTAAGTGTCATCTCATGAGCAACAATTCTTCCAATGACTTCGGTAGGCTTGAGATTCTTGTAGTTTGGCATCATTTGGATCAAAGTGCACACGGTGTCATACTTTCCATCCAAAGCTCTGAGAATCTTCTTGATGATGAATCGGTCGGTCATTTCTTCGCTTCCTAAGCCGGCAATCTCATTTGTGATGAGAGCAAGCCTAGAGTACATTTCAGCGACCCCTTCACCTTCCTTCATCTTGAACTTGTCAAGTTGACCTTGAAGAACATCTAGCTTTGATTCCTTCACGGACTCTGTACCTTCATGCATTTCGACCAAAGTATCCCAAATCTCTTTTGCATTCTCAAGACGGCTGATCTTGTTGAACTCCTCGGGACACAAGGCATTGAAGAGAATGTCACAAGCTTGAGCATTGTTCTGTAACATCCGCAACTCATCCGCTGTAGCTTCGCGATCCGGAACTTTTCCTTCCTCGAAGAACTCACCTTGCAAGCCAACACAAATAATGCCCCATCTTGGCGGGGTTATGTCCAAGAATATGCATTTTCATTTTGTGCTTCCAACTAGCAAAATTTGAACCATCAAAGTAAGGACCTCTCTGAAAATTACCCTCACTAGGCGCCATACTCTCCTAGGTTGTGAAACCAAGCTTATGGAGTCAATGCAATGAAACCAATCCAATGGAGACCAAAGCTCGATACCACTTGTAGGATCGGAAGTATGTCTAGAGGGGGTGATTAGACTACTTGACAATTTAAAAGTTTAGCCTTTTGATTAGGACAAGTTTTAGCAAGTTCACAATGATGACCAAGTCAAGTATCACCCTACACATGCAATTCTAGAGTTATGGCAGCGGAAAGTAAATTGCACATGTAGTAAATAGAGGTGGAGAAGAGCAAACGCAGTTTGGAGACACGGAGATTTTTCTCGTGGTTCCGATAGGTGGTGCTATCGTCAATCCACGTTGATGGAGACTTCAACCCACGGAGGGTAACGGCTGCGAGAGTCCACGGAGGCTCCACCCACGAAGGGTCCACGAAGAAGCAACCTTGTCTATGCCATCATGGCTTCGCCCACGGAGGACTAGCCTTACTCGGGGTAGATCTTCACGAAGTAGGCGATCTCCTTGCCCTTACAAACTTCTTGGTTCAACTCCACATCTTGACGGAGGCTCCCAAGCGACACCTAACCAATCTAGGAGGCACCACCCTCCAAAAGGTAATAGATGGTGTTGGTGAGGATGAACTCCTTGCTCTTGTGCTTCAAATGATAATCTCCCCAACACTCAACTCTCTTCACTGATTTGGCTGTGGTGGAAGAAAGGATTGAGTGGAAAGCAACTTGGGAAGGCTAGAAATCAAGTTTCATATGGTGGGAGTGGAGCAACTTGATCTCAACACAAGGGTAGGTAGTTCCCTTCTCAGAAATGTAAGGTAGGAGTGGTAGTTCTTTCTGATGGCTCTCTCCACGAATGAAGAGGGGGTGGAGGGGTATTTATAGCCTCCACACAAAATCCAACCGTTACACACATTTGACCAATCTCGGTCAGACCGAAGTTGACAACTCGGTGAGACCGAAAGTTCAAATCTTGTGAACGTTGGGATTTTCGGTGGGACCGAAAATACAATCTCGGTTAGTCCGATTCTTCCAAAGACTAGGGTTTGCCATTCTCGGTGGGACCGACTTAATCATCTCGGTGACACCGATTTGATTACAGAAGGTTACAGAAGGTTGGCAACACTAGTTTCGGTGAGACCGAGTTTGGAATCGGAAAATCCGAAATTTCTAGGGTTTGGCTATATGGCTGAGGTGGTTCATCTCGGTGTGGTGAGTTTATGGAATCGGTGGGACCGAGATTACTTATGAGTATATGTTGGAATGAAAGATTGCTGATAGTTTGGGAGATAGATCACTAAGCACTTTGAGCAACGGATCATCATCATAACCTCATCCCTTTTAATAGTATTGGCTTTCCTATGGACTCAATGTGATCATGGATCACTAAACCAAAAAATGGAGTCTTGAGCTTTTGCCAATGCTTTCCTTAGCATTTTGAGGGGTCCACATCATCAGTCATTGCCATACCCATATCACTGAACTTTCTGAAATATTCTCAAGAAACAATTAGTTCAATGATATATATGTTGTTATTAATTACCAAAACCACCCGGGGATTAGTTGCACTTTCACCCAGGAGACTTGGAGATGAAGTAAAGGGAGCATCAAGGAAGCCACGAGATAGGGGGGCGCCCACCCCCTGGACGCGCCCTACCCTCTTGTGGGCCCCTCGAGTCTCCCCCGACCGACTTCTTTCGCCTATATAAGCCTACGTACCCTAAAAACATCGTAACGAAAATAGATCGGGAGTTCCGCCGCCGCAAGCCTCTGTAGCCACCAAAAACCTCTTGGGAGCCCGTTTCGGCATCCTGCCGAAGGGGGGAATCCCCCACCGATGGCCATCTTTATCATCCCGACGCTCTCCATGACGAGGAGGGAGTAGTTCACCCTCGGGGCTAAGGGTATGTACCAGTAGCTATGTGTTTGATCTCTCTCTCTCTCTCGTGTTCTCTCTATGGCACGATCTTGATGCATCACAAGCTTTGTTATTATAGTTGGATCTTATGATGTTTCTCCCCCTCTACTCTCTTGTGATGAATTGAGTTTTCCCTTTGAAGTTATCTTGTCGGATTGAGTCTTTAAGGATTTGAGAACACTTGATGTATGTCTTGCCATGCTTATCTGTGGTGACAATGGGATATCACGTGATCCACTTGATGTATGTTTTGGTGATCAACTTGCGGGTTCCGCCCATGAACCTATGCATAGGGGTTGGCACACGTTTTTGTCTTGACTCTCCAGTAGAAACTTTGGGCACTCTTTGAAGTACTTTGTGTTGGTTGAATAGATGAATCTGAGATTGTGTGATGCATATCATATAATCATGCCCACGGATACTTGAGGTGATAATGGAGTATATAGGTGACATTAGGGTTTTGGTTGATTTGTGTCTTAAGGTGTTATTCTAGTACGAACTCTTGAATAGATTGATCCGAAAGAATAACTTTGAGGTGGTTTCGTACCCTACCATAATCTTTTCGTTTGTTCTCTGCTATTAGTGGCTTTGGAGTGACTCTTTGTTGCATGTTGAGGAATTGTTATATGATCTATCTATGTTATTATTGTTGAGAGAACTTGCACTAGTGAAAGTATGAACCCTAGGCCTTGTTTCCTACCATTGCAATACCGTTTACACTCACTTTTATCATTAGTTACCTTGCTGTTTTTATATTTTCAGATTACAAATACCCATATCTACTATCCATATTGCACTTGTATCACCATCTCTTCGCCAAACTAGTGCACCTATACAATTAACTACTGTATTGGGTGTGTTGGGGACACAAGAGACTCTTTGTTATCTGGTTGCAGGGTTGCTTGAGAGAGACCATCTTCATCCTATGCCTCCCACGGATTGATAAACCTTAGGTCATCCACTTGAGGGAAATTTGCTACTGTCCTACAAACCTGTGCACTTGTAGGCCCAACAACGTCTACAAGAAGAAGGTTGTGTAGTAGACATCAAGCTCTTTTCTGGCGCCGTTGCCGGGGAGGTGAGTGCTTGAAGGTATATTTTTAGATCTTGCAATCGAATCTTTTTGTTTCTTGTTTTATCACTAGTTTAGTTTATAAAAGAAAACTACAAAAAAATGGAGTTAAGTTTGTCTCATACGCTTCATCTTTTTAATATCTTTCGTGAGTTTGATGGAAAGGAAAATTGTGCTCAATTGCTAGAAGAAGAATGCATTAAAATGCTTGGCATGAAATATGTGAATGATGAGCATGATTGCAATGTTGTTAGTATGAATTCCTTGAATATCCATGATGCTAATGATATGCAAAGCCACAAGCTTGGGGAAGCTATGTTTGATGAAGATGATATTTTTTGTCCAGCAAGTTTTGATGAGCAAATTTATTTTGATGATAGCATGCCTCCTATTTATGATGATTATATTGATGAAAGTGGGTTTGGAAGAGTGTCAACTTTAGAAAGTAGTGATCCCACTACTTTGGAGGATGTTGAATCTTATTGTGATGAACATGAAAGTGGATTTGGAAGAGTGTCAACTTTATTAGTGATGAATCCACTATTTTGGAAGAGGTTCCAATTGATTATGAGAACAAAGTTGCTATCTATGATGATTATTGTGATGACTTGTATGCTATTAAGAATAATGATAACCATGAAACTTGTCATCATGATTTTAGTTTTCAATTGGATTATGCCTCACATGATAATTATTTTGTTGAGTTTGCTCCCACTACTATTCATGAGAAAAAATTTGCTTATGTGGAGAGTAGTAAATTTTCTATGCTTGTAGATCATGAAAAGAATGCTTTAGGTGCTGGTTATATTGTTGAATTCATTCATGATGCTACTGAAAATTATTATGAGGGAGGAGCATATGCTTGTAGGAATTGCAATAATGTCAAGTTTCCTCTCTATGTGTTGAAAATCTTGAAGTTATACTTGTTTTACCTTCCTATGCTTGTTGATTATTGTTCCCATAACTTGTTTGCTCACAAAATCCCTATGCATAGGAAGTGGGTTAGACTTAAATGTGCTAGTCATATGCTTCATGATGCTCCCGTTATGTTTCAATTCTTATCTTTTATGTGAGCATCATTGCCATCATCATGCCTAGCTAGAAAGGCATTAAAGAAAAGCGCTTGTTGGGAGACAACCCAATATTTACCCTTACTGTTTTTGTGTGTCCACATGATTATTCTACTGTATTAATCATGTTTTATAGGTTTTGTTTCAATAAAGTACCAAGTAAGACCTTTAGGATAGCTTACGGTGATAGTTGTGTTGATCCTGCTGAAAATCAGAAACTTTTGCACCCAGTAAATTAGTTTTTTTTAATTCACAGAAACGTGCTTCTTATCTTATTCTTTTTTTCTCTGGATTGGTACACAAATTTCTTAGGACTTCCTAATTTGGTAGGATTTTTGGAGTTCCATAAGTATACGTTTGATACAGATTATTACGGACTGTTCTGTTTTTGACAGATTCTGTTTTCTATGTGTTGTTTGCTTATTTTGATGAATCTATGAGTAGTATCGGAGGGTATGAACCATAGATAAGTTGGAGTACAGTATATATAACACCAATATGAATTTAGAATGAGTTCATTACAGTACCTAAGTGGTGGTTTTATTTTCTTATACTAACGGAGCTTACGGGTTTTCTGTTGAGTTTTGTGTTGTGGAGTTTTCAAGTTTTGGGTAAAGATTCGATGGACTATGAAATAAGGAGTGGAAAGAGCCTAATCTTGGGTATGCCCAAGGCACCCCAAGGTAATATTCAAGGACAACCAAGAGCCTAAGCTTGGGGATGCCCCGGAAGGCATTCCCTCTTTCGTCTTCGTTCATCGGTAACTTTACTTGGAGCTATATTTTCATTCACCACATGATATGTGTTTTGCTTGGAGCGTCATTTTCTCTTGTTAATATTTGATTGATGTTATTTAGAATAATGTTTTGCATCTTTAGTTTCAATAAAAATGTCAAGGATAGCCTTTACCATGCTTATTTTGCTAGTATACATGTTGCTGTTTGAAAACAGAAAGTTTACCGCTGTTGCAAAAATTCCCTAGAAAAGTCAGAGAATGGTATAATGTTGAAACTTTTTTCATGTTGAGCTCTCACAAATCTTCTACAGCGTAGTATTTTTCTCATAATTTTTGGAGTTAGGGAAGTATTGATACTCTTGCATTCTTTACAGACTATACTGTTTTGACAGATTGCTGTTATGGTTGCATTGTTTGCATATGTTTGCTTGTTTAATGATTCTATTTGAGGATAGGAGTATTAAATATGCAGAGACATTTAGTATGCAATGTTGAACAATAATCTTAGTGATTTGTTGCGGTAGAAAATGATAAGGTTTTGCATTGGTTTATACTAACCTATCTCACGAGTTCTTGTTGAGTTTGTTGTGGATGAAGCTTTTTAGATTTAGGAAACCATGATATGAGAGGAATTAAGGAGACACAAAAGTTCAAGCTTGGGGATGCCAAGGCACCCCAAGATAATATTTCAAGAAGTCTCAAGCATCTAAGCTTGGGGATGCCCCGTTAGGCATCCCACCTTTCTTCTTCAACAACTATCGGTTAGTATCGGTTGAGCCTAAGTTTTTGCTTCTTCACATGAGTTGTGCTATCCTTGCAATGTCATTTTATTTTGTTTTGCTTGCTGTTTGAATAAAATACCAAGATCTGAAATTCTTAAATGAGAGAGAGTCTCCGCATAGTTACATAATTATTTAGCTACTCATTGATCTTCACTTATATCCTATGAGTAAATGGTTGAATGAGTTGATTGTCATAAATCTGAAATTATATATGTCTCATTTGCTTATCCCATGGGGAATTATGACTTCACATCTAAGAAGTAGAGATTGCAAATTTATTGAAGGTTAGCAAGCATTTTATTGGTCATTTGAACAATTCATGAAAGAATATTGAAGGAAGAGAGATTTCACATATAAATATACTATCTTAGACATCTTTTATAATTGTGAGCACTCATTAAGTATGACATGCTAAAGAGTTGATGTTGGACAAGGAAGACAGCGTAATGGGTTATGTTTTCTCACATCTCAGTTAAAGTATATTGTCATGGATCATTCAAATATGTTGAGCTTGCCTTTTACCCTCATGCTAGCCAAATTCCTTGCACCAAGTAGAGATACTACTTGTGCTTCCAAATATCCTTAAACCCAATTTTGCCATGAGAGTCCACCATACCTACCTATGGATTGAGTAAGATCCTTCAAGTAAGTTGTCATCAGTGCAAGCAATAAAAATTGCTCTCTAAATACGTATGATCTTTTGGTGTGAAGAAAATAGCTTTATACGATCTTGTTATGGAAGCAATAAAAGCGACGGACTGCATAATAAAGGTCCATATACAAGTGGCAATATAAAGTGACGTTCTTTCGCATTAAGATTTTGTGCATCCAACCCTAAAAGCGCATGACAATCTCTGCTTCCCTCTGCGAAGGGCCTATCTTTTACTTTATGTCTTTTACTTTATGCAAGAGTCAAGGTGATCTTCACCTTTCCCTTTTTCATTTTATCCTTTGACAAGCACCTCGTGTTGGAAAGATCCCGATATATATATATATATATATATATATATATATATATATATATATATATATATATCTCCAATTGGATGTAAGTTAGCATGAACTATTATTGTTGACATCACCCAAAGGTGAATACGTTGGGAGGCAACACTATAAGCCCCCTATCTTTCTCAGTGTCCAATTGAAACTCCATAACCATTAGTATTGCGTGAGTGTTAGCAATTGTAGAAGACTATATGATAGTTGAGTATGTGGAGTTTGTTATTCCTGAAAATAAGATGAATTTCAATTGATTGATGACTGAGAATGAAGTTTGCTAGTTTTCAAGAAAGTTTATGGTCTATGCTTTGACATGTGAATTGCTTGTTACTTTATCATGAGAAGTTTTATGAGATGAACTACTGTTATGACATATTATCATGCTAGAAAAGGTGATTGAAATTATCATTGATCAAACTTGTGCACCTGCTAGCATTCACACTTCATAAATTCTTTCTTTTATCATTTACCTACTCGAGGACGAGCAGAAATTAAGCTTGGGGATGTTGATACGTCTCCAACGTATCTATAATTTATGAAGCATTCATGCTATTTTATTATCTGTTTTGAATGATTACGGGCTTTATTATACACTTTTATATTACTTTTGGGACTAACCTATTAACCGGAGGCCCAGCACATATTGCTGTTTTATTGCTTGTTTCAGTATTTCAAAGAAAAGGAATATCAAATGGAGTCCAAACGGAATGAAACCTTCGGCAGCGTGATTTTTGGGAAGATTATGACCCAGGAGACTTGGAAATGAAGTAAAGGGAGCATCGAGGAAGCCACGAGACAGGGGGGCGCGCCCACCCCCCTGGGCGCGCCCTACCATCTCGTGGGCCCCTCGAGGCTCCCCCGACCGACTTCTTTCGCCTATATAAGCCTACGTACCCTAAAAACATCGATAATGAAGATAGATTGGGAGTTCCGCCGCTGCAAGCCTCTGTAGCCACCAAAAACCTCTCGGGAGCCGTTCAGGCACCTGGGGGGGGATCCTCACCGGTGGCCATCTTCATCATCCCGGCGCTCTCCATGACGAGGAGGGAGTAGTTCACCCTCGGGGCTGAGGGTATGTACCAGTGGCTATGTGTTTGATCTCTCTCTCTCGTGTTCTCTCTATGGCACGATCTTGATATATCGCGAGCTTTGCTATTATAGTTGGATCTTATGATGTTTCTCCCCCTCTACTCTCTTGTGATGAATTGAGTTTTCCCTTTGAAGTTATCTTGTTGGATTGAGTCTTTTAAGGATTTGAGAACACTTGATGTATGTCTTGCCGTGCTTATCTGTGGTGACATTGGGATATCACGTGATCCACTTGATGTATGTTTGGGTGATCAACTTGCGGGTTCCGCCCATGAACCTATGCATAGGGGTTGGCACACGTTTTCGTCTTGACTCTCCGGTAGAAACTTTGGGGCACTCTTTGAAGTACTTTGTGTTGGTTGAATAGAGGAATCTGAGATTGTGTGATGCATATCGTATAATCATGCCCACGGATACTTGAGATGACAATGGAGTATCTAGGTGACAATAGGGTTTTGGTTGATTTGTGTCTTAAGGCGTTATTCTAGTACAAACTTTTGAATAGATCGATCCAAAAGAATAACTTTGAGATGGTTTTGTACCCTACCATAATCTTTTCGTTTGTACTCCGCTATTAGTGGCTTTGGAGTGACTCTTTGTTGCATGTTGAGGAATTGTTATATGATCTATCTATGTTATTATTCTTGAGAGAACTTGCACTAGTGAAAGTATAAACCCTAGGCCTTGTTTCCTACCATTGCAATACCGTTTACACTCACTTTTATCATTAGTTACCTTGCTGTTTTTATATTTTCAGATTACAAATACCCATATCTACTATCCATATTGCACTTGTATCACCATGTCTTCGCCGAACTAGTGCACCTATAGAATTTACCATTGTATTGGGTGTGTTGGGGACACAAGAGACTCTTTGTTATTTGGTTGCAGGGTTGTTTGAGAGAGACCATCTTCATCCTACACCTCCCACGGATTGATAAACCTTAGATCATCCACTTGAGGGAAATTTGCTACTGTCCTACAAACATGTGCACTTGCAGGCCCAACAACGTATACAAGAAGAAGGTTGTATAGTAGATATCAAGTGGCAATGGGATGGAATTCAAGAATAATTCTATTGAAAATTTTCTTGATGAAGAGTGAACTATCCGTGATTTGATGCTTATACTCCTTAACAAAATGGAGTGGTAAAATGATGAGAACATTGCCCGATAAGACGATGAGTACAAGGATCCATTGAGTTTTTGGGCTAAAGCGGTAAATCATGTCATGTCATTAGCTGTCTTTACCTTCACAAATTGCCTTAGAAAACTTCATACGAATTTCACGGGTAAAAATACCAAGTCGGTTACTTTAGAGTTTTTGGGTCCAAATGTTATATCTATGACAAACATTTCCAACATAAGTTTGCCCCTGAATCTCATGAGCATAGTTCTATCGGACCGGACCGGCGGTCGGACCCAAAAAACCGGAAACCGACGCCCCTATCGGGTTTTAAAGCTAAAAAGACCGACCTGCAATTGGACCGAGAAATCCATGTAAATCGGCCGGTTTTTGCATGAACCGGAGCTATAAAACTAGAGGTTGAACCAGTGTCACACACAAAATTAGAAAAATAACCTGCATCAAAGGGAATTCAAACCCAGGATGCTAGATATAGGTGAGGAAGTTGCTCCTCTGGCCCAATAACCATCTTGGCTAGCCATCTTTCTTATCAAATTTAAATAAATGATTGAATTTTACATCTATTTAATATGACACTAGTACACAGAATGTATTAAAAAACCAGACATCGAACCAGTGAACCGGCGGTCCAACCGGCAAAACCTGAACCGGCGGCTCATGAGGGACACTTGCTAGGTTATGATGCAAACTCTCACACTTGCAATTTTTTCAACCATTACTCAGGTGAAATAGAGAGATCAGATACGGTAACTATGAGTCTCATGCAATGCCAACTATGTATATTACTGACATGACGTAACATTAAATTAGAAAAAAAGATGATACAAGTATCATATCATGATACCATATCGTATCATTTGAATGCTACTATGGATCTAAAAAAAGGTCATATAAAATACTGACATGTGATACCAAGCACTAGGAGATAGTATGATACTCCCTCCATCCAAAAATATGGCGTGCAAATTTGGTCAAAAAGTCAATGATTTCTAAGTTTGACCAAGCATATATACATAAAAAATATGAAGATAAACAATACCAAATAAATATCAATATATCCACCATTATATACATATTCATATTGTATTTGTTTTATATTGTATTTATTGATATGTTTCTTCTATATATTTGGTCAAACTTATAAGGGCATCTCCAATAGCGACCTGCAAATTTTCTGCCGCATCAATCTGCGGACCGGAAGGGGGGGGGGGCAGTCCGCGGACACGGATGTGGGAGGCCGCCATCCAATCTTAGCCGAATACATTTCAAACTCTTTTTCAACAAACTAGATGAAATTCATGAAAACACGGCCGGATTTCATATAAACATGACGGATTTCATACAAACCGAATGAAACCGTTTACATTTTGAACATATTTTAACTAAAAAAGGTAAAACCATGTGCATGTACGGTCGCGTGGAGCCCCACACCCATGACATTGATGCACTACCGGCCACGGCGGATCCCTTTGTCTTCCCATATCCGGGAGCCCGCTCACCAGACTACCTGGAGGCCCGGATATATGTGCTTTAGCGCAAAGGGCGACTGGCTTTCCCACCGCTCATCGGAGGGGAACCGCCAACTGATGCTTCAGCTGGAGGGGAAGGGGCGCCTCCACTTCAATGAAGCCTAGACGGGGGTCGACGATGGTCAGCATTGAAGAAGAATCAGGCAAGACATCGGCCGTGTACCCTAGTGGTGGTGGCCTTCCTGGGACCCAGGCGGCGGTAGACTCCTGTGTTCTACTTTCCTTTGATTTTGGCAGCGAACGCAGGCACACTGGCCATCGAATCATCGATCTCTATGCAACTGGCTTCTTTCTCTACTGACATGGCACAATTACGCGTGCGTTCACGGCGGATGGCGCAGTCGCATGCACGGGAGGGGCGGTACGAAGCGATGTCGTCCACGGCAGCGACGATGCTCGGCGCCGTGCTCCCCGTTGTGTCGGCCTGTAGCAACTCGCCACTCCTCCGCGGGCTAGCTAGGAGCAGCGAGTTACTGAACCACATGTCGGCTTGGGGGGGGGCAACTTGCTCCATCAGGCTAGGCGAGGGAGGTGGAGCAGCGAGCTTCCTCGCTCGTTTCCGGTAGGCCACACAACCGGCTTTAATGCCAGAGAATTACTCTTCCTTCTTGTTGGATGCCATCGAAAGGAAAGGGTGTAGAAAATGGTGGAAGGAGGAGATGGGAGCGGCGGAGTGGTGCGATTCTTGCCCGGAGTCTGGCCTCATTTAAATAGAGGGCAAACGGGAGGAGCATGCCCGACATTGTGTTTAATGCCGAGCCAATCGTGAACGGACGTGTGGCCGGAGTAGGTTTCTCGGCTTCCACACGGATTTAATGGAGGCGTTTCAATGCTGAGAGGAGGCATGTTCAGTCAAATGTGCGGCGGGCGGTGTCGTTGGCTGTAGTGCCTCTTCAATGGCAGAGGCTGTGAGAGGCCGCGTCCGTGCTAAGCCGTCTTCAATATGGAGCCGCGTGCTCTACAGAGGCATGAATGCGGATGACTGACGCCGGGCGGGAACGCGCGCGGGCGAGGGAGGAGAGGTTTGGGTGGGTCAGGACGGTCAGAAGAGGCCTTGAGAGTGGTCCGGATTCCTGTAAAGCCCCCCATGTTTGTCTCCGGTTTGCGGGAGGAAGTATGTCCATACCGCACCGTGGACCGATACAGAACCACATTGGATGACTTTCGTGGTCCAGACAACGCAGGCAGGCGAATGCAGAAGGTTTGCGAGTCGGCGTTGGACATGCCCTAAGACGTTGACTATATGATAAAATTTATATACCATATATTTGAGGAACAGAGGGAGTACAACAGTATCATATGCATATTATTGGAGCATCTACAACAGGACATAGCAAATATGACCTCTTAAACGTCCGCGGACACGCCCGACCAGGGACCGGGAGTGTCCGTTATGAGCCCCTATTTATCCATCCGCGCAGCCACACTCCTCATTTACTTCTCATATGTCTTGTCACTTGCGCGTGATTGGTCATTGGTAAAAATAAGGTGTGAGAAATAAAAGGAATGAATAAAGAAAGAGAAAAGGTGGTCCGGGGCGGGGCTACGTCCTACGTGGCGGAATGCTCGGGCGCGTCTGCAAGCCCTTATATTCTTTCCATATTTGAGATGGATATGAGGGTTCGTCGACAGCCCGGGTGTATAGGGATCATATAAGAAGTCCGATTGGATCACGTTTTTTCTTCTCTCTTCTGGCCTTGTTTGGATCCATGGGTTAGAGTTACTTTGGGTTAGTTTGGACTCAACTGACCCAAAAGTATCCAAACAGGAGGGTTAGTTTGGGTTAGATGCATCTAACCCATCCAAAAAATCTAACCCACTCAAGAGGTGCTTATTTGGGTTAGTTCTTCTCCGAAGCACTAAAAAAACACATTTTTCTCTCGCTCTCCCCGCAGCAAATCCCTACCCACTTCCTCGAAGCTTCTCGTCCTCTTCCTCCCTCCCTCTCGCAACGCCCGTGAAGGCGCCTCGCCGTATCCGTGCTCCATCTAAGTCTGTCATCCAAACACCTCCTTGCCTAGAGTTAGTTCAGGGTTAGAATCTACCTCTAACCTCTAACTGAGTTAGAGTATCCAAACAGGGCCTCTGTCCCGTCACTGATCGGGATGTTCCGTGGGCGTATGAGTGGTGGTTTGAGCGTCGGGCTGTAGATGCTCTTAGTTACTCCCCAACGTGACCAGACAGACAAATGATACCGGTACACTGCTTGCAAATTAACGGGATTACCTCATTTCCTGGACCAATGGTCATCACGGCCCAAGCTGGTTATTTACTGGATGGTACTAATTAAGAGAGAACATGCAAGGAATGGTACGCCCTGGTTTCTTTTCTTCAGGAACGGTATGCTGTCGAGCTCATGATCCTATATTTTTCATGATATTTTATACAGTAGCAGTAGTACTTTGCTGACAATCATGCATGCACCGTGCACCGACGGTTTTGAAGATGCAAAGGAGCCCCTCGGATCACTCAAAGAATCCGCGAACTCATCCGTAAACCATGGCCCCGCGATATAGTGGTAACTTTATTCTCTCCGATCGGCGTATCACCTTAATCATTGGATCTCCCTTTTTAGGGTTACAAATCATCGGGCCCTTGATTGCTGCTAAGATTCGTGTTGTCTAGGCAGTAGGCACACCCCTAAAAACAGCCCCTTGTCCTCGGCAAAGAAGAAGGCGACGACGACGAACGCAACCTGTGATTTCCAAATGTAGCAGCCTAGGTATTTAATTATTTCTACAAAAAAGGGAAATAGACCATAGTTCCGACGCCGACGGTTTTGAGGCAGGTAGAGTAGCCGCAGATCGAGCCGGGTTACTAGCGCCGGTGATTCATCCTGAGACACTCGATCCACCATTCCCGGCCTGTTTGTTGATTGGACCCACCCACCGGACGTGCTCCATATGTGATTCCGTGGGGAAGGAAGGGAAAACAAACGCACATGGGTGGCACCCTAGCCACGTCCGTGTTTGCAATGCGCCGGGGTGTGGCCAATTTCGCGGACAAGTCCTGCGCGCCACGTACTGCCACTACACTGTAGTATCAAATTGAAGATGAAGATCTGCCATTACACTTCTTTAGAGAGAGAGAGATCTGCTATTAGATTGGTCATCGAAGTAGACGATGGAGAAGCGCTATTTTATACTCCCTCAAATAAATGTCCCCAAACTCAGCAAAGATTGACTTTGACCAAATCTTATATGCGGAGTAAAAAGAAACGGAGGGAGTACACCGCCGTACCGTACCGAGATCGGCGCACGGGGATGCGGATGATGATTGTCTCTCACTCTCCCGCTCACGTGTTGCCTACGGTTGTCTTTGTCGTGCCGCTGTCGATCGTCGCTCCTGATTCCGTGCCGGCCAAATGCGTCGGCAGACGGATTTCGTTGGCGGGGTTTCCTATGCGACGCTCTTTCGGGTCGCTTCGTCAACCAAACGCACATCGACAGCGCACTTAGCTAACTACTGGGCCAGCCCAACTAGGTAGCGTACAAAGAGGTGGGGTTAACGGTTTGAGAAGGTTCCATCTCTGTTTTTTGCTGGTTTTATTGAGGAAGCTTCTAGTTCTGCTCGGACTTATTTCGTTTTTTTTTCTCTACCTTTTGTATTGTATTTTTATTTGCATATATTTTTAATTTTATTTTATTTTCATTTCCTTTTTCTTTTTCCTCATTTCTTTCCTCGAATAAATGTCCCCAAATTAAAAAATTCTTCAGGTTTTATGAAGAAGTATTCACAAGTTAAAATAAAATCATATTAAAAAATATGTACACACTTAAAAGAATGTGTTTTCCATACATTGTTCACAAATTTCCAAAAACAATGTGCGTGTGTTTTAGAAATCCTGTTTTTCCAAACATTGTTCACAATTTTCAAATTTTATACGAAAATTATCTCCAATTTTTCTGAGAGTTTCATTATTGCTTAATTTGTCAAGAAAATCGGAAATTTCAAAAAATGACTTTCTTTAAAAAATGTTTGAAATTCAAAACACAAATCCCATATAGAACAATTGCTCACAAATTTAAAAAATATTCAATAATTCTGAAAATGTTCGGGTAATATTTTTATTAGTTTTCAAATATTCTTCAGAATTTTTTTAAAAAAATATTTTCAAATTTTGTCCACAATTTCAAATAATATTTTTGTTTCTCAAAAAAGTTGGAATTTCAAAACTTATTCATAGTATTCAAAAATTCTTCACGTTTTACAAATTATTCATAATTTAAAAAAAATGAACCTACCGCTCCGATTAATCTTAAAGTACTGTGTTGCAAATTAGTCACTAATGCTCGTTGTTTCTAGTGGTAGCATCACACATTAAGGAACCGGGAGGTCGCATGTTCAATTCCGTTCAAAAGCACAAGTTTTGGTATTTTTTACGTCATACGTTGTGGTTAAATGAGCTAGCCTAGTCGGGCTCCCCTTGTGTGTGTCGTGTCGCCACTTGCCGTAGTGAGCGGCCTATAGGAGGTCCCTTCGTTGGGGGGTGAAGGCATGAAATCCGCACGGACATAACTCTATGGAAACGTTTTGTAGCCGGTCGAACTTTCCGCCGGCTCGCGCGCCACGTTGGCTCGCTCGCCACGGTTATCCCCCACGCACGCGACGCGTGTACGCCATGGGTCCCGCACGACCGCCCTCTTTTCTCCCTTATCCTTTCCTGGAATCTCTTTTCCCCTTTCCTTCTACCTCCAACCATGACGGAGCTCTACTCTACAAGACCCTTTGGCTGCGAGCGCCCACGGCAAGCGCTGGCGGTGACCGTAGGTGGTGAGGCAAACAAGCGAGGGCGCACGCGCGCTACGCGACGTACGGGTTGGGGCGGACATCGTGACCTCCAGCCTGGGTGGTGGCAGAACCACCACAAGCTCTCACCGGCGACGATGTGCTCGTGCGCGAGAAGCCTTCCTACCTTGCAAGCTTCAAAGCCGAGCATACGGCACGCTGGAACCGGCAAGGAACCATGCTGCAACTCGTAACCAGCGCAGTTGGATGAACGCGCCGGGATGTTGGAGACGCGATGATTGCGCGTTGAAACTGACCCACATCATAGCTGCAACCGTGGTAGAAAATTACTTGTGAAGGAAATATGCCCTAGAGGCAATAATAAAGTTGTTACTTATATTTCCTTATATCATGATAAATGTTTATTATTCATGCTAGAATTGTATTAACCGGAAACTTAGTACATGTGTGAATACATAGACAAACAGAGTGTCACTAGTATGCCTATACTTGACTAGCTCGTTGAATCAAAGATGGTTGAGTTTCCTAACCATAGACATGAGTTGTCATTTGATTAACGGGATCACATCATTAGTGAATGATGTGATTGACTTGACCCATTCCGTTAGCTTAGCACTTGATCGTTTAGTATATTGCTATTGCTTTCTTCATGACTTATACATGTTCTATGACTATGAGATTATGCAACTCCTGAATACCGGAGGAACACTTTGTGTGCTACCAAACGTCACAACGTAACTGGGTGATTATAAAGGTGCTCTACAGGTGTCTCCGATGGTACTTGTTGAGTTGGCATAGATCAAGATTAGGATTTGTCACTTCGATTGTCGGAGAGGTATCTTTGGGCCCTCTCGGTAATGCACATCACTATAAGCCTTGCAAGCAATGTAACTAATGAGTTAGTTGCGGGAGACATTACGGAACGAGTAAAGAGACTTGCCGGTAACGAGACTGAACTAGGTATTGAGATACCGATGATCGAATCTTGGGCGAGTAACATACCGATGACAAAGGAACAACGTATGTTGTTATGCGGTTTGACCGATAAAGATCTTCGTAAAATATGTAGGAACCAATATGAGCATCCAGGTTCCGCTATTGTTTATTGACCGGAGATGAGTCTCGGTCATGTCTACATAGTTCTCGAACCCGCAGGGTCTGCACGCTTAACGTTCGGTGACGATCGGTATTATGAGTTTATGTGTTTTGATGTACCAAAGGTAGTTCGGAGCCCCGGATATGATCACGCACATGACGAGGAGTCTCGAAATGGTCGAGACATAAAGATCGATATATTGAACGACTATATTTGGACGTCGGAATGGTTCCGAGTGAGTTCGGGCATATACCGGAGCACCGGGAGGTTACCGGAACCCCCCGGGAGGTATATGTTCCTTATTAGGCCATAGTGGGAGAGAGGAGAAGGAAGCAAAGGAGGGGGCGCCCCCTCCCAAGCCCAGTCTGAATTGGGTGGGGGCCGGCCCCCCTTTCCTTCCTCCTTCCTCCCCCTTCCTTCCACTCCTAGTCCAACTAAGGAAGGGGGGAATCCTACTCCCGGTGGGAGTAGGACTCCCCATGGGGAGCGCCATGGGAGGGCCGGCCCTCCTCCTCCTCCACTCCTTTATATACGGGGGGAGGGGGCACCCCATAGACACACAAGTTGATCATTGATCTCTTAGCTGTATGCGGTGCCCCCCTCCACCATAATCCACATCGGTCATATCGTCGTAGTGCTTAGGCGAAGCCCTGCGCCGGTAGCTTCATCATCACCGTCATCACGTCGTCGTGCTGACGAAGCTCTCCCTCGACACTCTGCTGGATCGTGAGTTCGTGGGACGTCACCGAGCCGAACGTGTGCAGATCGCGGAGGTGCCGTACATTCGGTACTTGGATCGGTCGATCGTGAAGACGTATGACTACATCAACCGCATTGTCATAACGCTGGTCTACGAGGGTACGTAGAGAACACTCTCCCCTCTCGTTGCTATGCATCACCATGATCTTCCGTGTGCGTAGGAATTTTTTTGAAATTACTATGTTCCCCAACAACTAGAACCGAACGTGAGCAAGCTAGAGCCACATCCGCGGAATGCTGCAACGTTGCTTGACCGACCGGCGTGGGGGAGCTGTTCAAAAACTTCAACCGTGGTGAATTTGTGCCCTACACTACCTGCAAGTGTTTGGCTAACCACTAGGGCATGTCGTTGGAAATGACAGAATGTGGCGCTAACGCTTTAAGAACTGTCATAGCCGCTATTTTCTTTAAAAAAAATGAAACTTCGCAGATTTCGGAAAAAGTTCATGCAAAAAAAAAACGTTCCCTACTCAAGAAAAGTTCAATGATTTTGAAATTTTTTTATCAATTTTAAAAAATAGTTCAATAAAAATAAAAAATTATTCATCAATTTTTTTAACAAATTCACCAATTTAAAAAAGTTCATCAATTTTTAAAAAAACTCAGAAAACTACAAAAAAATATCAATTTTTGAAAAGGTTCACCAATTTTTAAAAATAAAATCAAAAGTTTAAAAAAAATCCAAAAACTGAAAAAAAATCATCAATTTTTGATAAAAGTTCATCAAATTTGGGAAAAATCGTCGATTTTGAAAAATGTTAATCAAATTTGAAAAATGTTCATCGAACTTGAAAAATAGTTCATTAAATTTGAAAAAAAGGGGAAGATGGGTCCAGCCCAACTAGCTGTGTCCTTCCGGCGCCAAATGGGATGTGCCAACTTATCATCCACCGCACCCAATTATAGGCATTTCCACAAAACGGCGCACATGCCCCCGCCATCTTGGGCCTGGTCCATTATTATTTTTTACAACTCGAAAGCAATCTTTTGCTCATTCAAAAACGCACGCATCTCAAATGAATGAGCCTGCCAATGTAACAATGCTTTTGACCATTTTTTTTCTTGCCATCTAGCTCTTTTTTATTTACATTTTTTCTTTGTTTTGTGAACTATTTTTCGAGTGTATGAAAATTTTCAAATGCACGAAGTTATTTAAATTCATGAACTTTTTTCAAATGCCTGAGCTTTTTTATAATTTGTGAACTTTTTCATATCCCATGAACATTCTTTAGTGCGCGACCTTTTTTCCAATCACAAATATTTTCTGATTGCATTAACTTTTTCCAAATAAAGTGAACTTTTTTTGAACTGATGAATTTTTTTGACTTGCGAACTTTTTTCAAATCCACAAACTTATTTAACCCATGAAATTTATTCAAATTCATGAACCATTTCAAAATTGTGAACAAATTTTAGAATTTATGATTTTTTGAACGTTTGCATTTTCCAAAAAGTTAACAGTCAACCACGATCCGATGGACCAAGAACTGCGAGAAAGCGGCGCGTCGAGAGTGAGCTGCCCACCTCGTTGTTGGGCCGGCAGACGCAGCGGGGCGCATTAGCGCTGGTTCCTTACCTGGCACATATAAGGATCTCTAAAGCTCATCCCCATATGGTGCTGGGTATAACATGTGTGCAAGCTATATCTCGCTTACAGCAAGATGTATGCTCCTCTCGTATGAAGCTTTCCGTGCGCGCTGCAGTACTAGGCCGGCCCATTCTTCGTGTTCGTTCACTCTTTGTTTTTTTGTGTGTTAGTTGAGTTCGATATTCTTCCCTTTTTTTGGTTTTCCTTTGTTTTATTTTATAATTTCTGGATTTTTATTGGTTTTCTTCCGTTTTTCATCGGATTTTCTTTTTTTCTTTAGTTTCCTTGTTTCTTTCTCGGCATTCACTGGTTTTTCGGATTTTATTTTCCTTCTTGTTTATTTATTTTGTTCAATGGTTTTCTTTGGTTTTATTTCTTTAACACATGTCTACTTTTTTCACGTACAATGTACATTTTTTGTACACATCAAACTATTTTTATGCATCTTTAACATATTTCTATACATGACTAACATATTTTTATAATATATGTTCTCATGTCTAATTTTTTATAAACCTTGTACATTTATCTTATAGATATAAAACAATATTATTTTACATATTTAACATTTTAAAATACATGATTACATTTTTCTTGAATTGTATCTTTTTTATGTTTAAATTTTTCATATACATCAAGAACATGTTTTTATACACATTAACAATTTTTAAATACATTATTAAAAAAAATTCCGAGCACATGTTTTGATATCTACTTTGTGTCATACACATTATATATTTTTGGTATACATTTGGAATAATTATTTTATAGATGTTTAACATTTTTCAAATACACGATTAAGATTTTTTGAAATACTTTCTTCTGAACATTGTTGTTCAAATATGTGTTACTGTTTTTCCAAATACATGTTGATAATTCTTTTTCAAATGCATTCAACATTTGTTTAAAGTCGCGACCACATTTTCTAACATTGCACAAAAGTTTTGCAAACTTAAGTGTGTTTTCTTGAAATATATGTATTCTATATATTATTATTTTAAAACAAGAAAAATAAAAAGCGAATAAAGTGAATGAAACAAACAACGAAGTGAACAAAAGAAAAAAAATAATCTAACGAACATCGCTATGGGCGGTCGATTACCATGTCACTCCAGACGACCCGACGGACTGTCTCGCTATAAGCGAAGCATTTTTATTTGGCGCTTCAGGGCTCCAATTTTTTTTGAGACTGCTAAGCCTCTATTCATCAAGTGAAAAACATTGGGATCATGAGGCTTCCCCGTGCAAAGATGGCGGCCCTGATTCAATAAAAGCGCGTGCCTAGCTAGATTATGAGACTTATAGTTTGAGTCCCGATTCATGACTAAAAATACAAGAATTTAAATAAACTCTCCCAAAATCTATTTTTTCTTACTACCACTCCATAGTTTCCTCCTACTACTTCATTACTATGCTTCACCACCGTCGAGCAATCTGATGCGATCACAAGATTTTGGAGACCCAGATGTTCAACCAAAGACAAAGCCTCACGCCACGCAATTGCTTCCACACTTGGCGGGTCCGTCAAACCTCTTATAACAAACGTTGATGATCCCATGTAAGTGCCTAGATGATCCCTACACAAAGCAGCAGTTGCGCCTGTGCCATGCGTTATTGTTGCATCAGCGTTGATCTTCACCTCCGTCGCCTGGGGGGGCACCTTCGAGCCTGCTGTGGTTGTGCTGAATGACCCCCAGGGTCTGTAGTTGTATTATTTAAAGGAAATATGCCCTAGAGGCAATAATAAAGTTATTATTTATTTCCTTATTTCATGATAAATGTTTATCATTCATGCTAGAATTGTATTAACCGGAAACATGATACATGTGTGAATGCATAGACAAAACAACATGTCACTAGTATGCCTCTACTTGACTAGCTTGTTAATCAAAGATGGTTATGTTTCCTGACCATGAACAAGGAGTTGTTATTTGATTAATGAGGTCACATCATTAGTAGAATGATCTGATTGACATGACCCATTCCTTAGCTTAGCACACGATCGTTTAGTATGTTGCTCTGCTTTTATCCATGACATATACATGTTCCTGTAACTATGAGATTATGCAACTCCGTTTACGGAGGAACACTTTGGTGCTACCAAACGTCACAACGTAATCGGGTGATTATAAAGGAGTACTACAGGTGTCTCCAAAGGTAGATGTTGGGTTGGCGTATTTGAGATTAGGTTTTGTCACTCCGATTGTCGGAGAGGTATCTCTGGCCCTCTCGGTAATGCACATCATCAAGCCTTGCAAGCACTACAACTAATGAGCTAGTTGTGAGATGATGTATTACGAACGAGTAAAGAGACTTGCGATGCGAGATTGAACTAGGTATTGGATACCGACGATCGAATCTCGCAAGTAACATACCGATGACAAAGGAACGACGATGTTGTTATGCGGTCCGACCGACAAAGATCTTCGTAGAATATGTAGGAACCAATATGGGCATCCAGGTCCCGCTGTTGGTTATTGACCGTGAATAGTTCTAGGTCATGTCTACATTGTTCTCGAACCGTAGGGTCCGCACGCTTAGGTTTCGATGGCGGTTATTATGAGTTTATGTATTTTGATGTACCGAAGAAGTTCGAGTCCCGGATGTGATCACGGACATGACGAGGAGTCTCGGAATGGTCGAGACATAAAGATTGATATATTGAAGTCTATGTTTGGAGTTCGAATGGTTCCGGCGGCGGAATTCTGAATGTACCGGAGGTTACCGAACCCCGGGAGGTAAATGGGCCTCGATGGGCCTTGGTGGAAAGGAGAAGGGCCAGCCCTAGGTGGTAGCGCTACCCCCTTCCCTAGTCCTACTAGGACTAGGAGAAGGGCCGCCCCCTCTCTCTCTTTCCTCTCAGGAATCCTAGTCCAACTAGGATTTGGGGGAATCCTACTCCCAGAGGAGTAGGACTCCTGGCGCGCCCTCCCTTGGCCATGGCCCCTCCCCTTGCTCCTTTATATACGGGGCAGGGGGCACCTTGGAACACACAAGTTGATCGTAAGATCGTTCCTTAGCCGTGTCGGTGCCTCCTCCACCATATTCCACCTCGGTTATACCGTCGCGAAGCTTAGGCGAAGCCTGCGCGGTGAAACATCAAGATCGTCACCACGCCGTCGTCTTGTGAAACTCTCCCTCGACACTCGGCTGGATCGAGTCTGAGGGACGCCATCGAGCTGTCGTGTGTCAAGAACTCGGGGCGTCGAGTAACGGCGCCGGATCGGTCGGATCGCGAGGAGAACGTCGACTACTTCCTCTACGTTGTGATCGCTTCCGCCGGGTCTACAAGGGTATGTAGACAACACTCTCCCTCTCGTTGCTATGCATCACCATGATCTTGCGTGTGCGTGGGAAAATTTTTGAAATTACTACGTTCCCCAACAAAGGCATCCGAGCCTAGGTTTTTCTATGGTTTGATGTTTTGCACGAGTAGAACACAAGTGAGTTGTGGGCGATACAAGTCATACTACCTACCAGCATGTCATACTTTGGTTCAGCGGTATTGTGAGATGAAGCGGCCTGCACCGACATTACGCGTGCGCTTACGCGAGACTGGTTTCACCGCCGTGAGCACTCGTTGCTTAAAGGTGACCGTGGGTGCTGTCTCTCTCACTTTAGTTGAACCGAGTGTGGCTACGCCCGGTCCTTGAAGAAGGTTAAACGGAGTCTATTTGACGAAGTATCGTTGTGGTTTTGATGCGTGGGTGAGACTGGATCTTGCTTAAGCCCGTAGCAGCCACGTAAAATTTGCAACAACAAAGTAGAGGACGTCTAACTTGTTTTTGCAGGCATGTTGTGATGTGATATGGTCAAGACGTGATGCTATATTTTATTGTATGAGATGATCATGTTTTGTAACCGGTTATCGGCAATGGCAGGAGCCATATGGTTGTCGCTTTATTGTATGCAATGCAATCGCATCTGTAATGCTTTACTTTATCACTAAGCGGTAGCGATAGTCGTAGTAGCATAAGTTTGGCGAGACGACAACGATGCTGCGATGGAGATCAAGGTGTCGCGCGGTGGCGATGGTGATCATGGTGGTGCAGCAAGATGGAGATCATGAAGCACAAGATGATGATGACCATATCATATCACTTATATTGATTTGCATGTGATGTTTATCCTTTTATGCATCTTATCTTGCTTTGATTGACGGTAGCATTATAAGATGATCTCTCACTAAATTATCAAGAAGTGTTCTCCCGAGTATGCACCGTTGCCAAAGTTCGTCGTGCCCGGACACCACGTGATGATCGGGTGTGATAAGCTCTCGTCCATCTACAACGGGTGCAAGCCAGTTTTGCACACACGAATACTCGGGTTATACTTGACGAGCCTAGCATATGCAGATATGGCCTCGGAACA
Organism: Aegilops speltoides; assembly: GCA_021437245.1. Taxonomy (NCBI): domain Eukaryota; kingdom Viridiplantae; phylum Streptophyta; class Magnoliopsida; order Poales; family Poaceae; genus Aegilops; species Aegilops speltoides. The sequence goes on along the minus strand of CM038147.1, from coordinate 436,398,298 downwards.
CGGAGACCGAAAGGTCGGCGTGAATCATATAGTAGATATGATCAACATAAGATGTTCACCATTGAAAACTACTCCATTTCACGTGATGATCGGTTATGGTTTAGTTGATTTGGATCACGTGATCACTTGGATGACTAGAGATGTCTTTCTAAGTGGGAGTTCTTAAGTAATATGATTAATTGAACTTAAATTTATCATGAACTTAGTACCGATAGTATCTTGCTTGTTTATGTTTGATTGTAGATAGATGGCTCGTCTTTGTTGTTCCGTTGAATTTTAATGCGTTCCTTGAGAAAGCAAAGTTGAAAGATGATGGTAGCAATTACACGGATTTGGGTCCGAATTTGAGGATCATCCTCATTGCTGCACGTAAGAGTTACGCCTGGATGAACCGCTAGGTGACAGCTCTTCTTTGGAGCAACACCGGATGTTGTGAACGTCTGCGAGCAAAGTGATGACTACTCTATAGTTCAATGTGCCATGCTTTACGGCTTAGAACCGGGACTTCAACGACGTTTTGAACGTCATGGAGCATATGAGATGTTCCAGAGTTGAAGTTAATATTCCAACAGTAATGCCCGGATTGAGAGATATGAAGTCTCCAATAAGTTCTATAGCTGCAAGATGGAGGAGAATAGTTACATTAGTGAGCATATACTCGTAATGTCCGGGTACTACAATCACTTGACACAATTGGGAGTTAATCTTCCGGATGATTGTGTCATTGATGAAATTCTCCAATCACCGCCACCAAGCTACAAAGGCTTCGTGATGAACTATAATATGCAAGGGTTAGTAAAGACTATACAGAGCTCTTCGCAATGCTAAAGGCTGCGGGTAGAAATCAAGAAAGAGCATCAAGTGTTGATGGTCAACAAGACCACTAGTTTCAAGAAGAAAGGCAAAGGGAAGAAGAAGGAATTCAAGAAGAACAGCAAGCAAGTTGTCGCTCAGAGAAGAAACCCAAGTCTGGCCCTAAACCTGAAATCGAGTGTTTCTACCGCAAGCGACTGGTCACCGAAGCGGAACTGCCCCAAGTATTTGGCGGATAAGAAGGATGGCAAGGTGAACAAAGGTATATGTGATATACATGTTATTGATGTGTACCTTACTAGAGCTCGCAGAGCACTGGTATTTGATATCGGTTCATTGCTAATATTTGCAACTCAAACAGGACTACGGATTGCTTAACACCGGCAAAGGACGAGGTGACGATCGCGTGGGAAATGGTTCCAAAGTCGATGTGATCGCGGTCGGCACGCTACCTCTACATCTACCTTCGGGATTAGTTTTAGACCTAAATAATTGTTATTTGGTGCTGCGTTGAGCATGAACATTATATCTGGATCTTGTTTGATGCGAGACGGTTATTCATTTAAATCGAGAGAATAATGGTTGTTCTATTTATATGAGTAATATCTTTTATGGTCATGCACCCTTGAGGAGTGGTCTATTTCTTATGAATCTTGATAGTAGTGATACACATATTCATAATGTTGAAACCAAAAGATGCAGAGTTGATAATGATAGTGCAACTTATTTGTGGCAATCGCCGCTTAGGTCATATCGATGTAAAGCGCATGAAGAAACTCCATACAGATGGACTTTTGGAGTCACTTGATTATGAATCACTTGGCACTTATGAACCGTGCCTCATGGGCAAGATGACTAGAACACCGTTCTCCGTACTATGGAGAGAGCAACAGATTTGTTGGAAATCATACATACTGATGTATGTGGTCCAATGAATGTTGAGGCTCGTGGCGGATATCGTTATTTTCTCACCTTCACAGATGACTTAAGCGGATATGGGTATATCTACTTAATGAAACATAAGTCTGAAACGCTTTGAAAAGTTCAAAGAATTTCAGAGTGAAGTTGAAAATCATCGTAACAAGAAAATTAAGTTTCTACGATCCGATCGTGGAGGTGAATATTTGAGTTACGAGTTTGGTCTACATTTGAAACAATGCGGAATAGTTTCGCAACTCACGCCACCCTAACACCACAACGTAATGGTGTGTCCGAACGTCAGAATCGTACTTTACTAGATATGGTACGATCTATGATGTCTCTTACTGATTTACCGCTATCGCTTTGGGGTTATGCTCTAGAGACGGCCGATTCACATCGAATAGAACACCGTCAAAATCCGTTGAGACGACACCTTATGAACTATGGTTTGGCAAGAAACCAAAGTTGTCGTTTCTTAAAGTTTGGGGATGCGATGCTTATGTGAAAAAGCTTCAACCCGATAAGCTCGAACCCAAATCGAGAAATGTGTCTTCATAGGATACCCAAAGGAAACAGTTGGGTACACCTTCTATCACAGATCCGAAGGCAAGACATTCGTTGCTAAGAATGGATCCTTTCTAGAGAAGGAGTTTCTCTCGAAAGAAGTGAGTGGGAGGAAAGTGGAACTTGATGAGGTAATAGTACCTTCTCCTTACTTGAAAGTAGTTCGTCAGTAAACCAGTTTACGAGACATCTACACCAAGTAGTGAGGAAGTTGATGATGTTGATCATGAAACTTCAGATCAAGTTACTACGAACCTCGTAGATCAACCAGAGTAAGATCCGCACTGAGTGGTACGGTAATCCTGTTCGGAAGTCATGCTACTAGATCATGATGAACCTCGAACTATGAAGAAGCGATGGTGAGCCCAGATTCCATAAAATGGCTTGAGGCCATGAAATCGAGATGGGATCCATGTATGAAAACAAAGTGTGGACTTTGGTTGACTTGCCCGAGGGTAGGCAAGCAATAGAAAACAAGTGGATCTTCAAGAAGAAGACCGACGCCGACGGTAATGTTATCGTTTATAAAGCTCGACTTGTCGCAAAAGGTTTTCGACAAGTTCAAGGGGTTGACTACGATGAGACCTTCTCACCCATAGCGATGCTTAAGTCCGTCCGAATCATGTTAGCGATTGCGCATTTTATGATTATGAAATTTGGCAAATGGATGTAAAGACGCATTCTGAATGGATTTACGGAAGAAGAGTTGTATATGATGCAACCGAAGGTTTTATCGATCCAAAGGAGCTAACAAAGTGTGCAAGCTCCAATGATCCATCTATGGACTGGTGCAAGCATCTCGAGTTGGAATAAACGCTTTGATAGTGTGATCAAAGCATTTGGGTTTATCTGACTTTTGGAGAAGCTCAGATTTACAAGAAAGTGAGTGGGAGCTCAGTAGCATTTCGATATTATATGTGGATGACATATTGCTGATCGGAAATGATATAGAATTCTGGATAGCATAAAGGGATACTTGAACAAGAGTTTTTCAATGAAAGACCTTGGTGAAGCTGCTTACATATTGGGCATTAAGATCTATAGAGATAGATCAAGACGCTTAATTGGACTTTCACAAAGCACATACCTTGACAAAGTTTTGAAGAAGTTCAAAATGGATCAAGCAAAGAAAGGGTTCTTGCCTGTGTTACAAGGTGTGAAGTTGAGTCAGACTCAATGCCCGACCACTGCGCAGAAGATAGAGAGAAATGAAAGATATTCCTATGCTTCAGCCATAGGCTCTATCATGTATGCAATGTTGTGTACCAGACCTGATGTGTGCCTTGCTATAAGCCTAGCAGGAGGTACCAAAGTAATCCAGAGTGGATCATCGACAGCGGTCAAGAACATCCCGAATACCGAAAAGGACTAAGGATATGTTTCTCGATATGGAGGTGACAAAGAGCTCATCGTAAACGGTTACGTTGATGCAAGCTTTGACACCGATCCGGACGATTCTAAATCGCAGACCGGATACGTATTTACACTAAACGGAGGAGCTGTCAGTTGGTGCAGTTCTAAACAAAGCGTCGTGAAGGGATCTACATGTGAAGCGGAATACATAGCAGCTTCGAAGCAGCTAATGAAGGAGTCTGGATGAAGGAGTTCATATCCGATCTAGGTGTCATACCTAGTGCATCGGGTCCAATGAAAATCTTCGTGACAATATCGAGCAATTGCCTTAGCAAAGGAATCCAGATTTCACAAGAGGACAAAGCACATCAAGAGACGCTTCAATTCCATCCGGACTTAGTCCAGACGGGAGACATAGAGATTTGCAAGATACATACGGATCTGAATGTTGCGACCCGCTGACTAAGCCTCTTCCACGAGCAAAACATGATCAGCACCAAGACTCCATGGGTGTTAGAATCATTACTATGTAATCTAGATTATTGACTCTAGTGCAAGTGGGAGATCAAGGAAATATGCCCTAGAGGCAATAATAAAGTTATTATTTATTTCCTTATTTCATGATAAATGTTTATCATTCATGCTAGAATTGTATTAACCGGAAACATGATACATGTGTGAATGCATAGACAAAACAACATGTCACTAGTATGCCTCTACTTGACTAGCTTGTTAATCAAAGATGGTTATGTTTCCGACCATGAACAAGGAGTTGTTATTTGATTAATGAGGTCACATCATTAGTAGAATGATCTGATTGACATGACCCATTCCCTTAGCTTAGCACACGATCGCTTAGTATGTTGCTACCGCTTTTATCCATGACATATACATGTTCCTGTAACCATGAGATTATGCAACTCCGCTTACGGAGGAACACTTTGGGTGCTACCAAACGTCACAACATAACTGGGTGATTATAAAGGAGTACTACAGTGTCTCCAAAGGTAGATGTTGGGTTGGCGATTTGAGATTAGGTTTTGTCACTCCGATTGTCGGAGAGGTATCTCTGGCCCTCTCGGTAATGCACATCATCAAGCCTTGCAAGCACTACAACTAATGAGCTAGTTGTGAGATGATGTATTACGGAACGAGTAAAGAGACTTGCCGTAACGAGATTGAACTAGGTATTGGATACCGACGATCAAATCTCGGGCAAGTAACATACCGATGACAAAGGAACGACGATGTTGTTATGCGGTCGACCGACAAAGATCTTCGTAGAATATGTAGGAACCAATATGGGCATCCAGGTCCCGCTGTTGGTTATTGACCGTGAATAGTTCTAGGTCATGTCTACATTGTTCTCGAACCGTAGGGTCCGCACGCTTAAGGTTTCGATGATGGTTATTATGAGTTTATGTATTTTGATGTACCGAAGAAGTTCGAGTCCCGGATGTGATCACGGACATGACGAGGAGTCTCGGAATGGTCGAGACATAAAGATTGATATATTGGAAGTCTATGTTTGGAGTTCGAATGGTTCGGTAAAACGGAATTTATCGAGTACCGGAGGTTACTGGAACCCCGGGAGGTAAATGGGCCTCGATGGGCCTTGGTGGAAAGGAGAAGGGCCAGCCCTAGGTGGGCGCGCCCCCCTTCCCTAGTCCTACTAGGACTAGGAGAAGGGCCGCCCCTCTCTCTTTTCCTCCGGAATCCTAGTCCAACTAGGATTTGGGGGAATCCTACTCCCAGAGGGAGTAGGACTCCTGGCCGCGCCTCCCTTGGCCGCCGCCCCTCCCCTTGCTCCTTTATATACGGGGCAGGGGGCACCTTGAACACACAAGTTGATCGTAAGATCGTTCCTTAGCCGTGTCGCGCCCCCTCCACCATATTCCACCTCGGTTATACTGTCAAAGCTTAGGCGAAGCCTCGCGCGGTGAAACATCAAGATCGTCACCACGCCGTCGTCTTGTGAAACTCTCCCTCGACACTCGGCTGGATCGAGTACGAGGGACGCCATCGAGCTGTCGTGTGTCAAGAACTCGGGCGTCGGAGTAACGGCGCCGGATCGGTCGGATCGCGAGGAGAACGTCGACTACTTCCTCTACGCCAGATCGCTTCCGCCGGGTCTACAAGGGTATGTAGACAACACTCTCCCCTCTCGTTGCTATGCATCACCATGATCTTGCGTGTGCGTAGGAAATTTTTTGAAATTACTACGTTCCCCAACATTATTTGCTTCTCCCAACTTCGAGATGAAATGAGTAATGAAAAGATGAGTAGATAGAGGACTTTGATGTATTCCTTCATGAATCAACTTCCTCCGTGCAGACCATATTGCCCAAAGTGTGACCGCTACTCTTCGACACAGCTTCGGTGCCTTAAAGGCACATGCCTTTGGGTCACTGACATGTGGGCCAGCCACCTGTTGGACCCACATGTCATAGACACAAAGGTAGGTGCCTTAAGGCACCGAAGCATTGTCCGCTACTCTTATAAACTTGTCATGAGGCATCCTCTCTATCATAGCAAATAACCAGTTCATGGCTCTTGGTTCAGTGTTGGCCATCAGCTGATCTAGCACCTCCTGGTCTACTAAAGACGACTCGCATCAGACCATCATGCAATCCAGTAGACTATGGTGCCATGAATCAGGCATCCTACATAAAAAAGGTACATGCTGAAGACATATTTCTGTGCATTTTCACGTCTTCTGTCAGATGGATTGATGTGCCAATCTCCAAAGAAAAACTAACAGTTTTGCAGGAACTAAAACTTTCCACATTTTTACCCAAACTTTCTCCTCCTCTTTTCTGTTTGAGGGTCCCGCTCGCTCTTCCAACCAATCCTCATGACGGTGCTTTGTGTCCACTATCATTTTGTAGGTTGACCTCACACTAAAGTTTCAAGATTCCTCGAACATCCATGACCAATAGTCATCCACGTTTCTCAAGCATATAGGGATTTGCAAAATTTCTTTTGCCTCAAAGCGTAGAAAAACTTCATGGATGATAGTTGTATTCCACCAGGCATTTGGTTTATCATAAAGTCAGAGACCATCTAGGGTGGATCCTCCACTCTAGAAACTAGTCGTCTCATCAACTCCGACCCTGCAATACAGTTTGTATTCCAGATCTTCGTGGTTGTGCCATTGCCTATTCGCCTAACCAGTCCTTGTTTCATAATCAGGGCTCCTGTTACACATGATTCTACTAACTGGCACCCATGCTCCATCCACCGTCGCCAGCAAACAGGCCGACCCATTTATGGACCATAATCGGATTCCGTTATGGGAAGCTTCTCAGCGGGTAGAATCTTCCCAACCAGTTATATCTTTTCTTATTTCTGGTTTTTTGGATGAGGTCTTTTGTTCCATTTTTCTTTTTTTGTTCCTTTTTATTTTAATGTATGAAGTTTTTCCAAATTTTAAAACTTTTGAAAATTCCTTAACTTTTCAAAATTTGTGAACTTTTTCCACTTTGGCAAAATTTGTTTTCAATTTTTTGTGCACCCTTTTTGGTTCAAATTTTATGAAACTTTCCAAATTTACAGATTTTTCCAAACTTTGTAAACTTTTATACAATTTTTCACGAACACTTTATTAATAAAATTCATGATTTTTTTTCAAATTTGGTGATTTTGTTTTCAACATTACGAACTATTGTAAACTTTTATGAACTTTAATAAAACTAAAAAAAATTAACTTTGCGAATTTTTAATTATGATTTTTTTAATTTTCAATGGTGAACGGTCAATCGGGATTTTAAACTTTTTTTCAAAACTATCTGGCATTTGTGTAAGCCTGCTAACAAAATGCATTTTTTCTACATTATAATTTTTTTGAATGTATTTAATTTCTAGTTCTCAAAAAATCATTTCATTTCAAAACAAATTTAATTAATAATTAAGTAAAATTTCATGTTCGCATAAAAATGTTCAAATGTATTTCTAAATGTTTCTGGTGATTTTATGAAATATCATAGTTTTTTAAAGGGTCTGTGTATTTTAAGACGTTGTTCAGATATTTAAAAATATGCATGGATGCCCAAAAATGTTTATGTGTATGGATAATAATGGTTTTGTGTATTTAAAAAAAGTGTTCATGTATTTTGAGGAAATGTTCATATTCTTTGAATATTCTTGGACATTAAAAATATTTGCAAGAAAAGAATCACGTTTATGAAAACAATTATTTATATATCTCAAAAAGATCTTCATATGATCTTTTACAAATATCCTTGTACACGAAAAATGATCTTTTCTTACAGGAATTTTTTCACATGTATAAAAAGAAAACTTTCATGTATTTTGGAAAAAGATTTTGTATGTTAGAAAATCATATATCTCGAAGACACATTCATATTTTGAAAATATTGTGGGAACTAAAAAGATAAATATCTAGAACTCGAAAGGTTAACAAATAAACAAAGACATAGAAAAAAGGGGGAAAAGAAAAGTTAAAGAGATAAGAAACAAGAATGAAAATATATTAAAGTAAAGAGATAAGAACATGGGAAATGAAACATCACAACGGGGCCCTTTCATATTGGTTTCCCATCAAATAAGAAAGATATACCAAGGAAGTAATACGAATAACCAATTTGGCATGGAGAAGATGATGTACGCACAAAATGTGAATCCTTTTGATGTCCCTGTTGGAGAGGCTTGGACACAACGTCTCATCGTTTACAGTCATATCCTTCTTGTCCTTGTGATGGCCACGAATTCCAGGCTCAACAACTAAAGGTAGGCCTTGAGGTGATCCATAGCTTTAACAAACTTCTCGGGTCGAATGTTAGCTCCCGAACAAATCCTATCATCTTGGAATCCTAAAAATTCCAAGAGTAAGAAGACCAATGAAGAACTCGAAGTGGGATCAAAGTTTGGTTCAGTTGGACCATAGATCGCGTCCCAATATCACCTCTCCTCACAAAGTTTCATGTTTTGAGGCATGGGGATACGTTTTAAGATCAACAATGGTTAGGAAACTCATATCCAAATGGTATGGTCACTTTGGGGACGAAGCAATATTTATTGGAACTCCTAGAAATTCGCTTTGTTATCCTGTTTCTACACGAGCCCACGACCTCTAGGTTATGTTGGGAGCTCATGGCATGCTTTGAGGTGTACGACGATGATCTCAGTCGGCACGAAGATCAACTAGGTCTAGGGCATTTCAGGGATGACCAGAGGTTAGAGCATCTCCAACAGTCGCACCAAACAAGCGCAGCGCCACAAAATTGCCCGTTTTAGCGCGTGCGCAACCGGTATAGTGGCTCTAGCGGGCGCGCGGCATATGTAGTTCAGCGCGTGGGCCGAAACTCCATCGCGCACCGCTTATTTGCTGCGCCCGTTCCCGCGCGCTGGACTCTCGCGTGCTCGCTCGCAACTCACCACCCCCCCTCCAGCTGCGGCGCCGCCGCCACCCGCGCCACCCCACAACCGTTCCGGCGCTTCCCAAGCCTATCCCCGCGCCGCGGCGGCTTTCTCCGCCCTCTCTAGTCACCGCCGCCCCTCGCGCGCGTCTGTTCTCCGACGAACAGCGCCCGCAAGGTGTTCGACAAAACGCCTGCAAGGTATGTATTGCTCAAACGTCATGAATTTAGTGCATGTTGATTGTAGTTTTTAATAGCATAGTATTGAACATTGTAGATGAGTTCATCGTATGATTCTTTCGAAGAAGAATTTGATAAGGAATAGGAGGAGGATCTTGCAATGATCCTAGCTATGCACATCAATAAAAAACCGAAGCACGGTGGTTCGGTTATGGGTCGGCAGAAAATTTGGAGGGATAGGATCGATGCCCATAACAGATTGATGAGGCACTATTTCGTGGAGAATCCCACATACCTTGAGTCGTACTTTCGTCGCCGGTTTAGGATGAGCACCGAGTTGTTCAGGCGCATTACAGAGAAACTGGCGAGCCATGACCGGTTTTTTCAGCAAAGGAGGAATGCCGCCGGAGAGCTCGGGCATAGCACCTTTCAGAAGGTGACAGCTGCTTTGCGTATGTTGGTATACGGTATCCCGGCTGATCTAGTTGATGATCACTTGGCTATGGGTGAGAGACAAGCCACCATGTGTGTCAAGCGCTTCGCAGTCGGAATTGTGCAAGTGTTTGGCCATGAGTATTTGAGATCTCCCAATGTTGAAGACGCCGCAAGGCTATTGGAGATGAACAAAGCTCGCGGCTTCCCTGGTATGCTTGGCTCAATAGATTGCATGCATTGGAGTTGGAAGAACTGTCCAAAGGCATGGCATGGGCAATTCCACGGCCAAAAAAAGGGTTCCACTATAATCCTTAAAGTGGTGGCCGATCAAGAGACTTGGATTTGGCATGCATTCTTTGGAATGCGTGGATCTTTGAATGACATCAATGTTGTCAACCGGTCACCACTGATGAATAAGATTGCAAATGGTGATTTGCCACCGGTGCAGTTTGTAGCAAATGGTCGTACATACAACTACGGCTATTATCTAGCGGATGGCATTTATCTAGCTTTGGAAGTGGCAAACCTTTCTGAAGCCGTTGAAAAGCCGGAAGATAAGAAAAATCTTGATTTCCACAATGCTCAGGCGGCTGCTAGAAAAGATGTGGAGAGAGTTTTGGGGATTTTGCAAGCCCAATTTGTTATTGCGAGAGGACCGCCTAGATTTTGGGATCAAACAATGCTTTGATACATCATGCACGCTTGTGTGATCATGCATAACATGATCATCGAGAATGAGCGTGGCCAAGATGTAGACTACTCTCAGTATGAGTTGTTGGGACATCCCGTGCGAGTGCGACGGAGGGCTGAAAGGACCCGTTTTGTTGACTCCTATCAATGCCATTCGACGTCCCGCGGCGCATGATGATCTTCAGAAGGATCTCATTGAGGAGTGGTGGTCATGGAATGGACGACAAAGAGCATCATGATTTGTGCGTTCGATATTGTATTGTTGAACTATTTGTTGTGTTTATTGGACTATTTATTGTTTTGAACGATAAACTGTTTGTTTGAGTTGTAATAACGAAATTGAACTATTTATTTTGATTTATTTTGTTTGTGTTTGATCTTTTTTGCTTCTGTTTTGGAATGCATATGTTGTTTGTGCGAGAGTCGCGCACGCTGCATTTTTACGCGCTGCTGGAGCTGCGCGCGCGCTGTATTTTAGCGCGGCTGCTGGAGCTAGCGCTGCCCGCCGCGCCAAACCAGGCGATGGGCGCCCGACAAAGTAGTTTTTAGCGCGCGGCGCGTTCGGCGGCTGTTGGAGATGCTCTTTAGTGGATTGCCCGGAGCTCGGCCCAGGCCCTCTCCAGGTACCTTTGGAGCACAAATACATGAGTACCAACAACTTTCTCGAGGCCTCCTTTGGTTGTGTTTCTCAAAGTGAAAAATATTCTTGGAATGTATATTAGGCGTTGATCTCCACCCCTCCGAATAATATGTTTTGTATATGACACAAATAATAAAGTAAGGATTGCATGAATTTAAACGTTGTTATCTTCTTTTCCCATTTCTTATGGGAGGTCTCCAACCACCTTTCTTTTACTTTCATATATGGATTAAATTGCACACTTGAGCAAAATATTAGTCTCATAATCGCCAATTATTAACACTCATTTAGGGGCAAAGATGTATGTTCACCACGGTCTAGCATAGTTTGCATCACTCGAGACAATCTAATAAGCTTACTACCAGTTGTGTGCGTCCAATCGAAATACCATGGTATAAAAGCACAATGCAAAGCAATAGCTTCTGCCATTGATGCTTCACCACATCAAATACCCCAACGACTTGGCTACTTGCTGCCACCACCACGTACTCCTTTTTGCTTTGATGTTGTCGTTGCTTGACATGCTCACCTCTCCTGATGTATTTATTTTCAAGCATTATGATTTATTGGGTGTCTAGAAGACCTGGTAGATTGTACTCCCTCTGTAAACTAATATAAGAGTGTTTAGATTACTAAAGTAGTAATCTAAACGCTCTTATATTAGTTTACGGAGGGAGTAGTAATGACCTATATATTGGTTTCAGAACATAGTAGTAAAATGACCTACTTTATCTTTTTGCCTCAGTTCTGAGTGGTATATGGAAAAAAGAATTGTGTTGCTTGTTCACTCTCTCTCTCTCTCTCTCTCTCTCTCTCTCTCTCTCGGTCATTGTACATGTGATGAGGTGGACATTACGAGCGAGCACCCTTCTTTGCACCCTATTGTGTTTGATTTGAAGCGGTAGTAATTTCTCTGAACCCTGTCATGTTGACTGGCATAGAAAATCTTGTCACCATGGAGCTTCGAAAACCCGGTCTTGGGTTTAATCCAACCACGCCATTTGATCTTAGCTCCTTTCTCCTAAACTTTAGCCGAGTTACAAACAATGCCATTAATCCAGATTGTACACTCAGAGATGCCCATTTGGATTCAAGTCCTAGTCTACTTTTTTTTTTATTAGAGTTGATGCGAGGTGGTTGTCCCTGGCTGCTTCCGTTTCTATTGATATTGTGCTACAGTGCAAAGGCAGGGAGTTCCTTTTGCGTACAGATCGGAGGGTTGTGTGTGTGAGTGTTTACTTTTTTTTAGGGTTGTGTGTGTGTTTTCTTTGAGAGAAAGTTCTTTTTAGGTTTTTCTCGAGAGAAAGTGTGACCTAGGTGGCTAGGTTGTCCCACCGGACCCGGTAAATGGGTGCACATGCAGCCTTGCCATCCACGACCCTGTTTTTTTGATTGGCTGATCCCTCTCGGCCCGCATGCACTTTTGCTCAAGTCTATTTCGTTGGGCCACATGACGGACGTCGGGGAAACGGTGGCCCATCCATCACACCACTCCTCTCGGGCAACGGCGCGGCCTTCCTCCGTAGAGACCGATCTCCCCAATGGCGCCTCGCCGACGGTGGCCAGCTGCGTCGCAAGACGTAGCGGCCGCACAGAGGGGCGGCTTCTTGGGTCTATACCGCTCGCGGATCCAAAACCCCGAGCGAGAGGATCATGGCTGCTAACGCATCGACGTCGGGGACGACTACTTCCGATCTCGAAGCACTGATGGAGGAGTTGGGACTTAAGGAGGACGATCTGCAGCACGTGGTGGTGGAAGATGGCGAATTGCCGCAGGAGGCGACCCGATGGATGGCAATCGCTAGGGTTCACACCGACAAATCCTACAGTCAGTACTGGTTTTTACAGAGGTATGAGGGTTGCATGGGATCTGGCGCAGGAAGTCAAGATTAGACCTCTTGAGGAGAATCTTTACACCCTCCAATTCTCTTGTCTTGGAGATTGGGAGAGAGTAATGGAGGAAGGGTCGTGGAACTTCAAGGGGAAGGCAGTAGTTCTTGCGTCGTATGATGGTTTCACGAAGCCATCAACTATTGAACTCAACAAGATCATATCTAGCTGCAGATTCATGACCTACCAGATGGCTACTTCTCCAAAATAAAGGCTCTGTCATCTACGGTGGGGGAGTTCATATTTGCTGAGCCAAAGTCACAAGATTTTGAGGGCAATTTTGCTAGAGTCCGGGTGCGAATTGATGTGACGAAACCTTTGAAAAACGCTGTCTCACTGCTGGTCAAGAAGAAGGATACTGTGGAACGAGTGATCTTCAGAATCAAGTACGAACGACTCCCTGATTGGTGCGCTGTTTGTGGATATCTTGGGCATCTATACAAAGAGTGCGGAGATGGTGTTCATTCCCCGAAAGCTTTGGTCTTCAAAGACATAAAAGCAAGCTGGTTCCAGAACCCGGGCAGAGGGCCGGGAGAAAGTGAGAGCCCTAGAGGCGGGCGAGGCAGGGGGCGCTCAGGCCGAGGGGGCGGGAGATCAGCAATGAACAGAGACGCTTCAGGCAGCCAGCCTCCGGAAGATCCTGACAGGATGCTAGATGACGTCACCATGGAAGAACTTGAGAAAAACAGAAAGAGAAGTGCTCAGGAGCAGAAGGTCTCACACCAGCAGGTTCAGTCGAACAAAAGCGTTCTCATGCTCCCACCAGCGATCCCCCCAAGTCCATCCTCGAAGCAGGAGATGAAGAGGAACAAACTGAGTTCTTCAACGACAGAGACAAACACAATGAAGAATGCAAACCCTAATAAGGCAACTGATGCACGTTTGGTGAGCCCCCAGGGAGGGGTTCGCCCAGCGCAATGAGTCTACTATGCTGGAACTGTCGCGGAATTGGCAAAGCCGCGACAGTTCGGGAGCTTCGCGACATGGCGAGGCAGTTTGCCCCCTCTATCCTTTGCATTCTAGAAACACAGATAGAGGGTACGAGAGTAGAGAATTTGGCTGAAGGTTTAGGTTTCAATAAAAGTTATGCAGTGAGTAGCTCCGGAAGGAGCGGAGGTCTTTTTATCTTTTGGAACGATGAAATAAAAGTGGAAGTCATTGGTTACTCGCGTTATCATATTGATGCTCTAGTAGATAATATGGTGGATGTGCAGGTCAGAGTAACTTTTGTCTACGGGGAGGCTCAGGTCCCAGACAGACAAAACACATGGAATACTCTGAAGAACATAGCCGAGTCACAGAACAGGCCCTGGGCGGTCATTGGTGATTTCAATGAGGTGCTGAATCTCAGTGAACATGATGGAGTTGGAGGCCGAAGCCAAGCTCAGATTGATGGATTTCGAGAGGCTCTTAACACTTGTGGTTTGACAGATATAGGATACACGGGAACAAGCTGGACTTTTAAAAAAAGGTTGCTGGCGGTACTTTCACTCGAGTCCGTTTGGAGAGATGTTTGGCGAACCCGGAGTGGCTAGTTGCGTTCCCAGAATCAACTTTACACCACAAAACAGCAGCTAGCTCCGATCACGTACCGATCCTCCTCACCATACGTGATTTGCATGCATGCAGGGCGGGCCCCAGGGCATTTAAATATGAGACTATGTGGGAGAGAGAGGAATCTATCTTCGCGGCTGTGGCGAACCGGTGGAGCATGCAGGAGGGTGGGACAGTGCAATCATTGCACGCAAAACTAGGGGATCTGGCAGGGGACTTGTCGGCTTGGGATCGCAACACCTTTGGATCAGTGCGGAAAGAGATAACGCTTTTAAAAATCAGGCTACAGGAGCTGCGCGTTAACCCAGGAAGATCCGGCCCCACTCACGAGGAGACAAAGATCACCGGTCGGTTGGTTGAATTGTTACATCGCGAAGAGATGCTCCGGCGCCAGAGGGCGCGCCTGGATTGGCTGGTTCATGGCGACAAGAACACCTACTTTTTTCACCTGAGATCTAGCAAATGGCGCCGGAAAAATCAGATTAAATCATTGCAGGACGAGCAGGGCCAGGTCGTAGACGATCCAAGGGGGATGGAAGAGATGACAATGGCATACTACAAGCAATTATACACGTCAGAAGGGGTGCATGATATGGAAGAAGTGCTCAGACACGTACCAACCAAGGTAAGGTTACATATGAACAACCTACTGAACGCACCATATTCCCAGGAGGAGGTAAAGTGTGCCTTGTTTCAAATGTTCCCAATCAAAGCGCCTGGTCCGGATGGTTTTCCTGCTCACTTTTTTCAACACACCGAGCAGTGCGGAGATGAGGTCACTTCTGTGGTTCTCAAAATTGTAGAGGGAACAGAGTCTGCAGCTTGCATCAACAACACGGTACTGGTCCTCATTCCCAAGGTAAAAAATCCCACACTTCTCAAACAGTTCCGGCCAATAAGTTTATGCAACGTGCTCTACAAAATTGCGTCCAAGGTAATATCCATCAGGCTAAAGCAAATACTTCCAGATATCATCTCACAAGAGCAGTCAGCATTTGTTCCTGGCAGGTTAATCACAGATAACATTATAACAGCTTATGAGTGTCTCCATTTCATGAAGAGGAACAAGGCTAAAAAACATCAGTCATGTGCCCTAAAGCTAGACATGATGAAGGCCTATGACAAAGTTGAATGGACCTATCTTCGAGCTATTATGCTCAAGTTGGGATTCTCTATGCGGTGGGTTGATATTGTTATGAGCATGGTATCAACAGTAAAATTCTCAGTTATGTTTAATGGAAAGAAACTAGATGAGTTTTGTCCTTCACATGGGATCCGACAAGGGGACCCGATATCTCCGTATTTGTTCTTGTTAGCAGCAGAGGGCCTGTCGTGCCTTTTAAAATCACAAAGAGAATCATCCAACTTGGATGGGATTCAAGTGGCTCCCACAGCGCCACTCGTTAACCATCTACTATTCGCTGATGTCAGCCTGTTGTTCTTCAAGGCAAACAGTGCGGGGGCTACCGAGGTTAACCAAGTGTTGGATATTTATTGCAATGCAACAGGTCAGCGTATAAACTTTGAGTCAGCAAAGGCGTCCCTGAGCCTGTCCGCAATGATATAAAAGCTATCCTGAATGTCCCGAATGAAACTTTGAATGAGAAATATTTAGGGATGCCCACTGATGCGGGGGCCTCAAAAAATGGATCATTCAAATATTTGAAGGACAGATTGTGGAACAAGATCCAGGGGTGGATTGAAAGAACGGTGTCATCTGCGGGGAAGGAGGTGTTGGTTAAGGCCGTGGCACAAGCTATTCCAGTGTTTTCGATGTCTTGTTTCAAACTTCCAAGAGGGCTATGTGAGCATCTCAACATGCTGATTAGAAAGTTTTGATGGGGCAGTAAGAACGGGCATCGCAAACCACATTGGGTCTCGTGGAAGGCAATGACTCAGCCCAAGAGCATGGGAGGACTTGGCTTCAAAGACTTTGAGCTCTTCAACCTAGCGATGCTGGCTAGATAGGTATGGCACATGCTTCAGGATCCTGCTTCTCTTAGTGCACGGATTGTGAAGAGCATATATCATCCGAACACAACCATCTTGGACGCCTCACTTGGAAGCCACCCAAGCCAGATCTAGAGAGCGCTAATGGAGGGACGGGATACGTTGAAGCTTGGTCTTATTAAGCGGATTGGCAATGGTGAAAGTACTGACATATGGTTGGACAATTGGCTTCCCAGGCAGTAAATGATGAGACCATACGGGTGTATGGCCAACATACCCCCCATCACAGTTTCGGAGTTGATAGATCATACCAGTGCAACTTGGAACAAACCCAAGATAGATGCCACTTTCTTTGCGTTTGATGCCAGGCTGATTTTGTCTATACCACTGAGCACAACACCCATGGGGGACTTCTGGAGTTGGGCACATGAACGGACGGGCCTCTTCACTGTGAGATCGGCATATAATATGCTAGTGGCGACAAGGCAGAGGAGAGAAGCTTGGCTTGAAGGTACCTCGGGATCGTCAACAACGCAAACAGATTCAAGCTCATGGAAGATGCTCTAGAAGACGGAGGTACCATCCAAAGTGTGCATGTTCTTGTGGAGGTTATCGAAGCAGTCATTGCCAACTGAAGATGTGAGGGAGCATCGGAAAATGTCAACTACCAGCAACTGCGGCTTTTGCGGTGCTGTGGACTCATGGCGCCATTCTCTCCTAGAATGCATCGTCTCGAGATGTACCTGGGCGCTGGTTGACGAAGATTTGGGCTGCGCTTTGATGGTTACGAGCGAGAACCGTGCCAAGAGTTGGCTATTCAACTTATTGGCGTCCCTCTCGCACGAACAGTTTACTGTCGTGGCAGTAACATTGTGGGCAGTGTAGACTTCTCGGAGGAAGGCAATACACGAAGGTATCTTTCAAACACCACAAGCGATAACAGCTTTTGTCAAGAGGTACATACAAGATCTCCAAGTTCTATGCAAGCCGAAGAAGCAACGCAACGTGGTGACGACAGGGACACGAGTGCGCAAGAGACCGAAGGCTCCCCCGCCAAACGTCGCTAAAATTCATGTTGACGCGGGAGTCCGTGGACAACGAGGAGGCTCGGCAGTGGCTTTTTGCCGTGACAGTCAGGGCGCCTTCCTAAGCAGCTCAGCACTTGTGGTCGCTGGAGTTTGCGACGCTCCTACGCTCGAAGCAATAGCATGCAGTGAGGCGATGGCACTGGCAGAAGACCTCAATCAGCACCACTACATAGTGACCTCGGATTGCAAACAGGTGATTGAAGATATAGCTTCAAGAAACCAGGGGGAGTATGGAGTTATAATCAGGGAAATCCGACTAAGATCACCCCCTAACTGTAGATTTACTTTTGAAAGTCGTGAGGCGAATGTTGAAGCCCACAAGTTAGCTAAATTTGATTTGTCTTTACTTCCTGGGCGTCATGTGTGGCTTGGCCAGCCACATGACCAAAAGTGTATCCCACACTTTGTGAAGTTTGAGTAATAAAGGCTTTACCCCTAAAAAAAATCCATCACACCACTCCATCATCACGCGTGTGCTGCCGCTCAGAGCGTTGGGCATCCTCGTGCTGTTCGCGGCCGGCGCGGCGGCTCACGACCGCGCCCTTGCCCGCCCGGGACGGTCGCCGGCCACAACGAGACCAATCAAAGTCGGAGCGAGCCCGTCGCCGTCCTCCACGCGCGTCCATGGGCCATGCATGGCATGGCATGGCACGCCGTGGGCGCGCGCGCTTGTGACGTCGACGTCCGCCCTCGCTCTACGCGACCTAGCATGGCAGCATCGTCTGGTCCCCCGGGCATGACGCCCGCCGCGGCAGGCGTAGCAGCCAGCTACAGCTCTGGCACTGGCTGGGCCTGGGCCATGGCCCCGTCGAGGCGTGGATCGTCTCTCTCTCTCCGCCCGCTGCGCCCTGCGCTGACAGAAACAAATCATAGCGCGAGCACATGTGTGCGAGCTCAGCTCAGCTCAGGTGGACCAAACACCATGCTTTTTCCTGCATCAGGGAGGGCGTCCGCGCATGGGCCTGATGGTTCAGGTCCTAGGTAGGATGGATATCTATCTACCTCTCCAGACTTCAGGTAGGCAAGGTAGGACACCAAGCTTTCTGAAAGTGTGTCACCATAATGTTGCTATCTCCGTTTCATAATGATGTGTTTTTTGTTTTGCATGAAGGCGTGGGACAAATGTCCTGAATTTAACAGAACTTGGGTTCATGTGCACACCCCTGGTCTCTTGATTGGCATACATACTTCCTCCGATCATTTTTAGTCTGCATATAAGTTTTGTCTGAAGTCAAATCATCTCTACTTTGACCAAATTTATAGAAAAAAGTATCAACATTTACAACGCCAAATCAATATTGTTAGATTCATCACGAAATGTACTTTCATAGAAAATATATTCGGTTTAGCAAATGTTGATATTTTTTAATATATATTTGGTCAAACTTTGCAAAGTTTGACTTGACCCAAATCTAGTATGCGGAGTAAAAAGGACCGGATGAAGTATTAATTAAGCAGTGATGACACTAGTCCTGTAAAACAAAATGCTAGAAGTCAGTCAGTCTCCTTCCCCTCATTTTCACAAGGGTGCAAGGGTGATGCGGCCGAGTCAGACCGGAAAGGTAGTAAATCTTAGGTAAGGTTGGTGTGTCAAGAAAATGTACCAAGCAAACAAACAAAACAACCCAACTTCTCACTCAAAACGTCTAGCTAGGTAGTAGAAAAATTACAAGCACGCCTCTATAGGAGGCCTCAGACAAACAATCCAACAAGCACAAGAACTCGGAGGCCACATCCACATAGGCTGAAGCTGAAAACAAATTCTGGAAATCAGATCTGCCACCATTGATCTTCAAATCTCTATGTTCTTGGATGCAGCTACACCACAGGTTCATCCCCAAGCTTACCCGTGGGTTATGATCGTACCGTGCTGGCCCGTCACGATAACTTTGGGGACTCGCATACCGAATCCACGCCTCAATTTCTCGACGCTGCAATTATATATATAAAAAAAGGAAATGTTAGAAGAGTGATATACACTACAACTGGCAGAGGCTATTCGCCGAAAGATACAGGCGTGGTCCACAGCAGAGAAACCGCACCAACTGAACAAACACCCTAACTGTTACCGAACATGGGAGTTATTTGCGCATTGATCTCGACACATGCTAGTTTGAGAATTCCTTGAAAACTGTCTTCCCAAGAGCAATCTACATTTCAGTATACTGCCTAGTCGGGATCACCCGATGGTGATATGAGCAATCATAACTTCATAACTAACACTATTCCAGTCACATGGGTAGTGAATCAATGTAGCTCGTGAGAACAGGCTGTCTGAAAGTTATGTTTGTGCATGGCTTTGGGTCTGCCTCAAGGCACTTGTAAAGATCAGGCTCCGCTGACCACACCTGGCACTTCATGGATCTGAGACCAACGATTTCGCATTTCCAAACACTGCTACTGGTTTAGCATCGAGCACTATATTAAGAAGCTAAAACATATCATCACTAAGTATTATGACCTGCAATTCTAGCGTGACTTCAGCAGCTCAAGAAGCTCCACATATTTATCCGTCTTATGGCAAACAATACTAAGCACGGTGCACTATGCACTAACGTATTTGCTTTAAGCTTAGGAACTCATAATATATGATTGCTTAGCAATAGATTTCATTTGACCCTATATTTTCTTCACCAAAAACAAATTATCCTCAGTTATAGTTATAGCAGTACAGGAAGAGGTGTCACAGCAAGATTATAGGAGTATTGCACTAACTGCACTTGTAGGCAAAACTTATTCAAACAGGGAACTTCTTTGCCAAAAAAATAATAATATTAGAGACGAACTTGAGCCACTAAGCAAAATAATCTCAGGTACTTTGCATTAATAGAATTTAAGATGATTAACAAGATACTTACGTTGGTGCAAGCTTGCCAAGGCCATAAAGCTCTTCGCCAGATGCTTCATCCATAACTTTCCCAGAATTTTCAACTATGTAAGATCTTTCAGGGGAATCAGAGAGTCCTCGAGATACAAGTAAATCCAAATCCTTCTGGTGGAGTTCTCTTCCGTTAATGTATATGCCAGTGTTTCCACCACCACAATTCTTGGGCATAGGGTAATTAAACTCTGGAATATAAGGCTGCAAGAGAAAAATCTACTTAGAAATGTAATCAACGCTATGCAGAATACTGAATTGCACAAAATCCACAAGCTCTTACGGGTATCATGCCAAGGCAGGGCTGACCGACAACACCCCAGAACCCAGCACGGTAGTCATACCTAAGTAAGAGAATATTAGACACATTTGAGTAGCTCATAAAGGATGACTTCTAAGTACATAGGGCATATTAATTCAAATTAACCAAAGTACTCTCTCCGTAAACTAATATAAGAACGTTTAGATGACTAAAATAGTGATCTAAATGCTCTTATATTAGTTTACGGAGGAAGTATTTATTTTCTAGGTTAGTGAAGCTTAACTGCCTGAAATGTAAAATCCATGAAGCTAAACCAAAAACAGAATATGCCTTGAGGAATTTACCAGTAATCACCAGGATATATTGGTCCAGCTAGCTTCTCAGCCTTCCTGACCGCACGGTCTGGGATAGGGAAACCATTTACAAAAACCCTTGCTCTTCCATTGCGTGTTCCATTGTTCATTTTGAAGCTCTTTTTTATAAGATTGGTGAAAAATGAATCACCCACCTTTGTCGCCCTAGTGTGGCCAGGATCTTGTGGTATATTTAATATATCTTGTGTGTAATCAGGATCATCAAACTCGTTATCTGTCGAGTGCGTCTCGTCTGCTACACATACATCTTTGATTGAGTTCTGCTTGCAAGTTTCAGTTAACAGTACAACCTTTTCATGTTCAGAACGGGTACTTCTGCTTCCTATTCCAGAACCTTCAGATGGTGAGAATCCACAGTTATCACGACGTGGTAAACTCGGTGTGCGGGAAATCACATTGTCTTCAGCAGGAAGATCCCTGGATTGAGGACTATCCTCAGAATTAGTCCCCAGAGGGGTATGTTTGCTGTCTGTTTCACTTGAATTTGAGTGTTTATCCTTTTCCTGAGATTGCTGGCTTGCTACAGAAAAAGCATATGGTGGAAGCAACCTACCATCAGCAGTAGCACGCAAGTTGTCTGCCATGTTATCACCAATGCCATTTTGCGGTGCAGGAGACAAATGTGCACTTGGCGCAAGTTCTGATACATCAAGCCTGGTTCCATCAAGCTTGATTACAATTGTGTGTGAGCATGATCCACACCGCAATTTATACTCCTTTCCCAACAAGGAGCGTTTGTTTGGTAGCTGCAGTACTTCATAGCAGTTGTAACATATGGTGAAAGGAGCACCACCGGCAATTGGCTCACAAGTTTGTGCAGGCTTCTTGCTTACGTTGGCCCTCAGGTTATGCTGCTGCAAGGAAGGATTGGCGCCTCTTGAATTGTACCTTTGCTGACCAAGCAAGGGACCATCCACAGGATAGGCCCCGTAACTGTTCACAAGATACGGTGCCCTTTGGTCACTGAAACCCAGGGGGGTTCCCTGTACAGGCAAGAACTCCCGGTGGTAGCAATGTGAGCAAGAACAGGCAGCCTGGTGGTAGAAACCTTCGTGGTGGCAAGAGAGGAGAGGGTCAGGATCATGTTGTCCAAAGAAATAGTTGTCGAAATTTCTCCATGGGTAAGGGCCAGCAGGATAGCTAGAGGTTCTTGCATGTGGAATAGGCTCCACATATCCATGAAGGTTTTGCTGTGCAGGCAATGGACCATAGACATGTGGAACGCTAGGATTCCGCATATTCATGGATGAAGAGTGATGAGTACCCTTCCGATGCAATTGAGATGGATCATGCCTGAATTGACTTGGCCGTTCATGAATATTGTATGAACTTGAGGCATCTGCTGCTCTATTGACTGTTGCACTTGTATCCGGCCCATTTACCTCACACGATTGCTGCACCTGGTCTCTCAACTCATCAAGCATCCTCAACAGCTCGGCCCGATCTTTCTCAAGATCCCTGACTCTGCTTGGACCGTCCAAGTCTGTATCATTGGCATGCTCCCGGTTGGAATATGTGTTCCTCGACTTCAAATGGTGGTCAGCAGGGCCTTCTCCTCGACATGCATTGGGTGGAACACTGTCGATTGGTGACCTTGACCTTATGTCAGATACACCTCTTGCTCTTACAGGATGTGCATTCTCTCCATTTTCCACATTACGAAAGCGCATGTACTTGGCCTCTTTGACATCATCTCTTATGTTAGCTTTGCCACTTGAGGTGCTGGTCTCTCTTGTAATCCGACTATTATCACGGCTGTAAACTGATCTACTGTGCAAAGGTGGCATTCTATTGGGTACTGATTTATAGTCAATGCTAGCTCCAGCCATTGCTTCAGATGTCTCTGGCACAGTCTCCAGTACTTCCAGGTATTTCATATTTCCATTATCAGAGGTATCCAAAGCTTGAGCTGAGTTTTTTCTCTTTGCTGCAAAATTTCAGGAGAGTAATGGTGTCATTTCCAGATTCATACTACCACTCAATGGTAGAGATTAATTGGGCATATCATTAATAAAGAACACCAAGTCATACAATGACAGCCAATTATGATGGTATTAACAAAGATCTCAGAAGGATGTGCAAAACACAACTACATCTCCTAGACTGGCACCAATGACATCGCCTTGGCCTCCTATTGGCCCCAAGAGTAACCTAAGCAAAGCAGAACCGAAGACTAAACTGCAAGTAGATCCTAAACTAATAGCGAGCAGACAGAGTATACGCTGGATATAAAATTATAATTATTGACATCGTCAATTAATTTAATACATATGCGGGTCAAAATCGATCGTATCTTCTTCCCCTTAACCCTAATATGATACTACAAATTACAACCAAGGAAAAAACCAAGGCTTCCTACACCGGCCGCAGTAAATTTTCGGCAAGAAGTGGTCATAAGTAGAGATTTCAGCTTTAGTCGTTTTACACGAGATTTTTTTTTCTATGCTTTGCCTTGCAAGAAACACCAAGAAAAATGAGACCTGGTCCTCCAAATCAAAGCATCAGGGTCGTGCCTTCTTTTCTAAGAAAGAAGGTACACAAGTTGCAGGAAATTACATACAAACTCGGACATTTGAAGGCTAAATTCCAAAAAGTAACATAAATGGTACTAGTAGGCTAAATTAGCCTGAAATGAAAATGGACCTTCCCTGTTCAGAGGGTGGGGGGTTAAAATTCAAAAATAACCCTATATATAGGGGTAAAAATTTCAGCGATGGCAAAAAACTGGAAGACGGATGTGTCCCCAGTCCCCACCGAAAAGGCAAAAGCCCTTCCCAAATTTGCCGCCGAAGTTGAGGACTTGTTCACGAATCAAACTATACCTCGCAGCATGCGTCAGTGTCACCACCAAGGCAAGATGACAAAAATGCATGGATTGACCAGTTATTGTGCTAATTACTCCCTCCGTTCCTAAATGTAAGTCTTTGTAGAGATTGCACTAGGTGGACTACATACGGAGCAAAATGAATGAACCCACACTTAAAATGCATCTATATACGTCCGTATGTAGTTCATAGTGAAATCTCTACAAAGACTTATATTTAGGAACAGAGGGAGTACTAATCAATTCCCCACTCCATCCTGTCCGAAGGCAGTGGAAGAAAAGAAAGAGGAATATCCAAGGCCAATCAGGAGCAGTCGACGAGCAAACGGAGGAAAAACAGCCTGGAAATCCGACATTTCCGTCGTGCCTCGGCCCGTGACAAACGAAGACCGCGCCGCGAGGCAGTAAATGGAGGAGTAGCTAGGTGAAGGGGGGGAAGGGAAAAGGAGGAGAGGTGCGCACCTTGGAGGGTGGCGCCGCAGCCGCCGCAGACGTAGACGGAGTAGGCGGGCAGCTCCGGCAGGAACTTGTCGCACTTGGGGCAGCGCACCACCCTTATCCTCGCCGCCGCCGCCGCCGCAGCCCCCGCCTCGTCCCCTTCCATTCCTGACATCCCTCGTCGTCCGAGAAACGGCTCCTTCCTCCACCCCCTTGCCTCCTCCTCGGTCTCCCGGTCACAGGCGCCGCCGCATTAACGACGACGACGAGGCCGAGAGTCCCCGACAGACACCAAGGAGCACCGGACTTCTGCTGTCGCAGAGACAGACAAACAGACAAACACCGCGATAGCAGAGCGAAGAACCCCCTCCGGTGACCCCGACGGCCGCGTCCCGGGCGGCAGACGGAGCAGGAGAAGCAGCAACCGGCTGACACGGGAGACCGGAGGGAGGCGCCGGAGGAGAACGGTAGAGGAGGGCGGGCGGGCTGGTTGAGGTGGTGGGGAGGAAATGGAAGTGGAGAGGGAGGGAGGTGGAGGGGGGTCGGGTGGTTGCTCAAATTAAATTGTGACCCGTCACGAGTCGGCTCTTTCCTTTCCCTCTGTCTGACTCCAACGCTTCGGCTCTGGCTCTGGCTGCGCTGGCTCGGCCCAGCTGGGGCCCCCTGACTTTCGCGCTCTCCGACGCGGCGCAGAGCACAGTGGTGTGCTGCTGCTGCTGGTGGTGGCCAGGAATTTATGCCACTATAGAGCGAGCGAGCGAGCGAGATCGACGCCGCGTGTGCCAGTTTTGACTATTTTCCGGACGAAAGAAAATGTGCCCGAGAAAGCGTGAGCCGCTCAACCACACGGCGCTGGGAAATATGCTTATCCCCCATCCGCCTACTACGTTCTTTTCACTCGGTGGTGTCGCTTTATGGCAAATTTGACAAATTTGACCTATAGACGAAATCAAATCATAGAATGAACTATCCGTGAAACTATTTCACGCGGCTGACCTTTTTGTGTGACGCCCGCCACGGCGCGCTTACACTACAGCTGATGCAACGCCTCACGATAAAGGCTTACACGGCCGCCGCCGCACACGCGTGTGTCGAAAAATTACTAAGTCGTGTCAATACCGAGAGCTAGGCGCCACACTATACAAATCAATACCTAGCTCAGAGGAGTTGCACTAGTGCAATACTTAGCTCCCAAGCCAGACTAGTGCAATACCGAGAGCTAGGCGCCACAGGTCAACCGTGTGAAATAGTTTCACGGACGGTTCATTTTGTGATTTAATTTCGTCTATAGGTCAAATTTATCAAATCGTGTGGAGGTCTTGTCAGCGGCTCGGGACAATGTCCACGTACGTACAGCCGGGTTGATGGAAGTGCCTGGCAGACCGCAGACGCACACGATGAGCAGGTCGCGCCGCTTAAATTGTCAACCGGGCCGATGGAGTGGCAACCACGCAGATGAATAGGTCACCTGCGTGATCCGCAGAGCACCCCAATAGAAAAAACACGTGATTTTTATATATAGATGTCTAAATTGACTACTCGTAGTAATATCTTAATTGTCAATCTGTCATTTATTTTTTAGAGTTATTGGTATATAAACTTGCAGGGGTGGGAACAGATTCATACAGAAACTAAAAAAATCCACTAAACTGGTCCTCCAACTTGACTACTGTAACAAAATCACCCAAAACCACCCCGAACTGCACACGTGGCGCGCTGTAGGCTCATTGGGCCAAGCGTGTTTTACAAAAAACCTCGCGCTTTAGCAATTTCGCAGACAAGTCCATACCCTCGACAGAAAACCCCCTGGTCGTCGGCCCCGATGCAAACCCCTTCCAAAACCTTTCCTTTCTTTCGCCCGTCCTCTCCTACTCATCTCTGCCCTCTGCTCCTGTGAGGCGACGCCACCGTCGGCCTCATCGGCGGCGACACAGGGCACCATGGAGCCACGGTGTAGGGAACCTGACGAGTTCCCTCCTGAATACGGTAAGCATCTGGCGATTAGCGCTCCTCTGCCTCCTCCTCTGCTTCCCCTGTTCCTGCACCGGGTGGGTTAGGTTTCTGAGACCGATCATGTTGATTTATTGTGAATTTTGGGTCGATCTGCTCACTAGGGTTGGTTGTGTGCGTCCCCGGGGTTCGAAGGGGAAGTAGTTTCCATGAGCTTATCTAGGGTTTCTTGATGCTGATTTGGGAAATTGGGGGGGGGGGGGTCAATCAAGGGCAATGTGAGGGGATTTTACCTAGGGTTTTGGGTAGCATACAGGGAAAGGGTGGTCTTTTAGGTCAGAGAGGGAAGAGGTCACATGTTGATGTGATTTTGTTGTTCACATATTCAGAGATTATATGCTATTGTTGCACTGTACTGCAGATGCACTACTGATATGTTTTGCACTATAAAATGCTGAAAGTCAACATTTTTTATTATTGGTTTGTGATGAAAGGGTGGTCTTTTAGTTGATATTCAGTACATACTTGTGTTTGAGAATCAGAGTACAGATTCAGTACACACTTATGTACTCTGTCCGTTGAAAGTATGATTCAGTTAGAGTTGAATGTGTTGTGCACTGAAAATTTCATGTGTCAATTATTGTAGTGACAAATGGAGAAGCTTGCCAGTTTTTCTCAGTGGAGTTTGAGCACAATGGAATTTTCTTGAGGGAATGCATAGGTGGAGAAATGAAGTTGTCTTACATTGGGTGCAGTCATGAAGCTTTTGACCATCATATCTGCACACATGGTCACTGGGGATGATCAAGTATTGCTTGGCAAGGATGGACTATGACCCTACAGACCCTCAAATCAAGGTGTACTGGATTTTGCCAGGGAAAGACTATGGTGATGGCCTGCTATATGTGGACAATCCAGATGTTATAGCTGCTATGGTGAGGTCCAGCGGAGAAGCCAAGCCATTGGATTCGTTAGTTAATGAGGAGAACAAGATTCAGCCATTATATCCTGATATCATACTAAAAGGATGCCCAAATGCAGATGGAAATGAGGATGTAGAGAATGCAGAGGAAGGAGAGGATGCAGAGGCAGATCATGATGCAGAGAATGCGGAGGAAGGAGAGGATGCAGAGGCAGATCATGATGCAGAGAATGCAGTTGAAAACAATGATGGAGGAGAAGAGTTGAATGAAACTGACTCGGAGTTTTATGAGGGTGACTATGATTGTGAAGATGGAGATGATGATCTGTTTGCTCAGAATATGGACAAATCATTGAGGCGATGAGGACAACCCGGTGGAAGGAGAGGGCAGAGCGGCTCTACGACAACGCCAAGGCTTGGACAGACGCCTTCAAGGAGTGGTACAGAGTTCAGGCGAAGATGGATGCAGATCCCAGTATCTGCACTGTCCGGCGGCAAGCATGCATTCAAGTTGCCAAGAACTGCGCCGACTGGACGCTCCGCAATTTAGCTCGAAGGGTATACTTCGAGAGCACAGCGGGGGAGCGAGCCAGGATGCCGCCCCCTAGTGGACCGGCGTTGAGCATCGTCCGCTGGGCAAGGGAGGAGGCAAGAACTCCACGGGGCAGGGTGAGGTGGGTGTGCCTATCAGGTCAGATGCCGACCACGGCGCCGCCGCATCCTGAACAGGTGGATCCTCTGCCGTTTCTGTCTCCATGGCCAGGCCTGACAATGGAGGAGCTCTGAATTAGCATGTTACTGTGCTTGCCGGGTCTGTGTGCCTGAAGCATGTTACTGTCCTTGTGTTGTGCTTCTGCTTAAGCTTGTGTGTGAAGGAAATATGCCCTAGAGGCAATAATAAAGTTATTATTTATTTCCTCACATCATGAGAAATGTTTATTATTCATGCTAGAATTGTATTAACCGGGAACATGATACATGTGTAAATACATAGACAAACAGAGTGTCACTAGTATGCCTCTACTTGAACTAGCTCATTGATCAAAGATGGTTATGTTTCCTAACCATAGGCATGTGTTGTCACTTGATTAATGGGATCACATCATTAGGAGAATGATGTGATTGACTTGACCCATTCCGTTAGCTTAGCACTCGATCGTTTAGTATGTTGTTATTGCTTTCTTCATGACTTATACAAAGTTCCTACAATTATGAGATTGTGCAACTCCCGTTTACCGAAGGAACACTTTGTGTGCTACCAAACGTCACAATGTTACTGGGTGATTATAAAGGTACTCTACAGGTGTCTCCAAAGGTATATGTTGAGTTGGCACAATTCGAGATTAGGTTTTGTCACTCCGATTGTCGGAGAGGTATCACTGGGCCTTCTCGGTAATACTCATCACCTAAGCCTTGCAAGCATTGTAACTAATGAGTTAATTATGAAATGATGTATTACGGAACGAGTAAAGAGACTTGCCGGTAATGAGATTGAACTAGGTATTGGATACCGACGATCGAATCTCAGGCAAGTAACATACCGATGACAAAGGAACAACGATGTTGTTATGCGGTTCGACCGATAAAGATCTTCATAGAATATGTAGGAACCAATATGAACATCCGGTTCCACTATTGGTTATCGACCGATAATAGTTCTAGGTCATGTCTACATAGTTCTCGAACCCGTAGGGTCCGCAGCTTAACGCTACGATGACGCTTTATTATGAGTTTATAAGTTTTGATGTACCAAAGGTTGTTCGAGTCCCGATGTGATCACGGACATGACGAGGAGTCTCAAATGGTCGAGACATAAAGATTGATATATTGATGACTATATTCGACACCGAAGTGTTCCGGTGTTTTCGGAGAAAATCCGAGTGCCGGAGGGTTACCGAACCCCCGGGAACTAATGGGCCTTGTTGGGCCCTAGTGGAGAGAGAGAGGGCCGCCAGGCAAGAGGCGCGCCTCCCTTGAGTCCTAATAGGACAAGGAACGGGGCGCGCCCCTTGCCTTCCCCTCCCACTCCTTCCTTCCCTCCTTCTGAATAGGAAGGGAGGGGCAAACCTACTTGGAGTAGGTTTCCTCCTAGGGCGCCTCCCCCTTGGCCGCCCCCTCCTCTCCCCTTTATATACGGGAGGGGGCACCCCATAGACACACAAGTTGATCTACGGATCGCTTCCTTAGCCGCAGCGTGCCCCTCCACCATAATCCACCTCGGTCATATCGTCATGGAGTTTAGGCGAAGCCTGCGCCAAGAGAACATCATCATCGCCACCACGCCGTCGGCCGACGGAACTCATCCCCGACGCCACCGGATTGGAGCCCGGGACGCCATCGAGCCGGGCGTGTCCGAACACGAGGTGCCAGACGCTCGGTGCTTGGATCGGTCGATTCGTGAAGACGACGACTACATCAACCGCGTTGTCATAACGCTCGCTTGACGGTTCACGAGGGTACGAGACAACACTCTCCTCTCGTTGCTATGCCATCACCATGATCTTGTGTGTGCGAGGAAATTTTTGAAATTACTACGCTCCCCAACAAAGGGTATCGAGCCTAGGTTTTATGTGTTGATGTTATATGCACGAGTAGAACACAAGTGAGTTGTGGGCGATACAAGTCATACTGCTTACCAAAGATGTCATACTTTGGTTCAGCGGTATTGTTGGATGAAGCGGCTCGACCGAC
This sequence comes from Aegilops speltoides, assembly GCA_021437245.1. Lineage (NCBI taxonomy): Eukaryota > Viridiplantae > Streptophyta > Magnoliopsida > Poales > Poaceae > Aegilops > Aegilops speltoides. The sequence continues at coordinate 436,368,503 of CM038147.1, read as the reverse complement.
ATTACGCCAGACGCTTACGCGAGACCGGTTTTACCGCCGTGCTTTGCCCACGGTGACTAGCGGTGTCGGCCCAACTTTAGTTGAACCGAAAAGTGGCTACGCCCGTCCTTGCGAAGGTTAAAACAGCACCAACTTGACAAACTATCGCTGTGGTTTTGATGCGAGGTAAGAACGGTTCTTGCTCAGCCCGTAGCAGCCACGTAAAACTTGCAACAACACAGTAGAGGACGACTAACTTGTTTTTGTAGGGCATGTTGTGATGTGATATGGCCAAGACATGATGCTATATTTTATTGTATGAGATGATCATGTTTTGTAACCGAAGTTATCGGCAACTGGCAGGAGCCATATGGTTGTCGCTTTATTGTATAAAATGCAAACGCCTTATGATTGCTTTACTTTATCACTAAGCGGTAGCGATAGTCGTAGAAGCAATAGATGGCATAAACGACAATGATGCTACGATGGAGATCAAGGTGTCACGCCGGTGACGATGATGATCATAATGGTGCTTCGGAGATGGAGATCACAAGAACAAGATGATGATGGCCATATCATATCACTTATATTGATTGCATGTGATGTTTATCCTTTATGCATCTTATCTTGCTTTGATTGACGGTAGCATTTTAAGATGATCTCTCACTAAAAAATTATCAAGAAGTGTTCTCCCGAGTATGCACCGCTGCCAAAGTTCGTCGTGCCTGCACACCACGTGATGATCGGTGTGATAAGCTCTACGTCCATCTACAACGGTGCAAGCCAGTTTTGCACACGCAAAATACTCGGTTAAACATGACGAGCCTAGCATATGCAGATATGGCCTCGAACACGGAGACCGAAAGGTCGAGCGTGAATCATATAGTAGATATGATCAACATAGAGATGTTCACCATTGAAAACTACTCCATCTCACGTGATGATCGGTTATGGTTTAGTTGATTTGGATCACGTGATCACTTAGATGACTAGAGAGATGTCTGCCTAAGTGGGAGTTCTTAAATAATATGATTAATTAAACTTAAATTTATCATGAACTTATTACCGATAGTATTTTGCTTGTCTATGTTTGTTGTAGATAGATGGCTCGTCTTTGTTGTTCCGCTGAATTTTAATGCGTTCCTTGAGAAAGCAAAGTTGAAAGATGATGATAGCAATTACACGGATCGGGTCCATAACTTGAGGATTATCCTCATTGCGCACGTAAGAATTACGCCCCAGAAGCACCGCTAGGTGCCACGCCGCCGCCGATGCAACCGACGACGTTAAGAACGTCTGGCGAGCAAAGTCGATGACTACTCTATAGTTCAAGGTGCCATGCTTTACGGCTTAGAACCGGTCTTCAACGACGTTTTGAACGCTATGGAGCATATGAGATGTTCCAGAGTTGAAGTTAATATTTCAAGCAAATGCCCGGATTGAGAGATATGAAGTCTCCAATAAGTTCTACAACTGCAAGATGGAGGAGAATAGTTCGTCAATGAGCATATACTCAAAATGTCCGGGTATAATAATCACTTGATTCAACCGGGAGTTAATCTTCCGGATGATAGCGCCATTGACAAAATTCTCCAATCATCGCCACCAAGCTACAAGAGCTTTGTGATGAACTATAATATGCAAGGGATGAATAAGACAATTCCCGAGCTCTTCGCAATGCTAAAGGTCTGGAGGTAGAAATCAAGAAGGAGCATCAAGTGTTGATGGTCAACAAGACCACTAGTTTCAAGAAAAGGGCAAAGGGAAGAAGAAGGAACTTCAAGAAGAACAACAAGCAAGTTGTCTGCTCAAGAGAAGAAACCCAAGTCCGGACCTAAGCCTGAAACTGAGTGCTTCTACCGCAAGCGATCGTCACCGGAAGCGGAACGCCCCAAGTATTTGGCGGATAAGAAGGATGGCAAAGTGAACAAAGGTATATGTGATATACATGTTATTGATGTGTACCTAACTAGAGCTCGTAGTAGCACTGGTATTTGATAATCGTTCTCTTGCTAATATTTGCAACTCAAACAGGACTACGGAATAAGCGAGCAATCGCCAAGGACGAGGTGACGATGCGCTGGGAACGGTTCCAAAGTCGATGTGATCGCGGTCGGCATGCTACCTCTACATCTACCTTCGGATTAGTTTTAGACCTGAATAATTGTTATTTGGTGCCGCGTTGAGCATGAACATTATATCTGGATCTTGTTTGATGCGAGACGGTTATTCATTTAAATCGAGAATAATGGTTGTTCTATTTATATGAGTAATATCTTTTATGGTCATGCACCCTTGAAGAGTGGTCTATTTTATTGAATCTCAATAGTAGTGATACACATATTCATAATGTTGAAGCCAAAAGATGCAGAGTTGATAATGATAGTGCAACTTATTTGTGGCAATCGCCATTTAGGTGATATCGTGTAAAGCGCATGAAGAAACTACATACCGATGGACTTTTGGAATCACTTGATTATGAATCACTTGGTACTTATGAACCGTGCCTCATGGGCAAGATGACTAAAACACCGCTTCCCAGTACTATGGAGAGAGCAACAGATTTGTTGGAAATCATACATACAGATGTATGTGGTCCGATGAATGTTGAAGCTCGTGGCGGATATCGTTATTTTCTCACCTTCACAGATGATTTGAGCAGATATGGGTATATCTACTTAATGAAGCACAAGCCTGAAACATTTGAAAAGTTCAAAGAATTTCAGAGTGAAGTGGAAAATCATCATAACAAGAAAATAAAGTTTCTACGATCCGATCGTGGAGGAGAATATTTGAGTTACGAGTTTGGTTTACATTTGAAACAATGCGAAATAGTTTCGCAACTCAAGCTACCTGGAACACCACAAAGAAATGGTGTGTCCGAACGTCGTAATCGTACTTTACTAGATATGGTGCGATCTATGGTGTCTCTTACTAATTTACCGCTATCGTTTTGGGGTTATGCTTTAGAGACGACTGCATTCACATTAAATAGGGCACCATCTAAACTGCTGAGACGACGCCTTATGAACTATGGTTTGGCAAGAAACCAAAGTTGTCGCTTTAAAGTTTGGGGCTGCGATGCTTATGTGAAGAAACTTCAACCGATAAGCTCGAACCCAAATCGGAGAAATGTGTCTTCATAGGATACCCAAAAGAGACTGTTGGGTACACCTTCTATCACAGATCCGAAGGCAAGACATTCGTTGCTAAGAATGGATCCTTTCTAGAGAAGGAGTTTCTCTTGAAAGAAGTGAGTGGGAGGAAAGTAGAACTTGATGAGGTAACGGTGCCTGCTCCCTTATTGGAAGGTAGTTCATCACAGAAATCAGTTCATGTGACAAATACACCAATTAGTGAGGAAGCTAATGATATTGATCATGAAACTTCAGATCAAGTGTCTACTGAACCTCGTAGGTCTACCAGAGTAAGATCCGCACCAGAGTGGTACGGTAATCCTGTTCTGGAAGTCATGTTACTTGACCATGATGAACCTACGAACTATGAGGAAGCGATGATGAGCCCAGATTCCGCAAAATGGCTAGAGGCCATGAAATCTGAGATGGGATCCATGTATGAGAACAAAGTATGGGCTTTGGTTGACTTGCCCGATGATCGGCAAGCCATTGAGAATAAATGGATTTTTAAGAAGTAGACTAACGCTGACGGTAATGTAACTGTCTATAAAGCTCAACTTGTTGCGAAAGGTTTTCGACAAGTTCAAGGGATTGACTACAATAAGACTTTCTCACCCGTAGCGATGCTTAAGTCTGTCCGAATCATGTTAGCGATTGCCGCATTTTATGATTATGAAATTTGGCGATGGATGTAAAACCTGCATTCCTGAATGGATTTCGAAGAAGAGTTGTATATGATGCAACCGAGGGTTTTATCGATCCTAAGGAGCTAACAAAGTGTGCAAGCTCCAAATGATCAATCTATGGTCCGTGCAAGCCTCTCGAGTTGGAATAAACGCTTTGATAGTGTGATCAAAGATATGGTTTTATATGCACTTTGGAGAAGCCTCAGATTTACAAGAAAGTGAGTGGGAGCTCAGAGCATTTCTAATATTATATGTGGATGACATATTGTTGATTGGAAATGATATAGAATTTCTGGATAACATAAAAGGATACTTGAATAAAAGTTTTTCAATGAAAGACCTCGTGAAGCTGCTTGCATATTGGGCATTAAGATCTATAGAGATAGATCAAGACGCTTAATTGACTTTCACAAAGCACGCACCTTGATAAAGTATTGAAAAGGTTCATTATGGAACAAAGCGAAGAAAGGGTTCTTGCCTCAGACATAAGGTATAAAGTTGAGTCGACTCAATGCCCGACCACCGCAGAAGATAGAGAGAAAATGAAAGGAGTTCCTATGCTTCACCATAGGCTCTATCATGTATGCAATGCTGTGTACCGCACTGATGTGTGCCTTGTTATTAGTTTAGCAGGAGGTACCAAAGTAATCCAGAGTGGGTCATCGGACAGCGGTCAAGAACATCCCGAAATACCGAAAAGGACTAAGGATATGTTTCTCGATATGGAGGTGACAAAGAGTTAGTCGTAAATAGTTACGCCGATGCAAGCTTTGACACCGATCCGGACGATTCTAAATTGCAAACCGGATACGATTTTTATTAAACGGTGGAGCTGTAAGTTTTGCGCTTCTAAACAAAGCGCCGTGGCGGATCTACATGTGAAGCGGAGTACATAGCTGCTTCGAAGCAAAGCAAATGAAGGAGTCTGGATGAAGGAGTTCATTTCCGATCTAGGTGTTGTACCTAGTGTATCGTGACCAATGAAGATCTTCGTGACAATATCGGTGCAATTGCCTTGGCAAAGGAATCCAGATTTCACAAGAGGACCAAGCACATCAAGAGACTCTTCAATTCCATTCGGGACCAAGTCCAAGTGGGAGACATAGAGATTTGCAAGATACATACAGATCTGAATGTTGCGTACTCCGCTGACTAAGCCTCTCTCACGAGCAAAACATGATCAGCACCAAGACTCCATGGGTGTTAGAATCATTACTATGTAATCTAGATTATTGACTCTACCGCAAGTGGGAGATCAAGGAAATATGCCCTAGAGGCAATAATAAAGTTATTATTTATTTCCTCATATCATGATAAATGTTTATTATTCATGCTAGAATTGTATTAACCGGAACATGATACATGTGTGAATACATAGACAAACAGAGTGTCACTAGTATGCCTCTACTTGAACTAGCTCATTGATCAAAGATGGTTATGTTTCCTAACCATAGGCATGTGTTGTCACTTGATTAATGGGATCACATCATTAGGAGAATGATGTGATTGACTTGACCCATTCCGTTAGCTTAGCACTCGATCGTTTAGTATGTTGCTATTGCTTTCTTCATGACTTATACAAAGTTCCTACAACTATGAGATTATGCAACTCCCGTTTACCGGAGGAACACTTTGTGTGCTACCAAACGTCACAACGTTACTGGGTGATTATAAAGGTACTCTACAGGTGTCTCCAAAGATATATGTTGAGTTGGCATAATTCGAGATTAGGTTTTGTCACTCCGATTGTCGGAGAGGTATCTCTGGGCCTTCTCGGTAATACTCATCACCTAAGCCTTGCAAGCATTGTAACTAATGAGTTAGTTATGAAATGATGTATTATGGAACGAGTGAAGAGACTTGCCGGTAACGAGATTTAACTAGGTATTGGATACCGACGATCGAATCTCGGGCAAGTAACATACCGATGACAAAAGGAACAATGTATGTTGTTATGCGGTTTGACCGATAAAGATCTTCGTAGAATATGTAGGAACCAATATGAACATCCGTGTTCCACTATTGGTTATCGATCGAGAATAGTTCTAGGTCATGTCTACATAGTTCTCGAACCCGTAGGGTCCGCACGCTTAACGCTACGATGACAGCTTTTATTATGAGTTTATAAGTTTTGATGTACCAAGGTTGTTCGAGTCCCGGATGTGATCACGACATGACGAGGAGTCTCGAAATGGTCGAGACATAAAGATTGATATATTGGATGACTATATTCGGACACCGGAAGTGTTCCAGGTGTTTTCGGAGAAAAACGGAGGGTTACCGGAACCCCCCGGGGAACTAATGGGCCTTGTTGGGCCCTAGTGGAGAGAGAGAGGGGCCAGCCAGGGCAAGAGGCGCCTCCCTTGAGTCCGAATAGGACAAGGAAGGGCGGCGCCTTTGCCTTTCCCTCTCCCACTCCTTCCTTCCCTCCTTCTGAATAGGAAGGGAGGGGCAAACCCACTTGGAGTAGGTTTCTCCCACGGCGCCTCCCCCCTTGGCCGGCCCCCTCCTCCTCCCCCTTTATATACGGGAGGGGCACCCCATAGATACACAAGTTGATCTACGGATCGCTCTTAGCCGTGCGTGCCCTCCACCATAATCCACCTCGGTCATATCATCACGGAGTTTAGGCGAAGCCTGTGCCGTAGAACATCATCATCGCCACCACGCCGTCGGCCGACGGAACTCATCCTCGACGCTCACCGGATTGGAGCTTGGGGACGCCATCGAGCCGACGTGTCTGAACACGGAGGTGCCGTACGTTCGGTGCTTGGATCGGTCGATTCGTGAAAATGTACGACTACATCACCCGCGTTGTCATAACGCTTCCGCTTGATGGTCTACGAGGGTACGTAGACAACACTCTCCCCTCTCGTTGCTATGCCATCACCATGATCTTGTGTGTGCGTAGGAATTTTTTTTGAAATTACTACGTTCCCCAACAGTGTGCTACTGTAATGTCAAGCTTGTGTGCTTGTGCTAAAGCTTGTGATGGCTTCTGTTTGTTGTGCTTGTGCCAAAGCTTGTGTGCTTGTGCTATTTCAGTCTTTAAAAAATAAGTCTGTCAAATTTAGTCTACTTCATGTCGGTCATTCATGTCAAAATGAGTGTATTTTCATGTCAAATAAGAGAATCATTACAAGAACAAGCCAAACTTTTTGAATAATGATATGTAGCAAATGATTTCACCTCTCACATCAAATAGTTTGGAATGTTTACAACACTCAACATAGATAATAGGTAGCCACTGATTTCATATAATTAGTACAAGTAGCAACTGATAACAAATAGTTTCACCTCTCACATCATGCCAAATACTAAATTACCTAACTTACACAAAACCTCTTATCACCAGAGCAACAACACCATACGACAGTGCAGAGCAGCAGACCAAACAGGCTAACCAAATTTCCCTCCTATCCCTAGTTCTGATCTCCTTCTTGTGCTTCATGGTCATGGCCTTCCTCTCTTCCTTCAAATTTCATAATTTCAGCATCCTAGTCAAAGACAAATTTCTGAAGAGCCACATTCTCTTCAGCAAGTTTGCCAATCACCTGCCTAGGCCTCCCCTGCCATTCTTTGTCTACCCACTTCAGATAAGCACATGTATCATAACCCTGAAAACATAAAACAAGCATTTTGGAACACACATTTAGTAAATTAACATCCATTCTAAACAAGCATTTTGGAACACACTTCAGATAAGTTTGCTGAATTCTAAACTAACCTCAACAGGACAAACAAGAAATCTACGACCATAGTCATAGCCCTCACAGCAAACTCTTCTTGCTGGGTTCAGAAAGTGACAACATTGGTCACTAGTGTCAGTGTCATTGAAAACAGTGTCAGGGAGGATGGAGGTATACTCCAATCAAAGTTTGGAAGTATTTCAGTCCCGTACAATCATATCCAACCAAAACATCTTCAGAAAGTTACCACATTGAGTACAAATTGAAAAGAAATTCACTACATTCACTACAAATTTTCACTGTCCATCTTCAAATTGAGGAGAGGGTACACACCTTGCAAGAATCAACATCCATGTAGCGCACCTCGCCGGTGATCTTCGCCAGGCTCGCCGCCTTCGCCTTGTCGATACCATGAGGTCACATCCATGGAGCGGGCAACGCTAGCTCGACGTCGGCGCTGCCCCTGCCCCACAGCGTCCTACCTGCTCCCTCCATCCTGAAGATGTCGACCCCTTCATGTCGCACGAGCCAGCGGTGGAAGCGAGAGGATGGCGGTGGCGTGGCCGGAGCGGCGGCGGAGTGGATAGAGAGGGGCAGCGACGGAGTTCACAGAGAGGAGCTCAGGGCTAGGGATTTGTAAAATTACCAGAGCCAACGTGGCATGCCAAATGTCGCGTCCAGAGTGTTTTGGGTGATTTTGTTACATAGGTAGAGTTTAGGGACCAGTTTTGTGGGGGTTTTTAGTTTATGTATGAATCTGTTCCCACCCCTACAAGTTTATGTACCAATTCTGGTATTAACTCTGTTTTTTTACCTAGTTGCAATTTTTGGGAAATTTAACTCAATTGATTTTGCTATATTTCTATATCGGTTTATAAGACTACAAAATATACTTTTTTTTAAAATATGCATGAGTGTGTGTATCATGCATTAAAGGAGGAGAGGGGGTAAAGAGCAACATCCGCAATGTTCTTACAATATTTACATGCAAGAACTCCACACCCACACGGCCATCGTGGCACAAAAACAATCTAGCTAAGAGCATCTCGAGCCGCGCCTAACGCCTCCCTCCCCAGATTTTTTCCACGCCACAAAAAACGCCTCAGCCATGCGCCAGACGCCGAAATCACGGCTCGCCTGCTTTTGGGTCTGGTGATCGCAGGTTAACCCGGCAAGATCGGGCGCCGGGGCTCGGCAAGGGAAAAGAACGCCTGGCCCACACCGTCTGGTGAAAAGTCAAGCATATCGTCCATGTTCGCCTCCCACCCCCCGCGCGCTTGGCCGCCACCCGGCTGATCCCGGCGCCGCCCACCGCCCACCACCGCTAGATAGGCCATTCCCCGCCGGAAAAAGAGTGGAGGTTTCGAGGCAGCCTCTCCACCACCGTCTGGGCGATATTTCCAGCATTCCGGCCGTGGAGGGGCAGTGTACGGGCGGGTGTGCGACTACCGCGCCCGCAAGGTGTTCGACGGTTTTCCTATCTCGGCAGTGGACTCGGACAACGAGGAGGCGCTCGCCGCGCTACTGGAGAAGGAAGCCGATGCCGACATTCAGGAAAAGGAACATCTCATGGTCCTCACCACCCTCGTCGGCCTGCTGGCAAGCAATGAAAAGCCGCACGAGGTGTCTCGGCGTCGGGGCTGATGAAAGCAAAGAACCGGCATCGTCTCGAAGGCTACTGCATGCTCTACTCCGACTACTTCGCCGACGCTCCACTGCACAGCGGCAAAGTATTTCGGCGCCGTTATTGGATGAGCCGAAAGCTTTTCCTCAGGATTGTGAATTCCATCCGGGAGTTCGACAACTACTTCAAGTGCAAGATGGATTGCACCGACAAACTTGGATTCACCTCAATCCAGAAGTGCACGACAGCAATGAGGATGCTTGCATACGGAGCTCCCGGTGATTCACCCGACGACTATGGGTGCATGGCCGAGTCCACCACCATTGTGTGTTTCTACAAGTTCTCAGGGCAGTGGTGGCAGTGTTTGGACCGCAATACTTGCGAACACCCAATGCGGAAGACACTTCTCGGATCCTAGCACAGAATGCAGCAAGAGGATTTCCTAGGATGCTTGGAAGCATGGACTGCATGCATTGGAAATGGAAGAGCTGCCCATTTGCTTGGCAGGGGATGTACAAAGGCGCCAAAGGCGGTTGCAGTGTGGTACTTGAGGCGGTGGCCACACAGGACCTCTGGATTTGGCACTCCTTCTTTGGTATGCCAGGAACTCACAATGACATCAATGTGCCGCAGGTTCTGCCTTTGCCAAGCTTGTCAAGGTCATTCTCCTTCGGTGAACTTCGAGGTCAATGGGCGGCACTACAACAAGGGGTACTACCTAGCTGATGGCATCTATCCGAGATGGCCTACATTTGTGAAGACTATCTCAAACGCTGTGCCAGGAGGCAAGAAGTCTCACTTTGCCAAGGTGCAGGAGGCTTGCATGAAGGATGTCGAGCATGCATTTGGTGTGCTCCAATCTCAATTTGTTGTTGTCCGGTACCCTGCTCAGACCTGGTCGAAAGATCAAATGTGGGAGTTCATGACTTGTTGTGTCATCTTGCACAACATGATCATCGAGAGCGAGCAGGAAAAGCCAGTGTTTGACACTGAACCATACTACAGGCAGGGTCCTCTAGCCGAAGTTGATCACCAACTACCGGCAACCTAGAGTGCCTACCTCAATATGCGTCAGGAGATCCGAGACCCACAGGTGCATCAACAACTGCAGCAGGATCCGGTGGAGCACCTATGGAGGATCAAGGGTGACGCCTAGCTCGACGTGTGATGAAATATGAGTTTTTATTTCTTGAACTATATAATTTGTATTGAACTATTTGTTGTTGTACTATTTGTTGAACAATTTTGATTTTTATTGACTTGATGTGATGAATATGTGACAAAAAAACCACGCCGAACCACACCGAATATGTGTCAATTCGCGTCGATATCGGGTCATTTTTTGCCGAAAGTGGGCCGAAAGGCGGCAAGGAATGGGCCGATATCGGCGCCTGGGGGCGACGGCTGGATGCCCAACCGCCCCCAGAGCCGATTCTACTGCCGTCTTGCCCCCAGGCGGCGATTTTTATGCCTCGTGGGGGGGGCCAACGACTGGAGATGCTCTAACTACTCACAGTTGTCCACGCAGCTAGACCTCCAAGGAGGGCGCCGAAGTCACCTTTTGGGAGGCCGTCTGATTTCCATGCTTTACATTCACTTCAATCTTCGAGATCATAGTCGGGACTGAGGGTGTAGCTCCATCGAAGACGATGGCGTTCCTGTGTTTCCAGAGCTCCCACATGACTAGCATCAAGACTACAAAATATTACCCTTTTTTTAGGAAAACTTCCAATATATTCCTCAACGGTCAAGATAATATAAAAAACACTAGAAGTAAAAAAATACATCCAGGTTACAAAATATTACTTTACGGAGGCAGTAGTCATTACTTTCTCCTTTCCAAAATAATTGAAATTCTAGATTTATCCTAAGTCAAACTTGGTAAAATTCTATAGAAAATTATGCTAGGATCCATAACACCAAATACACATAGTCATAGAGAATCTCAAGAGACTAATTTGATGTTTTAGATGTTAACATATTTTTCTATAGATTTGGTCAAACTTTAACACATTTGACTTGGAGCACACCGAGAACTTCAATTATTCTGAAATGGATGTAGTAAAACCTAGCCGAATTGTTAAGACAGTGTTTGGTAAATTATTTTTTTATTCTCATAAAGTAGATATATTATATAGGAATAGAGTCTATAATTTATTTTATTTTTTGCAGGGGAATAGAATCTATAAATTAACAACAGCAATAACAAACAAACGATGTTTACTGTTTAGCACTTATAGCAACTAGATAATACCCCGCACATTTGTTGGGTGGATTGTTTGCTATATATTTTTCATGAAACTGAAACAAGAATATTTAATTATTGCATATATATAATATATTTACGGAATAAAAGTACTGTAATAGTTTTTACAAGCAAGGTTGCATGTTGTGGTGGATCATTATCCATGCATTGTAGCATGTCGATATGGCCCTTTTGACATGCATGAGTACATGCTCCCATGCTCCAACTTTAAAAAAGAATCAATTTTAAGTTTGTCAAAAAAATGGTGCAAATGTTAACAAGACATATGTTTACAAGCGATAAAAAATTTAGACCAAAATTCAAAATAAAAAATATACAAAAGAAATAAATCCAACATGGACTTTTTTTACACTATTCATGCTAGATTTTTCCTTTTAAAATGTTTTAATAGATTTTGAATTTTGACTTGAATTTTTTAGGAATTGTACATACATGATATTTTGAAATGGGGGCATTCTAGTGTTGGTATCATCCCTGCTATTTGACATTTTTTCACCCATGCTCCTTGGTAATTTTGAACTCTGTTCGGATAGTAGGCAAATTTTTAATTAATTCTCGTAAACAATGCATGACTAGAACACTAATTAGCATGCAACAGTCTAGAATGTTAGATGAACATAAAAACATGCACAACAGCATCGCACATGTAACATCGACAATAATTACAGACATGAACATATATATCATGAGACATGTATTGTTCGTTCGCAGCCGTAGCTGCCAGTGGAGCTATGTATTGACGACGATGTTGGTGAAGACCGGACGAATAAATGACGTGATGTCGGTACGCGATGCCGCCATGCTTAGATGGAAAACTGAAGGAAATATGCCCTAGAGGCAATAATAAAGTTATTATTTATTTCCTTATTTCATGATAAATGTTTATTATTAATGCTAGAATTGTATTAACCGGAAACATAATACATGTGTGAATACATAGAAAAACATAGTGTCACTAGTATGCCTCTACTTGACTAGCTCGTTGAATCAAAGATGGTTAAGTTTCCTAGCCATAGACATGAGTTGTCATTTGATTATCGGGATCACAACATTAGGAGAATGATGTGATTGACTTGACCCATTCCGTTAGCCTAGCAGTTGATCGTTTAGTATGTTGCTATTGCTTTCTTCATGACTTATACATGTTCTTGTAACTATGAGATTATGCAACTCCCGCTTGCCGTGAGGAACACTTTGGTGCTACCAAACGCCACAACGAATCGGGTGATTATAAAGGAGTACTACAGTGTGTCTCCAAAGGTACATGTTGGGTTGGCGATTTCGAGATTAGGTTTTGTCACTCCGATTGCTCGGAGAGGTATCTCTGGCCCTCTCGTAATGCACATCACTATAAGCCTTGCAAGCAATGTAGCTAATGAGTTAGTTACGAATGATGCATTACGTAACGAGTAAAGAGACTTGCCGGTAACGAGATTGAACTAGGTATTGATACCGACGATCGAATCTCGGCAAGTAACATACCGATGACAAAGGAACAAAGTATGTTGTTATGCGGTTTGACCGATAAAGATCTTCAGAGAATATGTAGGAGCCAATATGGGCATCCAGGTTCCGCTTATTGGTTATTGACCAAGAATAGTTCTAGGTCATGTCTACATAGTTCTCGAACCCGTAGGGTCCGCACGCTTAAGGTTTCGGCGATGCTTTATTATGAGTTTATGAGTTTTGATGTACCAAGGAGTTCGGAGTCCCTGATGAGATCGGGGATATGACGAGGAGTCTCGAAATGGCCGAGACGTAAATATCGATATATTGGATGACTATATTCGAGTTCGAAAGGTTCCGAGTGATTCGGTATTTTTCGAGTACCGGAGAGTTACGGGATTCAGATTGGGCCTCAATGGGCCATACGGGAAAGGAGAGAAAGGGCCAAAGGGTGGCCGCACCTCCCTTGGACTAGTCCGACTGGACTAGGGAGGGGGCGCTCTTCCTTCCTTCTCCTTCTCTTTCCTTTCCTTCTCTCCTACTCCTACTACATGGAAGGGTTCCTAGTTCTACTAGAAAGGGGAATTTACTCCCTGGGAGTAGGACTCCCTAGGGCGCGCATAGAGAGGGCCGCCCTCCCCCTCCTCCACTCCTTTATATACGGGGGCAGGGGGCACCCCATAGACACACAAGTTGATCTAAGGATTGTTCCTTATCCGTGTGCGGTGCCCCCCTCCACCATATTCCACCTCGGTCATATCGTCACGGAGTTTAGGCGAAGCCCTGCGCCGGTAGAACATCATCACCGTCACCATGCCGTCGTGCTGACGGAACTCATCCCCGACGCTTTGCTGGATTGGAGCCCGGGGAACGTCATCGAGCTGAACGTGTGCTGAACACGGAGGTGCCGTACGTTCGGTGCTTGGATCGGTCGGATCGTGAAGACGTACAACTACATCAACCGCGTTGTCATAACGCTTCTGCTTTCGGTCTACGAGGGTACGTGGACACACTCTCCCCTCTCGTTGCTATGCATCACCATGATCTTGCGTGTGCGTAGGAATTTTTTTGAAATTACTATGTTCCCCAACAAAAACGACCCGTGGTGATGAACTTGAGCAATCGCATGGAAAGCTTCCCAAAAACTTAATCCGTCCTCTCCTAGTGCATGATCATAAGGACAAAGTATTTCGAGGACCTGCTCTCCCGCACGTTGGTGCACGCCCACGTTTGGGGTGGAGTAGACTATGGTGGCAATGCAATTTGCGGATGAGGCAAACCCCAAATTTGTTTTGATGTGTCTTTTGCCACGGCCGGTAAGCAATATATATAGGATGACCAAGGAGGTATCATGTTGCGACCATGGTCTCAAACCGAATTGGTTTTTGATGACCTGCAAGTGCACATGGCTGTTGTAGCAATTTCATGATAAGTAAAGTGTTGAACCCACAAGGAGCGAATAGGAAGGCACCACAAACCCAGCAACTACATCTTCACTTAATGCAGTTCCGTACGCACCCAAAACAGAGTTTGGAAATAGCCTATTACAGTTGGTTGCTAGGAAGACAAACTGATAAATCCAAAAATTGAGCAGAAAGGATTCTCGCCTTTTTTCCCAAAGGTGGCCCTGAGTTATCGAACCCATGAGAGGATGGTGCCCTTTAAGCAAGGGTTTCAAACAAGCTTTTGCTAGAGAAGTAAATTCTAGCTTTTGACCGAATCATAAATCAAGTTGATACTGAAAACCCTTATAATAAAAATAGGCATGGGTATGAGTACTTATGCTTACAACCACATATTTGTGTCAGGATCATTGTAATCTTAATTTGTGCTCTAGAAGTCATCCATTAAGATGTGCTTACTACGTATTAAAGTGGGGGATGTGTCCAAATTACGTCTAGACCTGCACGTGTCATGCATCAAGAGTCAGTTGTCCAACCGAAGGGTCACGGATCGGTTGGCCCGGTAATTAAGATAGCAACAATTAGACAAAAGCATTGGCCGTTTAATGACTACACCCCTTTGAATCCCAATGATAGGATCCATGTTACCGTACTAAAACTTTCTGTCACTAGTGTTCAACAACACTTCACAGTCTCCCTACCCTTAGCCTCTATGTGACTCGCTCTCCATGATCCTGGGTACTTGTAGAGGTGAAGAACGCGAACGAGATAACAGACAACTGTGAAGCAATTTTATGTTACACATACAAGACATTAAATCAAACTACTTCCATCGATCCCTCCAACAAATACATCAGGGTGCAAGACCCTTGGCTCAAACCATGACCTTACCGAACTACTCACACATGGGGATCAGATCACACGAACAACACATCATGAAGATTGATTGATTGATAACATGGCTTACAATGGATGTCGTGTGTGATACACGACTACAAGTATGGCTAGATGGCTGAGAACTATGGTGATGGTGAAGTTTATGGCTATAGAGATGAGAAATGGAGGCGGCTAGGGTTGATGGAGATGGCTATGGTGAAGATGACGATGACTGGCTTGTTCTGCGAAGTTGTGTTGCTCGTTCGGCATCAAGCCCTTTATAAAGTTTGTTCAGGTGGATCAGATGCCTCGGTTGGCACGCCATACGACCATCCATACGAGCGGGAAGGTCATATGGAAGGTCGTCTTTTGCTTTGTTTCCTCTAGTGTGCCTCCCACTTGATCTCCTCTATCTCCACTTTACTCCTTTTCATGTGTTGGCTTGATTAAGTCCACAAATAGCCTTCTTGTGGAAACAAAATAAAGATCGGATATTTGGAATTCTTTGAATTCATTAGTCATTAGTGGCAATACCGGAGTTAATATCTATGTTCTAATGAAATATCTCGGTTTAACTCAGGTTAGAGGTGTAAAAATAATACTCATTAACTCTCCTAAGGTTAAACTTGATCGTCCTCGAGCAACATAGAGAGAAATTTGAATCATTAGGAACTCGGTTGTTTAAACCGAAATAACGAGAAGGGTTTCGTTCGCTTATGATTGGTACGCCTAGATAGCCCTCTGTTTCTTGACTTGAAAACTTAGTATAGCTATAGTGGTGGCATGGTTATTATGCAAGTGTTAGTGAAGCAGAAATAATCAACTCAAAGCTCTTGCTCAATGAGGGAGTCCTGGACTAGGGGGTGTTCGGACAGCCGGACTATCATCGTCCGCCGGACTCCAAGACTACAATACAAGATTGAAGACTCCGTCCCGTGTCCGGATGGGACTTTCCTTGGCGTGGAAGGCAAGCTTGGCAATATGGATATGTAGATCTCCTACCATTGTAACCGACTGTAATTCCTAGCCTCCTCCGGTGTCTATATAAACCGGAGGGCTTTAGTCCGTAGGACACAACATACATTACAACAATCATACCATAGGCTAGCTTTAGGGTTTAGCCTCCTTGATCTCGTGGTAGATCCACTCTTGTACTACCCATATCATCAATATTAATCAAGCAGACGAGGGTTTTACCTCCATCAAGAGGGCCCAACTCGGGTAAAACATCGTGTCCCTTGTCTCCTGTTACCATCCGCCTAGACGCACGCTTTGGGACCCCTACCCGAGATCCGCCGGTTTTGACACCGACATTGGTGCTTTCATTGAGAGTTCCTCTGTGTCGTCACCGATAGGCTCGATGGCATCTTCAATCAATGACACTGTTCGGGATGAGACTTTTCTCCCCGGACAGATCTTCGTATTCGGCGGCTTCGCACTACGGGCTAATTCACTTGGCCATCTGGAGCAGATCGAAAGCTACGCCCCTGGCCATCAGGTCAGATTCGGAAGCCTAAACTTCACGGCCAACGTCCGCGGGGACTTGATCTTCGACGGGCCCGAGCCACAGCCAAGCGTGCCGCACTCTTACGATGGGCATGATCTAGCTCGCCACCAAAGTGCCTTGGTGGTCAGACAAGAACCCGCCCGTCCTTAGTCCGAGCCGACGCCAGATCGGGGACCGGTGGATGGACACCGCCGGGCTGCAATTTCTATGGCGCCGAGCCGAAAACTAACCTTACCTCGCGAAGTCAGGACTCGAGGTGCCGACTCTTGCCGAACTCCGACCTCCCACGCCCACACCAATCGAATCCGACGGGCCGTTATGGAATTCACCGCCACGGACATCTTCCAACACTCGCCCTTTGGCGACATCCTAAATTCACTAAAGCATCTCTCGCTATCCGGAGAGTCCTGGCCGGATTATGGCTAGGATGGTTGGGATACGGACGACAAAGAGATTCAGAGCCCACCCACCACCCACTTTGTAGCCACTGTCGACGATCTAACCGACATGCTAGACTACGACCCAAAGACATCGACGCTTATGGACGACGATGCCGGAGACGAAACAGAACCAGCGCCCACAGTGGCATTGAAGACCACCTCGCCATACGACATATACATGGTGGATACCCCAAAAGATGGGGACGGCGAAGAAGCGCGGAGGCGATTCTCTAAAGAAACAACCCAAGCGCCAGCACAACAAGCGCCGCCTAAATCCCGCCACAAAGAAGAATGGAGATTCCGCACAGAGATAATAACACCCCGTAGAGTGCCGAAGATAATCCCTCCAAAGAAGACTCAAAGGCAGAGGATGCGTAGGCAAGCCCTCACGAGAGGGCGGCATTTAAGAGGCCGAGGACTATAACTATATACCTCCTCCAAGACGAGGCAAGCCTCAACGACGATTTAATTCGCTATGCCCGAGGATCCCGTCGAACAAGAGCGCTTTCAAACGCAGGCTTATCGCCACGGCAAATAGCCTAAAGAAAAAGCAGCAGCAGCTTCAAGTCGATCAGACCTCGCTGGTCGATCGATGGACCAAGGTCCTCGCGTCAAGAGTATAAACCCAACGCCTCCAAAAGCTACCCAAGACGCAAGTTGCTCCCGATTAGAGGAAGAAGCATACATACCTTCATCACCAGCAAGACGATACGGCCGATCGACCACCCCGTGGTCGCGATAGAGAGGCATCCAGTGCCCTCCACCAAGACCGCACTCGCATCGCCTCCAAAAGTACAAAGCCAAGAGGGAACGCGCCGGACTTGCGAGATGTATTGAGGACAAAGGAAGGCAATCCAGATCCATCTACGGATCACATGGGCGCCCATGACCCATGATTTAATATCGTCGCGCGGATACAATAACCCCGCCGGGCCGAACACAGCAGATAACGCCTCTCGAGCTACGCCGCGATATTGCCCAATATAGAGGCGCCAGACACCCGCTTATGCTTCATCGACGAAGTAATGGATCATCAAATCCTCAAGGGTTTAAACCCAGAAACATTAAATCCTACGATGGAACAACAGACCCGCGGTTTGGATCAAGATTATCTCCTTCACATCCATATGGCCCGCGCGACGATCTCCATGCCATCAAGTATCTCCCACTCGCTTAAAGGACCAGCTCGGCATTGGCTTAACAGCTTGCCCGCAGAGTCAATTGGTGTTGGGAAGACTCGAAGCTGCATTCCTCGACAACTTCTGTGGCACGATGTGCGGACACCAGACGCCGATGACCTAAGCCACATAATTCAGCAGCCAGATGAATCGGCCAGACAATTCTGGACACGATTCTTGACAAAGAAAACCCAAATCATTGACTGTCCGGATGCAGAGGCCCTCGCAGCCTTCAAACATAACATCCGCGATGAGTGGCTAGCCCGGCACCTGGGACAGGAAAAGCCGAAATCAATGGCAGCCCTCACATCAATAATGACCCGCTTTTGCGTGGGAGAGGATAGCTGGCTAGCTCGCAACAACAACCTCAGTAAAAATTCTGGCAGTCCGGATACTAAGGACCACAATGACAGGTCGCGTCGAAGAAAAATAAACGCCGCATTAACGGTGACGACAAGGAGGATACGGCAGTCAACGCCGGATTCCGAGGCTCTAAACCCGGTCAGCGGAAGAAGCCATTCAAAAGAACCACTCCGGGTCCGTCCAATTTGGACCGAATACTCGACCGCTTATGCCGATACGTGGCACTTCGAAAAGCCAGCTAATCACACCAACAGAGATTGCTGGGTGTTCACAGCAGCAAGTTAATTGCCAAAAACAACGATAAGGGCTAAACAATGACGACGAGGAAGAGACCCGACCGCCAAACAATAGAGGATGTATGGGTTTCACAAGCGCGGACGGTGAACATGATCTACGCAACCCATATACCCAGGAGGGAGCGGAAGCGTGCACTACGAGACGTATACGCGATGGAGCCAGTCGCCCCGAAGTTCAATCCATGGTCCTTTTGTCCGATCACTTTCGGTCAAAGAGACCATCCGACCAGCATCCACCATGGCGGATTCGCCGCATTGGTTTTAGACCCAATCGTCGATGGATTTCACCTCACGAGAGTCCTGATGGATGGCGGCAATAGCCTAAACCTGCTTTATCAGGATACAGTGCGCAAGATGGGCATAGACCCCTCAAGGATTAAACCTACAAAGACAACCTTTAAAGGCATCATACCAGGTGTGGAGGCCAATTGTATAGGCTCAGTCACACTTGAAGTGGTCTTCGGATCCCCGGATAATTTCCGGAGCGAGGAATTAATCTTCGACATAGTCCCATTCCGCAGCGGCTATCACGCTCTGCTTGGACGAACCGCGTTTGCAAAATTCAACGCGGTGCCGCATTATGCATACCTCAAGCTCAAGATGCCAGGCCCTCGTGGAGTCATCACGGTCAACGGAAATACGGAACGCCCTCCGAACGGAGGAGCATACAATGCTCGCGCGTAAGTACAGAGCAGCCTCTTAAGGCAATTTTCGAGTCCGGCCGTTAAACGACCGGATACAGCCAAATGCGCCTGAAGTAACACCAACCAAGACCACCTGGCACGATCCGAGCACGCGTAGCAATGCGGCCCTAACCCCGCTCTCGCATTATTGCAAGAACAACCCTCCGCGTACATCATTACGCTTTAGAGATACCATGGGCGCAGGGGAAGGGGCACGACCACAATGGACCCAGAGTGCGGCTCGACCACACCAGGGGCTCACAAGTGTGCCACTCTTTCTTATTATTATTTTCCTTCTTTATGTACACAGACTCCTAGCTGAGAGGCCCTGTCCGGCAGTGAACCCGCCAACTCATGATGCAACAGCCGGGAGTAAAACATGCGCGCATTTAACACTCGTGTGGTCTCAATTACGAGCATTAAATTTGATTATATACACCAAGTCCACGGCCCATCCCTGGAGGGGGACATGTTCAACTAGTCCAAAACCCTTGCTTACCGCACTATTTGTATCAGTCCGCACTCATAGCAGATTTCCTTTAATAAATGATGCAGCACCTTTTTGCTTGTTATTACATATATATGTTCATTACATGACATCTTGCACACGTATATTTTGATACGGCCTAATACACCAGGAGCTCATGTTCCCCACATTATGGTGTGATAAGTCCAACACTTTCACAAGTACGGCACCCGGACTTATAGCATTATATGAATCGGCTCCAATCATGTCTTGGGTCAATAGTTGGGTTTGCCTGCCCCACGCTTTGGTGCCTTACGCCTGCCTGGCCGGCTAAGGTGGCACTGGAGAACCATCGCGATTGCACCTCGTTGAGCCGAGCGAGCGCCTCAAAGGAGAAAGCTAAACTGACCGGCATGATAAGGCGAGAGACCGGTCGCTGTTCGAGAGGTTTTTTCGGTCCTAAAGACCCACGCCGCTTCGAGCGAAGTTCGGATAATGTCCGATGAAGGCGTGATAGCGCCTCAATTCGGTGTTCCGAATACTAGGGGCTTCACTAAATTTAAAATTATAGAATTCTATGGCTAAGGAGAGTGTTCAAGCATTATAAGTCCGGTCGCTTTGTTCGCTGTGTTGAGCGCCCCCTAGATGGACCCAAAAGTGGGAACAAGAGTGCTCAAGTTATCTCAACACCCCAAGCACTTGCGGCTTGGGGGCTGAAGCCAACGGCTTGCCATCTCTCAGATTTTATAAACGGCCGCACAGAAGGTAATATTTTAAATTAAACAAGTGTTGCTTAAAGCGCACATGAACAAAGTTTCAGCGCACAGGATAATACATAGCGAGTTTACTCAAAAATTACATCTCTAGGGCATTCATCTGCAATATCGCGGCCCCCCTTCAGGACAGTTTTATAATACATTTCGGGTGTACGATACTGCTTTCCCGGTGGCGGCGGATCAGTAAGAAGCTTCTCCGCATCCAGCCTGCCCCAGTGCACCTTCGTGCGGGCAAGGTCCCGCCGAGCACCTTCAATACAGGCGGAGCGCTTGATGACCTCCACCCAGGGGCACGCATCCACCAGCCGCCTCACGAGACCGGTAGCTCCTGTGCATGGCCTGTCCAGCCATCACCGGACTATAAGGCCCTTCATGGCCTCCTCACCTACCTTAGGAGTTCGACCACCGCTTCACTGGTCGCTTGGGGGCACTGGATGGCCGGCCTCAACAGATCGAGACCGTAAGACCTTCTCCGCTGAGCTCCCTCCTTGCCATGGTAGAATGCGGCGCATCGCACACACCACGCGGCAGATCCGCAAACGCCTCGAGAGCTCCGAACGCGGTAAGTGTCGTAGTTTACATTAACATGCTTGCTTTGCATGAAAAATGCCTTACCCGCCGCTATCTTCTTTACATCTTCAACCTCCGAAGCGCCTTACGGCCTCGGCCTTGGCGGATTTGGCACTTTCGAGAGCCGAGGCAAGCTCGACTCTCGATTTGAGTCACGCCCAAGCTCTCATGCTTCTCCATGAGAGCCCGGAGCTCTTGCCGCACTTCCGCCACCGTGACTCCTTCTTCTCTCGCTCTGCCTGCTCAGCCAAGACTGCTGCTCATGATGACACAGCCTCCTTCAGGCTGCCACCTCGCTTGTGGCCCCCGCAATACCCATATTATCCTTGTTAATTTTATTGCACCAAAATCCTTTTCTCAGAAGGTAAGATTTCAAAGCGGTGCTACTCACCTTCTTTGTCCTCGAGCTGCCTCTTGGCATGGCCGAGCCTCGCTCGACCGCCGAGATCCCGCTTAACGCACTAACCTCCGCAATCGGGCGGTAGAGGTCAAGAAAGACACTTGCAAACCCATATTGACATAATTTATTAGCAACCTGCGAATATCTTTTAGATCCTCAGTCCGCTTTTCTTTCCAACACCGAACCGAGCATCGGGCTACCGCCTATTCGGTATTACATTACACAATTTCAACATTTTACCTCAAAGCCTCGTTAAAAGGCTGCCAGAGGCTGGCCAGCCCGCTTTGGCGAAGCCGACTTTCAATCACCGCACTCATAATAAGGCGGTGTTCTTCCTCGATGGAAGCGCTTTGAGCGCCCAGAAGTTATCCGCGCCCGGTTGGAAGGAGGCCGCCAGAACACGGTCTTGCCCTTCTTTCGAAGGGGTCACCGCCGGACTCGAACCACCGCAGTTCCGTCAGAGTCCGGCGCAAAGTCCGGAGGTTGCCTTGCGGCGCCCGAGCCTCCTCCCGATGGGTCCTTTCCGGATCCCACCTCGGCCCCTCATCGGCGCGGGGGTAGAGGCCGCTTGAAGTGAATCCACATCCGACGGGCTAACGACCCGCCAAGAAGCGGGAGATCATCATCGGCCGGATCATGGACAATATGCGGCATTAGTAGGACACTATGTGGCACGAAGAAATTGCATATCGGGATCCGGATACTTACGATCTCGCCGAGGCCTCGCCCTTGAAGGCCATCCGCCGCCAACGTAGGTGTTGGCGGAGCTGTCCGAGGGAATAGTTCTCCCCTCTGACCCTTCGCCTCCCCCGTTGGGGAAGCCTTCCTCTCTCTCTCCTCCTCCGGAGAGAGTCTTCTTCCTCCTCCTCATCTTCGGGAGGAGTCCGCCTCGCCGTCGGACGCCTGACACGGAACTCTTTTGAGTCCCCGTGGCCACCTTCTTGGCCTTCTTCTCCGCACCACGCGGTGCCGAACAGCAGCCCCGCTTAGACGGGCATCCACCGGGTCTTCGGCATAGGAGTCGGGCAGATGAGCTGCTCGGTCTTCCATCCATTCCTGCCAAAGGAAAAGGGAGATTGAAACCTCTTAGAACCAATCTATTTACAACGAGTGTCCCGTAAGGGGTAGAATCACTTGCCTCGTCGCCGGATGTCATGAGTGAAATCCGCGATCTTCGTCATGGATGCGGGGCTTCGGCGCCTTAAACATCACCTCCGTGCACCTTCAGACGTCAGGTCAAGAGCCCGCTTAGCGCTGTGCTGTTCCGGATCGAACTCCCACAGATTAAATGCCCGTTTGGCATGGGAGGATCCGCAGACGAGCATGACTTGACCACGCCGACGAGCCCGAGCTTCTTGTTCACCACTTCGGATACAGCTTGAGTCCCGCTGCCTTCGGGTTACCCCACAAAGAAGCCCTTCTCTTTACAGGAGGTGAGTTACGTGGGGATACCAGATCTAAACTCGGGGGTCGCCGCCCACGTAGGGTCGCGCGGCTCGGTGATATAGAATCACCCCGATTGCCACCCCTTGACGGAGTCCACAAAGGCCCCTTCAAACCAGAGGACGCTGGGCATCTTGCCCAACATGGCGCCTCAAGACTACCAAGCGTTCTTCACTACCTTCGCTTGACGTTGAAGGTCTTGAGCCACGTCAAGTGGGGCCGGATGTAGAGGAGGGCCTCACACACACGATGAACGCCGAGATGTTGAGGATGAAGTTCGCGCCGATCGTGGAAAATCCAGCCGTAGTAGAACATGAGCCCCTGGACGAAAGGGTGCAGCGGAAAGCCCAATCCATGGAGGAAGTGGGGAAGGAAGACGACCTCTCATGGGGCCTGTAGGGATGAGCTGCCCTCGTCGGCAGCCGGTGCGCAATATCGCCGAAAGGTATCCAACGCTGCGCAGCTTGATGATGTGCTCCTCCTTAACGGTGGAAGCTAACCACTTGCCTCCCCCTCCGACATGGTCGGGAAGGTTAAGACGAGATGCGCGAGCTTGGGCGTTGGAGCTTGAGTGCGGAGGTGGATAAGCAAAGGAGGAAGAAGGCGGGTGAAAAGGTGAATCTTATCCCTTATATAGGCCGGTGAAGACTATGCGCCCCACCGCCCGGTAAAACTCGGTTATCTCCTGCGCCACCATCAATGGCGCGTTGGGTTACCCACGCCCATATTGAGGAGAATCCTGAATAAGGGGAACACGATCCGCTCGACAAGACGTGTTAAGAAACCGCCGCTAAACGTGTTGAGGTGGTATAATAAAAACGATTCAAGTAAGAGCCCGGTAGCGGTGTGATGTCATGCCGCATAATACGCCGCAGATTGACTTGTGTACATTTTATTCTCTCTACGGTGGAATGTGGAATTTATTTTGCGAGCCGACACTATCCCGTGTTCATGATCTTCTCTCGATTATTCAAGGAAGGAACCCGCCTTGCAATGCCGAACATTATGCGCGCCGGACTTATCGCCATTGAAGCCCGGTTCAGGCTACCGAGGAGTCCTCGACTAGGGGTGTCCGGACAGCCGGACTATCATCGTCCACGGACTCCAAGACTACGAAGATACAAGATTGAAGACTCGCCCCGTGTCCGGATGGGACTTTCCTTGGCGTGGAAGGCAAGCTTGGCAATACGGATATGTAGATCTCCTACCATTGTAACCGACTGTAACCCTAGCCTCCTCCGTGTCTATATAAACCGGAGGGCTTTAGTCCGTAGGACACAACATACATTACAACAATCATACCATAGGCTAGCTTTAGGGTTTAGCCTCCTTGATCTCGTGGTAGATCCACTCTTGTACTACCCATATCATCAATATTAATCAAGCAGGACGTAGGGTTTTACCTCAATCAAGAGGGCTCGAACCTGGGTAAAACATCGTGTCCCTTGTCTCCTATTACCATCCGCCTAGACGCACAGTTCGGGACCCCCTACCCGAGATCCGTCGGTTTTGACACCGACACTCAACTAGATGAAATAACATGGTAGCACTTAATTCTATTTCCTCTAGTTAACACTTGCCCGGAATGGACGGAAGATTTTCTTTCTTTCTTTGAGCAATGAAAACTGTAGAAAGGTATTGGATGCATCTCAATTGTATTCATCGGAGTTGGTTACAATATATACAAGTGATGTCTTGCGTGACAAGCCAACTAACCCTACCATATCTCTAGGAGTCAAGCTATACAAGGCTAGAGATCATGGGAAGATTTGTTGGAGATAATTATAGATATGTCATGTTCAACACCCCCCGGCAGTCGAGCATCGCTGTCGGCGACGCAAAGACTGGAACGGAACTTCTGGAATGTAGTGGTTGGCAACCCTTTGGTCATAATGTCGGCAAACTGTTGGGTAGTCGGGACGTGAAGGACACGTAGCTGACCCAACTGGACCTTCTCGCGGACGAAGTGCACATCGAGTTCTATGTGTTTGGCGCGCTTATGCTGCACCAGATTGGCCAAGAGATAGGAGTTGTTCAAAACTTTTTGTAGCAGACACTCGGGAAGTCATCGTGCTAAGGCCCCATAGGACCAGCGCAGCAGAACAGCAATCGTCGCCGATGAAGAGTAGCGTAGATTTGAAGGATCCATCCTGAAGAAACACAAACGTAGTCGAACTACGACCAGATCCGAGCAAATCCACCAAGGACGGATCCACTGGAGACACACCTCCACACGTCCATTGATGATGCTAGACACACCATCGGAACTGGGGCTAGCCGGGGAGAACCTTATTCCATCTTCAGGGAGCCACCGTCGTCTCATCTTCCTGAGCAAGACACAAACCCTAGGAAAAGTTGAAGAAACATATAAAAACAGAGCCCTCCCGCCGGCAAGGGCCGGGATCCACCGCGCCACCATGGCCTTAAGGCCACTGGAGACGAGGCAGACCAGCGCCGCCGCCGCCGGGCTTGAACAAATGCGGAATAAAACTAGCATTTAATTTGTCAAGCACAAAACCTAAATCGACTAGGCTCACCTATGTGCACCAACAACTTATGCTAAGTAAGATAAACAACTAGGTGATAACACGATATATAACATGAAACACTATGGCTATCACAAAGTAAAGTGCATAAGTAAAGGGCTCGGGTAAGAGATAACTGTGGCACGCGGAAACGATGATGTATACCGAAGTTCACACCCTCGTGGATGCTAATCTCCGTTTGGAGCGGTGTGGAGGTACAATGCTCCCCAAAATGCCACTATGGCCACCTTAATCTCCTCATGCCCTCGCAGAATGCAAGATGTCGTGATTCCACTCAAGAACCCTTGAGGGCGGTCAAAGTGCAACTATCCCTGGGTGGTTTTGGTAATTATTAACAACATATAGCTCATTGAACTAATGCTATTTCAAGATAAATATTTCAGGAAAGTTCAATGATTGGCTTGGCATGGATTAGAAATGTGGACCCCTCAAACTGCTAAGGACAAAAGATTGGCTCGAGCTCTAAAGCTTAGTGATCCAAGATCACATTGAGTCCATAGGAAAGCCAATACTATTAAAAGGGGGTGAGCTGTTGCTTAATGGGTTTCTTGCTCAAAATGCTTAGTGATATGCTCCAAAACCCTCAATCACTTTCTCACATCCACATATGTCCCAAACCAAAAGTCAAACTCGGCCCCACCGAAACCTTCTATCCGGCGCCACCGAGTTCTCTTGACATAGCCATTGCCACAAACCCTAGTCACTTCGGTCTATTGGGGATACGTAGGTATATATAGGAGGAAGGAGTACGTCGGTGGAGCTCCGACGGGCCCACGAGGTAGGGGGCGCACCCAGGGGGAGCCCTCCACCCTCGTGACCTCCTCGGAAGCTTCTTGGAGTAGGGTCCAAGTCTCTTGGATCACATTCGTGAGAAGATCATGTTTCAAGGTTTCAACTGCTTGGACTCCGCTTGATATTCTGCTTCCTCAAACACTTAAATAGGCAAAAACAAAGCAATTCAGGCTGGGCCTCCGCTAATAGGTTAGTCCCAAAAATAATATAAATGTGGAAAATAAAGCCCAATATAGTCCAAAACAGTAGATAAAGTAGCATGGAGCAATCAAAATTATAGATACTGGAGACGATCGCATCCCCAAGCTTAATTACTCGTCCCTCGAGTAGGTAAATGATAAAAAGAAGAATTTTTGATGCGGAGTGATACTTTGGCATAATTTCAATGTAAATCTTCTTAATCATGGTATGAATATTTAGATCCGAAAAGATTCAAGATAAAAGTTCATATTGACATAAAAATAATAATACTTCAAGCATACTAATCAAGCAATTATGTCATCTCAAAATAACATGGCCAAAGAAAGTGCATCCCTACAAAATCATATAGTTAGGCTATGCTTCATTTTCGTCACACAAAGATGTTCCCAACTTCTATACCCCCGATGACAAGCCAAGCAATTGTTTCATACTTTTTAACGCGCTTCATCTTTTTCAACTCTCACGCAATATATGAGCGCAAGCCATGGATATAGCACTATAGGTGGAATAGAATATGATGATGGGATTGTGTGGAGAAGACAAAAAAGGAGAAAGTCTCATATTGACGAGGATAATCAACGGGCTATGGAGATGCCCATCAATTGATGTCAACATGAGGAGTAGCGATTGCCATGCAACGGATGCACTAGAGCTATGAATGCTCAACAAAAGAAAACTAGTGGGTGTGCATCCAACTCGCTTGCTCACGAAGACCTAGGGCATTTTGAGGAAGCCCATCATTGGAATATACAAGCCAAGTTCTATAATGAAAATTTCCCACTAGTATGAACAAGATAATTTATGAGACTCACTATATGAAAAACATGGTGCTATTTTGAAGCACAAATATATGAGACTCACTACATGAAGAACAAGGTGCTACTTTGAAGCACAAATATATGAGACTCGCTATATGAAGAACAAGGTGCTACTTTGAAGCACAAGTGTGGTAAAAGGATAGTAACATTGCCCCTTCTCTCTTTTTCTCTCATTTTTTTGATTTGGGCCTTTTCTCCTTTTTTATGGCCTTTTTTTTCTTTCTTTTTTTTTCGTCCGGAGTCTCATACCGACTTGTGGGGGAATCATAGTCTCCATCATCCTTTTCCTCACTGGGGCAATGCTCCAATAATGATGATCATCACACTTTCATTACAACAACTTGATATTACAACTCAAAACTAGAACAGGATATGACTCTATATGAATGCCTCCGGCGGTGTACCGGGATGGTGCAATGAATCAAGAGTGACATGTATGAAAAATAATGTGTGGTGGCTCTGCCAGAAATACGATGTCAACTACATGATCATGCAATGGCAATATGACAAAAGTAAAGTATGTCATGATGAACGGAATGGTGGAAAGTTGCATGGCAATATATCTCGGAATGGCTATGGAAATGCCATAATAGGTAGGTATGGTGGCTGTTTTGAGGAAGATATAAGGAGGTTTATGTGTGAAAGAGAGTATCATATCACGGGTTTGATGTACCAAATAAGTTTGTACCAACTCTCAATGTGAGAAAGGGCAATGCACGGTACCGAAGAGGCTAGCAAATGCGGAAAGGTAAAAGTGTGTATAATCCATGGACTCACATTAGTCATAAAGAACTCATATACTTATTGCGAAAGTTTATTAGCCCTCGAAGCAAAGTACTACTACGCATGCCCCTAGGGGGATAGATTGGTAGGAAAAGACCATCGCTCGTCCCCGACCGCCACTCATAAGGATGCAAAAGCCAGGTACACTTCATGCTTCAAATTTGTTACACAACTTTACCCATACGTGCATGCTACGGGACTTGCAAACTTTAACACAAGTATTTCTCAAATTCACAATTATCAACTAGCATGACTTTGATATTATTACCTCCATATATTAAAACAATTATTAAGCATTAGATTTATCTTAGTATTCAATTCACTCAAAAGAAAGTTTCACATATCTCGAACACTAAGTATATTAACATTAAGCAAATTACCATGCTATTAATGACTCACAAAATAATCTAAGTGAAGCATGAGAGATCAAGTTTCTTTAATACAAATCCACCACCGTGCTCTAAAAGATCTGAGTGAAGCACTAGAGCAAAAATTATCACGCTCAAAAAGATATAAGTGAAGCACTATGAGCAAAACTATCAAGCTCAAAAGATATCAGTGAAGCACATAGAGTATTCTAACAAATTCCAAATCATGTATGGCTCTCTCAAAAGGTGTGTACAGCAAGGATGATTGTGGTAGACTAACAAGCAAAGACACAAATAATACAAGACACTCCAAGCAAAACACATATCATGTTGGTGAATAAAATATAGCTCCAAGTAAATTACCGATGGAAGTGGATTTAAAGAGGGATGCCTTCCGGGCATCCCCAAGCTTTGACTTTTGGTGTCCTTGGATTATCTTGGGGTGCCATGGGAATCCCCAAGCTTAGGCTCTTGCCACTCCTTGTTCCATAATCCATCAAAAGAATTCACCCAAAACTTGAAAACTTCACAACACAAAACTCAACAGAAATCTCGTGAGCTCCGTTAGAGAAAGAAAACAAAAGACTACTTCAAGGTACTGTAATGAACTCATTTTTATTTATATTGGTGTTAAACCTACTGTGTTCCAACTTCTCTATGGTTTATAAACTAATTTACTAGCCATAGATTCATCAAAATAAGCAAACAACACACGAAAAACAGAATCTGTCAAAAACAGAATAGTCTGTAGTAATCTGTAACTAACGCAAACTTCTGGGACTCTAAAAATTCTACCAAAATAGGAAGTCCTGGAAAATTTGTTTATTGATCAGAAGCAAAAATAATAAACGCATAAGCACTCTCCAGTAAAAAATGGCAGCTAATCTCGTGAGCGCTAAGGTTTCTGTTTTTCAGCAGAATCAAATCAACTATCATCGTAGGTTATCCTATAGGTCTTACATGACACAAACACTAATTAAAACATAAAACCACATCCAAACAGAAGGTAGATGGATTATTTATTCCTAAACATAAGAAAAAACAAAGAACACAAAATAAAATTGGGTTACCTCCCAACAAGCGCTATCGTTTAACGCCCCTAGCTAGGCATAAAAGCAAGGATAGATCTAGGTATTGCCATCTTTGGTTTTTAATTTTTTTAGCGGAGTCATGTTCTAATCCGGGGGGGTTCTTCCCTCCTCCCATCATACTCAGAAATTTTTAGATCTAAAGAATCCAACCGTTTATTGCAAAGAGTAATCAACATATTCATACGGTTAAGATTTCCGCCAATATTTTTAAGAGGATCAAGAGACTTTTGTAAAATCTTTGTTGCTTCACAAATCTTTTCAAACATTTGGGTTTCTTCCTGGTTAGATCCTTCTTTTTGGGGTGGTGTTCCCACTATTCCCTCTATAATTTCATGCGCAATACTGGGATCAATTTCAATGAAATTTCCCTTGGCCATGCAATCCAGGATTTGTCTATACGTTATATTTAACCCAACATAAAAATTCCGAAAAAGGATTCTATAGTTCACCTCTAGGGTGAATTTACGATAAGATTCCATCATCCTATACCAAGCATCTTTTAAGTTTTCTCCTTGCCTTTGCTTGAAGTGAAGAACTTCAAACTCGGGAGACATAGGAGTAGATAAGTGACTAGTCATGATGACAAGTAAGCAAACTAACTCACGGGCAAACAAAAGGCAAAGGGAAAGAGAGGGCGAATAAAACGGCAAGGGTGAAGTGGGGGAGAGGAAAACGAGAGGCAAATGGCAAATAATGTAATGCGAGAGATAGGGATTATGATGGCTACTTGGTATGTTGACTTTTGCGTAAGCCTCCCGCAACGGCGCCAAAATCCTTCTTGCTACGCCTCGAGCTTATGCTGGTTTTCCCGAAGAGGAGGGGTGATGCAGCACAAGAGCGTAAGTATTTCCCTCGCTTTTGAGAACCAAGGTATCAATCCAGTAGGAGGTCACGCGCAAGTCTCTCGTACCTGCACAAAACTATAGCAACTCGCAACCAACACTTAGGGGTCGTCAATCCCTTCACGGTCACTTACGAGAGTGAGATCTGATAGAGATAATATTTTTGGTATTTTTGGTATAAAGATGCAAAGTAAAAAGTAAAAGGCAAAGCAAGTAAATAAAGTGATGGAGATTGATATGATGAGAATAGACCCGGGGGCCATAGGTTTCACTAGTGGCTTCTCTCAAGAGCATAAGTATTCTACGGTGGGTGAACAAATTACTGTTGAGAAATTGATAGAATTGAGCATAGTTATGACGTTATCTAGGTATGATCATGTATATAGGCATCACATCCGAGACAAGTAGATCAAAACGATTCTGCATCTACTACTATTACTCCACTCATCGACCGCTATCCAGCATGCATCTAGAGTATTAAGTTAAAAACAGAGTAACGCCTTAAGCAAGATGACATGATGTAGAGGAATAAATTCATGCAATATGATAAATACCCCATCTTGTTATCCTCGATGGCAACAATACAATACATGCCTTGCAACTCTTTCTGTCACTGAGTAAGGACACCGCAAGATTGAACCCAAAGCCATGCACTTCTCCCATTGCAAGAACTACCAATCTAGTTGGCCAAACCAAACGGATAATTCGAAGAGACTTGCAAAGATAACTCAATCATACATAAAAGAATTTCGAGAAGATTCAAATATTATTCATAGATAAGTTGGATCATAAACCCACAATTCATCGGTCTCAACAAACACACCGCAAAAAGAAGATTACATCGAATAGATCTCCACGAGAGAGGGGGAGAACATTGTATTGAGATCAAAAAGAGAGAAGAAGCCATCTAGCTACTAGCTATGGACCCGAAGGTCTGAAGTAAACTACTCACACTTCATCGGAGGGGCTATGGTGTTGATGTAGAAGCCCTCCGTGGTGGATGCCTCCTCCGGCAGAGCTCCGGAACAGGCCCCAAGATGGGATCTCGTGGATACAGGAAGGTACGGCGGTGGAATTAGGTTTTTGGCTCCGTCTCTGGTCTACTTGGGATACGTAGGTATATATAGGAGGAAGGAGTACGTCGGTGGAGCTCCGAGGGGCCCACGAGGTAGGAGGGCGCGCCCGGGGGAGGGGGCGCCCTCCACCCTCGTGACCTCCTCAGAAGCTTCTTGGAGTAGTGTCCAAGTCTCCTGGATCACGTTCGGTGAGAAGATCACGTTCCCGAAGGTTTCATTCCATTTGGACTTCGCTTGATATTCTGCTTCCTCGAAACACCAAATAGGCAAAAACAAAGATTTCGGCTGGGCCTCCGTTAATAGGTTAGTCCTAAAAATAATATAAAAGTGGAAAATAAAGCCCAATATAGTCCAAAACAGTAGATAAAGTAGCATGGAGCAATCAAAAATTATAGATACGTTGGAGATGTATCAAGGTCCTACAATGACAAAATATCTTCTAGTCGTGAGCGTAATTGCTACAATTGTGGAATACCCGGACACTACTCCAATGAGTGTATGGCCCCCTACAAAAGAAGAGAAGATTCTCCTAAAAGGAGTAGGGCAGAAGAATCACCACCAAGAGAGAGAATGAGTAGAGATAATCGTTATGAACGAAGAACCTCCCGGAGAAGCAAGGATTC
Organism: Aegilops speltoides; assembly: GCA_021437245.1. Classification (NCBI taxonomy): domain Eukaryota; kingdom Viridiplantae; phylum Streptophyta; class Magnoliopsida; order Poales; family Poaceae; genus Aegilops; species Aegilops speltoides. The sequence goes on along the minus strand of CM038147.1, from coordinate 436,336,135 downwards.
AGAAAGGAAGGACAAACCATCAAGGAGCTACACAAAACGAAGACATCAAGCTCATGTTGGTGAATGGGTATCCGGCTCCGACTCCGACCATCACTCTGAAAGAAGTTATCACTCCGACTCCGAATATACTCAAGATGAAGGTGTTGCCGGTCTAGCACTTGTGTCAACCAACTCCTACGACATATTTGACTCACCAAATGAAGGAATTGGAAGATGCTTCATGGCTAAAGGCCCAAAGGTATCACACCCCGAGTATGTTGATTTCAATAGTGATGAAGATGATTTGCTAGGAGATGATGATTTACTTGTTGATAGCTCTAGTTATGAAAACTATGATGAACTTGCTATTAATCATGCTAATCAAGATAAAACGAATGATGATGATAAGAAGGATATTGAGCGTCTAACTAAAGAACTAAACACTCTTAAGTTAGCTCATGAAACTACCTTGGAAGATCATCGGGAACTTTTAAAGACTCATGAGAAGCTACACTTTGAAAAGCTCAACCTAGAGCAAGAGCATGAGTTTTTAAAAGCAATCAATGATGATCTTCGCAAGAAAAGTTCTTATTACATTGCCAAGCGTTTACTCTTGTATACTTACATGCCACAAGTTAAATCTAGCAACAATAACAAGAAAGATTTTTCTTCTAGTGGTAACAATAATCATGCTAAATCCAATGTTGTTGCTTCTAGTAGTTCTCTTGATTCCACTAATGATTCTCTTAGCCAAGTTACACTTGAGCAAGAAAATAGCTTATTGAAGGGAATTATAGAGAAAGGTGTTTACAAGAGCCTTGCCGGAAGTAAGCAATTTGAGGAAATTGTACGCAAGCAAGGAAGGCACCGGAAGAATCAAGGTGTTCGTTTTGAACGAAAGTTCAATGCCAATGGAGTTGAGTGGGAAGAAGATCAATACCCCAAGACGAAGTTTGTTCCTCAACAAGAGAAGTATGATCCTACTTCCTTCTAAGGGACACAAGCTCAAGATGATCTTCCACCACAAGACCACAAGCAAAAAGGCAAGGATAAGCTTCAAGAGGAGATTGATGCATTTGAAGAAGCTCCCAAGGCCTTGGTCAAGTGGGTTCCCAAGACTACATCAAGTTCTACTTCATTAAGTACGACTACAACCCCAAGGATTCCCATCAAGATGATGTGGATCCCGAAGAAGAAGAACTAGAGAGTTCTTGAGGGTGACTCCGCCAACAAACTTCACTCATATCATTTCGGCAAGGACAAGTGCAAACAACTTCCATATCTTGCACTAGTTCAAGGAGTCACAAACCCTCTTGTTGGTAAGACAAGGGACAAGGTGGCCTAATGCTTTCATAGACATCATCTTGTGTGTACATCACTCTATGTCTATGGATATCCTAGTTTGTTCCTTTTGGGACTAACCCGTGTAGGTATTGAAAGTGCAACTCACTCCAATGGATTGCTCCGAATGATCTACATCAACATTGAGCGTCCACATCTTCAACACCTACATGAAGTCATCATCAACAAAACCCAAGGTTAGTTCATCCCTCTTAGGGGGGATATCACATCTAGGGGGAGTTTTACTCTAATCAATTGAGCTAAAGCAACTCTAATGGTGTGAATGCAACCGTGCTTTATGTAAAAGTGGTAACCCCACTTGTGCTTAAACGATGAGTATGACCTATGATCAAATGTTCTCATTTGACTCCTAAGTTAATATACTCATATATATATATGACCTAGTCATCGCCAATTGCTTGATAGATGCTAGAGTGTTTGTGCATGCCTTGTCACATATTTCATTTGCCATTTTATCGTGTGAGCATGTTGGATGCATATTTTACTCATTCGAGGACATCCATGTGTTCCTTTGTTTGTTTGGCTTTTTCTCTTTTGCCAAATGGATGGACAAGAATGCCTAAGTACTTCCTCTAGTTATCTATGCTTTCCTCGTCTTAAACTCTATTCATGCTACATCACAAAGTTTGATCAAGTCAGATTCAAACCACTCTGTGTGAGGAGCACTCGGAGTCCCTGATTCGTCATATACTTAAACTTACAAAACCTTTTTGTGCATTTCGGTATGACTGAGTCACCCATTTCGGTCACACCAAGTTCACTAGGTTTATCTAGGTTTTCCATCTCGGTGCAACCGATTTGAACTTTTCGGTCACACCATGTTGCAGTAACCGCTTGCGATTTTGCATCTCGACGCCACCGAGTTGTTCCACTCGGTCACACCGACAGGGTCGGGATATATATACCCACGGGTGAGATTTTGGAAATTTCTTCAAAACCCCTTAGCCCGCGCGTGTGTCATGTTGTGCCTCCTCGGGTCTCCGGATCATCTTCTTGCCGCCAGTGACCTCCCGCCGCTGGTTTCCATCGCTGTCAACAGATATCTGCCCCGCCGTTGTCGCCGTAGCGAACTCCTGCTGAACTAGGGTATGGGTTCGACTCTTTGTGCTATTTTCCCAACTCCGATTCATAGCACATTGCTTTGCCATGATCTTTACCATGTATGCAAACAATCTATCCAGAGAAAACATCCTTTAGATTAGATTAGATTTGAAAATTTAGGGTTAGGTCTCCGCCGAACTCATCTCGGACCAACCGAGTTGTAGAAATCGGTCTCACTGGTTTGGCTTAGGCCTTTGCACATGCGCTTTTTGGTCTGACCGAAAACTGCACATCGGTGTGACCGAGTTCGACTCTCTATGAAACCCTAGCAATCATGGTGCCACCAAACTATGACTTGGTCAGACCGAGTTCACTAGTTTAGGCTCCAAAAGTTGCTTCGGTATCACCGAGTTTAACAAATCGGTAGCTCCGAAATGCTTTCCGTGGAGAACTAAAACTAAGTTTTTGAGTCATCTGTTTTGCAAAACTCTGCACTTTGTGATGCTCATCCATTCTACCTCATCTATATCTATTCACAGGGTTTGCTGTTAGCATAATTGCCAAGATGTCTGACCAGAGTGACAGTCAGAACAGATCAGAGGAACAAGTGCAATTGAGTGAGGGTTCAGATCCCTCAAGCAGCTATGATGAGGGCAGCAGGAGCACACCAAGTAACTTGCCCAAGGCAGCCACCAGGACCAGGAAGAAGAGAACCTCAAACTCTGAGGATGAGGACTATGTGGCTGCTGAGGATGAAGCTACATCAAAGAAGAAGGTGTTGAAGAAATAATATGGCACAGTTGCTGCAACAAAGCCTGGTATGCACAAAAAGGCACCTGCCAAGAGAGTTCCTATGTCAAAGGCCAGAGCCTCCACTCATGAAACTTCCAAGTCAACTGTCGGAAAGGCTGCTGGTGAGGGAAAGAAGAAGGAAAGGAAGAGAGGAAGATGGTGCAAGAAGGTGGATCCAATGGTGCTACGTCTTGACCTTGCGTTGGTTTTCCCTGAAGAGGAGAGGGTGATGCAGCAAGTGCAGCGTAAGTATTTCCCTTAGTTTTGAGAACCAAGGTATCAATCCAGTAGGAGGCTCCTCAAAAGTCCCACGCACCTACACAAACAAACTGAGAACTCGCAACCAACGCAATAAAGGGGTTGTCAATCCCTTCACGGCCACTTGCGAAAGTGAGATCTAATAAAGATAGTATGGTAAGATAAATATATTTTTGGTATTTTATAATATAGATGCAAAAAGTAAAGATGCAAAATAAAAGTAGATTGAAAGCAAATATGATAAGAGATAGACCCGGGGCCCATAGGTTTCACTAGAGGCTTCTCTCAAGATAGCACAAGTATTACGGTGGGTGAACAAATTACTGTCGAGCAATTGATAGAAAAGCGCATAGTTATGAGATTATCTAGGCATGATCATGTATATAGGCATCACGTCCATAACAAGTAGACCGACTCCTGCCTGCATATACTACTTTTACTCCACACATCGACCGCTATCCAGCATGCATCTAGAGTATTAAGTTCATAAGAACAGAGTAACGCATTAAGCAAGATGACATGATGTAGAGGGATAAACTCATGCAATATGATATAAACCCCATCTTGTTATCCTCGATGGCAAAAATACAATATGTGCCTTGCAACCCTTTCTATCACTAGGTAAGGACACCGCAAGATTGAACCCAAAGCTAAGCACTTCTCCCATGGCAAGAAAGACCAATCTAGTAGGCCAAACCAAACTGATAATTCGAAGAGACTTGAAAAGATAACTCAATCATACATAAAAGAATTCAGAGAAGATTAAATATTATTCATAGATAAACTTGATCATAAATCCACAATTCATCGGATCTCGACAAACACACCGCAAAAAGAGTTTACATCGAATAGATGTCCACAAGAGAGGGGGAGAACATTGTTTGAGATCCAAAAAGAGAGAAGAAGCCATCTAGCTAATAACTATGGACCCGTAGGTCTGTGGTAAACTACTCACAACTCATCGGAGGGGCAAGGATGTTGATGTAGAAGCCCTCCATGGTTGATTCCCCCTCCGGCAAAGTGCCGACGAATGCTCCAAGATGGGATCTCGCGGATACAGAAGGTTATGGCGGTGGAAATTATGTTTCTTGGTGCCCCTGGATGTTTTCGGGGTACGTACGTATATATAGGAGGAAGAAGTATGTCGGTGGTCACCGAGGGGCCCACGAGACAGGGCGCGCCTCTGGGGGGGAGGGCCTCCTATCTCGTGGAGCCCTCGGCTGCTTCTTGACTTGCACTCCAAGCTTCTCCGGATCACGCTCGCTCCAAAAATCACGCCCCGGGTTTCATTCCGCTTGGACTCCGCTTGATATTCCTTTCCTTCAAATACTGAAATAGGCAAAAAAAAGCAAGAATACGGGCCGGGCCTCCTTAGTAGGTTAGGCCCAAAATGATATAAATGTGTAAAATAAAGCCCATAAACATCCAAAAGGGGTAATATAATAGCATGGAACAATCAAAAATTACAGATACGTTGGAGACGTATCAAGCATCCCCAAGATTAATTCCTGCTCGTCCTCGAGTAGGTAAATGATAAAAAAGAAAATTTTGATGTGGAATGCTACCTAGCATAATTCTCAATGTAATTTTCTTTATTGTGGCATGAATGTTCAGATCCAAATTGTCGTGGATTTGTCACGGCAGATGTCCTAGTGAAAGGACTTAGTCGTGGAGCCATCGCTACAAGTTTACTTGAAGGGGTTAAAGCAGACACAAAGACACGAGGGTTTTATACTAGTTCGGCCTCTTGTAACCCGGCATCTTGAGCTGCAAGTAGATATAACAAGGCCGCGCCATGAACTTAGCATAAGCCGGCCGCCCAAACAAGGCGTGGTACGGGCTCCGGATCTTCACCACCTCAAAAGATAGCTTTTCAGACCGGGAATCGTGCTCGTCCCCAAAAGCCACATCTAGAGCTATCTTACCAACAGGATATGCAGATTTGCCCGGTACTACACCATGGAACACCGTATTAGACGGTCTGAGATCCTTGTCTGTTAGACCCATGCGGCGGAATGTTTCATAGTATAGTATATTAATACTACTTCCTCCATCCATAAGCACCTTGGTGAACTTATAACCCCCCACCTGAGGGTCTACCACTAATGCCAGCTGGCCCGGATTATCAACCAGGGGCGGATGATCCTCTCTGCTCCACACGATAGGCTGCTCCGACCAGCGTAAGTAACGTGGCAAGGCCGGTTCAACAGAGTTCACTGCTCGCTTGTGTAGTTTTTGGTCGCGCTTATCCAAGCTAGTTGTGAAAACATGATATTGCCCATTGTTCAACTGCTTTGGTTGGCTCTGATAGCCCGACTGATGCTGCTGCTGCTGCTGATTATTCTGGTTGTTGTGACCGCCGATTGAGACTCGAACCGAGGCTCCATCATGACCCGCCCATGGAAACCGGATCTGAACCGCCACCTGACCCATGGTCATACCGGAAGGCATTAGAATTTTTGAACTCCTGCATAATATAACAATCCTTCCAAAGGTGGGTAGCCGGCGACTCCTTTGTCCCGTGCTTTGGGCAGGGCTGATTCGGTAAATAATTTAGACGGCTTGCATTAGGATTGGGAGCCCCATTACGATTTGCCGCTTTACCTCCGCGCCGCTGCCCCCTGTCCTGTGCATTAGTATTGGCCACAAAGTCCATGTTGCCATCCGCTTTACGCTTGCCTCCATTTCCATGGCCCGTCGGTTTGTACTGTTGCCCCTTGGAGTTGCCATTCTTCTTTCCCTTCCCTGCTTCATCATCATCAGCCTCGGGATCCTTGGTACTGTCCGAATCAGCATACTTCACTAAAGCGGCAATGAGTGTTCCCATGTCATTACAGAACCGCTTCATGCATCACAATTTCAATTTCAAAGGCTCAAACCGGCAGTTGCCTTCCAAGGTTAAGATCGCAGAGTCAGCATTAATCCTGTCAGATGAGTGCAAAATTTCCGAAACGCGGCGCACCCAACGGGTCGTTGATTCTCCTTCCTCCTGGACACAAGCCGCCAGGTCTACTATGGACTTGGGCTGCTTACATGTATCCTTCAAATTCGGATAAACCGGGCCCGCAATCGGGCCCATGAGTGATAGAGTTGGGCGGTAGGCTCTTCAACCAAGTACGAGCCGTTCCTTCAAGCATCATGGTGAAGTATTTTGCACACGCAGTCTCATCCACGTCTAGCATCTCCATGGCCATCTCATAACTCTCTACCCACGCTTCAGGGGATAAATCGGCAGTGTAATTTGGTACCTTGCGCAGACCCTTGAAATCTTTAGGCAGGCGCACATTGCGTAAAGCGGGGATTAAACAAGGCACTCCCAAAGCGGATGCGACTCCTGGCCCGGCGAAGGTGGTAGGGCGGACCGGTGTAAGTTGACCCGCATCATCCTGCGCTTCTAATTCGGCCTCCCTTCGTGCCCGGGCCCGGTCCACCACCTCCTGAGCATCGCGGATGCCACCCGCCGGGTTATTGCCACGGGCCGCTTCACGGTCCCGCGCATTGCTCGATATGGCCGGTTCATCCACGCGCCTGCTATAGCTCCGGCTTGGACGGGGCGTAGAGTGAATCCGATCACGGCTATACGAATATGCTTCCTGTTGAATCAGCGCGGTCCGGAGCAGCTCCTTAACCCAGCGCGTCTCTACCGCTTGCGGGGAGTCCCCTTCAACTGGGATAGCCTCCAATCGCGCGGCGGCTGCAACAAGGTTGTCCATAGGATTAGAATAATGGCACGGGGCGCTCGAACGGCGGGGAACCACAAGTTCTGCCGAGGAGGCTCCATCAGCGAGGTTGGACCGTCGCCCACGTCTGGTGCCTCAATCCGGTTTGTCTCCCGGTGCTGCGGCGGATTACTGGGTCCAACTCCCGGGGTCTGAAAGAGATTTCTGGGGTCAAACCCTAATGGCAGGCGTGATCTATACTTTCGCTTCAACACCTCCTGTGACACGTTCTGATCAAGCATGAGTTTGTAGGCCTGGGCGTCCAAAGCGGCCCGCTCTGCTGCCATCCTGTCTTTTTCTGCTACTAGATCCGCTTTGGCTTGCGTGATCTGTTCCTTCACTTTCGCAATCTCTGCATTATGGACCTCCTGATCCGCCGGATTGTCCTCTGCCATAAGCGCAGCCAGTGCATCAAACAGATCGGATAAAACTTGAACCGGCGGGCGCTCAAGGCCTCCTGCCCCTGCTGCCGCTGCCGCTGTTGATCCGGAGAGCATCGCTGTGGTGGTCGAAGAGTGGTTCACCGCCTGTGTACCGGCCATGAATATTCCAACCCGGTTGATCTGGCCTGGGGGTCCGGAATACTGTCGCCATCGGAACAACCCCTGACCATATCGCCTTGTAACTGGTATAGTGATTCAGTCTCTCCTGTTGAGGACTCGTCACCAGAATAGACGACGGTCTCACTACTGTGTTCGATTCGCCCTGCGTTCTCCTCCGTGGATGACTCCAACGAAGACACGCTTCACGGCCGGTTTAGCTCGGTAGATCTCGCACGCCGAGCCGCCTCGATGGGGTCGGTGTAGATGTCCGGCCAGTCCAGCCCACCGATTTTGCCGATGAAGACGCGTGTATGCCACAAAAGGGGACCCGGTACCCGTACTCGATCGAATCAGCCTCCGGGCCCCATCCTGCGTCGTCGATGTAGATCCGGCCGCGACGACTCTTGGTCATCCGGCCCACAACATAGCCTTCGAGTCCCTTGAGCTTGCCCTCCAAGATCGTCAAACCATCGTGCGATAGCCCCACGGTGGGCGCCAACCCTCGTGTCTTTGTGTCCGCTTTAACCCCTTCAAGTAAACTCGTAGCGATGGCTCCACGACTAAGTCCTTTCACTAGGACATCTGCCGTGACAAATCCACGACACAAATGATACAAAATAAAAGTTCATATTGACAAAAGAAATAGTAATACTTCAAGCATACTAATCAAAGTAATCATGTCTTCTCAAAATAACATGGCTAAAGAAAGTTATCCCTACAAAATCATATAGTCTGGCTGTTGCTCTATCTTCATCACACAAAGTATTTAATCATGCACAACCCCGATGACAAGCCAAGCAATTGTTTCATACTTTAATAATCTCAAACTTTTTCAACTTTCACGCAATACGTGAGTGTGAGCCATGGACATAACACTATATGTGGAATAGAATGGTGGTTGTGGAGAAGACAAAAAAGGAGAAGATAGTCTCACATCAACTAGGCGTATGAACGGGCTACGGAGATGCCCATTAATAGATATCAATGTGAGTGAGTAGGGATTGCCATGCAACGGATGCACTAGAGCTATAAATTTATGAAAGCTCAACAAAAGAAACTAAGTGGGGTGCATCCAACTTGCTTGCTCACGAAGACCTAGGGCACTTCTGAGGAAGCCCATCATTGGAATATACAAGCCAAGTTCTATAATGAAAAATTCCCACTAGTATATGAAAGTGACAACATATGAGACTCTCTAACATGAAGATCATGGTGCTATTTTGAAGCACAAGTGTGGAAAAAGAGATAGTAGCATTGTCCCTTCTCTCTTTTTCTCTCATTTTATTTTTTCTTCTTTCTTTTTTCTCTTTTTTCCTTTTTTTTCTTTGGCCTTCTCTTTTTTTTCCTTTTTGGGCCCTTCTCTTCTCCCTCCCCCTTTTTTTCTTTTTGTAAAGTCTGAAATCTCATCCCGACTTGTGGGGGAATCATAGCCTTCATCATCCTTTCCTCACTAGGACAATGCTCTAATAATGAAGATCATCACACTTTTATGGATTTACAACTCAAAGCTAGAACAAGATATGACTCTATATGAATGCCTCCGGCGGTGTACCGGGATATGCAATGAATCAAGAGCGACATGTATGAAAATTATGAGGGTGGCCTTGCCACAAATACAATGTCAACTACATGATTATGAAAAAAGCAATATGACAAAAGTAATGTGTGTCATATGAACGGAACGGTGGAAAGTTGCATGGCAATATATCTCGGAATGGCTATGGAAATGCCATAACAAGTAGGTATGGTGGCTGTTTTGAGGAAGGTAAATGGTGGGTATATGGTACCGGCGAAAGTTGCGCGGTACAAGAGAAGCTAGCAATGGTGGAAGGGTGAAAGGGTGTGTATAATCCATGGACTCAACATTAATCAAAAGAACTCATATACTTGTTGAAAAATTTAGAAGTCATCAAAAAACCAAAGTACTACGTGCATGCTCCTAGGGCAATAGATTGGTAGGAAAATACCGTCGCTCGTCCCCGACCGCCACTCATAAGGAAGAAAATCAATAAAAAAATTGTGCTCCAACTTCATCACAAAGCGGTTCACCATACGTGCATGCTACGGGAATCACAAGCTTCAACACAAGCATTCTTTAAATTCACAATCACCCAACTATCATGACTTTAATATCACGACCTCCATATCTCAAAACAATTATCAAGCATCAAGTTGATCATAGCATCCTATTCACTTTCTATGATAGTTTTTATTATACCCAACTTGGATGCTCATCATTCTAGGACCAACTTTAAAACCATAGCAAATACCATGTTGTTCTAAAAGACTCTCAAAAAGATATAAGTGAAGCATGAGAGGCTAGCAATTTCTTCAAAATTAAGACACCACCGTTCTCTAAAAGATATAAGTGAAGCACTAGAGTATTCTAGCAAATTCTAATCAAATAGGCTTCTCCCAAAAGGTGTGTACAGCAAGGATGATTGTGGTAAACTAAAAAGCAAAGACTAATATAATGCACGACGCTCCAAGCAAAACACATATCATGTGGCGAATAAAAATATAGCTCCAAGTAAAGTTACCAATGAACGAAGACGAAGGAGGGGATGCCTTCCCGGGGCATCCCAAGCTTAGGCTTTTGGCTATTCTTGAATATCTTGGGGTGCCTTGGGCATCCCCAAGCTTAGGCTCTTGCCACTCCTTATTCCATAGTCCATAAAAGCTTTACCCAAAACTTGAAAACTTCACAACACAAAACTCAACAGGAAATCTTATAAGCTCCGTTAGTGAAAGAAAACAAAACCACCACATATGGTACTACAATGAACTCATTCTTTATTTATTTTGGTGTTAAACCTAATGTATTCCAACTTCCTTGTGGTTTATAAACTAATTTACTAGCCATAGATGCATTGAAACAAGCAAACAACGCACGAAAAACAGAATCTGTCAAAAACAGAACAGTCTGTAGCAATCTGTAACTAACTCAAACTTCTAGAACTCTAAAAATCCTACCAAAATAGGAAGTCCTGGACAAAATTTTTATTGAACAGAAGAAAAAAGAATCAATGAAAAAGCACGTTCCTGTGATTTAACAAAATTATATTCGTGCGTGCAAAGTTTCTGTTTTTCAGCAGAATCAAATCAACTATCATCGTAGGTTATCCTATAGGTTCTACTTGGCACAAACACTAATTAAAAGATAAAAACACATCTAACCAGAAGGTAGATGCAAGATTTATTACTAAACAGGAGCAAAAACAAAAAGCATAAAGAAAAATTGGGTTGCCTCCTAACTAGCGCTATCGTTTAACGCCCCTAGCTAGGCATAAAAGCAAAGATAGATCTAACGAGTGCCATCTTTGGCACTAAATTCATAAGTAGCACGCATGATAGATTCATAAGGTAATTTGACTTTCTTTCTTGGAAAGTGCTCCATGCCTTTCTTTAATGGAAATTGGAATCTAATATTCCCTTCATATCAATAATCGCACCAATCGTTCTAAGGAAAGGTCTACCAAGAATAATAGGGCAAGAAAGATTGCAATCTATATCAAGAACGATAAAATCTGCGGGCACCAAATTTATATTTGCAACAATAAGAACATCATTGATCCTTCACATAGGCTTTTTCATGGTGGAATCCACAAGGTGCAAATTTAAAGAGCAATCATCAAGATCATGGAAACCTAGAATATCACATAAAGTTCTCGGAATCGTGGAAACACTAGCACCCAAATCACATAAAGCAAAACACTCATAATCTTTAATTCTAATCTTTATAGTAGGTTCCCACTCATCATTAAGTTTTCTAGGTATAGAAACTTCCAAATTAAGTTTTTCATCATAAGATTGCATCAAGGCATCAACAATATGTTTGGTAAAAAAATTATTTTGACTATAAGCATGAGGAAAATTAACAACGGATTGCAACAAGGAAATACAACCTTTTAAAGAGCAATTATCATAATCAAATTCTTTGAAATCTGAGATAGTGGGTTCAATGTTATTGAAAGTTCAAGACTCTCCAATCTCACTTTTACCAAATTTAGCATTAAGATCTAAAGACTCTGAATTCTTGGGACGCCTTCTAGGCAAAGTTGATTCATCATCAGTCCCATAATCATCAAAATTCATATTGCAAAACATAGATCTAATCGGAGACGCATCAATAACTTTAAGATTCTCATCATTATTTTCACGGAAACTAGAAGAACACGCTTTTATAAAGCTTTCTGTTTTAGCACGCAATCTAGCGGTTCTTTCCTTGCACTTGTCAATGGAAATTCTCATTACTTTGAGAGACTCATTGATATCATGCTTCGGAGGAGAAGATCTAAGTTTAAGAGAATCAACATCAAGCGAAAGTCTATCAACGTTCCTAGCCAAATCATGAACTTTGAGCAATTTTTCTTCGAGCAAAGCATTAAAATTCTTTTGGGAAATCATAAATTCTTTCACACTATTCTCAAAATCAGAGGGCATCTTATTAAAATTACCATAAGAATTATTGTAGGGATTTTCCATAATTATTAGAGGAATTACTAGGGAACGGTCTAGCATTAAAACTTCCTCTATAAGCATTGTTTCCAAAACTATTCCTACCAACAAAATTCACATCCGTAGATTCATTATTATTCTCAATCAAGGAAGACAAAGGCATATCATTGGGATCAAGAGGAGTATTTTTAGTAACAAACATCTTCATAAGTTCATCCATCTTTCCACTCAAAACATTGATTTCTTCTATAGCATGCACTTTTTTACTAGTAGATCTTTCGGTGTGCCATTGAGAATAATTAGCCATAATATTATCAAGAAGTTTTGTAGCATCTCCTAATGTGATTTCCATAAAGGTGCCTCCCGCGGCCGAATCTAAGAGATTTCTAGAAGCAAAGTTCAAACCGGCATAAATTTTTTGTATGATCATCCATAAATTCAAACCATGAGTAGGGAAATTGCGAAGCATCAATTTCATTCTTTCCCAAGATTGGGCAACATGCTCATGATCAAGTTGTTTAAAATTCATAATATCGTTCCTAAGAATGATGATCTTAGCGGGAGAAAATACTTAGAGATAAAAGCATCTTTGCACTTGTTCCAAGAATCAGTACTATTTTTAGGCAAAGACGAAAACCAAACTTTAACACGATCTCTAAGAGAAAACATAAATAACTTCAATTTGGCAATATTGTTATCCGTATATTTATTCTTTTGCATATCACACAAATCAACAAAATTGTTTAGATGAGTAGCAGCATCTTCACTAGGAAGGCCGGCAAATTGATCTTTCATAACAAGATTCAGCAAAGCGGTATTGATTTCACAAGACTCAACATCATTAAGAGGAGCAATCGGAGTACTAAGGAAATAATTATTATTGGTATTCAAGAAGTCACACAATTTGGTATTATCTTGTGCCATGGCAACAAGTACTCCAACACACAAGCAAACAGAAAAAGGGCAAGCGAAAAGAGAGGAGGAGATTGGGAAATAGAGGGCGAATAAAACGGCAAGGGTGAAGTGCGGGAGAGGAAAACGAGAGGCAAATGGAAAATAATGTAAATGCGAGGGAGATGGGTTTGTGATGGGTACTTGGTATGTCTTGACTGGAGCGAAGACTAGAGCGAAGACCTCCCCGGCAACGGCGCCAGAAATCCTTCTTCTACGTCTTGAACTTGCGTTGGTTTTCCCCGAAGAGGAGAGGGTGATGCAGCAAGTGTAGCATAATTATTTCCCTCAGTTTTGAGAACCAAGGTATCAATCCAGTAGGAGGCTCCTCAGTCCCACACACCTACACAAAAAAACTAAGAACTCGCAACCAACGCAATAAAGGGGTTGTCAATCCCTTCACGACCACTTGCGAAAGTGAGATGTAATAAAGATAGTATGATAAGATAAATATATTTTTGGTATTTTATAATATAGATGCAAAAAGTAAAGATGCAAAATAAAAGTAGATTGAAAACAAATATGATAAGAGATAGACCCGGGGGCCATAGGTTTCACTAGAGGCTTCTCTCAAGATAGCATAAGTGTTACGGTGGGTGAACAAATTACTGTCGAGCAATTGATAGAAAAGCGCATAGTTATGAGATTATCTAGGCATGATCATGTATATAGGCATCACGTCTATAACAAGTAGACCGACTCCTGCCTGCTGTCAGTGGGTAAGGACACCGCAAGATTGAACCCAAAGCTAAGCACTTCTCCCATGGCAAGAAAGACCAATCTAGTAGGCCAAACCAAACTGATAATTCGAAGAGACTTGCAAAGATAACTCAATCATACATAAAAGAATTCAGAGAAGATTCAAATATTAGTCATAGATAAACTTGATCATAAACCCACAATTCATCGGATCTCGACAAACACACCGCAAAAAGAGTTTACATCGAATAGATCTCCACAAGAGAGGGGGAGAACATTGTATTGAGATCCAAAAAGAGAGAAGAAGCTATCTAGCTAATAACTATGGACCCGTGGGTCTGTGGTAAACTACTCACAACTCATCGGAGGGGCAAGGATGTTGATGTAGAAGCCCTCCATAGTCGATTCCCCTCCGGCAAAGTGCCGGCGAAGGCTCCAAGATGGGATCTCGCGGATACAGAAGGTTATGGCAGTGGAAATTGTATTTCGTGGTGCCCCTGGATGTTTTCGGGGTACGTAGGTATATATAGGAGGAAGAAGTACGTCGGTGGCTGAGGGAGTCCTGGACTAGGGGGTGTCCGGATAGCCGAACTATCATCATCGGCCGGACTCCAAGACTATGAAGATACAAGATTGAAGACTTCGTCCCGTGTCCGGATGGGACTTTCCTTGGCGTGGAAGGCAAGCTTGGCAATACGGATGTGTAGATCTCCTACCATTGTAACCGACTCTGTGTATTCCTAGCCCTCTCCGGTGTCTATATAAACCGGAGGGTTTTAGTCCATAGGACGAACAACAATCATACCATAGGCTAGCTTCTAGGGTTTAGCCTCCTTGATCTCGTGGTAGATCCACTCTTGTACTACCCATATCATCAATATCAATCAAGCAGGAGTAGGGTTTGACCTCCATCGAGAGGTCCCGAACCTGGGTAAAAACATCGTGTCCCTTGTCTCCTGTTACCATCCGCCTAGACGCACAGTTTGGGACCCCCTACCCGAGATCCGCCGGTTTTGACACCGACATTGGTGCTTTCATTGAGAGTTCCTCTGTGTTGTCACCAATAGGCTTGATGGCTCCTTCGATCTTCAACAACAACGCGGTCCAGGGTGAGACTTTTCTCCCCAGACAGATTTTTGTATTTGGCGGCTTTGCACTGCAGGCCAATTCGCTTGGCCATCCGGAGCAGATCGAAAGTTACGCCCCTGACCGTCAGGTCAGATTTGGAAGTCTAAGCTTCACGGCTGAGATTCCGCGGAGACTTGGTCTTCGACGGATTCGAGCCACAGCCGAGCGCGCCGCACTATTTAGCTCTGCTACCGGATAGTGTCCTGGAGGCTGCGCACGAGTCCGCTCCGATCCTCAATCGGAGCCGGCTGCCCAGATCGAGGACGGGTGGCTAGACACCGCCTCGGGGGCTGCTACCCCTACGGCGATGGAGCCCAATACTGACCTTGTCCCTTGTAAAGCTCGTGACTCCGAGGTGCCGGACTCCTCGCCGGACTCCGAACCTCCCGCGCCCCCTCCAATCAAATCCGATCGGGCGCCGATCATGGAGTTCACCGCCGCGGACATCTTTCAACACTCACCTTTTGGTGACGTCCTGCATTCGCTAAAGTATCCCTTGTTATCAGGAGAGCCCTGGCCGAACTGCGGTCAGGACGGTTGGGATGCGGACGACGAAGAAATCCAAAGCCCACCCACCACCCACTTTATAGCAACTGTCGACGATTTAACCGACATGCTAGACTTTGACTCCGAAGACATCGACGGTATGGACGACGATGCCGGAGACGACCAAGAACCAGTGCCTACTGGGCACTGGAAAGCCACCTCAACTCATGATATATACATGGTGGATACACCAAAAGGAAGCGATAACGAGGAACAACGGGACACGGCGAAGGATAATTCCCCCGAAAAACAACCAAAACGGCAACGCAAGCGCCGCCCGAAGTCCCGCCTCGATAACAACTGCACCCATAATGACCCAGCCGTAGAGCAGGGCGAACCAGTGGACGACGAACATGCAACCAAGCAACCATCCGAACAGGATGAATTGGACAAGCAATCCATCCCCGGCGAAAACAACAGTCCAGATGATCTCACGCCAGACACATCACCGGAGCATAAGAACCTTCACAAAAGGCTCGTCGCCACTACAAGAAGTTTGAAGAAGCAGAAACGGAAGCTCAAAACAGCGGAAGACGTACTCAGAATGAGATGGAGCAAAGTACTCAAGACCGCAGACAAATACGGCAATAGTTACCAAGCAAAGAGCTACCCGAAGCGCAAGCTGTTGCCCGAATTCGACGAGGAGGCCGTAGAGCCACCACAATCAAAAAGAAAAGAGGCCGCCTGGCCGGATAGACGACCATATGACAGGCTAGGAGCGGCAAGCGGCGCCGCACACAAGCCGGCACACGATACACTTAAAGATCCTCGCAAAAAGGATGGCCCGGTCAGGTCCATTTATGGGCCAAAAAAGAGGGCTCCAGGAAGCCACACAACACGCCGAGTGTTCGAAGATAACGGCACACCTAAATACAGGGGCGCCGCACACCCACTATGTTTCACCGATGAGGTACTAGATCATGAATTTCTAGCGGGTTTTAAGCCCGTAAACATAGAGGCATACGACGGAACAATGCACTTTGAGTCTGGATTGAGGATTACATCCTACACATACATATGGCTAGAGGAGACGATCTCCACGCCATAAAATATCTACCCCTCAAGCTCAAAGGGCCAGCTCGGCATTGGCTCAAAAGCCTCCCAGAAAATACCGTTGGAAGTTGGGAAGAGCTCGAGGATGCATTTAGAGCAAATTTTCAGGGGACTTATGTCCGCCCTCCGGATGCAGACGATTTAAGTCACATAACTCAACAGCCCGGAGAGTCAGCACGCAAATTCCAGAACAGGTTCCTCACCAAAAAGAACCAAATAGTCGACTGTCCGGACGCTGAAGCCTTAGCAGCTTTTAAACATAACATCCGAGACAAATGGCTCGCCAGACACCTCGGCCAGGAAAAACCAAGAACAATGGCCGCGCTAACGAGCCTCATGACCCGCTTTTGCGCGGGAGAAGATAGCTGGCTGGCAAGATGCAACACCAGCGACCCAAGTACATCCAAGGTCAGAGATGGAAATGGGAAATCACGACGCAGAAAAGATCTGCGCCGAAATAAAGAAAATGGCCCAAAGAACACGGCGGTCAATGCCGGATTCAAAATCTCTCGGCCGAACAACAAAACACTGCCTCTTAAGGACAATAGTGACGAGCTATCCAACCTAAACAAAATTTTGGATCGGATATGTCAAATCCACAAGACTTCTGAAGCCTGCAAACCACACCCACCGAGATTGTTGGGTCTTCAAGCAGTCCGGCCGACTCAACGCCAAACACAAGGGGCTCGGCACGCCAAGCGAGGACGATGACGAACCCCACAAGCAGAGCGCCGGAAAACAAAAGACTTTCCCACAAGAAGTCAAAACAGTAAACTCACTTCATGTGATAATATGGAACAATAGTGCGGCACCTGCTAAAGTACGCGTCGCACGGTCCACCCCAGCGGAATCCCGAGATTGGATGTCAAAACCAGTTACTTTCGACCACCTGGATTACTAGAGAAGTATTCGAAACGCAGGATGGACTGCTTTGATATTGGATCCTATAATCGATGGACTACAATTTACACAAGTCCTAATGGATGGCGGCAGCGATTTAAACCTGCTATAACAGGACACAGTCCGCAAGTTGGGGATAGACCCTACCAAAATTCGCCATAGCAACACTTCCTTCAAAGGAGTGACGCCAGGCCCTTACGCCAAGTGCACGGGCTCCTTACTACTAGAAGTTGTGTTCGGTTCATCCGACAACTTCCGTCGTGAAAAGCTAATCTTCCATGTCGCCCCATTTAAAAGTAGCCACCAAGCGCTATTGGGATGCGAAGCTTTCGCCCGCTTTAACGCAATACCGCGCTACGCGTCTCTTAAACTTAAAATGCCCGGTCCACGCGGCATCATCTCATAAAAAGGTCATTCAAGACCCCGGACACGGCTAGGCGAGTCCGGCATAAATAAACTAGGGGCTTCCTAGACGCACACCCCTTTACAAAAGGCCGCGTGCATAAACAATGAGAGCCAATAAAGCTCAACTTTATTCATTTTTAAATCATACTCTATTTTAAATACATATCTTGCACGATATCTTTCCAAACTAAGTTCTTCTCTTTTACAGATGAACAGCGTGCTACACCCGTCCAGGATACAACACAACGGAGACACAGGCGCAGACGTGCAACAGGGACCCGTTGCAAGGATTCTTTTCAGATTAAGACCCCGTAAACCTTTTCATCGTCTCTTGTTGATACACATCCCCGGTTTTTAACATAACCGATGAGGAGGCTGGCGTTTTGGCATCGGTCGCGTCAGAAATTTTCGCCCGTGCACGGACACTAGGGGCTTAGGGCATTGTTCTGCCTATCATAAAGACCGAATACCTTAGGGAGTGTTCGGCGCCTCGAGTTAGGCCTTATATGCATCAGCTCGAATCATGTCTTTGGTCAAATGTTGGGTTTGCGGCTCTTGTGTTTTGCTGCCTTACGCTCAGATCATCGGCTAACGCGGCACCGGAGAACTATCGCAATTGTGCCCGGTTCGCCAAGCGAGCACCTCAAGAGAGAAAGCCAAAACCGACTCTCATGACATAGCGAGAGACTGGTCAACCACTCGATCGACTACCAGAATGCCTAGGATTCCCCAGCTTTGACGAAGGACCGTTTCCCGGTCAGGCACATACGCGCCCCGAATTCGGAGAACGCGGTGCCCCTAGGGGCTATATCGTAGCCCCACCTTCGAACTCCTATGGCTAAGTGAAAGTGATAAAGCATTATAGTCCGGTTGCCTAGTTTGCTATGCTACCACCTCCTTCACAGGACCAAGACGTTGGATTAAGTGTGAAAATGCGCTATTTTGCAAACACCCCCGCACCATGTGCGTGGGGGCTGAAGCCGAAGACTGCCATTCAGGTTATATACACGTATACATTAACGGCTGCACAGGAGATATTTCAATACTTGAACGCACAAGTATAAAAAGCACTTATATTATGAATATCGTTTTACAAATCATACATGTCATTTGAACATAACATTTTTCGAGCACTGCGACTCTATTACACGAGCGCCCTGCAGGACTTCCCCAAAATAGTGCTTGGCGGGTAACCGGCTCTCGTCCGAACCCCGGGTTGCAACATCGGTGGCATCCATATCCATCCAGTATGTCTTCACACGGGCGAGAGCCATCCGTGCACCCTCTATGCATGCCGACCTCTTCATCGCCTTGATATGCGGCACCGCCCCAAGGAATTGATGTAATAAGGAAAAATAACTCTTCGGCTTGGGCCTATCCGGCCACAGATGAGCCACTACATCCGTCATGGCAAATCCGGACAATCTATTCAGCTCAGCCCACTCAGCCAACCGATCGATCAACGGAAGTGAACGCTCCGGACTGTGGAATTGAGACCAAAAAAGCTCTTCCATCTCGTGATCCTTTTGGCTTCGGAAGTGCACAACCGCATCCGCCGCACTCGCCGCCAAATCCAGATAAGGATCCTCCGCACCCCACAGCTGGCCAAGCTGAGCATACTTCTGATCTGTGAACTTCCTGCGCAGCAGAAAGGGCTTTCCAGCCGCAATGTCTTCGGCCTGACGCAGCTCCTCCTTTATAGCCCTCATTGCGTAATCGGGCATCCTTGGCTTTGGCGGTGGCCTTCTTTAGGTCTTCTTGTTCGCCGGCGTTCTTTTCAAGAACCTCATAGCGGTCGGTAACATCCTTCAGCTTCACGGCCATTCCGGCCATCTCCTCCCTGCTTCGGCAGTGAGCAGCCTTTTCGGCTTTTAGCTCTTCGGCTGCCTTCGAGGCAGCCGCATCACTCCTAATGGCCTGCTCCTTGGCTCGAGCAAGCTCTGCCCGAAGGTCCTCCACAGCAGCGGCACCATCTGCATTAAGCATACATGTTGTAAGGAGTGGGCATCAGCTCCCTTACTAGGTGACCACGGAGAAACAACCTACCTTGTGACTCGTCAAGTCGTTTATTGACCAGCGCGATGTCCGCATCCGCAACGTCGAGTTGCCGCTTTAGCTCGGCAACTCTATCAGTCCGGCTGGCCACCGGACGATCCGCCACCTGCATAGGAAAGGCGAGAATTAATAACTGAGATTATGATCCTCGGCACGATGTCGCTTTCGACAACATACCGAGTCTCAGGGGCTACTATCTATACAGGGCGCACTCTATCTGTAAAACTGTCAAAAGGTATGTCATTTTTACGTACCTCAAACCCCGCCAGCAAACTTCTGATGGCATCATGCAAACCGCCCTCAGCGGATGAAATTCTTTCAATTACCGTACTCATTAATGTACGGTGATCTTCTGAGATAGACGCCCTCTCGAGCAGATCCTTCAGCTCCCCTGACCGTACACCAGTTGGTGCCGAACTCTCCGGCCCTGCCGGACTCGGGGATACCCTCCACGACGACACCTCAGGGTCGTCCGCCCCGCCTGACGGTGCGGCAGATGGAGGTGTCTCGCTCTCCATCATCTCCGGACGAAGGTCCCCCGAAGACGAGCTCAGCTGAGAAGGACGGAGATCCGAACTACAAGGTAAAAACTTCGGTTATCCTCAGAAGCAAAAATAGGGATGTCCCTTATTACAAAACTCCCCTTTTTCTACTTATGGCTCTCTGGAGGGCTGATTCCTTAGGGGAGATAGTGCGGCTGGGGCTTCCCTTGGCGCAGGACCCTCTGGTGAAGATTTCTTCCCCCGCTTTGAGGCCTTAGCCTCCGGATCTTCAGAAGCGGTCCTCTTCTCCCCCTGGAAGGAGGGATTCTCGATCCCCCCCTTTCTCAAAAACCTCCTTGGTAGAGGCGGTAGTTTCTCTGTTTTCCCCTTCGCCCTCCTCTGAAGGCGCAACCTCCAGCATCTTGACCAACACGGATCCGCCATGTCTCCGGAGGGGGCCGACACCGTGACGTTTTGCTTGCGCTATCCACTCCTGTTCAAAGGACGATTGGTTAAAAGGCAAATCCAAGATATGCAAACAAACGGTATGTCCGGACACAAGGCTACTTACTTGAGTATTCGGGCGATTGCAGCTTAGGTCGGCGTCCCTGGTTAATTCCGGACACACCTCTTGTGATCCGAAGAACAATTTGTACATCTCCACGGGTGTCATACCCATGAAGTGTTGGAGAGCTCATGGCCCCTCCGGATTGAATTCCCACAGGCGGAGGGGGCGACGTTTGCAGGGCAGAAGACGCTGAATCAGCATAACCTGCATCACTACGACCAGATTGATCTCCCTCTGTTGGAGGTCTCGAATCCGGCCCTGCAATAGGGGTACGTCCTTGGACGGCCCCCAGTCAAGCCCTTTGTTGACCCATGACGTCGGCCGTTGTGGAGGCCAGAGCGAAGACAAAGCGGCGGCCTCGTCACTGCTGCCCACAGGAGCGGTAATATAGAACCACTCTGTTGCCACAAACCGAAGCTCCTCTGAAGAGCCCTCGGGCCATGGAGCATCGGCCCTCTTGCTTATAATCGCCCCGCCGCACTCTGCCTGACGCCCCTCAATCATCTTCGGCTCCACGTTGAAGGTTTTGAGCCACAAACCGAAGTGTGGGGTGGTGCGGAGGAAGGCTTCGCAGGCGACAATGAATGATGAAATATGGAGGATGGACTCCGGAACCAAGTCATGAAATTCCAGCCCATAGTAAAACATGAGCCCTCTCACAAAAGGATCCATCGGGAAGCCTAAACCCCGACGGAGGTGAGACATGAACACGACGGTCTCGCCTAGCTCGGGAGTAGGAATGACTTGCCCTTGGGCAGGCAACCTATGCGAAATCTCGTAGGTTAAGTACCTGGCTTCTCTCAGCTTTAGCACGTCCTCTTTCGTGACGGAGGAGGGCATCCATCGGCCCTGTAGGTCAGAGCCGTACATTGTCGAAGGTCTGAAGCGCTCGAATCTGGATCCCTGAGTGCTGGAACTTGGGGCGAGGGGTGGATTCGATTGAGGATTGAAGAAAAGAAACAAGCCTTGGTCTCATTATAAAGAGGGAGAATACCAAGAGCCGTCCCCGTGACCGTTTGGAACTCGCCCTCGATGGAGGGGGCGTGGCAACGGGCGCGGTTGGGTTACCCACGTCCGTATTGATGGGAATCCCGGAATAAGGGGAACACGATCTCTGCTTCGACAAGACGTGCCAAGGAAACCGCTTCGCTAAACGCGCTAAGGTGGTATAATAAAAACGATTCAAGTAAAGGCTTGGTAGTGGTGTGACGTCACGCCACAACATCCGTCAGCAGATTGAACTTGTGTACATATTATTCTCTCTATGGTGGTATGTGGAATTTATTTTACAGAGCCGGACACTATCCTGGCGTTCACAATCTTCTATAAATTATTCGAAGGAGGAACCCGCCTTGCAATGCCGAAGACAATATGCGCGCCGGACTCGTCGTCATTGAAGCCTGGTTCAGGGGCTACTGAGGGAGTCCTGGACTAGGGGGTGTCCGGATAGCCGAACTATCATCATCGGCCGGACTCCAAGACTATGAAGATACAAGATTGAAGACTTCGTCCCGTGTCCGGATGGGACTTTCCTTGGCGTGGAAGGCAAGCTTGGCAATACGGATATGTAGATCTCCTACCATTGTAACCGACTCTGTTTAACCCTAGCCCTCTCCGGTGTCTATATAAACCGAAGGGTTTTAGTCCATAGGACGAACAACAATCATACCATAGGCTAGCTTCTAGGGTTTAGCCTCCTTGATCTCGTGGTAGATCCACTCTTGTACTACCCATATCATCAATATCAATCAAGCAAGAGTAGGGTTTTACCTCCATCGAGAGGGCCCGAACCTGGGTAAAAACATCGTGTCCCTTGTCTCCTGTTACCATCCGCCTAGACGCACAGTTCGGGACCCCCTACCCGAGATCCGCCGGTTTTGACACCGATAGTGGCCCCCGAGGGGCCCATGAGACAGGGGCGCGCCCTACAGGGGGGGTGCGGCCTCCTATCTTGTGGAGCCCTCGGCTGCTTCTTGACTTGCACTCCAAGCTCTCCGGATCACGTTCGTTCCAAAAATCACGCTCCCGAAGGTTTCATTCCGTTTGGACTCTGTTTGATATTCCTTTTCTTCGAAATACTGAAATAGGCAAAAAAATAGCAATACGGGCTGGGCCTCCGGTTAGTAGGTTAGTCCCAAAAATGATATAAATGTGTAAAATAAAGCCCATAAACATCCAAAGGGGGTAATATAATAGCATGGAACAATCAAAAATTATAGATACGTTGGAGACGTATCAAATGGCAGAATTTGAAAAGCACTCCTCAAAACAAGAAGAAGAGGAAGAAGATGCTCCAGCACCCAAAGCTCAGAAGCTCATGGGAGATGCAATCAAGTCAGGGGTTGCTCCATCAAAGCGCAAACCTGCTCCCAAAGCAACTACTCAAGCTCAGAAGTCTGCACCTAAGAGAAGCACTAGAAACATTCCTGCTGAAGAGAAGAACAAGGCCCCAGTGCCTCAGGTTGAAGAAGAGGATGATGAAGCCCTAGTGCTGAGAAAACTGAAATCCAAGATTCCACACCACAATGATGCTCATCCAATAGCTGAGGACATGAACATCAGGAAAGATGCAGGACGAGATTGTGGAGACAATCTGATCCCTATGCTCTAAGGAGGAGGACTGCTGTTGATTACACGTTCCACACCAAAGAACAGCAAGATTTCTATAAGACCATTCTGCTTGACAAGAAGCCAATGGTATGTGACATGAGATGGATTAATTGGGAATACATCAAGAAGAAATAAGATCACTACCCAGGTGTATATGGCAGCTTCAAGGCTTGTGGAGTTGATGAGTTTGTTGGACAGAAACTTACCAAATGGAATGATGAGCTTATACTGCAATTTTACTCCACTACTCATTTCTATCCAGATGGGAGGATAGTTTGGATGTCAGAAGGTACTAGGTACCAATCAACTGTTGATGAATGGGCCAAGTTGATCAATGGCCCAGAAGCTCATGAGGATGACTTGGATGTGTATGCCAAGAAGAAGAAAGACCACAACTCTATGGCAAACATGTACAAAGAGATCCCTGATAAAGCTTTGGACAAGCTTGGATCTGTACACTGTCTGTTGTCTGGTCTGCCTACCATCAACACCATCCTAAGGCATACTCTGTTACCCAAGTCAGGAGATCACAAGATGATTAGAGGACATTCAATCAACTTGCTGCACATTTTTGATGTACCTCAGAAGTTCAGGGATATGAGTCTGATTGTATAGACAATCAAGAGGACAGCTGCTGACCAGAAGAGATCATGTGGGTATGCTCCACATATACAGGTGCTCATCAACTCCAAGATGGGCACAGACACTTATCTGTTGGACAAAGAGCATATACCTCTCGGTCCCGAATTTGAAGACAACAAGGTTGTGATGAATGATAATGAACCTTCATCAGTGCAAGCACAAGGAAAGACAGCTAAAGCAAAGGCAGAGAAAGCTGCAAAGATGCCAAGTGCTGAAGAGGCATCTCAAGTTTTCCTGAAGAGCAAGCAAGATCAGTTGGCATATCTAATCCAATCAACTTTGAGGATTGAGAAGGGCTTGGCCACCCTGACTCAAAATCAGGAGAGCTTGGAGAGGATCATTGAACAAAAATTCTATGATCTTGATCTGAAGGTAACCGAGATGCAGACAGCAGTTGAGCAGCTCCAGGAGGAAGCAGAAGAGAAGAAGGGGAAGGCTACTACTGATGCTTTTCAGCGAGTGCCTAGAGGTGAGAGGTCTGCTGCAGTACCCATGGCTGACACTAGAGCCACCACATCAGCACCAGCAGCCACAGCTTCAGTGCCACCTCCAGTAGCCACTCCACCAGCTCCAGCTACGTACATCAACTGATGCCTTCGTCCTTGGAGTTCTCTCTACACTACCTCCCGAAGACCAAGCCTGAGAGACGCATAGCACTATGCATATTTGAACTTTTTGGTAACTTGTTACCAAAGGGGGAGAAATATGTTTGGATCATAGGCTTCGAGAGAGAGTGTTGCTTCTTTGTCTCTCTTGCTTTTGGTTGAACTTTATTGTGTGCTTGTTACTCTATGTCCTTGTGTGAGATACTTGTATGATCATGTGTTTGATCATATGCTACTTTAATGCTTGCTTGGATGATACTATCTTTTATATCCTTATATGATCATTCACTTTGCTTGGTGATGAGTCCATGTTTTTAAGTTATATCTTTTTGAGCGCTCCACCAAGATGTATGTGACATGGAAGAGTAACCCATGATCCTAATCGATTGTGCATTTGCATTCAAAAGAAAATATTAAATAATGCACAAATTTAGGGGGAGCTCTTGCTTATCACATACTTCTCAAAGAGACGATGTATTTCAATCTTATTATCATTTGTCGAAGCTTTGATCTATATGTTGTCATCAATTACCAAAACGGGGGAGATTAAAAGTGCAACTACCCCAGTGTGGTTTTGGTAATTATTAACAACATATAGCTCACTGAACTAATGCTATTTCAAGATAAATATTTCAAGAAAGTTCAATGATTGGCATGGCATGGATTAGAAATGTGGACCCCTCAAAATGCTAAGGACAAAAGATTGGCTCAAGCTCTAAAGCTCAAGACTCTACATTTTCATTTTAGTGATCCAAGATCACATTGAGTCCATAGGAAAGCCAATACTATTAAAAGGGGGTGAGGTATTGCTTAATGGGTTTCTTGCTCAAAATGCTTAGTGATATGCTCCAAAACCCTCAATCAATTTCTCACATCCACATCTGTCCCAAACTAAAAGTCAAACTTGGCTCCATCGAAACCTTCTATCCGGCGCCACTGAGTTCTCTTGACATAGCCATTGCCACAAACCCTAGTCACTTTGGTCTCACCGATAGGGATCTCGGTCTCACCGAGATGGGAATGCAAACTCTCTGTTTCCCTTCGTAATGTTTCGATCTAACCAAGATGAGCGATTGGTCCCACCGAGTTCGCAATGCAAACTCTCTGTTTCCCCTTCGTAACGTTGCGGTCCAACTGAGATGAGCGAATCGGTCCCATCGAGTTTGCCTGACCAACTCTCTGGTTAGCTTATTACCAAAATCGGTCCCACCGAGTTTGTGTAATTGGTCTCACCGAGATTACGTTATGCCCTAACCCTAATGAAATTGGTCACATCGAGTTGACATGTCGGTCCCACCAAAAATCCTAACGTTCACATTTTGAACTAAATCGGTCCGACCGAGTTTCATGATTCGGTCCCATCGAGTTTGGTAAATTGTGTTTAACGGTTAGATTTTGTGTGGAGGCTATATATACCCCTCCACCCACTCTTCTTTTGTGGAGAGAGCCATCAGCCTACACTTCCAACATACATTTTCTAAGAGAGAACCACCTACACTTGTGTTGAGGTCAAGATATTCCATTCTAACCACATAAATCTTGATCTCTAGCCTTCCCCAGGTTGCTTTCCACTTAAATCATCTTTCCACCAAATCCAATCATATGAGAGAGAGTTGAGTGTTGGGGAGACTATCATTTGAAGCACAAGAGCAAGGAGTTCATCATCAACACACCATCTATTATCTTTTGGAGTGTGGTGTCTCCTAGATTGGTTAGGTGTCACTTGGGAGCCTCCGTCAAGATTGTGGAGTTGAACCAAGGAGTTTGTACAGGCAAGGAGATCGCCTACTTCATGAAGATCTATCCTAGTGAGGCAAGTCCTTCATGGGCGATGGCAATGGTGGGATAGACAAGGTTGCTTCTTCGTGGACCCTTCATGGGTGGAGCCCTCCGTGGACTCCCGCAACCATTACCCTTCGTGGGTTGAAGTCTCCATCAACGTGGATGTACGATAGCACCACCGATCGGAACCACGGATAAAAAATCTCCTTGTCTACATTGTGTTTGCTCCCTAAAACTCCTCCCTTCACCTTCATGTGCAATTGTTTTACATTCCGCTGCTATACTCTTAGAATTGCATGTGTAGGTTGATTGCTTGACTTGTGCAAAGTTGCTAAAATCTGCCAAGACTTAAAATTGGGAAAAGGCTAGATTTTTATTTGGTCAAGTGTCTATTCACCCCCCCCCCTCTCTAGACATACTTCCGATCCTACAGGCGGTCACCGAACCCGTACACTTTGGCAACCCTTTGGGCGGTCGCCGGAACACGTACAAATTGCTCGGGGCAATCTCCACAACTTAATTGGAAACCCCGACGCGGCCGGAGCTTTACGCCACAATGATTGAGCAGCAGAGCACCTTTTATATACCAACCGTCTAGGGAGCCCAAGCATCCAAGAGGAACAAGCTCTATGGTACCAAGCACCCAAGAGTAATAAGCTACTCAACTTCACTTCCACGTATCACCGTGGAGAACTCAAATCTATGCACCAAATGCAATGGCAAGGGCACACGGAGTGCCCAAGTTCTTCTCTCCCAAATCCCACCACAACAACTAATGCTGAGGAAATGAGAGGAAGAACGAAGAAGAGAACACAAAGAACTCCAAGATCTAGATCCAAGGGTTTCCCCTCACATAGAGGAGAAAAGTGATTGGTGGAAACATAGATCTAGATCTCCTCTCTCTTTTCCCTCGGGAACTAGCAAGAATCATTGCAGGGATTGAGAAATAGCAAGCTCGAAGAAGGTCAACAATGGGGGCAAAACACGAGCTAAATGGATTAGGTTCATTGTCGAATAAGACCCTCTTTTATAAGCCCTCCCAAATCCAACCGTTATGCACTCAGTCCGTGCACAAGAGGTACTACCGCTCTAGGGATCGGTACTACCACTAGGGTGGTGTTTCCCGGAGTATAGTGCAATGTCGAAGTACCCCGAGGCGATAGTACCGTCGGAGAGGTACTACCGCTCGCCCCAATGGTACTACTGCTAGGGTTGCAGTATACATGGGAAGAGCGACAGTAGGGCAGAGCACAATGGTAGTACTACTTAAAAGAGGCACTACCGTGCATCACTGCAGCCCTACTACCGCGGAGTGGCGGACGAGACCAAAAGCAGATAGATAAGCGGAAGTGGCAGGGCGGTACAACCACTTATAAGCGGTTCTACTGCCCTACTGCCGCTGAATCCAACACGAAAGACAAAATCCCTAGAATAAGCGGAAGTATGCGCAGTGCTAGAACAGCTAAAGTACCTCTTAAAAGTGGTACTACCGCTGCCCAGAGCAGTACTACCATCGGAGAGCTTCAATAAGGCCCAAGCAAAATAGATGGATATATTAAAAACCTGAACTCCCATAACTTTTCTAAATGAGCTCCAAATTGAGCAAACTCAGGCTTGTTGGATAGATGACAACAAGTAATATCCAAATTGAGCAAACTCAAGCTTGTTATAGTAAGAAGTGGTAGGGGGAGTATGCCTATGATATAGAGGAGTGAAACCTCCATCAGTGAAGAACTGGCATAAACTTCCACGTCAAAAACATCATAGAAGATGCACATGAACTCCGTTTTTGATGAACTCGAGCTTGTCATGAAGATGATCATAAGCTCTAGTACTCACAAAGAGAAACACCAAACAAGAACCAAGAAAGATGATGCAAGGATGCAATGGTTTTAGCTCTCTATGAACGACACGATCAAGCTACTTACTTGAGAGCCCCCCCTTGATAGTACGACAATCGATCCTATAACCCGGTCTCCCAACTACCACCATGAGACCGGTAAAATAGAAAACCTATCAAGGGAAACCTTTGCCCTGCACATAGTCCACTTGAGCTAGATGATGATGATCTTGATTTCCTCAAGTTGGACCACCTTTCTTGATTGTGTTGGCTCGATGAAGACTAGTTGATTGCTCCCCCATACTCTACTATGGGTGAGCCACTCTTCAGCACATCTTCACAAGTCCATTGTGACCAAATGGACAGCAAGCTTCAAGCATGATCTCTTCGTGATGCTCCACTTGAACTTGCACACCGCAATCTTGATGACGATCACCACTTGATGTCATCCTCCATGGGCTGTATGAGATCTTCCTCTTGACGCAACACTGGTACAGCAAGCTACTACACAAATGTTTTTAACCCCTTTCCGCGATGGCATTTTAAACCGTCGCCTGGCCAGTGTGGGCGATAGGGGGTCCTTCCCACACGACCCAGAAACCGTCGGGGGTAGGGAGCCATGATGCATACGTTTTGTATAACTAAGGGTATGTGATGGCGGCATCTATCCCAAACGCGAGTCTTCAGACAACTGTTTCTAATATCTCGAATATCCCAAATGCTCCATCTTGATACTCATTTGTGCATGCATTGCCATCACAATCGTTATTCTGTGGAGCTACGTTTACGATGCGCGACCCATCACAAACAGTTCATGATTATTGAACGTGTATGATAAGCAGAAGATCACACACACATTTACTTTTCCTTGACTGTATGCGATTCGATATAAGAGTGCAAATAGTTGTCAATATAAAACTACATGCAGAGCTTGAATATATCCCACACGATTCATCTGTCGTACCCGCATCGGATGAAGGCCTATCACACGTGTTGTTCTATGAGTAAACATTTACGATGCGCACGACATGATAGCCAGTCCATAATTGCCAAGCGTGTGTGATAAGGTGACTTTCGCAAACATTTAGTAAGAAGGAACTATGTGCGCTGCTATTGTTAATCTCACATGTTTTTTCTTAGTTGATCGTGTCTGCAATAGAGATTCATCGCACACGTAGTGGATCTAAGAAATGTCTCTGATCTTGATGTTTATCGCAGACGATTTGCTTTCGCAAACCGTGTGTAGTGTACTGGCTTGCGGAATATAATTTATCCCTAATTTTGCATTTAAAAAACACAAATTTGAAATTATAAAGTAGGCAATCACTTATTTCATATCGAACGATGTTTATTACAAATATAGGTTCAAGAACGAATGCATAATTCGATGCATAGGTACATATACTGAAGAACTATAGAAGCACCGACTAAAGAATGATGAATGACTGTTGTACTAAAGACTGTAAAGAGAGAGGCGAAGACATTCTGGTTGGTGGAGAAGGTGAAGCGGAATGCCCATATTGTGCCCTCCCCATGCGTAATGCGCGCATGACTCTAGGTCAACCCCTTGTGATGGCTGCCTACCCATCCTTCACTGTCTTCATTAGGACTTCTTGATGCTCATTGCAGTCTTGGTGAAATATTTAAACCTTGATTGCATGTCCACCAATCATGTACTTTGCAAGGTAATCTTGAGTAAACTGCTTTGGGAACCACTGCAAAAGAAAAAAATTCAGACATTGTTGTCTAACAACTCATTATGGGCAGTATAAAGAGAAGGCTACAGAGTTCGTAGTTACCATCCTACAACTCACTGTTGTGTTGGATGGAGCGTAAGCAAATAATTTGATTGCCACCGTTCATATCTTTTGGCTAATCAGCCTTATCAGTTTCATCACTTGATGCTGGTTCATGAATATCTCATTACCCCATACACAAAACGGGTCGATGCGTGGATCTTTGCCAAGGACATATGTACCTACAAGCAACAAGATAATATTAGAAACTCAAAAGTGTCTAGGCCTGAATCTAGATGCACTACATTATGGAACAACAAGGGAGTACAAGCTGAGGGATGAAAATAACCTTGGCGGAAAATGCTGGCCACTCCCGTTGTTGCCCTACATAAGTACATGGAAAGGCATGATAAGTATAGCAACCTTAACATCAAACAAATATAGCCAAGGTAATGTCCAAATGATAGCTTGAATGTGTTGGTTTCAGCATGCTGTTACAGCGGATATAAAATGGAAGGGAATGTTAACTACAACAGGCTTAACCGCCACCAAATATTGTGATTCAAACTCGTATTGTTGAAAATGAATAGAACATAGCTAATGCTTAAACATCACACTGGATAAATGTGTAAAACTGAAATAAAGGGAATGTGTTAACTACACCAGGCATAACAGGAACCAAATATAGCTGTTCAAACTGGTATTGATGAAATCAAACTACACAGTTCGGACTTGCACATAATGAACATCATATTGTGAACAATTGAAGAAAAACAAGGCATATATGATCAGTATAAAAACCAAATATAGCCATTGATAACTGGGCAGAGGCTCACTGCAACCAACCTAACAAGCAAATACAAATAAATAGGGCATATGCTTGAAAACTGGACAAATGCTCATTGCAACCAACTTAGCAACCAGATATAGATAAACAAGGCATATGCTTGAAAACTAGACAAATGCTTATTGCAACCAACCTAACAACCAAATACAGATAAACAAGGCATCTGCTTGATAACTGGAAAATGCTCACTACAACCAACCTAACAAGCAAATACACATAAACAAGACATATACTCACTATAAACAACCAAATATAGCCATTCGTCATACTGAAGTGGACAATTCATACTTAAACATCACATAGCCCTATTAAACATTGCATTTTTGCATAACTAAAATAATTAAACATGACACAGTTAAAACACCACATGGCAAAAGCTACTACAACAAAGGGTACGAGTTGGCTAGCTAGAAAAGGTAAGTTTGTTGATAGGATATTGCCTCACTTGTCATGGACGAGATCCTTCCAGTTGGAAGAGCACAGACCCATGGTGCAATCTCTGATGTCGCAGATGGGTTGTTTCACCTTGGAAGACCCTTTGTGTGTGCCCTCCTCCTGGTCGTGGTCGATGAGATCTGACTTGGCAACTGAGGATCCCAAGCCGCCGCCATAGAACGTGTCCTTCAGAAATGACAAAATGGGCTTGATGGCGTACAAGGGCCACAAATCCTTGACCGTGTGGCGGAGGAGATCAGCGGCGGGGCCTTCGAAGAGATCGACAGCGGTTGAACCAGAGGGGTTGGGATGGACTAGTTAACCTGTGACATGGCCCACATGAAGCTGTTGTTATTGACGAGCTTGATGTCGTAGTGAGCTTTTTGGAGATCCAGTAATATGCGAGCCCGCTGACGTGAAGCCTTCGGCTTGGCAACGCAGTTAACATCCTCGCCGGCTTCCGCGACGAAGTGTTGCTCCAGATTGACAGGTCGGGACGAACGGCAGCCACCTCGCCATCATCCGCCTGAGAGTCCGTGATAAACCTCTTTTCGGCTGTACGCCCGTTGGGCTCCACGGGATACGTGGTCGGGCTTAGGCTGCGACTCTCTGGAGTAGGGGATGTGGATCTGGCGGGGAGGGACACCGCATGCCTCATCTAAAAACTCAGGGTGACGACGATATGGGAATTGCTCGGTAACCTAAACTTTATTATCTAAGCTAGGAGGCATGGGTAGACCGGTAGGGGTTGGCGGCGGCGAGCTAGTTCGAGCGGGGGGTTGCACTGTGGAGGGGGTGGTGTTTGAGGATATGCCGCGGTTACTAAATTTTTTAGTAATGGTGGGTGGAAATGTTGGTGGACGAGGGAGGGCGACGGTTCAAATGCCTCGGCTACTAGAATTTTACTATAAGGTAAAAAAATACCGCGGCTACTAAAATTTGGGTAAAAAAATTGAAGCGAGCCGGGAGCAACCAAGATCTCACACAGTCCAAAAAGAATATGCGTGTATGATAATAAGGAAAAGCGGCGGAACCGCCGATTTTTGCATCGCTCAAGGCGGGTAGTTTGTTTTTAGATTTATAGCTAGCTAGTCTATCACACACGGTTCGTCCTAAATAAACTACCCGCCTTGAGCTTGCATAATCGTGGTGATTTTACAGCGCACTAGCATTGCACACGGTAAAGCCAGTACCTCCATGCTCGCGCTTGCGCGGTCGTGGTGATTTTACAACGCACTAGCATCACACACACGGTCATATCCTCCACCCTTGCTTGCGCTTGCGCAATCGTGGTGATTTTACAGCGCACTTGCATCGCATACGGTTAAGCCAGTACCTCCACCCTTGCTGGCGCTTGCGCACTCGTGGTGATTTTACAGCGCACTTGCATCGCACATGGTTAAGCCAGTGCACCTGTGTTCGTTGCGCATCATCCGAGTCTTCCATTTGGCAGCAAAAAAAGTGAGAGAGGGTCAGAAGACAACAACACTAGCATGTGGCCCAAATGTATATATGAATGAAAATGGTGGTGTGTGATGTTCAAATTCCCAATGCACAACTTTGACAGCACGGGCCCACGGGTGGGCGCGTCGTCGAAGATCGTTGAGAGGGGCCAGAAGTCAACAACCACTTGGAGGTGGCCAAAATATATGTAGGAATAAAGAGTGTGATGTTTAAATACACATTGCACAACTTTGGTGACACCTGCCTCGCAAACAGAAAAGCTCCCCTTGGATATATCTATAATGACAGCCTAAGGTCGTAGCTAGCTATGGTGCTTGCCCCATCCCCCACTTCGTGTCGGCGGAACACATGCACGTACTTATACTTTGGTCATACATGCATGTTGCCATGACCTACCATAAGACAGACTAGTGAATCTATCGCTTGGTCAAGCGACCTATTGTTGTCGATAAAAAATGGATAGAAATACACCACTTGAGCCAATAGATTGGACCATCATCAAAAATCGCACGAGAGGGGCCACAAAACCAGCACCACCTACATGTGGCCCAAAATGATGTACGTTGGAAGGGGTGATGTGTTTTAAATATCAAGTAATGTACAATTTTGATGTGGCGCTTGCCTCTCGATACAGACAACCCCCATGTGGGCCCACAGATCTCGATCATTTATTCTCCATTTTTTAGAACAAGAAATAAAAAGAAAAAAATAGCATTCTACAAATTACCAAAACATGATCCCAAGGTTATATAATCGACATGACAGGTCACTACAGATACATTTAGATGCTAAATGTCTGTAATGACCATATCATGGCGCTTAAATGAAGCTTGAGATATGCAGTTTCCCACCGGGTCACCCATCCTTAGACTCCTCCAGCCCCAGCATGCTTAACTTATGCGTTTTATTCGACTAAGCTAGCGGGTGGGAAGCCTCCCCTTGCTAATAAGAGTTGCCTCCTTGCCTTTAAGGCGTTTCACGCTGGTCACCGTGTGGTACCTATAACCTACTATCACACACGTTTGTGCTTTTAGAAATTGTGTGCAATATTTACATGATAGGTGTGTCGCCGCCTAGCCTTCTATGAGCACTGACACTGGCAGCGGAAAATAGATGGGAGGAGTGGCGGGAAACGGTAGCGTGTTTGGATATATAACACCATTAGTATGGATAAGTTAGTAAAGAAGGAAGCGCGAGCTAGCATGACACGTGCGCACAGTGCTTACCCACGGGTGCCAGATGGTTGACCAGAACTGCTTTAAATATTCGGGATCGTTTGGCCTTTTCATACATTATAATTGCGTTTTCTAAACATTAATTTAATGTGCATAATTCAAATCTGAACTACAAAAACATGATCTAGTGCACCAAAATGGCTAGAAAAATCATACATGTGTCCTTGGGTGCATGTTTAGGTCCCATACAAGGAATGGGAATGAATTACAACCGTCTCGGCGTCCTAGCTCGGCATCAAACATTGAGAATCTCGGTTTCAAATACCCGTAAATCCAAAACTCACCACAAAATCATGAAACTTGGCATGGTGTCACGACATGGCACATATATGTCGTGGTAAAAAAATTGTCCAATTTGAGGCAAGTTTCATTACAAGCCTCTTACAAACCGGAGCTTCTCTCAAGAAGCCTTATGGTTCTAATAGGGAAACGTGTCCCCCTTGTGGGTGAAATGATAATCGCTGCCTTTTCTCGCCTTGTATTTTTTTCTAAAAGCAACATGGAACAACATGAGATTCATGCTGAAATTTGAAATTATTCAGGGTTTGTTTGGCCTTTTTTATATATTAATTGAATTTTCTAGGCATTTAATGTCCATAATTCAAATCTGAACTACAAATACATGATCCAGTGCACCAAAATGGCTTGAAAAATCATACATGTGTCCTTAGGTGCATCTTTAGGTCCCATGCAAGGAATGGGAATGAATTGCAATCGTCTTGGCGTCCTGGCTCGGCCTCAAACATTGGGAATCTCGGTTTTTAAATCCCCGTAAATCCAAAACTCACCAGAAAATAATGAAACTTGGCATGGTATCACAACATGGCACATATATGTCGTGGTAAAAATATTGTCCAATTTGGGGCAAGTTTTATTACAAGCCTCTTACAAACCAGAGCTTCGTTCAAGAAGCCTTGTGGTTTTGATAAGGAAACGTGTCCCCCTCGTGGGTGAAACGATAACGCTATCTCTTCTCACCTTGTATGTTTTTTCTACAGGCAACATGGAACAACAGGAGATTCATGCTAAAATTTGAAATTATTCAGGGTTTATTTGGCCCTTTTTATACATCAATTGACTTTTCTAGGCATTTAATGTCCACGGTTCAAATCTGAACTACAAAAACATGATCCAGTGGACCAAAATGGCTAGAAAAATCATACATGAGTCCTTGGGTGCATGCTTAGGTACCATGCAAGGAATGAGAATGAATTACAACCATGTCGGCGTCCTGGCTCGGCCTCAAACATTGGGAATCTCTGTTTTAAATCCCCGTAAATCCAAAACTCACCAGAAAATCATGAAACTTGGCATGGTGTCACGACATGGCACATATATGTCATGGTAAAAAAAATGGCATTGGGGCAAATTTTATTACAAGCCTCTTACAAACCGAATCTTCTCTCAAGAAGCCTTGTGGTTCCAAGAGGGAAACATGCCCCCCTTGTGGGCGAAACGATAATCGATGCCTCTTCTCGCCTTGTATTTTTTTCTACACGCAACATGGAACAACAGGAGATTAGTGCTAAAATTTGAAATTATTCAGGGTTCGTTTGGCCTTTTTTATACATTATAATTGAGTTTTCTAGGCATTTAATGTCCATAATTCAAATATGAACTACAAGCACATGATCTAGTGCACCAAAAATTCTAGAAAAATCATACATGTGTCCTTGGGTGCATGTTTAGGTCTCATTGAAGGAATGGGAATGAATTACAACCGTCTCGGGAACCTGGGTCGGCCTCAAACATTGAGAATCTCGGTTTTTAAATCCCCGTAAATCCAAAACTCACTGAAAAATCATGAAACTTAGCATGGTGTCACGACATGTCACATATATGTCGTGGTAAAGAAAATTGTCCAATTTGGGGCAAGTCTTATTACAAGCCTCTTATAAACCGGAGTTTCTCGCAAGAAGCCTCATGGTTCTGATAGGCAAATGTGTCCCCCTAGTGGGTGAAACAATAATTGATGCCTCTTCTTGCCTTGTATTTTTTTCTATAGGCAACATGGAATAACAAGAGATTCGTGTTGAAATTTGAAATTATTCAGGTTTTGTTTGGCCTATTTATACATTAGTTGAGTTTTCTAGGTATATAATGTCCATAATTCAAATTTGAACTACAAGCACATGCTCCAGTGCACCAAATGGGTTGAAAATCGTAAATGTGTCCCTGGGTGCATGTATAGGTCTCACTGAAGGAATGGGAATGAATTACAAATGTCTCGTCATCCTCAAACATTGAGAATCTTGGTTTTAAAATCCCCGTAAATCCAAAACTCACCCAAAAATTATGAAACTTGGCACGGTTTCATGACATGGCACATATATGTTGTGGTGAAAAAATCGTCCAATTTGAGACAAGGCGCGCACATTAATATCCAATGTAGTCCTTTTGGAACAAATAGCTGACACATTATTATCGCAAACAATTGTATTATTTGAACCGTGCGTGTTCCTGTAACCATTTTGTGCGGCCACGCGTCCCTCTTCTTATTGGAGAGTACTACCTCAGTTCTGGTTCATTGGTCCTCTTTGTATTTTGTGCCAAAATTTAACCATAGTCGGTGGCGTGCGTGCAACTGTTTGATTAGACGGGACGAGTGCGAGAAGTCCGTCGTGCAGGCTCGACGGGGCACGTGCGAGTAGTCCGCCACGCAGGCTTGACGGGACGTGTGCGAACACTCTATCGCGCATGCTCATCGGGAAGCGAGCTTTTTCACCTCCATCCACCAGCCGCCCGCCTCGCTCACAACTTCTCCATTAATGGCGGCTGAGCCGCTGTTTAACACGCGGTTAACTAAAGTCCCTGGACGGAGGGTGTTTGCTTGTGATCCCATGGCCCCGCTCAACGTTAGCATTTGCTTTGTTCCTGCCTCGCTGACAACATGATTTTAGCTTGTTTTCAACTCGTATTCGAATAATTTAAAAAGCCACATGCGGCAACGGATAATATGACAATAAAATAAAATGGCAACAGATAATAGGATGACAAATTTACAATGGCTCAAATAACAATTGTCTTACATATTCCGGATAATTCAAAATGCCACATGCGGCGATGCCCCAAAGACACAGGGGTAAGAGAAGAAGGAAATCACGGACAATGATCTGGGTCGCTACTTTCTCTACTCCTCGATGGACCGTCGGGTGACGAGTTGCTCCAGCTCCTTCTTCAAATCCTCATAATTTTGCTTGATAGCAGCCACGGATTCCTCCACCTCCAGCTCACGCTCGATGCGGAGCTTCCTCTAGTCACCCATAAGTTCCTTGACGACCACTTTCAGCGTCATCCCCAAGGCACTTCTCTGCTCATGCAGCTTCTTCCAGCCGGCGGCCTCCTCCCTCTTCTTGGAGAGCTCCTTGAGGAGCTTTGCATTGTCACCCATGAGTTGCACGACGAGGCTGGTCTCCTTCTCAGCCGAGGCATCGCTAATCTCGAGCAGCTTCACCAAGCCGTCGACCAGCTTCGGCTGCTTAATTAGGACGGCGAGACTATCTTCGTCGTTGGCCAAGGACTTCAGCACCGCTAGCTCGTCGCGATCGCTGGTGCGGTGAGTGCACTTGTGAGAGCCCTTGCCTGCTAGTGAGAACTCGTTCAAGGGCTCTGTGGCGCGCCACGACATCACTGTTGCGGCTGTCGCATAGCAGCGGGACCTGTCTAGTACTTACACGGCCTTCGTCTTTGCTCCCTAGTTATATATCGACCCAAAACACCTCCTACCGATCATGGTGGAATGACTTGACAGGAGAGACCCGTTTTTTGGGTGCTGAGGATAGAAATTGTGAAGTACTTTTCGAGTGGGTAGTTTCTATAGCCCAGTGATAAGTGAGAACACGTTAGGTTTGATCGGTGTGAACAGATTTGCAATTACTTATTGCGTGGTAATCTGGAATGTGAGGAGAAACAAGCTCAAAATTTATTCATGGTTCTGGGCTTGAAGCCCGAAACTGTTCCCGGATGGCGTACGTGGGCCCGCGTTCTTGGATGTGTACGTGTCTGCCCCACTATCACACACGGTCGAGATATCACTGTCGTGTCCAGTGGATGGGCCGTCGCGCCTCCCACGGGGTGCTAGAAGGTTGACCATAATTGCAATATGCAGGTGTGGTTGCTCGCCGTTGAGGTGGCCGTGGAGTGCTCTACTCGCGGCCCCCGCGCGCGGTGCTCGTCATTGTGGTGGCCACGGCGCGCTCTGCTCATGTCCGTCTGCGCGCTTTGGTCGCCATTGAGGCAGCCGCGGCGCCCTCCGCTTTGGCGTCCCTACGCGCGCTCTGCTCGCCGTTGAGGCAAATTTACAGTGGCAACGGTTAATAATTGTCTTATATATTCAGGATAATTTAAAATACCACATGCGGCAACGCCCAAAACGCACACGACCTACATATGCTTAGTGACTTAAAATGTCGATATGCGACATTTGCATATAATTGTAATAAAATAAAGGCTAGAAGGCTGAGCTGGCGGCCTTCCAACGACGATCTTCTCAGACTCTATGATCAGCATAGCACCCTTGCGACCATTCATTCTGAGTATCCGAACCCGCAGCCACCGTACCCGTCTCCGCCTGCGGAGCTGCTGGCGCTGGGAGGCTCTTGGGGCTGTTGGGCCTCTTCGAGTAGAGCTTGACAGCATGCAATCACACGCATGACACGCCCACGGAACCGCTCCATCTCCATGTCTTTGCACTGGTAGCAAAATCTGTCCATCACCTGCATCCTCAAGATATCACGTTGGTGATATTCTATTTCGTCGGGGACGTCAACTCCACCAAGGATGCGCTTGAGCCTGGCCACCACATCATCGGATCAAGGTTGACACGGCCACCGACGGCAATGATGAGGCCGCATACATGTTGTCTCATAACTGAATCTCAGAGGTCCTCTGTCCATTCCTGGCGGGGCATCAGGCTCTCGATGAGCACCTGTGACGACGGCTCTTTGGGTGGGTCGTCGATCATGCCGCCTAGCAGCTCTGGATCTTTTGCACGGTGGCTGGCAAACTGCTCATCACACTTTCTCTGCAATATGCCCATTGTGCGCCCAAGGACTGGCACGACAATATTGCTGCCGATGGGCCATGGCGCCTGCATCGGCCGATAAATCTCTTGCTCTCCGACCTGCTCCGGCTCGTTCTCCTCGCCGAAGATGTAGTGCAGGAAGGGGTCGACGTCAAAGCTTTGGTCATTGTCTGGCATGCTTGGAATAACTAATGGTACATGAGTGTGGACTAGATCTGCGCACAGTGTCGCTACGGTGCGTTGCCGCCTCGGTCATATGGAGCAAGCCACTAGCTGGTGGCGGGAAACCGATGAGGGAAGAGGCGGTAAGCATTGGCGTGGATTCCTGGAGATATGTATAACGTCATTAATTTCTGCACTAGGCGTCTATTTTGCTATAGGTACTACCTCCACCATGGTTTATTGGTCCCCTTCGTATTTTGTAGTACCAAAATTTAACCTTAATGCATGTCATTAATAAGAATATATTAATGCATGTCATCAAAAATAATATTGTTGGATGGCTATTCCCTGCTATGTTCAACTGTTATATGCAATAATTATGCATGTGCTTGCTCACCGTTTAGGCGGCCGCGGCGCGCTCCGCTCGCGTCCCTCCGCACGCTCTGCTCACCTTTTAGGCGCCGGGGTGCCCTCGAGTCGCGTCCCTCCGTGCGCTATGCTCGCCATTTAGGCGCCAAGGCGCGCTCGGGTCGCGTCCGTCCGCGCGCGCTCTGCAAGAGGTTGGGGCCGGCGCACGATCACGTTAGGGAAGCTTTAGTTATTTGATCTCAGATTACGTTAATTAATTATACCTTCAGAGCCAGAATCATCTGGCTCTGGAGGAATAATTAACTAAACTACACTATGATCTTCGGGGTCGTTCCTGCCGCGCAACTCCATCCTGTCGTCGGCCTTTGGGGGTATGTTGGTATGTGTGGATAACTAGATAGCAAGTGGATCAGTAGCGAGTTATCGCCGCCGGCCATTGCTGTGGTTATTTATAGCTAGCAGCTGGCTAGTGGATTGGGGATTTTATAATTTATCCATGTGGAGCGCGGGAAGACTAAGTGGAGCACACAACCCGACAACCATATGTGGTGTCACGTGTTATCACACACGTGTTAACATAAAAAACATATGTGTAACTTACTAACCATCGCACACGAGTACTTGCATACGCATCGTGTGTGAAACTCCTAGACATTGCAAGCAACTAGTTTGCATTTTTCAAAAAAAAATCTACACAGAATCGCGCACGAATTAACTATAGTAAACGTCTGTGTTATATTTTCTCATCGCAAACAGTTCATCCGAGTGGGTTGTTTGCCGCGTATCACACACATCTTGTTTACACGAATCGTTTGTGTTCTTTTGGTTCATCATAAACTATTCATCTATGTGAACTATATGCCACATATCAGACACATCTTGTTAAGATGAACTGTTTCTATTGTGTTGCCTAATCGAAAACAGTTCATCCGAGTGAATTGTATGCCGTATATCGCACACACCTTGATCTGGCTACCGTTTCGGTTGTGTTCCCTAATCGCAAACAGTATATCGCACACACCTTCATATGGCTGCCCGTTTCTGTTGTTTTGGATCATCATAAATAGTTCTTATGGATTAATCGTATGACACGCATCGCACACGCAACTATAATCTGAATCGTGTTTGATGTCTCCGCGATCGCAAACATTTTGTATCTTTTTTGACGGTTTTATTACATCATCGTTTGTGATTAATGCATCGCACATAGTTTCATCGAAGGGTCTCTAATTGTAGTGTCATGTTAGCAGCATCCTGAAGTAGTGCAAGCCCATGGAAACATACCTAAACCCACATTGAACTCTCACGTAGACCATGGATTAGTACGCAAAGTGTAATGGACAATGCTTGTTGGGGAACGTAGTAATTTCAAAAAATTTCCTACGCACACGCAAGATCATGGTGATGTATAGCAACGAGAGGGGAGAGTGTTGTCCACATACCCTTGTAGACCCGAAGCGGAAGCGATCACAACGTAGAGGAAGTAGTCGTACGTTCTCCTCGCGATCCGACCGATCCGGCGCCGTTACTCCGACGCCCCGAGTTCTTGACACACGTACAGCTCGATGACGTCCCTCAGACTCGATCCAGCCGAGTGTCGAGGGAGAGTTCCACGGACGACGGCGTGGTGACGATCTTGATGTTTCACGGCGCGGGGCTTCGCTTAAGCTTGACGGTATAACCGAGGTGGAATATGGTGGAGGGGGCACCGCACACGGCTAAGGAACGATCTCACGATCAACTTGTGTGTTCAAGGTGCCCCCCTGCCCCGTATATAAAGGAGCAAGGGGAGGGGCCATGCCAAGGAGGGCGCCAAGGAGTCCTACTCCTCCGAGTAGGATTCCCCCAATCCTAGTTGGACTAGGATTCCTGGAGGGGGAAAGAGAGAGAGGGGCGGCCCTTCTCCTAGTCCTAATAGGACTAGGGAAGGGGAGGCGCGCCCTGCCTAGGGCTGGCCCTTTCTCCTTTCCACTAAGGCCCATCGAGGCCCATTTACCTCCCGGGGTTCCG
Source organism: Aegilops speltoides (assembly GCA_021437245.1). Taxonomy (NCBI): domain Eukaryota; kingdom Viridiplantae; phylum Streptophyta; class Magnoliopsida; order Poales; family Poaceae; genus Aegilops; species Aegilops speltoides. Next base: position 436,294,437 of record CM038147.1, on the reverse strand, counting down.
GTAACCTCCGGTACTCCGAGAAATTCCGTTTTACCCGGAACCATTCGAACTCCAAACATAGGCTTCCAATATATCAATCTTTATGTCTCGACCATTCCGAGACTCCTCGTCATGTCCGTGATCACATCCGGGACTCCGAACTCCTTCGTACATCAAAATACATAAACTCATAATAACATCCATCGAAACCTTAAGCGTGCGGACCCTACGGTTCGAGAACAATGTAGACATGACCTAGAACTATTCACGGTCAATAACCAACAGCGGGACCTGGATGCCCATATTGGTTCCTACATATTCTCTGAAGATCTTTATCGGTCGATCCGCATAACAACATCGTTGTTCCTTTGTCATCGGTATGTTACTTGCGAGATTCGATCGTCGGTATCCAATACCTAGTTCAATCTCGTTACGGCAAGTCTCTTTACTCGTTCCGTAATACATCATCTCACAACTAACTCATTAGTTGTAGTGCTTGCAAGGCTTCAATGATGTGCATTACCGAGAGGGCCCAGAGATACCTCTCCGACAATCGGAGTGACTAAACCTAATCTCGAAATACGCCAACCCAACATCGCCTTTGGAGACACCTAGTACTCCTTTATAATCACCCGATTACGTTGTGGCGTTTGGTAGCACCAAAGTGTTCCTCCGCAAGCGGAGTTGCATAATCTCATAGTTACGAGGAACATGTATATGTCATGGATAAAAGCGGTAGCAACATACTAAGCGATCGTGTGCTAAGCTAAGGGAATGGGTCATGTCAATCAGATCATTCTACTAATGATGTGACCTTGTTAATCAAATAACAACTCTTTGTTCATGGTCGAAACATAACCATCTTTGATTAACAAGCTAGTCTAGTAGAGGCATACTAGTGACATGTTGTTTTGTCTATGCATTCACACATGTATCATGTTTCCGGTTAATACAATTCTAGCATGAATGATAAACATTTATCATGAAATAAGGAAATAAATAATAACTTTATTATTGCCTCTAGGGCATATTTCCTTGATCTCCCACTTGCACTAGAGTCAATAATCTAGATTACATAGTAATGATTCTAACACCCATGGAGTCTTGGTGCTGATCATGTTTTGCTCGTGGAAGAGGCTTAGTCAACGGTGCGCAACATTCAGATCCGTATGTATCTTGCAAATCTCTATGTCTCCGGTCTGGACTAAGTCCGGATGGAATTGAAGCGTCTCTTGATGTGCTTGGTCCTCTTGTGAAATCTGGATTCGCCGCTAAGGCAATAGCTCGATATTGTCACGAAAGATTTTCATTGGACCCGATGCACTAGGTATGACACCTAGATCGGATATGAACTCCTTCATCCGCATCCTTCATTAGCTGCTTCCGAAGCTGCTATGTATTCCGCTTCACATGTAGATCCCTTTCTGACGCTTTGTTTAGAACTGCACCAACCGACAGCTCCTCCGTTTAGTGTAAATCGATCCGGTCTGCGATTTAGAATCGTCCGGATCGGTGTCAAAGCTTGCATCAACGTAACCGTTTTATGAGCTCTTTGTCACCTCCATATCGAGAAACATATCCTTAGTCCTTTTCGGTATTTCAGATGTTCTTGACCGCTGTCGATGATCCACTCTGGATTACTTTGGTACCTTCTGCTAGGCTTATAGCAAGGCACACATCAGTCCGGTACACAGCATTACATACATGATAGAGCCTATGGCTGAAGCATAGGAACATCTTTCATTTTCTCTCTATCTTCTGCGTTGGTCGGGCATTGAGTCGACTCAACTTCACACCTTGTAACACAGCAAGAACCCTTTCTTTGCTTGATCCATTTTGAACTTCTTCAAAACTTTGTCAAGGTATGTGCTTTGTGAAAGTCCAATTAGGCGTCTTGATCTATCTCTATAGATCTTAATGCCCAATATGTAAGCAGCTTCACCGAGGTCTTTCATTGAAAAACTCTTATTCAAGTATCCCTTTATGCTATCCAGAAATTTTATATCATTTCCGATCAACAATATGTCATCCACATATAATATCAGAAATGCTATAGAGCTCCCACTCACTTTCTTGTAAATCAGCTTCTCCAAAAGTGCAGACAAACCCAAATGCTTTGATCACACTATCAAAGCGTTTATTCTAACCGAGATGCTTGCACCAGTCCATATATGGATCATTGGAGCTTGCATACTTTGTTAGCTCCCTTTGGATCGATAAAACCTTCGGTTGCATCATATACAACTCTTCTTCCGTAAATCCATTCAGAATGCGTCTTTACATCCATTTGCCAAATTTCATAATCATAAAATCGGCAATTGCTAACATGATTCGGACGGACTTAAGCATCGCTACGGGTGAGAAGGTCTCATCGTAGTCAATCCCTTGAACTTGTCGAAAACCTTTTGCGACAAGTCGAGCTTTATAAACGATAACATTACCGTCGTGTCGGTCTTCTTCTTGAAGATCCACTTGTTTTCTATTGCTTGCCTACCCTCGGGCAAGTCAACCAAAGTCCACACTTTGTTTTCATACATGGATCCCATCTCAGATTTCATGGCCTCAAGCCATTTTGTGGAATTTGGGCTCACCATCGCTTCTTCATAGTTCGTAGGTTCATCATGATCTAGTAGCATGACTTCCAGAACAGGATTACCGTACCACTCAAAAGCGGATCTTACTCTGGTTGATCTCGAGGTTCTGCGATAACTTGATCGGCGTTTCATGATCAACATCATCAACTTCCTCGCTACTTGGTGCAGATGTCTCAGAAACTGGTTTCTGCGACGAACTACTTTCAAGTAAGGGAGAAGGTACTATTACCTCATCAAGTTCCACTTTCCTCCCACTCACTTCTTTCGAGAGAAACTCCTTCTCTAGAAAGGATCCATTCTTAACAACAAATGTCTTGCCTTCGGATCTGTGATAGAAGGTGTACCCAACTGTCTCCTTTGGGTATCCTATGAAGACACATTTCTCCGATTTGGGTTCGAGCTTATCGGGTTGAAGCTTTTCACATAAGCATCGCATCCCCAAACTTTAAGAAACGACAACTTTGGTTTCTTGCCAAACCATAGTTCATAAGGTGTCGTCTCAGCGGTTTCGACGGTGTTCTATTCGGTGTGAATCGGCCGTCTCTAGAGCATAACCCCAAAGCGATAGCGGTAAATCTGTAAGAGACATCATAGATCGTACCATATCTAGTAAAGTCGATTCGACGTTCGGACACACCATTCTGTTGTGGTGTTCCGGTGGCGTGAGTTGCTGAAACTATTCCGCATTGTTTCAAATGTAGACCAAACTCGTAACTCAAATATTCACCTCCACGATCGGATCGTAGAAACTTAATTTTCTTATTACGATGATTTTCAACTTCACTCTGAAATTCTTTGAACTTTTCAAATGTTTCAGACTTATGTTTCATTAAGTAGATATACCCATATCTGCTTAAGTCATCTGTGAAGGTGAGAAAATAACGATATCCGCCACGAGCCTCAACATTCATCGGACCACATACATCATCTATGTATGATTTCCAACAAATCTGTTGCTCTCTCCATAGTACCGAGAACGGTGTTCTAGTCAGCTTGCCCATGAGGCACGGTTCGCAAGTGCCAAGTGATTCATAATCAAGTGACTCCAAAAGTCCATCAAGATGGAGTTTCTTCATGCGCTTTACACGATATGACCTAAGCGGCGATTGCCACAAATAAGTTGCACTTTCGTTATCAACTCTGCATCTTTTGGTTTCAACATTATGAATATGTGTATCACTACTATCGAGATTCATAAGAAATAGACCACTCCTCAAGGGTGCATGACCATAAAAGATATTACTCATATAAATAGAACAACCATTATTCTCTCGATTTAAATGAATAACCGTCTCGCATCAAACAAGATCCAGATATAATGTTCATGCTCAACGCAGCACCAAATAACAATTATTTAGGTCTAAAACTAATCCGAAGGTAGATGTAGAGGTAGCGTGCCGACCGCGATCACATCGACTTTGGAACCATTTCCCACGCGCATCGTCACCTCGTCCTTTGCCGGTGTTAAGCAATCCGTAGTCCTGTTTGAGTTGCAAATATTAGCAACAGAACCAGTATCAAATACCAGTGCTCTGCGAGCTCTAGTAAGGTACACATCAATAACATGTATATCACATATACCTTTGTTCACCTTGCCATCCTTCTTATCCGCCAAATACTTGGGGCAGTTCCGCTTCCAATGACGATGCGCTTGCGGTAGAAGCACTCGATTTCAGGTTTAGGGCCGACTTGGGCTTCTTCTCTGACGACAACTTGCTTGCTGTTCTTCTTGAATTCCTTCTTCTTCCCTTTGCCTTTCTTCTTGAAACTAGTGGTCTTGTTGACCATCAACACTTGATGCTCCTTCTTGATTTCTACCTCCAGCCTTTAGCATTGCGAAGAGCTCGGTATAGTCTTTACTAACCCTTGCATATTATAGTTCATCACGAAGCCTTTGTAGCTTGGTGGCGGTGATTGGAGAATTCATCAATGACACAATCATCCGGAAGATTAACTCCCAATTGTGTCAAGTGATTGTAGTACCCGGACATTACGAGTATATGCTCACTAATGAACTGTTCTCCTCCATCTTGCAGCTATAGAACTTATTGGAGACTTCATATCTCTCAATCCGGGTATTCATTGGAATATCAACTTCAACTCTGGAACATCTCATATGCTCCATGACGTTCAAAACGTCGTTGAAGTCCCGGTTCTAAGCCGTAAAGCATGGCACACTTGAACTATAGAGTAGTCATCGACTTTGCTCGCCAGACGTTCATAACATCTAGCGTTGCTCGGCAAGAGTTCTGTCACCTAGCGGTGCATCCGGGCGTAGCTCTTACGTGCAGCAATGAGGATGATCCTCAAATTCTGGACCCGATCCGTGTAATTGCTACCATCATCTTTCAACTTTGCTTTCTCAAGGAACGCATTAAAATTCAACGGAACAACAAAGACGAGCCATCTATCTACAATCAAACATAAACAAGCAAGATACTATCGGTACTAAGTTCATGATAAATTTAAGTTCAATTAATCATATTACTTAAGAACTCCCACTTAGAAAAACATCTCTCTAGTCATCTAAGTGATCACGTGATCCAAATCAACTAAACCATAACCGATCATCACGTGAAATGGAGTAGTTTTCAATGGTGAACATCTTATGTTGATCATATCTACTATATGATTCACGCTCGACCTTTCGGTCTCCGTGTTCGAGGCCATATCTGCATATGCTAGGCTCGTCAAGTATAACCCGAGTATTCTGCGTGTGCAAAACTGGCTTGCACCCGTTGTAGATGGACGTGAGCTTATCACACCGATCATCACGTGGTGTGCAGGCACGATTTAACTTTGGCAGCGGTGCATACTCGGGAGAACACTTCTTGATAATTTAGTGAGAGATCATCTTATAATGCTACCGTCGATCAAAGCAAGATAAGATGCATAAAAGATAAACATCACATGCAAATCAATATAAGTGATATGATATGGTCATCATCATCTTGTGCTTCATGATCTCCATCTTGCTTTGCACCACCATGATCACCATCGCCACCGCGCGACACCTTGATCTCCATCGTCGGATCGTTGTCGTCTCGCCAAACTTATGCTACTACGACTATCGCTACCGCTTAGTGATAAAGTAAAGCATTACGAGGCGATTGCATTGCATACAATAAGCGACAACCATATGGCTCCTGCCATTCTCGATAACTTAGGTTACAAAACATGATCATCTCATACAATAAAATATAGCATCATGTCTTGACCATATCACATCACAACATGCCCCGCAAAAACAAGTTAGGCGTCCTCTACTTTGTTGTTGCAAATTTTACGTGGCTGCTACGGGCTTAAGCAAGAACCAGTCTCACCTCGCATCAAAACCACAGCGATACTTCGTCAAATAGACTCGTTTTAACCTTCTCAAGGACCGGGCGTAGCCACTCAGTTCAACTAAAGTGAGAGAGACAGCACCCACCAGGTCACCTTTAAGCAACGAGTGCTCGCAGCGGTGAAACCAGTCTCGCGTAAGCGTCTGGCGTAATGTCGGTCCAGGCCGCTTCATCTCACAATACCGCTGAACCAAAGTATGACATGCTGGTAGGTAGTATGACTTGTATCGCCCACAACTCACTTGTGTTCTACTCGTGCAAAACATCAAACCATAGAAAAACCTAGGCTCGGATGCCACTTTGTTGGGGAACGTAGTAATTTCAAAATTTTCCTCGCACACGCAAGATCATGGTGATGTATAGCAACGAGGCGGAGAGTGTTGTCCACATACCCTTGTAGACCCGGCGGAAGCGATCACAACGTAGAGGAAGTAGTCGTGCGTTCTCCTCGCGATCCGACCGATCCGGCGCCGTTACTCCGACGCCCCGAGTTCTTGACACCGTACAGCTCGATGGCGTCCCTCGTACTCGATCCAGCCGAGTGTCGAGGAGAGTTCCGTCGGACGACGGCGTGGTGGCGATCTTGATGTTTCACCGGCGCGGGCTTCGCCTAAGCTTCGCGACGGTATAACCGAGGTGGAATATGGTGGAGGGGCACCGACACGGCTAAGGAACGATCTCACGATCAACTTGTGTGTTCCAAGGTGCCCCTGCCCCGTATATAAAGGAGCAGGGGGAGGGCGGCGGCCAAGGAGGCGCGCCAAGGAGTCCTACTCCTCCGGGAGTAGGATTCCCCCAATCCTAGTTGGACTAGGATTCGGGAGGAAAGAGAGAGAGGGGGCGGCCCTTCTCCTAGTCCTAATAGGACTAGGGAAGGGGGGCGCGCCTGCCTAGGGCTGGCCCTTTCTCCTTTCCACTAAGGCCCATCGAGGCCCATTTACCTCCGGGGTTCCAGGTAACCTCCGGTACTCCGATAAATTCCGTTTTACCGGAACCATTCCAACTCCAAACATAGGCTTCCAATATATCAATCTTTATGTCTCGACCATTCCGAGACTCCTCGTCATGTCCGTGATCACATCCGGACTCGAACTCCTTCGGTACATCAAAATACATAAACTCATAATAACCGCATCATCGAAACCTTAAGCGTGCGGACCCTACGGTTCGAGAACAATGTAGACATGACCTAGAACTATTCACGGTCAATAACCAACAGCGGGACCTGGATGCCCATATTGGTTCCTACATATTCTCTGAAGATCTTTATCGGTCGATCCGCATAACAACATCGTTGTTCCCTTTGTCATCGGTATGTTACTTGCCCGAGATTCGATCGTCGGTATCAATACCTAGTTCAATCTCGTTACGGCAAGTCTCTTTACTCGTTCCGTAATACATCATCTCACAACTAACTCATTAGTTGTAGTGCTTGCAAGGCTTGATGATGTGCATTACCGAGAGGCCAGAGATACCTCTCCGACAATCGGAGTGACTAAACCTAATCTCGAAATCGCCAACCCAACATCGCCTTTGGAGACACTGTAGTACTCCTTTATAATCACCCGATTCGTTGTGACGTTTGGTAGCACCAAAGTGTTCCTCCGGCAAGCGGAGTTGCATAATCTCATAGTTACAGGAACATGTATATGTCATGGATAAAAGCAAGAGCAACATACTAAGCGATCGTGTGCTAAGCTAAGGGAATGGGTCATGTCAATCGATCATTCTACTAATGATGTGACCTTGTTAATCAAATAACAACTCTTTGTTCATGGTGGAAACATAACCATCTTTGATTAACAAGCTAGTCTAGTAGAGGCATACTAGTGACATGTTGTTTTGTCTATGCATTCACACATGTATCATGTTTCCGGTTAATACAATTCTAGCATGAATGATAAACATTTATCATGAAATAAGGAAATAAATAATAACTTTATTATTGCCTCTAGGGCATATTTCCTTCAATGCTTACCATAACATGGGATCACTTGATCCCTCTTGGTACATCTTGTTCGCTTTGTGTGTTGATCAACTTGATTCACTCTTTGACTTAGTCTTGATCAACCGTGTATCATGTCTTCTCTATGACCAATCTTTAGGTAATTCCTTGAATAGCACCTTGATGAACACATAAACTCCTTGAAACCAGCAGACGGACTTCAAGAAAACCCTATGGACAAATCCTACGAATATAACTCAAGGCAACCATTAGTCCATATAAAATGTCATCAATTACCAAAACCACACATGGGGGCACCATGCTCTTTCAAGAGTGCATAATGGTTAGATTCGTGGGGACACTATATAAGGGGTCTTCTTCCCCATTGCCCCCTACGACTTTGGCTAAGCTTTTTCCTCCATTGTTGAACTCCATAAGCTTTGTCTTCTCTATATTCCTCCCATGATTCTTGCTTATTTTTTAGGGAAGAGAGAGAGGAGATCTAGATCCACATTTCTACCAATCCATCTCTCCTCTAAGTGAGGGAAACCCTTTGGATCTAGATTTTTGAGCTCTTTGTGTTCTCTTCTTGTGTGTTTCCTCTCGTATTCCTCCATGGCATTATTGTTGTGGTGGGACTTGGAAGAGAAGGACTTGGGCACTTCATGTGCCCTTGCCATTGAATTTTGTGCATCGATTTGAGTTCTCCACGGTGATACGTGGAAGTGAAAGTTGAGTAGGTTATTACTCTTGGGTCCTTGGTACCCTAGAGCTTGTTCCTCTTGAGTGCTTGGGCGCCCTAGATGTTTGGTGGTGTCACGGAGCATAATAATTGTGGTGGAAAGCTCCGAGGCAAGCGTCTAGTTCTCCAATTAAGTTTTGGGGATCGCCCTTAGCAATTTGTACGGGTTCTGGTGACCGCCCCCAAGGGATTCCAATTGTACGGGTTCGGTGACTGCCCCCAAGGGTTGCCAATTTTACGGGTTCGGTGACTGCCTTCAAGGGTCCCTTACTGGAATCACGACATTTTGCATAGTGCGGGGGTGTGAGGAGATTATGGTGGCCCTAGTGGCATTTTTGGAAGCATTGTGCCTCCACACTGCTCCAAATGGAGATTAGCATCCGCAAGGCTGTGAACTTCGAGATACATCATCGTCTCTGTGTGCCTCGGTTATCTCTTACCCGAGACCTTTATGTATGCACTTTACTTTGTGATAGTCATAGTGTTTCATGTTATATATCTTGCTTAGCATAAGTTCTTGGTGCACATAGGGGAGCCTAGTCGATTTAGGTTTTGTGCTTGTCAAATTACGCTAGTTTATTTCGTATTTGATCAAGCCTAAACTATAATTATTTTAAAGTGTCCATTCCCCCTCCCCCACTAGGCGACATCCACGATCTTTCACCATGGGACATCAACGCCACACTCCAAATTGGTAGCATTTCACACTCGTCAAAGGGGGTCGCACGCAGGAACCAAGGAGTTTGCATGTGGCCACATCCCATCAAATCCTACCTACAACACTCTCGAATCTTTTCGGCAGCACACAAAAGATTCGTTGTAGTCCACTCACAAGAAGAAATCACATAGATTAATCAAGTCGGATAGCATGTCAAACCAATTGAAGAAAATCCCGAGTCAAGAATACCGTGCGCTTCACCCGAGGAAAATTCCGAGTACACCTTCACTCAACACAGACCTGTTATGTACCACCGGGATTTGATGAATGCATCTTCAATGTTGTCAAATCATTTGCTACTACCTCAAACAAAGGGCGAAGCCAATATCCTCTGTGCATGGTTGGGACCTAACTAAAAGGAGCAAAATACGAAAAATCACTAGCTTGGATCCAAAGTTGATGAATGACTAGTGGACTAGTGTTATGTTGACTCATGTAGGACTTGTTGGGGTTTCCCCAAAGAGGAAGGGTGATGTAGAACAAAAGCAAAGTATTTCCCCGGTTAGAAAACCAAGGCTATCAATCAAGTAGGAAGCTTCCAAGCTAACAAGATAAACAATACCTACACACAAATAAAATACAAACTTGCACCCAGTGTGGCAAGGGGGGTGTTGAGCCCCTTGTCTTTGCTAGTTATAAGATTTAAAACTAAATAGTGGATATACATAGTGGTAAAATAGCATGGCAAATAAAAAGACAAAATTGTGTAGAATAATTTATTAATGGAGAATAGAGGAGAAAGCTTCAACGTGTGGGAGGACGAGCTGTTGTTTGATGCATGGTTGGCCACTAGCCTCGATCCGATCCATGGCACAGAGCAAAAGGGCACAACATTCTGGAACAAGATTCACGTTTGGTTCCACGAACACAAACATTTTCAGCCCCTACTCCGATGCGGTCATCTGCAACTATGAATCCAAGTCCCTCAACCATCGATGGTACACCATCCAAGAGGCAGTGACGAAGTATTGCAGACACTTGAAGCATCTCATCATACGGTGGCCTAGCGGTGCACAAATCACCGAGCAAGTAAGTTGATCAGTAGCCGAACATGCTTAGTTTTGTTGGTCACTAGTCGGATATGCTTAGTTTTGTTGCTCACTAGCCGGATATGCTTAGTTTGTTGCTCGTAGCCGGGTATGCTTAATTTTGTTTCTCACTAGATGGATATGCATTGTTGACACTGTTTCACTTTGTAGCCTTCTCGTGCTTGTTTGGTATACAATAAGTCGGAGAAGAAAAACTTCACCATCATGCATTGTTGGTTGAAGTTGAATGGGCAACCGAAGTGGAACCTTTTCATAGCCAAGACCGTCGCCTGATACATCTCCAACGTATCTATAATTTTTTATTGTTCCATGCTATTATATTATCTGTTTTTGGATGTTTTATATGCATTAATATGCTATTTTATATTTTTTTTGGGACTAACGTATTAACCTAGAGCCCAGTGCCAATTTCTGTTTTTTGCTTTTTTGAGTTTCGCAGAAAAGGAATACTAAACGGAGTGCAAACGGAATAAAACTTCACGATGATTTTTCTTGGACCATAAGACACCCGGGAGACTTGAAGTTCAAGTCAGAAGAGCCACGAGGCGGTGACAAGGGTGGAGGGCACGCCCAGGGGGGTATGGCACGCCCCCCCTACCTTATGGGCCCCTCGTGACCCCCCTGACCTAGTTCTGCCTCCTATATATTCACATATATTCCCAAACCACCAGAAGCATCCACGAAAACACTTTTCCACCGCCGCAACCTTCTGTTCCCGTGAGATCCCATCTTCGTGCCTTTTTCGGCATCCTGCCGGAGGGGGATTCGATCACGGAGGGCATCTACATCAACTCTATTGCCCTTCCGATGAAGCGTGAGTAGTCCACCTCAGACCTACGGGTCCATAGCTAGTAGCAAGATGGCTTCTTCTCTCTCTTTGATTCTCAATATCATGTTCTCCTCGATGTTCTTGGAGATCTATCCGATGTAATACTCTTTTGCGGTGTGTTTGTCGAGATCCGATGAACTGTGGATTTATGATCAGCTTACCTATGAATATTATTTGAATCTCCTCTGAATTATTACATGCATGATTTGGTATCTTTGTATTTCTCTTCGAATTATCGGTTTGGTTTGGCCAATTAGATTGGTATTTCTTACAATGGGAGAGGTGCTTAACTTTGGGTTCAATCTTGCGTGATTTCACCCAGTGATAAAGTAGGGGTAGCGAGACACATATTGCATTGTTGTCATCGAGGATAAAAAGATGGGTTTTTCATCATATTGCTTGAGTTAATTCCTCTACATCATGTCATCTTACTTAATGTGTTACTCTGTTCTTATGAACTTAATACTCCAGATGCAGGCAGGAGTCGGTCGATGTGTGGAGTAATAGTAGTAGATGCAGAATCGTTTCGGTCTACTTGACACGGATGTCATGCCTATATTGCATAATCATTGCCTTGGATATCGTCATAACTTTGCGCTTTTCTATCGATTGCTCGACAGTCATTTGTTCACCCACCATATTATTTGCCTTCATGAGAGAAGCCTCTAGTGAAAACTATGGCCCCCGGGTCTATTTTCCATCATATTAGTTTCTGATCTACTATTTTGTAATCTTTTATTTTTAGATCGATAAACCAAAAACCCAAAATATTTTATCTTTTGTTTAGTTCTATTTATCTATCTCTATCAGATCTCACTTTTGCAAGTGACCGTGAAGGGATTGACAACCCCTTTATCGCGTTGGGTGCAAGTGTTTGATTGTTTGTGCAGTTATTGGTGATTTGCGAGTTCTTCTCTTACTGGATTGATACCTTGGCCCTCAAACTGAGGGAACTACTTATCTCTACTTTGCTGCATCACCCTTTCCTCTTCAAGGGAAAAACCAACGCAAGCTCAAGAATTAGCATCGCCCAAGCCACCGAGGAAGAAACCGGTGACCCTACAGACCCAATCCAGGAACCGCGGAAAAAGATTAGAAAATTTTTACAGGAGAAAAAGTGGGAGGGGGAGAGGGCGAATCGAGGAGGTGCGGCAGCCAAGCTGACGGCGTGGTTCGAGAACATCTTGTTGAAGAAGGAGGTGGCATGTGTGAAGCACATGAACCTCAAGGAGGAGAAAAAGACAGAGGTTCAAATTGTTGATGGAGGCGACGGACAAGAAGCTGGAGCTCGAAGAGAGGAGGACTATGATCGAAGAGAGGAAGGTTGCGCTCGAGGAAAATAAGTTGAAGATCGCTGCTAATGCAGAGGACGCCAAGATGTTAACCTTGAATCTTGACTCTTTGGATGCCGATGCAAGAATGATCGTGCAATCCGTCTGCTACCAGATGTTGCAGCGGCATAAAGATTAGTTGACAGCAGAGGACAATGAGGACCCAACGGAGGCGGACGCGGAGGTTGCCTATGCGGCGGCAATGACACCTTGATCGAGGAGCGACGGTGGGATTCTTTGGTCGGTAGAGGCGAAAAATTACCTGATCGTCGGATGATGTTCTTTTGTATTCGGGCATGTAAACTAAGTATACTTGCAATATAATTTATTGTGATCGGGCATGCGACCCGGCGCTGGTGTGAGCCGGCGCATTGTGTGGATCAGACTTCAAATTGCCCTTTACTGATGGACATATACAAAATAGCGCTGGATAGTGACCTCCCGCATCCATGTCCGCGGACTGATCGCCCTGTCTATAGACGGATGCGGTAGGAAATTTACGGGTCACAGCTGAAGATGCCCAAAGCCTACCCGGTGCCCGACTACACGTTTGGAATCATACGTAAGAACACCTCCTAGTAAGACAAGGGTAGGGTTGTTACCTCATCGTCGAGGGGACTGAACCTGTATACAATTTTGTGCCGCCCACTGCGTCTAGTAAGATCAAGATCCTTTCCCCTACCTCTCTTACTGTCAGACACCATTTGTTTGAATTATTTTATGAAAATGGATCCGTTGAACAAACATGCAGAAAACACTTCACGTGTGTTTTCTTTTGTGATTTTCTGTCAACCAGAAAATTCTGAACAACAAAACAAATTTGCCGCCAGGAGCACCGGCGGCCCTGGATCCACGGTGAATTCTCGGTTCATCGACCACTTCTTACTCTCTACGTCAACCCTACTAGCCCGGTACTCTGATCCCGCAAGCGATGCATGCATGCATGTGCGACGGGACTCGCAGCGTCACCGTGCGCTCAGAGACACAGCACCGCTATTCGCTAGCAGGCAGGGGGGCGTGCTGGTGCTGGTGCTGGTCCATCCCCAGATCATTTTGAGGACAGCCAGGAGGAAGAAGACGACGCCGGTTCCAGTTCTCCTTTTTGGCTCCGTCCAGCATCTGCTGCGGTTTACTGTCGCTGTCCCGCCCCCCACAGTCATACTCATACAGTCACACAGCCGCTGATGTACTGTTGCGCGCGGCCTCGCTGCCATTCCACTCCACTGCACACGTGATCGCGTCTGCCCACTGTGCCAAACTGGAACGGACGCTCGCTCCTGCTCCCAACAGTGACGTACATAAATGTCTCTGACCACCCCCTGCGCGCCTCAACGTTGCTCTCGTTACTAAATACGGAGTATATATTTTATTGTGAAAACCAAACTGCGTGGAAACTGGTATCCCGTTGAGAAAACACCACACATGGGATATAGCTAGAGAAATGGCACGGTGATGGAGAGGCCAGATGGAGGACACGAGAAGGTGTCGTTTTCTGCAGCGGTTTAATTGGGTCTGAGTACCTCAACATCATTTATACGCAACTTCACAAAGTTTGTTTCTGTTTTTAATTGGATCGCTGTCCTGCATAGTACTCCTGAATTTGATGCTAGAATTTACTAGTACTAGCAGCATAGTAAATCAGGAGGCAATCAGGTGGGCAATATCATTATGTCCTTAATTGCAGGAGAAAAGGGACATGCGGGCGCCTAATAATGAGCACTCGTATACCAGCGATCTCATCAGACCAACACCAGCACATGATGAATGTTCGATCCAGCAGTAATTCGTAGTAGCATCGATCCTCCGAAACCATTAAACTCTGCAGGCAGGCAGGCAAGGCACTACATCCGTTCCATGATGGTAAAAGGAGGAGGCTGATAGCCTGATCCTGCATCAAAAGGGCAGAAAGGCACCGTCTGGCCAAGTTCAATAACGGGAACAAAGCGAAAGAAAGCACTCGCATTACCATGCCGATCCCTCCCCGAAAAGGATCTCCGGCGATGCGGATGTCGCGGCTGACGGGATCACAAACCCGATGCGTACGCCTCCTTCCTGCGGTCCGTTGCATTGTCCTCTCAAATGTGCCCGCCGGTTCCTGGCCTGCTTCTGAAGCTTTGAATGTTCTGCACCTACCGGGTAACTGAAACCTCCCGGCTTCATCAGGTTTCAATGCAAGAGCACAGGCCGTTCACTCATCCTCTGAATATATCCATCCCAGATCTGCTAGCGCGGTATAGACCACCAACCCTCCTGGTATAGCATCAGCATGCATGTCGCTCTAAAAGCGACGATGATGCCGCAATTTGTTTGTTGCATCAAAAGAATGATGGTGGCATGGGGCAAAGCTAAAGAAGGCACAATCATCCTTGACCAAAAGATTAGCCTCCCCAATGCGCCCTTTAGGTTTTAGGCTCTCCAAGCAAGAAAACCCCCGAAACATTAGTAGGGAGTTGCAAGGGATTCAACGCCAAATCTGCTTTGAGAGTGCGGCTCTTGGGTAGCACTAGTAGTGCTGGTCTCATTGTCGCCACTAGGAAATTGGACGGTGAGTTCCCGGAGAAACTTCCTCACGTGGGAGCAGGGGCTTGGCATTATGATTCAGGTAACATGAGCTGCAATGGAAACATACAAAGTTAATACAAAGTTGGGTCATTAATTTTGAAACGGAGGGAGTACTCTAGTACTGTACTTGAAGAGCCCAACTGTTGGACATGGAGATGGCAAGAAAAGGGGATGGATGAGCTTAACAAAATTTTGGAAACTAGTACTGTACTTGATCAAGAGCTAAACTGTTGGACTTGGACATGACGGAAAAATTGCCCGGGTAAACCTGGCCCTATTAAGAGCCCTCGGAACAGTGCCGCGGCAACGACCCCCATCAAAAGAAGAGCAAAAGACCAAAGCAAACGACACAACCATCTTTGGGCAAAAAAATCATGAGCCAGCCGGCCCATCGAGGATCTCAAAGGACGAAACTCCTCGACACATTTCGGCACTAACGAAATCGACACGACAACCACTTTGAAGGTTTCGCTCTCCATCCTGCCTTCGAGATGCCCCGGGAAACTTCCTCCCATGAAAGATGATGTGCCTCATCCCATCACCATGCCTTCGTGCACGGAGGCCGATGCAGCATCGCTCTGCCTCGAAGGCGCCGGTGGTGTAGGCTGCAGCTCTTGTACTAGTATCTTCTCACCAGTGGCTGCTTGTCACGGTCTTACCGTCGCCTCTCCCTCTCATTTTTCTTCCGAGTGCTGTACAATGGATCAATCATGCAAGGCCTTTATGGTCTTTGGCGCTTTAGCTCTTTGCTTGCGGCCTTGCTTTGGCCTCCACAAAGCTGACGTTTAGTCCGTTTCGAAAAGGAGGAGAAAAAAGACGGTGCTTAGATTGGCCTTGGATCTCCGAAAGCTGGCATGGCGGTCAGCGACACTGCTGCTGCTGCTGCTGCTGCAACCAGTGGGCACCTCATCACTGCTCCGCCCAGTTCGTTGCACCAGTGGCATGGCAGGGTAGTGTAGCTACCCCTCACTGACTGCCACCGTGTCAGTGGCAAGACAGTGCGTGTGAACATGGTGGACTCGGTGGCATCTTGTGCATGTCTTCGACTTCCAGGCCGGGATGCGAGCGTGCTCGCAGATGCAGCCTGGTTTCAGCTCTCTTGTGCTTGTTGTGGCAATGGCTCAAGATGCTCTCGCTGACTTTTCGCTTATGTACGTACTTGGTGTGCATTGCTGATTTCGTACTGCAGGCGTCGCTGAGGATGCCCACCTCTTTCAGTCGGTTCCTTGTGTTTTGTGTTATGACCTTTCACTTCCGTAAATAATAGGTCGATTTGTTGGACTGTATGATTATGACCAACTGACTGGCTAACGAGAATCCAATGCACTTCGACAGCTACAGTATATATATAAGCTTCTTAAATGCCTCTGGCCAATTTAGTGGTTGCTACTATTCCAACAACAGGCAACGAGACAAATGTTGCCATCTTTCCCGGGAAGTTCACGCCAGCTATAAGCTTGATGGGGGTATTTCTCTGATTAACTATGGTGCTTGACTCAAGTTCAAACTATATCTTGAAACAACCTAAGACAGAGATGTCGTCTCTATTGAAGTAATCGTCTTTTTCTTAGAGCTTGTAATCGTTTGTAACTCATGTGAAAATGCAGGATTATATTTCAAGTTTTTTTTTAAAATGACCAGAGAAAGAAGAAAAAGTTAAATCTTCAGGCCATACTCAAAGCCCGTCCCATCAGCTCGTACAGCTTCCCCCAATGGAATTTCTGACTGCAGACGGCTGTGTTTCGTTGTTAATGAAACACTCATCTGGCAGTTTATAGTGCTAAGCTCAAATAATACATGTTGAGTTACATTCAACCCAGGGAACCGGGGTAACAAAACCAAGATAAATTGACTCCTAACAACCGAACATACCGTTCAATCCAGGGGTAACAGAACCCAGATAATTCAGCATCCATCCGTCAGAGATACAGCTTCGATATCTCAACTGAACAAGCCGCAAAAAAGGCCATATGTAGGGTAAGAGGCAGCGCAAACTCCTCGCCTCCGCTGAACATATTCGAAACCTTCTCTGCTTCTGATTTTGGCATGGGGGCACTCGTCTCTGACGGTGGGAAAACCATTCACAACAGGTAGCGTCTCAATGTTCAGATCAGTCATCCTCTGTGTCGTTTGCCTTCTGCTTCTTCCACTTGTAAGCAGCTTCCAATATCTTGAGGTTCGGGGCCAGCGTGACTTCATCAGGGAAGATATAATCAATGTACTCCTCGTACCTGGCAGAGCAAATCATGTCAGTCTATTTCTAAATTGCTGGGAACCAAGCACAAAAGTATTACTCTACTAATATTGTTAGCGCTAGTTATTTTATCCTGGGTTCTAAATTCTTAACAGAATTCAGACCGCGTATATGGCCACATAGCATGCTAAACGTGGCAAGCCACCAACTTCTGATAATACAATAGTACCAAGAATAAAGAACTGGGTAAATAGCATACGCAATATTGGAGCCATCGTCTGTGGGGAGTGGTCTCTTCCTCTTCACTTTCCTTGGCGCCTTCTTCTGCACTAAAGTGACATCACCAAGGTCACCAAAGCTCAACTCTTTTTTGAGCCACTCTTCCAGGAGCATTGCTCTTTCTTCTTTTAGCTCTGCAGCATTGGTCCTGAAGTAGTCGAATGCCCTTTCAAAGACAGCTGACCACCATAACACAGCAATGTCAGATTTAATTCACCATTAATTGCAAACTGAACATAAAAAAGATGTACAGAAGCCCAAAGTAGGCTCTCTAGCTCGTTACTCACCCCGACACCTCCGGACCCGCTCTGTCTGCTCTTCCTGATAACCAGCATCATTCTTATTCTCCTCACTTCCATCGTCTTCTCCCAAGCCAGCTGAGGCCTCGAATTCAGCAAAGCTGATCCATACCTTCAAGTGCTTTGTTCTATCAAGCAATCTCTCATAGAGTTCTCTTGCTCTATCAAATTCACCTTCGTCAATTTCAAATTGCAAGTACTCCTGCAAGTTAAAAGGAAGAAGATTTAGTAAGCATCCCTAATAACTAAAATCACAAGTAGACCTGGAAGTAGAAGACACTAAAAATGATTCAGTTAAGCATATGTCGATTTTCTTAAAAGCACGATTTTTCTGGATGTCTCAAATGACTACAAAGCACGGACACGCCAGGAAGTGCCGAACTACTGTTCTGATACGGCGGTATACGGGGATACGTCGGGATACGCTTGGATACGCGAATTATGCAGTATCCCCCGAATTTCGATTAAAAAAAAGAAAAAGACGCAGGGATACGCCGGGACACGTTGTGGGATACGTTTGTGACACGGCCTGGCCCAAAACAGCCTCGGCCCAACCAAATACCTAACCTATTTTGCAGAAAGTCTCGCACGCTCCCGTCTCAAGGACGAGGTACTCCCTCCCAGGTCGCACTCGAACGCGCCGCCAGCCGCCCAGCGACACCTGGATTCGACAGGCAACCGCTGGGTGCTGGCGCTACCCCAGCCTCGCAGGTAACCCAGCATCCTCTCCCCTCTCCTATTTTCTCAACCTCTTCCTCTCTTATTCTTCAGATTTGCTTGTGCTGCTGGATGTTGCTTGCTGGCTTGCTGCTTGCTTGTGCTGCCGCTAATGCTGGTGCTGGTGGTGGTGCTGCTGCTCGTGCTTGTGCTGCTGCTTATGCTTGTGCTGCTGCTGCTCATGCTTGTGCTGCTACTGCTCATGCTTCTATTGTCTTCCAATTATGTCTTGTCTTCTAATCTTCTTTACTGTTTGTGTTTGGTGTGTTTTGCAAGAAGGATGCAGTTTGCAATGACAACATGACATGGGGGATGAGAATCAATCAAGCACTTGATAAAAGAGACACCAAATGGGATTTTCTGTCTCTATTCTGACTATATTAGTCTGGTCATAGTGGGGAGTAACTTAGACTAGTGTCATATGCATGACACTAGTCTAAGTTACTACCTTCATAATGCAAAGTAACATAATAGTAGTATCATGGATGGCTTCATTTATTAACTTGTAGACTCATCTTGTCTCGGGAAGCGCTATGTTACAGTAACATATTATGTTACCACCTCTTATTAACTACTTGCCACGTAAGCAAAATTTTCTTGAAATGTGCTATGTTACTACCTAAGTTACTCCCACTATGACTAGCCTTACAGGGCATATTTTATTTTATTTTATTTTATATATACTCGCCGTATCCCCGAATGGCTGTTTTTGGAAAATGCCGTGTCCCATATCCCCGAATGCGTATCCCCGTCTTTCCGTCCCCGTGTCCGTGCTTTTTAACATCTAACAAGGATCAATGCTGCATCTTATAGAAAAAGTTGGAAACAATTCCTAAGAATAAAAGGTCCATGTCATAAAATGTATTATTTGGACATAATATATCAGATGACAGCACACTGGCTTTTCTCTCTTAAAACTATAGCTAAGAGATCAAAAGCATACAACAGCACAAAGAAGTGTGTGTATTCAGTTGCTGACTGGACAAATATAGTTCCATTGGCTCTGCTTTGCCAGGGAGAAGACTGAAGAATACAAGTCAACAAAGTCTCACCAAGACCTACACAAAAGGGACCTCAACTATGTCGATTCTGAGCATTGTCCAGCAGTTGTTTCACAAATACTCCGTAAGTTATTAAGCATTCAAGCAACTTGATAGAGTGCAGAGGATGAAGAGACATGGTTTAAAAATGCTTTGGTAGTTACTACTACCTGATAGTTTTTAGCTGGCAGGATATAATGCAAAGAAATAACAGATTCAGAGAAATCAATTAACACTCCTAAATTAAATTTTGTAAGAAAAAATAGCAAAGGCTGCTCTTCGGTTTTCCAGAACAAATAATGAAGCACAACCCCTTTTTCCATGAAAATAAACTAATTCAGGTAACGCTCGAAATAGTGTAGAGCTCAACAACACACCCGGCGAAGATCGATCTCTGATCCCTACTGTCTACTCTCTAGGTGGCATGTTAACATGTTACTCCCTCCGTTTTTATTTACTCTGCATGTTAGCTTTGACCGAAGTCAAACTTTATAAAGTTTGACCAAGTTTGTAGAAAACAATATGAAACATTTATAAAAAATCTATATGATGTGAATATATATTCAATGATGAATCTAATTTTATTGATTTAGTGGTATATATGTTAATATATTTTTCTACAAACATGGTGAAAGTTTATAAAGTGTGACTTTAGACAAAGCTAATATGCGGAGTAAATAAAAACAGAGGAGAGTACAAATTAACCATCGTATCACATCACAGCACACATGAACAAAGGTGGCAAATAATACACACATACTCCCATGCATAAACACTGGAACTATTTAGGTATATGAACAGATCAAATATGATACTCCCTCCGTTCACAAATATAAGATGTTTTGGATATTTCAATATGGACTACATACAGGCTGAAATGAGTGAACAAACAGACTAAAACATGTCCATATACATCCGATTCAGAAAATAGTTAGAACATCTTATATTTGTGAACAGAGGGAGTATAAATCAACGTTAACATAGAACTTCATGAGCGCTTATTTGAGGCATATAAGAATGTATAGGAAAATGTATTCAATACTATCACTCAACAAAACATAAAACTTGGACCAATTAAGAGGACGGCGAGGACAACATACCTTCCATAGAACTTCAGGTGTATCAAGGGCTGGCTGAGCGATAGCAAGCTCATATATTGATCGAGCACGATCAGTCTCACTAAGGTTCTTTTCCAGTTCGGCATACTTCCTCCAGGCATAACAATTTGCTGGAGACCATTCGATGTATTTTTCGTACAGAGTTCTACAGCGGTCAAAGTTGCCCAGATAAAGCTCGATCTCAATGTACTTCTTAAATATTTTCCCCTTCGGTGCCATACCTATTGCATTACCGAGAATCTGCCGTGCAGCCTTTATGTTCTTCTGTCTTATCTCAAACTGTGCAGCCATTAGCCACAGCTTAGCAAAGGTAAATTTCTTGTGTGGAATGAGTTTCAGACATTCCCTATAGACCTCCCGGGTCCTTTCCATGTCCTGTGCATCAAGTTCCTCATATAAAGCATAGTTTATCCAAAGGTAGATATACCTCTGCCAGTACCGCTTCTCTTCTGCAGGAGGAACATTTGCAATACTCCTCTCATACACATCTCTGATCCTGTCCTTATTCCCGACGCTCTCCTCCAGCCTGATGTAATCAAACCATGAGTCGTAGTTGAGTGGATTCTTCCTCACCTCATCTTCATATTGGAATCTCCGCTTGCCCACAATAGCATCCTCAATCCCCTCACGGTCACCAAATTGTTTCTCAAATGCCAAGAACTTCCTGTAAAGATCCTCAGCCCTGCCCTTAGGCACTCTGTCAAGCGCATACTTGTATATCGCACGAGCACGCTCCACCTCCCGACACTTTTCCTCAAACTCAGCAAATGCTACAAACAGCACCTCGGCATCTTCATCATCCACAAGCAGGTCCGCTGCACGCTCATACACACGTCGCGCCCGCTCTACTTCTCCACGTTTCATCTCAAACTTTGCATATCGGATGAATGTGTCGGGCCGCGGGTGCTCGGCGACAAACCGCTCATAGATTGCCCTAGCTCGCTCAACCTCTCCATATCGCAGCTCAAACTTGATGTACGAGTTCCAGCCAGCAATATCGGGACGCCATCCCATCCAGCGCTCAAAGACCTGCCGAGCATTGGCGACAGCACCAAGCAGCTCCTCCATGTGGATATACTTGTACCACAGCTGGTCGATGCGGGGGAGGAGCGAGACGGCACGGTCCCAGACGTTCCTGGCATGGTTGACATAGCGGTTGCGCATCTCGAACTCGGCATACTTGAGCCACAGGGTGTGGTCGCGGTGGGCAACGTCGAGGGCGCGCTCGTAGACGGAGCGAGCCCGGGCGAAGTCCTTCTGCCCCTCCTCCCACTTGGCATACTTGACCCACGCCGAGACGCTCCAGCGGACGCGGCGAATGAGGTCCTCGAACCTCTTGCGCTCGCGGAGCCGGTAGTCCGCGAGCTCGTGGACGTCGGTAATCTTCTGCTTGGGCGGGCGGATCTCGGGCTCCTGCCGCTCCCGGGCCTCCCGGAGGATCTGCTCGGCGGTAATCTGGACCCCCGCGGGCGTCTTGTTCTTCACCCGCGTCGCGCGGGGGAGCTTGACCTCCGTGTCGCGCTTCGTGAGGAAGCCGAGGCTCGCGTCGGGAGCCGGCGGAGGCTGCGCCTGGTCGGCGCCGCCGCCGCCGCGGGTGGTGAGCGCCATGGCGGCTGGTGTCTGTGCTAGGGTTAGGGTTTTGGGAGGGGGAGAACAATGGGAGGAGAGGGCAAGGGACAGGGTGATTGGATTTTAGGTCCGCTCGTACGCGCGGACGGCGGCGCGGCGGAGCTCGATGCCGGAGTGGGCCGGAGGAAGGCGAGGAGATGGGGCGGAGGAAGGCGGCGCGAGGGGCGGGGCAGATCGAGCAAGGCCGAGCGGCTCGGCTCGATTTGGGGTTCGGTCTTTGCTGGATGAGGGGTTATCTGTAAAACGTAGTTTAAGTGCTCGTGTTGGAATTTATCACGACCAGATGAATATGGACCTCAATATTTACTCCCTCCGTTTCCAAATATTTATCTTTCTAGACATTTTAAATGAACTATAACGTATGAATGTATATAGACATTTTTTTTTCGGCAGAAATACTTGTATTACTCAACAATCAAGACTTTACAATCATCTTTAACAAGTTCCAAAACCTCAGAAGGACCAGAATGAATCCAGGTCATGGTTCTACCCTCCATTCTCCCGTAGGCAGCTAGACAATCGCTAGCTTTATTCTGCACTCGCGACACATGAGTAATACAAGTAGATCAAAGACTGATGAGATACCGAATCTCATTAATAAGAGAAGCATAAACTGAGCGATCCTGTCCTTCTGAAGTGATCATGGCCACCGCCTCCGAAGAATCCATCTCAATGGCGATGGGAAGATTCGACCTCTGAATCGACATAGAAAGACACTCCATGCACGCACATAGCTCCGCTTCCAGAGCATCTCTGCAAGAATACAGAACTCTGCAGGCTGAAAAAATGATGCCACCATTCGAATCCCGAAGGATCATACCTGCTCCCGCAGCTCCAGAAGGAACATAGGACCCATCTGTATTGAGTTTAACCCAGTCCGGTCTTGGTTTAGACCATGTGGGCGCTGGAGATGTCACTCTTGCCGGCGTAGACGAAGATCCAAGCACCATAGTAGACTTGCCTTTAATTGGGTCCATATTCGAGTTCAGTTTGATCGCCACTAGGGATTCCAAATAGCTTTGCAAGAAACGAACCGATGCCTCTAAAGGTGGGGCTGGTTTTTGATGTACTAATTCGTTCCGGACAAACCAGCTACGCCAGAAGGTCATCATTATCATGCATTGCTCAAGTTCACTTAATTGTGAAAGGGCAATCAACAGCCACTCCTTCCCACTATTAAGCAGCTTATCAATACTAGGTAACCTCCATACCTTGGCCATCTCTTGGTACAAATCTCGCCCGAACTGGCATCGCAAAAAGGGATGGAAATTGTCTTCCTCCTCAATACCACAAACTGGGCAGATGCTGGATACTTCTAAACCAATTTTGTGTTTGTTTCTCCATGTGGGAAGACCGTCCGTTGCTACTCTCCAAGCAAAGTTTTTGACGGTAGGGGGCGCCAAGTTCTTCCATATGTATGACCAGCACGATCTACTCCCATCAGGAGAAGAACTAGAAGAAGTCGCCCTTTCTCTTTGTGTTTCGTCAAACGCCAACATATAAGCACTCTTTACTGTAAACACACCCAGCTTATTAGGTCCCCATGCGATAACATCATCACCGCCTTGGTGAAGCTCGATTTTAGAATCTACGTCAACATCCGCGACAAGAAAGTCTTGAGCCAATAATTGCCCTTCCATGACCCATTATCGTTTAGGAAATCGAGACATATCGGGCGACATCTCCTTGCAAAGAGATGGGCTTATATGAGTGAGGCCTCGGGATCCGGTTGTCGCGCCATACTCGTATACTCCTCCGTTGCCCACACGCCAAGCCAAACCCTTCTTTAACAAGTCCAAACCGTGGTCGATAGCTTTGCCAGAAGAGGATGCATTTACTGTGAAGACCGTATCCTCAAGTTTACCCTCTGGATAGTACCTTGCTTTCAAAACTTGCGCACACAAACTATCCGGTCTAGATATTAATCTCCATGCCTGCCGAGCCAAAAGTGCTTGGTTAAACAGGCGGAAATCACAAAAACCAGCACCCCCTCGGTCCTTTGGTTGCATGAGATGATCCCATCCCCTCCAGTGGACCTTCCTCTTTCCTTTGGCCGAGCCCCAATAAAAATTCCTGACCATTCTGGTAAGATCATCACAAACTGAAAATGGCAATTTAAACACTCCCATGATATAAGTTGGCAGCGCCTGTGCAACAGATTTCACTAGTACCTCTCTCCCGGGCTGGGCAAGTTGTCCATCTCCCCACTGAATCAGACGTTTTGTCATACTTGTTTGGAGATTTTGAAACTTCCCCTTAGACATGCGTCTGAAAGTGCAACTAATCCCCGGGTGGTTTTGGTAATTAATAACAACATATATATCATTGAACTAATAGTTTCTTGAGAATCATTTCAGAAAGTTCAGTGATATGGGTATGGCAAGGACTGAAGATGTGGACCCCTCAAAATGCTAAGGCAAGCATTGGCAAAAGCTCAAGACTCCATTTTTGGTTTAGTGATCCAAGATCACATTGAGTCTATAGGAAAGCCAATACTATTAAAAGGGATGAGGTTATGATAATGATCTGGTTGCTCAAAGTGCTTAGTGATACATCTCCTAAACTATCGGCACCTCTCACTTCCATAATACACTCATAAGTAATCTCGGTCCCACCGATTTCCTAAACTCACCACACCGAGATGAACCACCTCACCATATAGCCAAACCCTAGAAATCTCGGATTTTCCGATTCGAACTCGGTCTCACGAAACTTGGGTTGCCAAGCTTCTGTAAACTTCAGTCATCAAATCGGTGTCACCGAGATGATGAAGTCGGTCCCACCGAGATTGGCAAGCCCTAGTCTTTACTCGAATCGGACTCACCGAGATTGTATTTTCGGTCCCACCGAAAATCCCAACGTTCACATGATTTGAACTTTCGGTCTCACCGAGTTGTCAACTTCGTCCGACCGAGATTGGTCAAATGTGTGTA
Source organism: Aegilops speltoides (assembly GCA_021437245.1). Lineage (NCBI taxonomy): Eukaryota > Viridiplantae > Streptophyta > Magnoliopsida > Poales > Poaceae > Aegilops > Aegilops speltoides. The sequence goes on along the minus strand of CM038147.1, from coordinate 436,269,135 downwards.
ACAGTTGGATTTTGTGTGGAGGCTATAAATACCCTCCACCCCTCTTCATTCGTGGAGAGAGCCATCGAAAGAACTACCACTCCTACCTTACATTTAGAAGAAAACTACCTACCCTTGTGTTGAGATCAAGTTGCTCCACTCCCACCATATGAAGCTTGATCTCTAGCCTTCCCAAGTTGCTTTCCACTCAATCCTTTCTTCCACCACAGCCAAATCGGTGAGGAGAGTTGAGTGTTGGGGAGATTATCATTTGAAGCACAAGAGCAAAGAGTTCATCATCATCAACACCATCTATTACCTTTTGGAGGTGGTGCCTCCTAGATTGGTTAGGTGTCGCTTGGAGCCTCCGTCGAGATGTGGAGTTGAACCAAGAAGTTTGTAAGGGCAAGGAGATCGCCTACTTCGTGAAGATCTACCCGAGTAAGGCTAGCCTCCGTGGGCGTGAGCCATGATGGCATAGACAAGGTTGCTTCTTTGTGGACCCTTCGTGGGTGGATCCTCCGTGGACTCTCGCAGCGTTACCCTCCGTGGGTTGAAGTCTCCATCAGCGTGGATTGACGATAGCACCACCTATCGGAACCACGAGAAAAATCTCCGTGTCTCTAAATTGCGTTTGCTCTTCTCCACCTCTCTTTACTACATGTGCAATTTACTTTCCGCTGCCTATACTCTAGAATTGCATGTGTAGGGTGATACTTGACTTGATCATCATTGTGAACTTGCCAAAAACTTGTCTTTATCAAAAGGCTAAATTTTTATATTGTCAAGTAGTCTAATCACCCCCCCCCTCTAGACATACTTTCGATCCTACAAGTGGTATCAGAGCTTTGGTCTCCATTGTATTGGTTTCCATTGCATTGGACTCCATAAGCTTGGTTTCACAACCTAGGAGAGTATGGCGTCTAGTGAGGGTAATTTTCGTAGAGGTCCTTACTTTGATGGTTCAAATTATGCTAGTTGGAAGCATAAAATGAAAATGCATATTCTTGGACATAACCCTGCCGCATGGGGCATTATTTGTGTTGGTTTGCAAGGTGAGTTCTTCGAGGAAGGAAAAGTTCCGGATCGCGAAGCTACAACGGATGAATTGCGGATGTTGCAAAACAATGCTCAAGCTTGTGACATTCTCTTCAATGCTTTGTGTCCCGAGGAGTTCAACAAAATCAGCCGTCTTGAGAATGCAAAAGAGATTTGGGATACTTTGGTCGAAATGCACGAAGGTACCGAGTCCGTGAAAGAATCAAAGCTAGATGTTCTTCAAGGTCAACTTGACAAGTTCAAGATGAAGGAAGGTGAAGGAGTCGCTGAAATGTACTCTAGGCTTGCTCTCATCACAAATGAGATTGCCGCTTAGGAAGCGAAGAAATGACCGACCGATTCATCATCAAGAAGATTCTCGAGCTTTGGATGGAAAGTATGACACCGTGTGCACTTTGATCCAAATGATGCCAAACTACAAGAATCTCAAGCCAACCGAAGTCATTGGAAGAATTGTTGCTCATGAGATGACACTTAAGGATAAGGAAGAGCTTCACAACAAGTCAAGTGGTGCTTACAAGGCTACAATTGATGCTCCCACAACCTCAAGTGACAAGCTAGTTTCCAATGAAGAGATAAGCCTAATGGTGAAGAACTTCAACAAATTCTACAAGAGTAGAAGCAAAGAGAGAAGCTCAAAGTCTAGATCATATGATGAAAAGAGATCTTCTAGTCGTGATCGAAACTGCTACAATTGTGGAAGACCCGGACACTACTCAAATGAGTGCTCGGCTCCCCACAAGAGAAGAGAAGAATCTCCAAGAAGAAGAAGCTCAAGAGAAGAGTCACCTCGGAAAGAGAGAAGGAGTAGAGATGATCGTTATGAACGAAGACCCTCTCGGAGAAGCAAGGATTCGGAGAGGAAAGACAAGTCATCAAGGATCTACACAAGAAGAAAACATCAAGCTCATGTAGGTGAATGGGTCTCGGCTCCGACTCAGACAATCATTCCGAAAGAAGCTATCACTCCAACTCCGACTACAGATCAAGATGAAGGTGTTGCGGTCTTGCTCTCGTGTCCTCCAACTCCAACTCCTATGACTTATTTGATTCACCAAATGAGGGAATTGGAAGATGCTTCATGGCTAAAGGCCCCAAGGTATCACACCCTGAATTCATTGACTTTGATAGTGATGAGGATGACTTGCTTGGTGAAGATGAGCTTTTACATGACAAATCTAGTGAGCCTAGTAATGATGAACATGCTAGTAGTCTTTATAGTCGAGAAGAGTCGAATGACAATGCTATGAAGGAGATTGAGCGTCTAACTAAAGAACTAAACACTCTTAAGTTAGCTCATGAAACAACTCAAGAAGATCATAGAGAGCTCCTAAGATCTCATGAGAAGCTACGCTCGAGAAGCTCAATCTAGAGCAAGAACATGAGTTTCTAAAAGCAATCAATGACGATCTTGAAAGAAGAGTTCTTCATATCTTGCCAAACGACTTCTCTTGTCTAATTTCTTGCCACCTATTAAAACTAAGCATGACAAGCATAAGAAAAATTCTTCATCTAGTAGTAACAATAACCATGCTAAATCCAATATTGTTGCTCCTAGTAGTTCTCTTGATTCCACTAACAATGTTTCAAGCCAAGTTACACTTGAGCAAGAAAATAGTTTATTGAAAGGGATTATAGAGAAAGGTGTCTACAAGAGCCTTGCTGGAAGCAAGAACTTTGATGAAATTGTTCGCAAGCAAGGAAGGCACCGGAAGAATCAAGGAATTGGTTTTGAGCGAAAGTTCAACGCCGAGGGTGTTGAATGGGAAGAAGGTCAATATCCCACTCCAAAGTTTGTTTCTCAAAAGGAGAAGTACGATCCTACTTCTTCCAATGTGGAACAAGCTCAAGATGATCTTCCACCACAAGACCACAAGCTAAAAGGCAAGGACAAGCTTCAAGAGGAGATTGATGCATTTATTGAAGCACCTAAAGCCATGGTCAAGTGGGTTCCCAAGGAAACGTCAAGTTCTACTTCAAGCTCAACTACAACCCCAAGGATTCCCATCAAGATGATGTGGATCCCGAAGAAGAAGAACTAGAGAGTTCTTGAGGGTGACTCCGCCAACATACTTCACTCACATTCATTTTGGCAAGAACTTGTGCAATCAACTTCCACATCTTGCACTAGTTCATGGAGTCACAAACCCTCTTGTTGGTAAGTCAAGGGACAAGGTAATCATTGCTTTCATGGACATCATCTATTGTGTACTTCAATCTATGTCCATGGATATCCTTGTTTGTTCCTTGTGGGACTAACCCATGTAGGTATTGAAAGTGCCGAATCCAAAGGATTGCTCCCAACTCATGATGATCTTCATCAACATTGAGCATCCACATCTTCAACATCTACATGAAGTCTTCTACGACAACCCAAGGTTAGTTTGACCCTTTAAAGGGGTTCTCACATCTAGGGGGAGCTTTGCTCTAAAGAATTGAGCTAAAGCATCTTCAAATGATGTGAACACATTAATGCTTTATGTAAAAGTGGTAACCCCACTTGTGCTTAAACGATGAGTATGACCTATGATCAAATGTTCTCATTTGACTCCTAAGTCAATATACTCATATATAGATGACCTAGTCATCGACAAATTGTGTGATAGTAGCTAGAGTTTTTGTTGGTGCATGTTTGACACATATTTCATTTGCTATCTTATTGTGTGAGCATGTTGGATGCATGATTTTATCCATTCAAGGACATCCATTTGTTGCTTTGGTCTTTTTGATTTTTCTGACCAAATGGATGGACAAGAATGCCTAAGTTCCTCCCCTAGCTATCTATGCTTTCTTGTCTCAAATTCTATTCATGCTTATATCACAAACTTTGAACAAGTCATTTTCGGACCCACCGAGTGAGGAGCACTCGGAGCCACCGATCCGTCAAGGGCTAACTTCCAAAACCTTCTAAGTGATTTCGGTCAGACCAACCCACTCAAACTCGGTCAAACCGAAAGCATTTGGATTGATCTAGGTTTTCACCTCGGTGAAACCGAGTTGTGAATTTCGGCGTGACCGAAGTGTGTAACTGCCTTGCAGTTATCCATCTCGGTGCCACCGAGTTTTACAACTCGGTCCCACCGACAGCTAAGGGGTATATATACTCCGTGGGTCACGCGCATTGATTTCTACTTCAAAACGCCTCGCCCCCACACCCCTTGCTGCCGTCGCCGTGGTCTCCGGATCGTCTCCGTCGTCGCCTGTGCGCCCTCGCCGCAGGTCTCCGTCGCCGTCAACGGACATCTTCTCCGCGCCGTTGCCACCGTAGAGGAACTCCACCAAGTTAGGGTGAGTTTCGATCCCACTCGTGCTCCCATCTCCGATTCAATGCACGTTTGGTTTGCCTAGCATCTTGCCACGTTTGAGATCTTCCTATACACCAGATTAGTTCCTTTGAACGAAATTCGAGTAAAAGTTTTAGGTTAGGTTTCACGAACACATCTCGGTGAGACCGATTTTACATTCTCGGTATGACCGATTTGGCCTCTGGCCATTGCACTGCACCTTTCGGTCCAACCGAGTTGTGCAAATCGGTGTGACCGAAATGAGGATTTAGTGAAACCCTAGTGTTTTCGGCAGGACCGAAACCCACTTTGGTCCAACCGAAAGTGGTGTGGATGGTTCTGTTTGAACACTTCGGATTCACCGAATTTTAAACTCGGTCTGACCGAAATGTCTTCTGTGAAAACCTAAAACTGAAATTTGAACTCATTTGTTTGCAAAATCTTCTGCAGTTTGTGATAACTCTTCTACTCGCCTACACCTTATCTATTCACAAAGTTGTCGGCCATGTCGATGCCAGTGACAGCCAGAACAGTCCGAGTCTCCTATTCCTGAAATTCGAGGCGGGCACTAGTCCTGAGCCCAGCAGCTCTTCAGATGATGGTGAGAGGAGCACACCAAGTGGTTTGCCTCCTGCAGCCACCAGGGCCAGAAAGAATAGGAACTCTGATGAAGAAGATTCTGATTTCATTGTTGAGGAAGAAGTCTCCTCCAAGCCAAAGAGAAAAGTTGTTGCCAAAGAACCTCAAGGGCAGCAAACCAAGAAAGGCACCAGAAAAGTGAAGCAGTCCACTGTTGCCAAGAAGCTGAGCTTGGAAGAGGAAACTACAAGCAAGGTGAAGAAAACTTCCAAGAGGAAGAGGATAGTGCATGATGAAGCAGCAGAGGAAGATGATGATGAGGAAGCACCCCAGCCTCCTCCTCAGAAGTCTAAATTCATGGGTGATGCCATCGGCGAGGAGCCCTTCTAAGTCCAAGCCATCTGCTCCAAAGAAAGGCAGCTCAAGCCAAGCCTGCTTTGCCAAGCCCAAGAAGACCGTCAGAACATCCTCAGATCTGAAAAGAAGAAAGATGATGTGCCACCACCGTGTCGATGATGAGGCACCAGTTTTGTTGAAGTCTTCGCAGATGCTGCCATCTCAACTCCATCAACCTGCATAGAGCCGCCAAAGAGTCCCCAAAGGACGCTTAGCTCTATACTTTTCGAACTTTTTGGTAACTTGTTGCCAAAGGGGGAGAAATTGTATAGATCATAGGACTTCGAGAGAGAGAGAGAGAGTGCTTTTGTCTTTGCGCTTTTGCTCTTTCATTCATTTGCGGTCTTTTTGAGATACTTTTGGTTTTCGTGACATTTTGTGTGTTTGATACTACGTTTCATTCTACCTTAATGAGTGCTTGGTCGTACTATGCCTTAATGTGTGCTTAATGCTTATCATATGCTATCCATATCTTGTATGACCATTTACTCATGTCTTGGTGATTGGGTGCATGCTATTCATTCTTATCATTTTGTGCGCTCCACCAAGATGTATGTGACATGGAAGAGTGACCCATGATCCTAATCGATTGTGCATTTGCATTCAAACGCAAATCTTAAATAATGCACAAATTTAGGGGGAGCTCTTGCTTATCACATACTTCTCAAAGCGATTTATATTATTCATTGATATATCCTATGTCGAAGCTTTGATCTATATGTTGTCATCAATTACCAAAAGGGGAGATTGAAAGTGCAACTAATCCCGGGTGGTTTTGGTAATTAATAACAACATATATATCATTGAACCAATAGTTTCTTGAGAATCATTTCGAAAGTTCAATGATATGGGTATGGCAAGGACTGAAGATGTGGACCCTCAAAATGCTAAGGCAAGCATTGGCAAAAGCTCAAGACTCCATTTTTGGTTTAGTGATCCAAGATCACATTGAGTCTATAGGAAAGCCAATACTATTAAAAGGGGATGAGGTTATGATAATGATCTGGTTGCTCAAAGTGCTTAGTGATACATCTCCTAAACTATCAGCACCTCTCACTTCCATAATACACTCATAAGTAATCTCGGTCCCACCGATTTCCTAAACTCAGTCACACCAAGATGAACCACCTCAGCCATATAGCCAAACCCTAGAAATCTCGGATTTTCCGATTCTGAACTCGGTCTCACCGAAACTTGGGTTGCCAAGCTTCTGTAACCTTCTGTCATCAAATCGGTGTCACCGAGATGATGAAGTCGGTCCCACCGAGATTGGCAAGCCCTAGTCTTTACTCGAATCGGACTCACCGAGATTGTATTTTCGGTCCCACCGAAAATCCCAACGTTCACATGATTTGAACTTTCGGTCTCACCGAGTTGTCAACTTCGGTCTGACCGAGATTGGTCAAATGTGTGTAACAGTTGGATTTTGTGTGGAGGCTATAAATACCCTCCACCCCCTCTTCATTCGTGGAGAGAGCCATCGAAAAGAACTACCACTCCTACCTTACATTTCGAGAAGAAAACTACCTACCCTTGTGTTGAGATCAAGTTGCTCCACTCCCACCATATGAAGCTTGATCTCTAGCCTTCCCAAGTTGCTTTCCACTCAATCCTTTCTTCCACCACAGCCAAATCGGTGAGGAGAGTTGAGTGTTGGGGAGATTATCATTTGAAGCACAAGAGCAAAGAGTTCATCATCATCAACACCATCTATTACCTTTTGGAGGTGGTGCCTCCTAGATTGGTTAGGTGTCGCTTGGAGCCTCCGTCGAGATGTGGAGTTGAACCAAGAAGTTTGTAAGGGCAAGGAGATCGCCTACTTCGTGAAGATCTACCCCGAGTAAGGCTAGCCCTCCGTGGGCGTGAGCCATGATGGCATAGACAAGGTTGCTTCTTTGTGGACCCTTCGTGGGTGGAGCCCTCCGTGGACTCTCGCAGCCGTTACCCTCCGTGGGTTGAAGTCTCCATCAACGTGGATTGACGATAGCACCACCTATCGGAACCACGAGAAAAATCTCCGTGTCTCCAAATTGCGTTTGCTCTTCTCCACCTCTCTTTACTACATGTGCAATTTACTTTCCGCTGCCTATACTCTAGAATTGCATGTGTAGGGTGATACTTGACTTGATCATCATTGTGAACTTGCCAAAAACTTGTCTTTATCAAAAGGCTGAATTTTTATATTGTCAAGTAGTCTAATCACCCCCCCTTAGACATACTTTCGATCCTACAGCGTCCCACAGGAGTAGGCAGTCCCAAATACTTCTCCTCGAAAGCAAGACTTTGGACTTGCAGCACTTGCCTAACCTCCTCTTGAACTATGCTCGGACAAGAAGCACCAAAGAACATGGAACATTTATTATAATTTAGACTTTGCCCAGTGGCTGCACCATACATGGTTAATGCATCCATGATGTTCTCTGCCTGGCCCCTGTTTGCTTCGAAGAACAACAAGGTGTCATCAGCGAATAATAAGTGGGATATACCTGGTGCTCGCCGGTAGACTCTCACCGGGGAGATAAGACCATTAACCACTCTGTTTTTCAGTATAGCAGAAAGACCATCCGCAACAAACAGGAATAGGAATGGTGAAAGGGGATCACCTTGCTGAAGCCCACGCGTCGGTGCAAATGAATCCAAGAGAGTTCCATTTAATTTGACAGAATATCTCACTGATGTGACACAAGTCATTATCCAGTCAATCCATCGGTGAGAGAACCCCAGCTTTTGCATCACTTGCTTCAAGAAATCCCAGTCCACTCTATCGTATGCTTTGGAAAGATCAAGCTTATAAGCACAAAAGCTCTTGGTGGGATCCTTTTCCTGCTTAATATAGTGTAAACACTCGAAGGCAATCAGCGCATTATCTGTAATCATCCTCCCAGGGATAAAAGCACTCTGTTCAACAGAAATTAGGTTGTCCAAAAGAGGACGGAGTCTATTTACCAAGCACTTGGATATGACCTTATATATAACATTGCACAAGCTAATTGGTCTATACTCGGCCAGCTTTGTTGGGTTGGCAATTTTCGGTATTAGAACAATTGTCGTGGAGTTGACTCCCTCTGGCATCAACCCCGTGCAGAAGAAGTCCTTAATAGCCGCGATCACACTGTTCTTGAGAGTCGCCCAATTCTTCTGAAAGAATCTAGCTGGATATCCGTCAGGCCCCGGCGCCTTCAATGGCCCTATCTGAAATAGTGCATCTGATATTTCTTTGTCAGTGAACGGAGCACACAACTTGATATTATCCTCCTCTGTGACCAGAACCTCAAAGAGATCAACCACATTACCAGCGTCAAGGTTAGCATCCGCTGTATAAATGCCCCGAAAGTACTCATTCGCTAAGGCACCCATAGAAGCCAGATCTGAATGGATCACCCCAATGCTATCAGTTAACTGCCTAATCTTATTCTTCCGCGCCCTCCACATGGCCTTACTATGGAAGAACTTTGTATTACGATCACCCTCCTTCAGCCATGATATTCTCGATCTCTGAAGCCAGATCATCTCCTCCTGGTACAAAAGCTCGTTCATTCTATCCATTACTTTCCTTATTTCTTGCCTATCCGCATTCATATGCATTAGCTCCTCAAGCTGCGTACGAGATTTAGTCAATTCCTTTGTTATATTTCCGAACTTCCTGCTCCAAGAGCCCAAGGACACCATCGTCTTGGTTAGAGCCACACTTAGCTACTCCAAAGATTGAACGTTTCCAACAGATTCCCATGCGTTCTTGATGACCTCCGGTAATGTCGAGTCCCTCTCCCAGAAGATCTCGTACCTACGCTGTTTGGCCTTAGTTGGACCGACGTCCTCCTCTCCTTTGAGCAGTAACACCACATGATCCGAACAGGGAGTAATAATATGTTGCACAGAGGCAAATGAGAATAGATTCTTCCATCCACTCGTGGTGACTGCCCTGTCGAGCCTTACTCTGACATTACTCATCCCACTTCTCTTACTGTCATAGGTGAAAGGGACTGAGGGATCGAAGAAGGTGAGAGTGTCTAGAGGGGGGGTGATTAGACTACTCGACAAGATAAAAATTCTGTCTTTTATCAAGGACAGATTTTGGCAGATTTTGCATAACACACAAGTCAAGTAGCACACTACACATGCAATTCTAGAGTATGGGCAGCGGAAAGTAAATTGCACAGGTAGTAAAGAGAAGTGGAGAAGATCAAACGCAATTTGGAGACGCGGTGATTTTTCTCGTGGTTCTGATAGGTGGTGCTATCGTACTTCCACGTTGATGGAGACTTCAACCCACGGAGGGTAACGGCTGCGAGAGTCCACGGAGGGCTCCACCCACGAAGGGTCCACGAAGAAGCAACCTTGTCTATTCCATCATGGCCTACGCCCACGGAGGGCTAGCCTTACTCGGGGTAGATCTTCACGAAGTAGGCGATCTCCTTGCCCTTACAAACTTCTTGGTTCAACTCCACATCTCGATGACGGAGGCTCCCAAGCGACACCTAACCAATCTAGGAGGCACCACCCTCCAAAAGGTAATAGATGTTGTAGATGATGATGAACTCCTTGCTCTTGTGCTTCAAATGATAATCTCCCCAACACTCAACTCTCCTCACCGATTTGGCTGTGGTGGAAGAAAGGATTGAGTGGAAAGCAACTTGGGAAGGCTAGAGATCAAGCTTCATATGGTGGGAGTGGAGCAACTTGATCTCCACACAAGGGTAGGTAGTTCTCTTCTCGAAAATGTAAGGTAGGAGTGGTAGTTCTTTCGATGGCTCTCTCCACGAATGAAGAGGGGTGGAGGGTATTTATAGCCTCCACACAAAATCCAACCGCTACACACATTTGAGCAATCTCGGTGGGACCGGTGGGACAACTCGGTGAGACCGATAGTTCAAATAATGTGAACGTTGGGATTTTCGATGGGACCGAAAATACAATCTCGGTTAGTCGATTCGTGCAATGACAAGAGCATGCTAGTTTCGGTGGGACCGACTTCATCATCTCGGTGACACCGATTTGATGATGAAGGTTCTGAAGCTTAGCAACTCATGTTTCGGTGAGACCGAGTTCGAGAATCGGAAAATCCGAGTTTTCTAGGGTTTGGCTTATGGTGAGGTGGTTCATCTCGGTATGACTGAGTTTGGAATATCGGTGGGACCGAGACTACTTATGAGTGTATATGGCGGTGAAAGTTGCTGATAGTTTAGGAGATGTATCACTAAGCACTTGAGCAACCAGATCATCATCATAACCTCATCCCTTTTAATAGTATTGGCTTTTCCTATGGACTCAATGTGATCTTGGATCACTAAACCAAAATGGAGTCTTGAGCTTTTGCCAATGCTTGCCTTAGCATTTTGAGGGTCCACCTCTTTAGTCCTTTTGCCATGCCAATGTGATTGAATTTCTGAAACATACTTGATAAAAGCATTAGTCCAACCACAAAGTATGTTGTCATTAATTACCAAAACCACCCGGGGAGCAAATGTGCTTTCAATCTCCCCCTTTTTGGTAATTGATGGCAACACACTAAACAAGACATCAAAGCTTATTGAAAGAAAGACAGAATTATCACGAAAGCTTTGACAAACATGTAGTACACAGGCTCCCCCTACAAGTGTGCAAGATTTTCATAAATTATGGTTTTGGACTACCACAAGCACACAAGAGAGAAAAGCAAGATGTGCTACATGCAGCTTGGCTATATGCATCGGAGCAGATGAAAAGAAGTGAGTGATAATGCATATGTGCATGGTGATTTCTTGCAAACAAGTATTCACAAGCAAGTCACCATCATGCACATTCTGCAAAGTGCATATACTTACCTTGAGGTTCCTTGGCATTGTACCTGAAGAGATAAACTTGGGAAAACAAGGTTAGATAACACAAGAGTATTTCTTCAACCAACTGCAAGAACATCAAGAGTACCAAGCCAGGATGACATGTATAAAGAGTGTCTCATATTGAGCACAAGCTTGAAACAACAAACATGTCTCCGAAACTAAAAGATTTTCAATGAACTCTGAGAGATTTTGCTTTCCATAAGATATCAATTGTGAAGATTCCTCTCCCTTTGAGTTCTCTCAGATCAAGGGGTTTGATGGAAAGAGCAAAATCAAAAGAATGATGCCAAATGAAAATGACGCCAATTGTAATGTCCAATGTGAAACACGGCAAGAAATTTTCTTATAAGGAAAAACGCGGCAAAGCTTTGATGTGGTTCTCTCCCCCTTAAGGTAAGATTGCTCTTCTTCTCCCCCTAAATCTTCTCTTCTCCCCCTAAGTCTTCTCCCCCTTTGACATCAAGTGCCGAAAAGGACATCAAACTAGGAGGGTTAGGGAAGATGGAAAGAAAGAAGTGGGATCCTTAAGAATCACAACAGGGCAAAAAAGAACATGCATAGAGAATCATTGAGTGGAGCTGCAGAAGATGATATCCTGTATGAAATAAATCGGTGACACCGAATTAAGACGGATCGGTGGGTCCGAAAGTCAGGGACTTAGGGTAGATCCTTTTCGGTTAGACCGAAATATCTAAATCGGTGACGCCGAGTTTAATTCAAGGAAATCTGAAATAATTCAGCTCACTTTGCGAGGAATGTTTCAAAGGATTTGCAATGAATTTGTGAATGATTTTCGACGAATTGAGCAGAGCCAGAAGGATATTCACAAAGACAGAAGAATAGAAATGAAAAAGATTCCTAGATGAAGTTTTTTAATGAAAACTCAATGAGAGAACATAAGAGAAAATAGAAAGACTCCAAAACATATGTACTTCATCTAGATAAGGGTCGGCGACAAGGTCACCTATGTTTGAGTATATTGACTTAGGAGTCAAATGAGAACATTTGATCATAGGTCATACTCATCGTTTAAGCTCAAAATGGGGTTGCCATTTTTCGATTAAGCTTGTGATGTGATCACATCTTATGAAGCTGCTTGTACTCATGACTTTGAGTAAAGCTCCTTAAAGATGTGAAGAACATACCTTGGGCTTGTTGTTGCTTTGCTCATGTAGGTAAACTTGATATAGGTGCTCATTGGATGTGAAGTTGGAGCGCCATTTCCACTTGTGTAGTTCATCTTCCTACATGGGTTAGGCAAGCAAGGAAATACTCAAGGATATCCAAGATGACAAGAGTGAAATACTAGATGTATAATATGTCAAAAAGGATATGTGGAATTTTGTTCCTTGAACTCAACATCCCAAAGGGCTAGATACTTGGTCAATGACAAGATTACTCATGATTTGAGTGTGTGGTAATCTTGTGGAATGTAGATCATCCAAGTACCTGCAAGGAGTTAGATGCAATACAAGGAGGCAAATGTGTCCAAGACATATGATCATCATCATAAGAGAAATATCAAGGATTAGTCAAGTAGGCTCATGCCTTGCATGCATCAATGGAGTTCTCACTCCAAGTTTGAAGCATCAATGATGTTCAACTCAGTCCTTAAGCGACAAAACACCTTCTCATCAAGAGGTTTTGTAAAGATATCAGCGAGTTGTTTGTTAGTACGAACATGCTTAAGATTGATGTCACCCTTGGCAATGTGATCGCGAATGAAATGGTGACGAACTTCAATATGTTTAGCTTCGAGAGTGTTGCACGGATTGTGTCCAATTTTAATCGCACTCTCATTGTCACAAAGCAAGGAACATGTCTCACATGTATCCCATAATCCTTAAGCGTTTGTGTCATCCATAACAATTGAGCACAACATGAACCAGTAGCAATATATTCTGCTTGGCAAAGGATAATGATACGAATTTTGTTTCTTGGAGGACCAAGATACAAGGGATCGACCAAGGAATTGACACGTACCCGAAGTTGACTTTCTATCAACCCTGTCACCGGCATAGTCCGAGTCGGAATAGCCAACAAGGTCGAAAGAGGCCCTCTTAGGATACCAAATGCCAAAGTTTGGTGTGTGTATCAAATATCTCACACTCCTTTTAACAGCTTTAAGATGACATTCTTTAGGGGCTGCTTGATATCGAGCACACATGCATACACTCAACATTATGTCAGGACGAGAAGCACAAAGATATAGTAGAGAACCAATCATAGATCGGTAAACCTTTTGATCAACGGGTTCTCCATCTTTTGTCAAGTCATTATGTCCACTTGTAGGCATGGGGTTCTCATACCTTCTTTCTTGCATGTTGAACTTCTTGAAGAGATCCTTGGTGTACTTTGTTTGTGAGACAAAGGTACCCTCCTTAGATTGCTTGATTTGCAACCCAAGGAAGAATTTGAGTTCACTCATCATGGACATCTCATACTTCTCCGACATGAGCTTTCCAAACTTCTCGCTAAAATGAGGGTTAGTTGAACCAAAGATAATATCATCAACATATATTTGGCACACAAATAGTTCACCATCAACCCTTTTAAGTGAACAGCGTTGAGTCTATCTTTCCAATCTCAAAGCCTTTTTCAAGAAGAAAGCTAGTCAAGATTTGTACCAAGCTCTAGGAGCTTGTTTAAGACCATAAAGAGCTTTGTGCAACTTGTAAACATGATTAGGCTTTTTGGGATTCACAAATCCGGGAGGTTGTTTCACAAATACTTCCTCCTCAATTTCACCATTTAGGAAAGCACTTTTGATATCCATTTGATAGAGAGTAATATCATGGTGATTGGCATAAGCAAGAAGAATGCGAATGGACTCAAGTCTAGCAACGGGGGCATAGGTCTCACCATAGTCCATACCTTCGACTTGTGTGTAACCTTGAGCTACGAGACGAGCCTTGTTGCGGATGACTTGTCCATCTTCATCTTGCTTGTTCCGAAACACCCATTTGGTTCCAATGACGTTTTGATCATCCTTGGGCTTCTCTACCAAAGTCCATACCTTGTTCCTCTCGAAGTTGTGTAGCTCTTCGTGCATAGCGTTCACCCAATCCGGGTCTTCAAGTGCTTCTTCTACCTTCATAGGTACAATACTAGAGATAAATGAGTAATGCTCACAAAAGTTAGCTAAGCGAGTTTTAGAGCGAGTGATTCTCCCGGAGTTGATGTCGTTCATCATTTGTTCCACAGGATGATTTTTCTTGACTCTTGCTCGGACTCGGGATAGCTTTTGTTGAGGTTGTGGATGAGCTTCCTCATCATCTTCATCTTCCTCTTCTTCTTCTTCATTGTTGTTGGTGTTGTCTTGAGGCGGTGGAGAAGGAGGTTGTGGTGGATCTTCTTGTTGCACTTCCTCATCTTGGTGAGTTCCACTTGTGGAGGCCTCCATGTTGCCTTGAGGTTCATCTTGCCGTGAGGTAGGGGGCTCCACATATGTAGATGAGGTACTCTCCTTCACTTCCACGGGACGGATCTTTCCAATAGATAAATCTTGGATGGCTTCCGATGGGTCCTTGTCTCCTACATCAATAGGCATTTGCTCTACTTGCGAGCCATTAGATTCATCAAATTTCACGTCTACCGTCTCTTCAACCTTTCGGGTGAAATTATTGTAGACACGGTAGGTGTGTGAGTTTGATCCATAACCAAGAAAAAAGCCTTCATGAGTTTTAGGAGCAAATTTAGACCGACGATGCTTATCAAGGATATAGCATTTCGAACCAAAGACACGAAAGTATCCCACTTGGGGTTTGTTACCGGTGAGGAGCTCGTATGATGTCTTGCCGAGGAGCTTATGAAGATAAAGCCTGTTGATAGCATGACAAGCTGTCTCGACCGCTTCACCCCAAAAATGCTTTGGTGTCTTGTATTCATCAAGCATCGTTCTCGCCATCTCTATGAGCGTTCGGTTCTTCCTCTCAACAACTCCATTTTGTTGAGGAGTGTACGTAGCCGAGAACTCATGTAGAATCCCTTCCTCATCGAGAAAAGAGTCTACATTGGCGTTCTTGAACTCCGTTCCATTGTCACTCCGAACTTTCTTGATCTTCACCTCAAATTGATTTTGGGCCTTTCTGGCAAAGGTTTTGAAGATTTTCTGAACCTGTGATTTGTCATCAAGGAAAAATACCCACGTAAATCTGGAATAATCATCAACTATAACTAGACCAAAGGAGTTACCACCAAGGCTTTTGTAAGCATTGGGACCGAAGAGATCCATATGAAGAAGCTCAAGCGGTCTCCTTGTGGTCATGATGTTCTTCACGGGATGACTTCCACCTACTTGTTTTCCTGCCTGACAAGCACTACAAAGTCTATCTTTGTCAAAGAAAACATCTTTAACGCCAAGAATATGATCACCTTTGATCAGCTTGTCTAGATTACGCATACCAACATGTCCAAGCCTTCTATGCCATAACCAACCTTTAGCGGATTTAGCAATGAAGCAAGCTCTAGGTTGGGCTTTCTTAGTGAAGTCAACAATATATAGATCACCTCTACGGATACCGGTAAATGCCATGTTATGATTGTCACGACGAAAGACTTGGCAATCTACTTCGGTGAATAGCACATTGAATCCAAAGTCAGCTAATCTAGACACGGAAAGTAAATTGTATCCAAGTGATTCTACAAGCATGACATTTTGAATAGAGCTATCATGAGATATGGCCACCTTACCAAGGCCAAGTACCTTACCCTTGGAGTTGTCTCCAAAAGTCACATACTTGCGTGGACCATCGTTCTTTGCAAGCTCTCGAAACATGTCTTTGTTTCCGGTCATGTGGTCGGTGCATCCACTATCAAGAATCCACTCTTTTCTGCCGGATATGTAATCTCTTAGATTTGCCATAAGATTGAGACTCTTCATGATCTTGTATAGCTCGGTGTACGAATCGAAGTAATCATCATCATGCTCATGCTCATCATCATATTGACCCATAGATTGTTCACCATCAACACCTAGGTCAATTTGATAACTACTTGCATTAGTTTTGTCAATGTGACAATAATCATCGGAATGCAATACAAGAGCATTTCTAATTAGAACATTGATAAGACCGGGATCACCCTTCTTTTCATAAGATCACGAAGCTCAAGAAGCATTTATCAAAGTTGGGATCATTAGGCGCATCATATCAAATTCAATAGTCTTGTATAGAATTTCATCAAGACCTCTCAAAGAGTAGTCCGGATAAAGTTCTTCCAAGAACTTCCACATAGCATAGGCGCACTCAAAGTTTGTAACGAGCTTAAGCAAGTTATCGGGTAACCCTCTAATGATAAGATTTACAGTCCTAAGGTTACTGAAGCAAATCAAGCTCTTCATCCATCGTAGGGTGCAAGGGGTCAAATGGAGGCACATAGGGGTCTCAACATATTTGCATAAATTGTATGTCTTAAAGATAATAAGCATTTCAATCCTCCACGAGTTATAGGACACTCCATTAAGAATAGGCACTTTATGGCTAACACTCCCAAACGTGAACACGTCCATCTTCCTCCAATGGTGTGTAAACCAAAGCAATGGAGACCAAAGCTCTGATACCAATTGAGGGATCGAAGAAGGTGAGAGTGTCTAGAGGGGGTGATTAGACTACTCGACAAGATAAAAATTCATCTTTTATCAAGGACAGATTTTGGCAGATTTTGCATAACACACAAGTCAAGTAGCACACTACACATGCAATTCTAGAGTATGGGCAGCGGAAAGTAAATTGCATAAGTAGTAAAGAGAAGTGCAGAAGATCAAACGCAATTTGGAGACGCGGTGATTTTTCTCGTGGTTCCGATAGGTGGTGCTATCGTACTTCCACGTTGATGGAGACTTCAACCCACGGAGGGTAACGGCTGCGAGAGTCCACGGAGGGCTCCACCCACGAAGGGTCCACGAAGAAGCAACCTTGTCTATTCCATCATGGCCTACGCCCACGAGGGGTAGGCGATCTCCTTGCCCTTACAAACTTCTTGGTTCAACTCCACATCTCGATGACGGAGGCTCCCAAGCGACACCTAACCAATCTAGGAGGCACCACCCTCCAAAAGGTAATAGATGTTGTAGATGATGATGAACTCCTTGCTCTTGTGCTTCAAATGATAATCTCCCCAACACTCAACTCTCCTCACCGATTTGGCTGTGGTGGAAGAAAGGATTGAGTGGAAAGCAACTTGGGAAGGCTAGAGATCAAGCTTCATATGGTGGGAGTGGAGCAACTTGATCTCAACACAAGGGTAGGTAGTTCTCTTCTCGAAATGTAAGGTAGGAGTGGTAGTTCTTTCGATGGCTCTCTCCACGAATGAAGAGGGGTGGAGGGTATTTATAGCCTCCACACAAAATCCAACCGTTACACACATTTGAGCAATCTCGGTGGGACCGAGTGGACAACTCGGTGAGACCGATAGTTCAAATAATGTGAGCGTTGGGATTTTCGTGGGACCGAAAATACAATCTCGGTTAGTCCGATTCGTGCAATGACAAGAGCATGCTAGTTTCGGTGGGACCGACTTCATCATCTCGGTGACACCGATTTGATGACGTAGGTTCTGAAGCTTGGCAACTCATGTTTCGTGAGACCGAGTTCGAATCGGAAAATCCGAGTTTTCTAGGGTTTGGCTTATGGTGAGGTGGTTCATCTTGGTGTGACTGAGTTTGGAATATCGGTGGGACCGAGACTACTTATGAGTGTATATGGCGGTGAAAGTTGCTTGATAGTTTAGGAGATGTATCACTAAGCACTTGAGCAACCAGATCATCATCATAACCTCATCCCCTTTAATAGTATTGGCTTTTCCTATGGACTCAATGTGATCTTGGATCACTAAACCAAAAATGGAGTCTTGAGCTTTTGCCAATGCTTGCCTTAGCATTTTGAGGGGTCCACCTCTTTAGTCCTTTTGCCATGCCAATGTGATTGAATTTCCTGAAACATACTTGATAAAAGCATTAGTCCAACCACAAAGTATGTTGTCATTAATTACCAAAACCACCCGGGGAGCAAATGTGCTTTCAGGGACACCCGAAAAACCCAAGTCTACCAGACCGCAAACTTCAAGCATATCCCTGAAAGATAACATCTGTGCTTCCGGCCTTGGTGTTGCTGAGAAGTGCTCAAAATTCCACATTGCTTCATTAAAATCCCCTATTACCAACCACGGGAGATCGTTTACTGTTTTCAACTTCTGCAGTTTTGTCCACATGAGATGCCGGTTCTCCACCCGCGGTTCGCCATACACGAACGTAATTCTCCACTGCTCTGCGCCTTCCTGCACACGGACTAGAACATCCACATGACGATCATCTTTGTCAAGGACATCCACCACACAGTTTTCATGCCAGTATACAGCTAAGCCACCGCTCATACCAGAGCTATCAACACCACAAAAGCCTTTAAGACCCAACCTGCCTCTCAACCTCTTCATCTTCGCTTCCTTCTGTCTCGTCTCACACAAGAACACAAACATGGGGGAATGTGACCGACACAAGGTCGTCAACTCTTGAACTGTCCGGGAATTTCCCCCTCCCCGGTAGTTCCAGCTTAAGCAATTCATTGGGCCCGGCGGTCCTCCCTCTCGGAGGCCGCCTTATTAGATGTATCCATGTCCCCTCCAGCTGCCATCATATCTCCGCTACTCCCGTGACGCAGTCTCTTTACTATGGGGTTTTTGCCCGGGGTGGAGCCAGCCACAGTCGAGCCAGAGTTATCACCCACCTCCCCGTTCTCAATGAGAAGGACTGTATCTGCCACCTTCCCGGCTAAATTAGGGACTAGCTGCCCTCTGAGATTTATGGAACCGTCCTCTCTGACAAGTCTTTTACGGGTAGTCCGCTCCTGCTCCGCAAGCCCTAGCTGCTCACCATCCACACCATCCCCTCCAGAATGATTCGGGTGCACTACAGCACCTCTACCTCCCGCCTCTGAACTCCTACCTCCTCTACCTCCTCTACCCCCACCTCCTCTTCTTCCTCCACGACCTCCTTCCCCTGAAGCATTGTCCCCTCTGTGTGAATCCGACCAAGCACTTCGCCCCCCCTCGAACCACTACTTAATGGTTCTCCACTCCAGTGTAAGTAGTCACCCCACTCACACGTTGATGGGTCGTGTATCCCATCGCCACACTCCTCCACCACATGGCCCATACAACCACAGAAAAAGCAAAAGTCGGGCAGCTTCTCATAGTAAACAGGGTACTTCTTCCTCTCCTTCAAGGTGATCGGCACAAATCTCACCAGTGGCTTTCTGACATAAACAAACACTCTAACCCTCAAGAAGCTAGATGGGTTAATTTTTCCCTCATTGACCATCACTGTAAACGGAGGCTCTCCTACTTTCTTTGCTACCTTCTCCGCTAGTTCCTTCTTCCTCGTTAGCCCGTCTGGCAAGCCCTTGATTCTTGCCCATAGTGGGTACATATCCAACGAGTAGTCTGAGACATTAGTGAACCCATCATACTCGACCAGAACCACAGGATCCCTTCTAAACTGCCATGGTCCTCCTTCCATCACCCTCTTCCAGTCTCCCAAGCAGTGGCATTGAGCAAGAAACAAGTTAGGTCCTTTGATGTTGAACGTGACACCCTGAGCACACGCCCACGCATTCCTCATGGAGTTTAACAGAGCCGCGTGACTGAATGGACGTAGGGTATGAACCCTAAAAAGAGCAAGCCATCTCACCTCTCTGATTAACTCATCAACCTCCCATGATAGATCTAGGTCTTCCTCCTCCTCGCCGTGTAGATTCAAACCTTCAAACGCATCCTCCAGATTCGGATCTGGGCCGTGATGATCCCAGTTATCCTCTTCCTCCCCATCTACCCGATCTTCCTCCATGCCACTCCCTACATCCCTCCTCTCCGGGGCCGCCCCCGCCGCCGCAGCTGATGCTGATTCATCCAATCCGACCCCCATAGCCTTCCGCCCTAAATCCTCCGTCAACACTTCCTTCAATCCCCCTCCTCCGCGAACTCCCTCTACTTCCTCCATGCACACGATGCGCAAGGACGAATACCGTGGGATGCACCAAACACGAGCAGGAGCAACTCGATCTGGCCGTCTTTTACGTGTAGTTGATGGTGGACTTCGGCGGCGCCGCCGAAGGAAGAGGTAGACCCTAGGGAAACCCTAGGGGAAAAAGCGCCAACACTCTCGTATATAGACATATTTTAGAGTGTAGATTCACTCATTTTACTTCCTATGTACTCCCTCCGTTTCGAAATAATTGTCTTTCTAGAGATTTCAACAAATGACTACATACGGAGCAAAATGAGTGAATCTACACTCTAAAACATGTCTACATACATCCGTATGTTGTAGTCCATTTGAGATGGCTAGAAAGACAATTATTTAGGAACGGAGGGAGTAGTCACTTGTTGAAATCTCTAGAAAGACAAATATTTGGGAGCGGAGGGAGTACTTTTTTTAGAAAACCTCAATATTATACCCGAAAACCACCTATAAAACACTAATCGAATATCCGGACACCACAGAGTGAGATGAAGAAGGGGAAAAATATCTTGTGATACCATGTCATAAATAACAAATTTACATGTTTCAGAAAATTCTAAGAAAAAATATGAATGTTCACAAGACATATGTCTACTAGCCTTAAAAAAATCAGATTCAAATTCGAAATGCAAATTGAGAAATAAAAAGGGAAATTTCAGCATGAATAGTGTAACAAAAAGACAAAAACACAAATGTCACTTCACGTGTGGAATTGTCTTTTTTGTTTCTCCATGTATATTTTGATTTTGGATTTTAAATTTTTAGGGATTGTAGGAACATGTCTTGTGCACGTTCATGATTTTTTCAGAATTTTTTGAAACATCAACATTTGAGTTTCTAAACGTGGCATCATGGTATCATGTCGTGGTTGGTATCATGTGATATCTTCCCCGTGAAGAATGTAGTGAAAGCTAACTTTATTCCTCTGAATGCCTGAGCCATTATGCAGATTTCTACGAAACAAATTTTTGCTAAAAGGATCAAATCTATTATAAAGATTCACCGGAAATGAAAAACACCTCAAACATAATACACCAAGGTCCATGGACCATTGTCGCCACCAGTCGGCGACGCGCCGCTGTCAGCACTCCCATACCGGAGCCGGCTTTGATGACAGCCGAGAAGTGTTTGTGCACGTGCTCCTAAGGACCAGCGCCGCAATCGTCGTCGTTGAACCCTTGAGTAGATCTGAAGAACCTCACACCAAATATCGCCGTTGCGTACGCAAGACGAGAAACCCTAACCTCGCCGCCCCGAGAAGTTGGCAGGAATTTACGTCGGAGCTCCGTCTAATCCGTCCCAACGGACGAACTTGAGGTGGAACAGAGCCCGGAAGTCTGACTCGAAGAAGAAGCGTGGCCATCCTTCCAAACGCCGCCCCTTCGAGGACTGAAACCCTACCTATCTACTAGCTGGATTCGAGGCACTAGAAATTCCTTCCCACCATCGGTCGCCTAAGCGGTATGCGGAGGGGAGGCGAATCCATGGACTTGCCGGTGGAGATCGAGGGGAGGAAGGCTTTCCCTAGTCGCCTTGTGTGAGGGGCCTTACGAAACAACTTGCAAAGTACTTGTGGGTTTGGCAGTTGGAGAGGGGTGATAAATTTTTTAGTAAGATCGGTCTATAGAGTACTTCTTGAGGCTAACACCGTGATCAATCCAAGTAGTGAGCTCGGGTGGATCTAAACGTGCTTTCTGGACAAATCCATGAAAAATGCAAGTGCCCCAAAAAGTCTGCAACTTCTGGTGGAGGGTGAAAAAGAAATTTATACTATGTCGTTCCATACTCGAAGATACACACATTGAACATATTCCATTGTATTAGTCATGTGGCCAAGAGGAAACCATCAAGCACACAATGTTTGAGTGTACATGGACGAAACTTTTGCGGCAATAGCTCATGGAAGTAACAAAAGTGAAAGTTGCGGAATGGATGACGAATACAATAGATGCAACAAGATGTCGGCTAATGATGCGGTTGTCATTTTATGTTGAGGATGGTTTTTGTGGTCAAAGAGGACCGCACGACATCATGATAAACATGTTCGCTATGTCTCTTGATTAGTCAAATGGACAACTAATCTAGCTATGGACATTGGTATCATTGGAAGATCTTCTGGATTGTGTGCCGACAAGATTAAAGTCAAGTGGGAAGCATCGGCTGAAGGTATGCTTAAAATCAATGTTTATGCTAGCTTCTTGTAGCGCACATTGGAAGGTGCCACTAGGCTGGTGTTACGAGACAATACCGGTTCCTTTCTACAGGGTCAAGCTATTTGGTACGGCCAAGCTACCAATGCAATGATCATGGAGACCCTTGCAGTTCATGATGGCGTATTGCGATCTAGGATTATCGCACATTGCTTTGGTGCCAAGGAGGTGGTCACACTTTGGAGGGAAAGAGAACATGGAGGATATGAGATTGAAGAGATTAGCGGGAACTTGGAGTTCTTCCATGTGAACTTCATTGGTCGAGATGCCAGTGAAGGGGCACATCTTTGTGCCCAGCACGCTTCAGCTAGTATACGGAGATGTCTTTGAAATAATTATGTACCTTCATATTTAGTTGATTGTTTACAAGATGATTATAACCCCGTTGATGAGTGAATGAAAGTTCTTGATTTGCAAAATAAGTAACCAAGTCTGAAATGAGTGTCTACTCAATTTGGCCAAGATCAAATATAAATTTTATAATACTGTGTCCATGTGCATAGCCCACCATCTCTTGCCCCGTCGCAATGCAGCAGCAACCGTAAAACCAGTACATGATTGTTAATTTGCTCTCTATAGTTTCCTTTACAGCCACTTCTCACACCTTACCTGAAGGGTCTTTTAGTATTCTAGCTTTGTCTTTTTAGGTGTTCCTCACCCAATGTGCTCCTTCGTGATCACCCTCGCCCCCATCGACTCTGCAGTTACCTCGATGCCGGATTAGTCTCGATTTTGTCCCGAAAGCACACTTTACAAATAACCTCTCATGTACTGCTGTGGTAGATAAGTCTCGTATTCTTCCACACATTGGATTGGCATTGGGGGTGAGAAGTCCATGTTTTTTGTCAAATGTTTGAGGTCTCACTTTATCTTCTTCTTGGCGAGCTTGCCTACAAGCTTCAGATCCCATTCTTTCCGATGTTGGGGCCTGGTGGTTTTGAAGGAAATATGCCCTAGAGACAATAATAAAGTTGTTATTTTATATTTCCTTATTCATGATAAATGTTTATCATTCATGCTAGAATTGTATTAACTGGAAACTTGATACATGTGTGAATACATAGACAAAACACTGTGTCCCTAGTATGCCTCTACTATACTAGCTCGTTGATCAAAGATGGTTAAGTTTCCTAGCTATGGACATGAGTTGTCATTTGATGAACAGGATCACATCATTAGTGGAATGATGTGATGGACAAGACCCATTCGTTAGCTTAGCATAATGATCGTTCAGTTTTATTGCTACTGCTTTCTTCGTGTCAAATATATATTCCTCTGACTATGAGATTATGCAACTCCCGGACACCGGAGGAATGCCTTGTGTGCTATCAAACATCACAATGTAACTGGGTGATTATAAAGATGCTCTACAGGTATCTCCGAAGGTGTTTGTTGGGTTGGCATAGATCGAGATTAGGATTTGTCACTCTGAGTTTCAGAGAGGTATCTCTGGTCCCTCTCGGTAATGCACATCATATGAAGCTTTGCAAGCAATGTGACTAATGAGTTAGTTACGGGATGATGCACTACGGAACGAGTAAAGAGACTTGCCGATAATGAGATTGAACTAGGTATGAGGATACCGACGATCGAATCTTGGGCAAGTAACATACCGATGACAAAGGGAATAACGTATGTTGACATTGCGGTTCGACCGATAAAGATCTTTGTAGAATATGTGGGAACCAATACGAGCATCCAGGTTCCGCTATTGGTTATTGACCAAAGAGGTGTCTCAGTCATGTCTACATAGTTCTTGAACTCGTAGGGTCTGCATGCTTAATGTCCGATGACGATAGGTATTATATGAGTTATGTGTTTTGGTGACCGAAGGTTTTTCGGAGTCCCGGATGAGATCACGGACATGACGAGGAGTCTCGAAATGGTCGAGAGGTAAAGATTGATATATTGGAAGGTTACATACGGACACCTGAATGGTTCCGAAAAGATTCGGGGATTTTTCGTAGTACCGGGAGGTTACTGGAACCCCCCGGGAAAGTTATTGGGCCTCATGGGCCATAGTGGAGAGGAGGAGGCAGGCCACAAGAGGTGGCGCCCCCCCTCATGGCAGTTCGAATTGGACAAGGGGTGGGGGCGTGACCCCCCTTTCCTTCTTCCTCTCCCCCTCTTTCCCCTTTCACCTCTTCGTTGGAAGGAAGGGGGGAGCCGACTAGGACTCGGAGTCCTAGTGGGACTCCCCCCACTTGACGCGCCCCTAGGGCCGGCCGGCCTCCCCTCTCCTCCTTTATATATAGGGGCATGGGGGCATCCCAAAGGCACATCAGTTGTTTAGCCGTGTGCGGTGCCCCCCCTCCACCGTTTACTCCTCCGGTCATATTGTCGTAGTGCTTAGGCGAAGCCCTGCGCGGATCACTTCACCAACACCGTCATCTTACCGTCGTGCTGACGAAACTCATCGACTCCTTCGTGCCTCTACTGGATCAAGAGTTTGATGGATGTCATCGAGCTGAACGTGTGCAGAACTCGAAGGTGCCATACGTTTGGTACTTGATCGGTTGATTCGAGAAGATGTTCGACTACATCAACCGCGTTAAGTTAACGCTTCCGCTTTCGGTCTACGAGGGTGCGTGGACACACTCTCCTCTCTCGTTGCTATGCATCTCCTAGATAGATCTTACGTGAGCGTAGGAATTTTTTTGAAATTGCATGCTATGTTTCCCAATAGTGGTATCAGAGCCAGGTCTATGCATAGATGATATGCACGAGACACAAAGAGTTGTGGGCGATGATCGTCATACTGCTTACCACCAATGTCTTATTTTGATTTGGCTGTATTGTTGGATGAAGCGGGCCGGACCAACCTTACATGACCGCGTTCATGAGACCGGTTCCACCGACAGGCATGCAACTAGTTTTGCATAAAGGTGGCTGGCGGGTGTCTGTTTCTCGAACTTTAGTTGAATCAAATTTGACTGTGTCCGGTCCTTTTGAAGGTTAAAACAACAAACTTGATAAATCACCGTTGTGGTTTTTGTGCCATAGGTATGTACGGTTCATGCTAGAAGCCCGTAGCAGCCACGTAAAACTTGCAACAAACAAAGTAGAGGACGTCTAACTTGTTTTTGCAGGGCCTGTTGTGATGTGATATGGTTAAGACATGATGTGATATAAAGATTGTTGTATGAGATGATCATGTTTTGTAAAAGGTATCGGCAACTGGCAGGAGCCATATGGTTGTCGCATTATTGTATGAAATACAAGCACTATGTAATTGCTTTACTTTATCACTAAGCGGTAGTGATAGTCGTAGACGCAATGGTTGGGGAGACGACCACGATGCTATGATAAAGATCAAGGTGTCAAGCCGGTGACGATGGAGATCATGACGTCGCTTAGGTGATGGAGATCATGAGCACAAGATGATGATGGCCATATCATGTCACATATTTTGATTGCATGTGATGTTTATCTTTTATGCATCTTATTTTTCTTAGTTCGGCGGTAGCATTATAAGATGACCCCTCACTAAAATTTCAAGGTATAAGTGTTCTCCCTAAGTATGCACCGTTGTGAAAGTTCTTCGTGCCGAGACACCACGTGATGATCGGGTGTGATAAGCTCTATGTTCAAATACAACGGGTGCAAGCCAGTTTTGCACACGCACAATACTCGGGTTAAACTTGACGAGCCTAGCATATGCAGATATGGCCTCGGGAAAACTGGAGACCGAAAGGTTGAACGTGAATCATATAGTAGACATGATCAACATAGTGATGTTCACCATTGAAGACTACTCCATCTCACGTGATGATCGGACATGGTTTAGTTGATTTGGATCACATATCATTTAGATGACTAGAGGGATGTCTATCTAAGTGGGATTTCTTAAGTAATATGATTAATTGAACTTAATTCATCATGAACTTAGTCCTGATAGATTTTTGCATATCTATGTTGTAGATCAATGGCCCGTGCTAACGTTCCTTTGAATTTTAATGCGTTCCTAGAGAAAGCTAAGTTGAAAGATGATGGTAGCAACTACACGGACTGGATCTGTAACTTGAGAATTATCCTCATTGCTGCCCAGAAGAATTATGTCCTTGATGCACCACTAGGTGCAATGCCTGCTGAAGGAGTAGAAGCTGACGTTGTGAACGCCTGGCAAGCTCGATCTGTTGACTACTCATTAGTTCAGTGTGCCATGCTTTACGGCTTAGAATGGACTTCAAAGATGTTTTGAACGTCATGGACCATATGAGATGTTCCAGGAGTTGAAGTTCATATTTCAAGCAAATGCCCGAGTTGAGAGATATGAAGTCTCCAACAAGTTCTATAGCTGCAAGATGGAGGAGAATAGTTTTGTTAGTGAGCACATACTCAGAATGTCTGGGTACCATAATCAGTTGACTCAGCTGGGAGTTATTCTTCCAGATGATTGTGTCATTGACAGAGTTCTTCAATCGCTACCACCAAGCTACAAAGGCTTCGTGATGAACTACAATATGCAAGGGATGGAAAAGACTATTCACAAGCTCTTCGCGATGCTAAAGGCCACAGAGGTAGAAATCAAGAAGGAGCATCAAGTGTTGATGGTTAACAAGACCACTAGCTTCAATAAGAAGGGCAAGGGTAAAAAGAAGGGGAACTTCAAGAAGAATGATAAGCAAGTTGTCACTCCCGGGAAGAAACCTAAAAATGGACCCAAGCCTAAAATTGAGTGCTTCTACTGCAAAGGGACTGGTCACTAGAAGCGGAATTGTCCCAAGTATTTGGCGGATAAGAAGGATAGCAAAGTGAGAAAAGGTATATTTGATATACATGTTCTTGATGTGTACCTTACTAATTCTCGTAGTAGTGCCTGGGTATTTGATATCGGTTCGGTTGCTCATATTTGTAACTCGAAGCAAGGACTAGGATTAAACAAAGATTGGCTAAGGACGAGGTGACGATGCGCGTCGGAAATGGTTCCAAGGTTGATGTGATCGCCATCAGCACACTACATCTACATCTACCTTCAGGATTCGTTTTAGACCTGAATAACTGTTATTTGGTGCCAGCGCTGAGCATGCACATTATATCTGGATCTTGTTTACTGTGAGACGGTTATTCATTTAAATCAGAGAATAATGGTTCTTCTATTTATATGAGTATCTTTTATGGTCATGCACCCTTGAATAGTGGTCTACTTCTATTGAATCTTGATCGTAATGATACACATAATCATAATATTGATGCCAAAAGATGGAAAGTTGATAATGATAGTACAACTTATTCGTGGCACTGCTGTTTGGGTCATATCGGTGTAAAGCGCATGAAGAAACTCCATAAAGATGGACTTTTGGAACCACTTGATTATGAATTATTTGATACTTGCGAACCGTGCCTTATGGGCAAGATGACTAAAACTCCGTTCTCCGGAACAATGGAACAAGCTAGTGATTTATTGGAAATAATACATACCGATGTATGCGGTCCAATGAGTGTTGATGCTCGTGGCGGGTATCGTTATTTTCTGACCTTCACAGATGATTTAAGCAGATATGGGTATATCTACTTAATGAAGCACAAGTCTAAAACATTTGAAAAGTTCAAAGAATTTCAGAGTGAAGTGGAGAATCATCGTAACAAGAAAATAAAGTTTCTACGATCTGGTCGTGGAGGAGAATATTTGACTTACGAGTTTGGCGTTCATTCAAAACAATGTGGAATAGTTTCACAGCTCACGCTGATACATCTCCAACGTATCTATAATTTTTTATTGTTCCATGCTATTATATTATATCTTTTGGATGTTTATGGGCTTTATTATACACTTCAATATTATTTTGGGATTAACCTATTAACCGGAGGCCCAGCCCAAATTGCTGTTTTTTTGCCTATTTCAGTGTTCCGCAGAAAAGGAATTTCAAACGGAGTCCAAACGGAATGAAACCTTTGGGAGAGTTATTTTTGGAACAAACACAATCCAGGAGACTCGGAGTAGACATCAGGGAAGCTTCAAGGAAGCCACGAGGGTCCAGGGCGCGCCCTACCCCCTTGGGCGCGCCTCCCACCCTCGTGGGCCCCTCGTGGCTCCTCTGATCAACTTCTTTTGCCTATATATATCCATATACCCCGAAAACATCCAGGAGCACAATAGATCGGGAGTTCCACCGCCACAAGCCTCTGTAGCCACCAAAAACCAATCAAGACCCTGTACTGGCACCCTGTCGGAGGGGGGGGGGTCCCTCACCGGTGGCCATCTTCATCATCCCAGTGCTCTCCATGACGTGGAGGGAGTAGTTCACCCTCGGGGCTGAGGGTATGTAGCAGTAGCTATGTGTTTGATCTCTCTCTCTCTCTCTCTCTCTCTCTCTCGTGTTCTTGATTTGGCACGATCTTGATGTATCGCGAGCTTTGCTATTATAGTTGGATCTTATGTTGTTTCCCCCCATCTACTCTCTTGTAATGGATTGAGTTTTCCCTTTGAAATTATCTTATCAGATTGAGTCTTTAAGGATTTGAGAACACTTGATGTACGTATTGCATGTGCTTATCTGTGGTGGCAATGGGATATTCACGTGATCTACTTGACGCATGTTTTGGTGATCAACTTGCGGGTTCAGTGACCTTGTGAACTTATGCATAGGGGTTTTGGCACACATTTTCGTCTTGACTCTTCGGTAGAAACTTTGGGGCACTCTTTGAAGTACTTTGTGTTGGTTGAATAGATGAATTTGAGATTGTGTGATGCATATCGTATAATCATGCCCACAGATATTTGAGGTGACATTGGAGTATCTAGGTGACATTAGGGTTTTGGTAGATTTGTGTCTTAAGGTGTTATTCTAGTACGAACTCTATGATAGATTGAATGGAAAGAATAGCTTCGTGTTATTTTACTACGGACTCTTGAATAGATCGATCAGAAAGAATAACTTTGAGGTGGTTTTGTACCCTACAATAATCTCTTCGTTTGTTCTCCACTATTAGTGACTTTGGAGTGACTCGTTGTTGCATGTTGAGGGATAGTTATATGATCCAATTATGTTATTATTGTTGAGAGAACCTGCACTAGTGAAAGTATGAACCCTAGGCCTTGTTTCGAAGCATTGCAATGCCGTTTGTGCTCACTTTTATCATTAGTTACCTTGCTGTTTTTATATTTTCAGATTACAAAAACCTATATCTACCATCCGTATTGCACTTGTATCACCATCTCTTCGCCGAACTAGTGCACCTATACAATTTAGCATTGTATTGGGTGTGTTGGGGACACAAGAGACTCTTTGTTATTTGGTTGCAGGGTTGCTTGAGAGAGACCATCTTCATCCTACGCCTCCCACGGATTGATAAACCTTAGGTCATCCACTTGAGGGAAATTTTCTACTGTCCTACAAACCTCTGCACTTGGAGGCCCAACAACGTCTACAAGAAGAAGGTTGCGTAGTAGACATCAAGCTCTTTTCTGGCGCCGTTGCCGAGGAGGTGAATGCTTGAAGGTATATCTTTAGATCTTGCAATTGAATCTTTTTATTTCTTGTTTTATCACTAGTTTAGTTTATAAAGCAAACTACAAAAAAATGGAATTAAGGGTGCCTCATATGCTTCATCTTTTTAATGTCTTTCGTGAAAATGATGGGAAGGAAAATTGTGCTCAAGTAATAGAAGAAGAATTGCATAGAATGATTGGCATAAAATATGTGAATGATGAGAATGATTGCAATGTTGTTAGTATGAATTCTTTGAATACCTATGATGCTAATGATATGCAAATCCACAAGCTTGGGGATGCTATGTTTGATGAAGATGATATTTTTTGTCCCCCAAGTTTTGATGAGCAAATTTATTATGATGAAAGCATGCCTCCTATTTATGATGATTATTGTGCTGACATGTATGCTATAAAGAATAAAGATAACCATGAAACTTGTCATCATGATTTTAATTATCCATTGGATTATGCTTCACATGATAGTTATTTTGTTGAGTTTGGTCCCATTACTATTGATGAGAATAAATTTGCTTATGTGGAGAGTAGTAAAATTTCTATGCAAGTAGATCATGAAAAGACTGCTTTAGGTGCTGGTTATATTGTTGAATTCATTCATGATGCTACTGAAAATTATTATGAGAGAGGATCATATGCTTCCACATATTGCAATAATATCAAGTTTTCTCTCTATGTGTTGAAAATTTTGAAGTTATGCTTGTTTTGCCTTCTTATGCTAGTTGATTATTGCCCCATAAGTTGTTTGCTCACAAAATCCCTATGCATAGAAAGTGGGTTATAGTCATATTCTTCATGATGCTCTCTTTATGTTTCAATTCTTATCTTTTATGTGAGCATCATTGAAATCATCATGCCTAGATAAAAAGGCATTAAAGAAAAGCGCTTGTTGGGAGACAACCCAATATTTACCTCTACTATTTTTGTGTGTTCACATGATTATGCTACTGTAGTAATCATGTTTTATAGCTTTTGTTTCAATAAAGTGCCAAGTAAGACCTTTAGGATAGCTTACGGTGATAGTTGTGTTGATCCTGCTGAAAATCAGAAACTTTTGCGCTCATTAAATTATTTTTTATAATTCACAGAAACGTGGTTTTTGATCTGATTCTTTTTGCTCTGGATTGGTACACAAATTTCTCAGGTTTTCCTAACTTTTTAGGATTGTTGGAGTTACAGAAGTATTCGAATGATACAGATTACTACAGACTGTTCTGTTTTTGACAGATTCTGTTTTCATTGTGTTGTTTGCTTATTTTGATGAATCTATGAGTAGTATTGGAGGGTATGAACCATATAGAAGTTGGAATACAGTAGATATTACACCAATATGAATTTAGAATGAGTTCACAACAGTACCTAACTGGTGGTTTTATTTTCTTATACTAACGGAGCTTACGAGTTTTCTGTCGAGTTTTGTGTTGTGAAGTTTTCAAGTTTTGGGTAAAGATTCGATGGACTATGGAATAAGGAGTGTCAAGAGCCTAAGATTAGGGATGCCCAAGGCACCCCAAGGTAATATTCAAGGACAACCAAGAGCCTAAGCTTGGGGATGCCCCGGAAGGCATCCCCTCTTTCGTCTTCGTTCATCGGTAACTTTACTTGGAGCTATATTTTTATTCACTACATGGTATGTGTTTTGCTTGGAGCGTCATTTTCTTTTGTTAGTATTTTCTTTATGTTATTTAGAATAATGTTTTGCATCTATATTTTCAATAAAAATGTCAAGGATAGCCTTTACCATGCTTATTTTGCAAGTATACATGTTGTTGTTTGAAAACAAAAAGTTTATCGATGTTGCAAAAATTCCCTAAAAAAGTCAGAATATGATAAATTGTTGAACCTTTTTGAAAAATGAGCTCTGATAAATTTTCTACGGTGTAGTATTTTTCTCATAATTTTTGGAGTTAGGGAAGTATGATGAATCTCGCATTCTTTACAGACTGTACTGTTTTGGCAGATTGCTGTTATGTTTGCATTGTTTGCATATGTTTGCTTGCTTAATGATTCTATTTGAGGATAGGAGTACTAAATATGCAGAGGCACTTAGTACGCAATGTTGAATAATAATTTTAATGATTTTCTATAGTAGAGAATGATAAGGTTTTGCATTGGTTTATACTAACTTATCTCACGAGTTCTTGTTGAGTTTGGTGTGGATGAAGCTTTCGAGATTTAGGAAACCGAGGTATAAAAGGAATTAAGGAGACACAAAAGCTCAAGCTTGGGGATGCCCAAGGCACCCCAAGATAATATTTCAAGAAGTATCAAGCATCCAAGCTTGGGGATGCCCCGGTAGGCATCCCACCTTTCTTCTTCAACAATTATCGGTTAATATCAGTTGAACCTAAGTTTTTGCTTCTTCACATGATGTGTGCTATCCTTGAAATGTCATTTTTTTGCTTGCTGTTTGAATAAAATACCAAGATCTGAAATTCTTAAATGTTAGAGAGTCTTCACATAGTTGCATAATTATTCGACAACTCATTGATCTTCACTTATATCTTTCGGAGTAGTTTGTCATTTGCTCTAGTGCTTCACTTATATCTCTTTAGAGCACAGTGGTGGTTATATTTTATAGAAATTGTTGATCTCTCATGTTTCACTTATATTATTTTGAGAGTCTTAAACAACATGGTAATTTGCTTTGGTTATAAAATTAGTCCTAATATGATGGGCATCCAAGCTGGGTATAATAAAAACTTTCATATAGAGTGCATTGAATACTATGAGAAGTTTGATACTTGATGATTGTTTTGAGATATAAAGGTGGTAATATTAGAGTCATGCTAGTTGGGTAATTATGAAATTGAGAAATACTTGTGTTAAAGTTGGCAAGTCCCATAGCATGCACGTATGGTGAACGTTGTGTGACAAATTTGTTGCATGGGGTGTTCTTTTGATTGCCTTCCTTATGTGTGGAGGACGGGATCACGGATGGTTAACTCCTACCAATCCTTCCCCTAGGAGCATGCGTAGTAGTACTTTGCTTCTAGGGCTAATAAACTTTTGCAATAAGTATATGAGTTCTTTATGACTAATGTGAGTCCATGGATTATACGCACTCTCACCCATCCATCATTGCTAGCCTCTCTTGTGCCGCGCAACTTTCGCCGGTATCATACACCCACCATATATCTTCCTCAAAACAGCCACCATACCTACCTATTATGGCATTTCCATAGCCATTCCGAGATATATTGCCATGCAACTTTCCACCATTCTGTTTATGATGACACGCTCCATCATTGTCATATTGCTTTTGCATGATCATGTAGTTGACATCGTATTTGTGGCAAAGCCACCTTTATAATTCTTTCATACATGTCACTCTTGATTCATTCCATATCCTGGTACACCGCCGGAGGCATTCACACAGAGTCATATTTTGTCTTAAGTATTGAGTTGTAATTCTTGAGTTGTAAATCAATAAAAGTGTGATGATCTTCATTATTAGAGCATTGTCCCAAGTGAGGAAAGGATGATGGAGACTATGATTCCCCCACAAGTCGGGATGAGACTCCGGACTTTATGAAAAATAAAAGAGGCCAAAGAAGCCCAAATAAAAAAAAGAGAGGCCAAAGAAGCCCACCAAAATAAATAAAAAATATGAGAGAAAAAGAGAGAAGGGACAATGTTACTATCCTTTTTCCACACTTGTGCTTCAAAGTAGCACCATGATCTTCTTGATAGAGAGTCTCCTATGTTGTCACTTTCATATACTGGTGGAAATTTTTCATTATAGAACTTGGCTTGTATATTCCAATGATGGGCTTCCTCAAAATGCCCTAGGTCTTCGTGAGCAAGTGAGTTGGATGCACGCCCACTTAGTTTCTTTTGTTGAGCTTTCCTACATTTATAGCTCTAGTGCATCCGTTGCATGGCAATCCCTACTCACTCACATTGATATCTACTAATGGGCATCTCCATAGCCCGTTGATACGCCTAGTCAATGTGAGACTTTCTCCTTTTTGTCTTCTCAACAACCACCATCCTATTCCACCTATAGTGCTATGTCCATGGCTTACGCTCATGTATTGCGTGAGGGTTGAAAAAGCCGAAGCGCGTTAAAAAGTATGAACCAATTGCTTGGCTGAAACCGGGAGTTGTGCATGATGGGAGCATTTTGTGTGACGAAAATGAAGCATGGCCTAACTATATGATTTTGTATGGATAAGCTTTCTTTGGCTATGTTATTTTGATAAGACATGATTACTTATTAGTATGTTTGAAGTATTAGTATTTTTATGTCAATATGAACTTTTATCTTGAATCATTTGGATCTAAACATTCATGCCACAATAAAGAAAATTACATTGAGAATTATGTTAGGTAGCATTCGACATCAAAAATTCTGTTTTTATCATTTACCTACTTGAGGATGAGCAGGAATTAAGCTTGGGGATGCTTGATACGTCTCCAACATATCTATAATTTTTGATTGTTCCATGCTATTATATTATCTGTTTTGGATGTTTATGGGCTTTATTATACACTTTTATATTATTTTTGGGATTAACCTATTAACCGGAGGCCTAACCCAAATTGCTGTTTTTTTGCCTATTTCAGTGTTTCGCAAAAAAGGAATATCAAACGGAGTCCAAACGGAATGAAACCTTCGGGAGAGTTATTTTTGGAACAAACGCAATCCAGGAGGCTTGGAGTAGACGTCAGGGAAGCTTCGAGGAAGCCACGAGGGTCCAGGGTGCGCCCTACCCCCTGGGTGCGCCCCCACCCTCATGGGCCCCTCGTGGCTCCCCTGACCTACTTCTTTCGCCTATGTATATCCATATACCCCAAAAACATCCAGGAGCACAATAGATTGGGAGTTCCACCGCCGCAAGCCTCTATAGCCACTAAAAACCAATCGGGACCATGTTCCGGCACCCTGCCGGAGGGGGGATCCCTCACCGGCGGCCATCTTCATCATCCCGACGCTCTCCATGACAAGGAGGGAGTAGTTCACCCTCTGGGCTGAGGGTATGTACCGGTAGCTATGTGTTTGATCTCTCTCTCTCTCTCTCTTGTGTTCTTGATTTGGCACGATCTTGATGTATCGCGAGCTTTGCTATTATAGTTGGATCTTATGATGTTTCTCCCCCTCTACTCTCTTGTAATGGAAAGAGTTTTCCCTTTGAAGTTATCTTATCGGATTGAGTCTTTAAGGATTTGAGAACACTTGATGTATGTCTTGCATGTGCTTATGTGTGGTGACAATGGGATATTCACGTGATCTACTTGATGTATGTTTTGGTGATCAACTTGCGGGTTTAGTGACCATGTGAACTTATGCATAGGGGTTGGCACACATTTTCATCTTGACTCTCCGGTAGAAACTTTGGGGTACTTTTTGAAGTACTTTATGTTGGTTGAATAGATGAATCTGAGATTGTGTGATGTATATCGTATAATCATGCCCACGGATACTTGAGGTGACATTGGAGTATCTAGGTGACATTAGGGTTTTGGTTGATTTGTGTCTTAAGGTGTTATTCTAGTACGAACTCTATGATAGATTGAACGGAAAGAATAGCTTCGTGTTATTTTACTACGGACTCTTGAATAGATCGATCAGAAAGAATAACTTTGAGGTGGTTTCGTACCCTACAATAAT
Source organism: Aegilops speltoides (assembly GCA_021437245.1). Taxonomy (NCBI): domain Eukaryota; kingdom Viridiplantae; phylum Streptophyta; class Magnoliopsida; order Poales; family Poaceae; genus Aegilops; species Aegilops speltoides. Next base: position 436,233,729 of record CM038147.1, on the reverse strand, counting down.
CTCTTTGTTTGTTCTCCACTATTAGTGACTTTGGAGTGACTCTTTGTTGCATGTTGAGGGATAGTTATATGATCCAATTATGTTATTATTGTTGAGAGAACTTGCACTAGTGAAAGTATGAACCCTAGGCCTTGCTTCGAAGCATTGCAATACCGTTTGTGCTCACTTTTATCATTAGTCACCTTGCTGTTTTAATATTTTCAGATTACAAAAACCTATTGATACGTCTCCCACGTATCTATAATTTATGAAGCATTCATGCTATTATATTATCTGTTTTGGATGTTTATGGGCTTTACTGAGCACTCTTGTATTATTTTTGGGACTAACCTATTAACCGGAGGCCCAGCCCAAATTGTTGTTTTCTTGCCTATTTCAGTGTTTCAAAGAAAAGGAATATCAAACAGAGTCCAAACGGAATGAAACCTTTGGGAGAGTTATTTTTGGAACAGAAGCAATCCAGGAGACTTGAAGTAGACGTCAGGGCAGCTTTGAGGTGTCCACGAGGCAGGGAGGCACACCCTACCCCTGGGCACGCCCCCACTCTCGTGGGCCCCCCGTGGCCCCCCTGACCAACTTCTTTCGCCTATATATGTCCATATACCCTAAAACATCGGGGAGCACAATAGATCGGGAGTTCCGCCGCCACAAGTTTCTGTAGCCACCAAAAACCAATCGGGACCCTGTTCCGGCATCTTGCCGGAGGGGGGGATCCCTCACCGGTGGCCTTCTTCATCATCCCGGCGATCTCCATGACAAGGAGGGAGTTGTTCACCCTCGGGGTTGAGGGTATGTACCAGTAGCTATGTGTTTTGATCTCTCTCTCTCTCTCTCATGTTCTTGATTTGACACGATCTTGATGTATCGCGAGCTTTGCTATTATAGTTGGATCTTATGATGTTTCTTCCCCTCTACTCTCTTGTAATGGATTGAGTTTTCTCTCTGAAGTTATCTTATCGGATTGAGTCTTTAAGGATTTGAGAACACTTGATGTATGTCTTGCCGTGCTTATCTGTGGTGACAATGGGATATTCACATGATCTACTTGACGTATGTTTTGGTGATCAACTTGCGGGTTCAATGAACTTATGCATAGGGGTTGGCACACGTTTTTGTCTTGACAATCCGGTAGAAACTACGGGGCACTATTTGAAGTACTTTGTGTTGGTTGAATAGATGAATCTGAGATTGTGTGATGGATATCATATAATCATGCCCATGGATACTTGAGGTGACATTGGAGTATCTAGGTGACATTAGGGTTTTGGTTGATTTCTGTCTTAAGGTGTTATTCTAGTACGAACTCTATGATAGATCGAACAGAAAGAATAGCTTCGCGTTATTTTTATACGGACTCTTGAATAGATATATCAGAAAGGATAACTTTGAGGTGGTTTCGTACCCTACCATAATCTCTTCGTTTGTTCTCTGCTATTAGTGAATTTGGAGTGACTCTTTATTGCATGTTGAGGGATAGTTATATGATTCAATTATGTTATTATTGTTGAGAGAACTTGCACTAGTGAAAGTATGAACCTTAGGCCTTGTTTCCTACCATTGAAATACCGTTTACGCTCACTTTTATCGTTGTTACCTTGCTGTTTTTATAATTTCAGATTACAAAAACCTATATCTACCATCCATATTGCACTTGTATCACCATCTCTTCGCCGAACTAGTGCACCTATACAATTTAGCATTGTATTGGGTGTGTTGGGGACACAAGAGACTCTTTGTTATTTGGTTGCAGGGTTGCTTGAGAGAGACCATCTTCATCCTACGCCTCCCACGGATTGATAAACCTTAGGTCATCCACTTGAGGGAAATTTGCTACTGTCCTACAAACCTATGCACTTGAAGGCCCAACAACGTCTACAAGGAGAAGGTTGTGTAGTAGACATCAAGCTCTTTTCTGGCGCCGTTTCCGGGAAGGTGAGTGCTTGAAGGTATATCTTTAGATCTTGCAATCGAATCTTTTTATTTCTTGTTTTATCACTAGTTTAGTCTATAAAAGAAAACTACAAAAAAATGGAATTGAGTTTGCCTCATACGCTTCATCTTTTTAATATCTTTCATGAGAATGATGGAAAGGAAAATTGTGCTCAATTGCTAAAAGAAGAATGCATTAAAATGTTTGGTACTAGATCTTTGTATGATGAGCATGATTGCAATGTTGTTAGTATGAATTCCTTGATATCCATGATGCTAATGATATGCAAAGCCACAAGCTTGGGGAAGCTATGTTTGATGAAGTTGATATTTTTTGTCCCCCAAGTTTTGATGAGCAAATTTATCATGATGAAAGCATGCCTCCTATTTATGATGATTATTGTGATGATACGTATGCCATAAAGAATAAACTTGGTTATATGGAGAGTAGTAAAATTTCTATGCAAGTAGATCATGAAGAGAATGCTTTATGTGCTGGTTATATTGTTGAATTCATTCATGATGCTACTGAAAATTATTATGAGTTAGGAACATATGCTTGTAGGAATTGCAATAATATCAAGTTTCCTCTCCATGTGTTGAAAATCTTGACGTTATGCTTGTTTTGCCTTCCTATGCTAGTTGATTCTTGTTACCATAAATTGTTTGCTCGCAAAATCCCTATGCATAGGAATTGGGTTAGGATTAAATGTGCTAGTCATATGCTTCATGATGCTCCCGTTATGTTTCAATTCTTATCTTTTATGTGAGCATCATTGTCATCATCATGCCTAGCTGAAAGGCATTAAAGAAAAGCGCTTGTTGGGAGACAACCCAATATTTACCTTTACTATTTTTGTGTGTACGCATGATTATGCTACTATAGTAATCATGTTTTATAGCTTTGTTTCAATAAAGTGCCAAGTAAGACCTTTAGGATAGCTTACGGTGATAGTTGTGTTGATCCTGCTGAAAATCAGAAACTTTTGCACCCAATGAATTAGTTTTTGTAATTCACAGAAATGTGCTTTTGATATGATTTATTTTTCTCTGGATTGGCACACAAATTTCTGAGGGTTTCCTAATTTGGTAGGATTTTTGGAGTTCCAGAAGTATACGTTTGATACAGATTACTACAGTCTGTTCTATTTTTGACAGATTCAGTTTTCATTGTGTTGTTTGCTTATTTTGATGAATCTATGAGTAGTATCGGAGGGTATGAACCATAGAGAAGCTGGAATAAAGTAGATATTACACAAATATGAATTTAGAATGAGTTCATAACAGTACCTAAGTGGTGATTTATCTTCTTATACTAACAGAGCTTACGAGTTTTCTGTTAAGTTTTGTGTTGTGAAGTTTTCAAGTTTTGGGTAAAGATTCGATGGACTATGGAATAAGGAGTGGCAAGAGCCTAAGCTTGGGGATGACCAAGGTACCCCAAGGTAATATTCAAGGACAACCAAGAGCCTAAGATTGGGGATGCCCCGGAAGGCATCCCCCCTTTCGTCTTCGTCCATCGGTAACTTTACTTGGAGCTATATTTTTATTCACCACATGATATGTGTTTTGCTTGGAGCGTCATTTTGTTTTATTTTGATTTGATTGCTATTTGAATAAAATACCAAGATCTGAAATTCTTAAATGAGATAGAGTCTTCACATAGTTGCACAATTATTTGACTACTCATTGATCTTCACTTTTATCTTTTTGGAGTAGTTTGTCATTTACTCGTGTGCTTCACTTATATCTTATGAGTAAATGGTCGAATGATTTGATTATCATAAATCTGAAATTATATATGTTTCATATGCTTATCCCATGGGGAGTAATGACTTCACATCTAATAAGTAGAGGTGGTAATTTTTTTGAAGGTTAGCAAACATTGTATTGGTCACTTGAACAATTCATGAAAGAATATTGAAGGAAGAGAGATTTCACATATAAATATACTATCTTAGACATCTTCTATGATTGTGAGCCCCATTAATTATTTCCAAACCTGAGCAAATTAGTTGAAATAGGACAAGGAAGACAACATAATGAGTTATGCTTGGGTATATTTGTATAGAAGTTATATTGTTATAGATCCTCCAACATGTGGTGCTTGCTCTTTAGAATCCTTTGCTAACCAAAATATCTGTACTAAGCGGGAATACTGCTTGTGCATCCAAATCCCTTGAACCAAGTTTCTTCCATGAATGTCCACCATATCTACCTACATGTGGTATTTACCTGCCGTTCCAAGTAAATTTGCATGTGCCAAACTCTAAACCTTCAAATAATAACCTGTTTTGTATGCCCGAATCGCTCATGTAGCGACTGGGGGCTGTCAGTATCTTTCATGCTAGGTGGGTTATTCTCACGATGAGTGGACTCCGCTCATCATTTACGAGAAAAATGGCTGGTAACTGGGATGCCCAGTCCCATGATCAAAAGATCAAAATCAAATCAAAATAATTGCAAACAAAACTCCTCCAGGATTGATGTTAGTTGGAGGCACCCGTTGTTTCGGGCAAGCCATGGATTGATGATTGTTGGTGGTGGGGGAGTATAAACTTTACCATTTTGTTTGGGAACAACCTATAATGTATCCAGTATGGAAGAAACTGGGAACCCTTGGTTGTTATGTTGACAATGAAAGCATACCTCTCAAAATTATTTTCATCTCTGTTTAAAAGCTTCGAGCTCTAGCACCTCTGCAAATCCCTGCTTCCCTCTGCGAAGGGCCTATCTTTTACTTTTATGCGAGAGTCAGTAGTATTCCTTCTCATTCCAACCTACTCTTTAGTTGGCAAGCGTCGTGTGATGGGGAAAGATCTAAGCATATATGTCCATTCAAATATATTTGATCATGAATTATTATTGTTGACAATTATCTATATGATAAGTAAGTTGGGAGGCGAAACATTAAGCCCCGATCTTTATCTGTGTTCCATCGATGCTATTTGTTCTAAAAATATGCTTTGAGTGGTAGCAATCATGGAAGACTATATGATAGTTGAGTATGTGGGATTTGCTAAATCAACGCTCTTACATAGATCCTTCCTGAAAATAAGATGAATTGCAATTTTTTGATGACTGAGAACATAGTTTGCTAGTTTTCAAGAAAGTTTACGGTCTATGCTTTAACATTTGAATAGCTTGTTACTTAATTGTGAGAAGTTTATCAGATGAGTTGATGTTATGACATATAATGATGCTAGAAAAGGTGATTGAAATTATCATTGATCAAACTTGTAAACCTACTAGCATTCACACTTCATAAATTATTTCTTTTATCATTTACCTACTCGGGGACAAGCAGGAATTAAGCTTGGGGATGCTGATACGTCTCCAACGTATCTATAATTTATGAAGCATTCATGCTATTATATTATCTGTTTTGGATGTTTATGGGCTTTACTAAGCACTTTTATATTATTTTTGGGACTAACCTATTAACCAGAGGCCCAACCCAAATTGTTGTTTTCTTGCCTATTTCAGTGTTTCGAAGAAAAGGAATATCAAACGGAGTCCAAATGGAATGAAACCTTCAGGAGAGTTATTTTTGGAACGGAAGCAATCCAGGAGACTTGGAGTAGACGTCAGGGCAGCTTCAAGGTGGCCACGAGGTAGGGAGGCGTGCCTTACCCCCCTAGGTGCGCCCCCACCCTCGTGGGCCCCTGACCAACTTCTTTCGCCTATATATGTCCATATACCCTAAAAACATCGGGGAGCACAATAGATCGGGTGTTCCGCCGCCGCAAGCCTCTGTAGCCACCAAAAACCAATCGGTACCCTGTTTCGGCACCCTGCCAGAGGGGGGATCCCTCACCGGTGGCCTTCTTCATCATCCCGGCGGGAGTAATTCACCCTCGGGGCTGAGGGTATGTACCAGTAGCTATGTGTTTGATCTCTCTCTCTCTCTCTCGTGTTCTTGATTTGGCACGATCTTGATGTATCGCGGCCTTTGCTATTATAGTTGGATCTTATGATGTTTCTCCCCCTCTACTCTCTTGTAATGGATTGAGTTTTCTCTCTGAAGTTATCTTATCGGATTGAGTCTTTAAGGATTTGACAACACTTGATGTATGTCTTGTCGTGCTTATTTGTGGTGACAATGGGATATTCACGTGATCTACTTGATGTATGTTTTGGTGATCAACTTGCGGGTTCAATGAACTTATGCATAGGGGTTGGCACACGTTTTCGTCTTGACTCTCCGCTAGAAACTTTGGGGCACTCTTTGAAGTACTTTGTGTTGGTTGAATAGATGAATCTGAGATTGTGTGTTGCATATCATATAATCATGCCCACGGATACTTGAGGTGACATTGGAGTATCTAGGTGACATTAGGGTTTTGGTTGATTTGTGTATTAAGGTGTTATTCTAGTACAAACTCTATGATAGATCGAACGGAAAGAATAGCTTCGTGTTATTTTACTACGGACTCTTGAATAGATCTATCAGAAAGGATAACTTTGAGGTGGTTTCGTACCCTACCATAATCTCTTCGTTTGTTCTCCACTATTAGTGACTTTGGAGTGACTCTTTGTTGCATGTTGAGGGATACTTATATGATCCAATTATGTTATTATTGTTGAGAGAACTTGCACTAGTGAAAGTATGAACCTTAGGCCTTGTTTCCTACCATTGCAATACCATTTACGCTCACTTTTATCATTAGTTACCTTGCTGTTTTTAAAATTTCAGATTACAAAAACCTATATCTACCATCCATATTGCACTTGTATCACCATCTCTTCGCCGAACTAGTGCACCTATACAATTTACCATTGTATTGGGTGTGTTGGGGACACAAGAGACCCTTTGTTATTTGGTTGCAAGGTTGCTTGAGAGAGACCATCTTCATCCTACGCCTCCCACGGATTGATAAACCTTAGGTCATCCACTTGAGGGAAATTTGCTACTGTCCTACAAAACTCTGCACTTGGAGGCCCAACAACGTCTACAAGGAGAAGGTTGCATAGTAGACATCACCTATATCTACCATCCATATTGCACTTTCACCATCTCTTTGCCGAACTAGTGCACCTATACAATTTACCATTGTATTGGGTGTGTTGGGGACACAAGAGACTCTTTGTTATTTGGTTGTAGGGTTGCTTGAGAGAGACCATCTTCATCCTACGCCTCCCACGTATTGATAAACCTTAGGTCATCCACTTGGGGGAAATTTTCTACTGTCCTACAAACCTCTGCACTTGGAGGCCCAACAACGTCTACAAGAAGGTTGCATAGTAGACATCACAAGCCACTTGGAACACCATAGTGTAATGGTGTGTGCGAACATCGTAACCGCACTTTATTGGATATGGTGCGATCTATGATGTCTCTTACCGATTTACCTGGGGTTATGCATTAGAGACAGCTGCATTCACTTTAAACAGGGCACCATCAAAGTCTGTTGAGATGACATCGTATGAACTGTGGTTTGGCAACAAACCTAAGCTGTCGTTTCTTAAAGTTTGGGGATGTGATGCTTATGTCAAAAGGCTTCAGCCCGATAAGCTCGAACCGAAATCGGAGAAATGTGTCTTCATAGGATACCCTAAGGAAGCAATTGGGTACACCTTCTACCACAAGTCTGGAGGCAAAAATTTTGTTGTTAAGAACGGAACCTTTCTAGAGAAGGAGTTTCTCTCGAAAGAAGTGAGTGGGAGGAAAGTAGAACTTGATGAGGTGATGTCTGCTAGAACTACGTCGGTATTTCCCCAAAGAGGAAGGGATGATGCAGTATAGCAACGGTAGGTATTTCCCTCAGTGATGAGACCAAGGTTATTGAACCAGTAGGAGAACCTCCTCACACCATGTAAACAATTCCTGCACACAAATAACAAATACTCGCAATCCGACGTGTTAAAGCGGTTGTCAATCCCTTTCGGGTATGGCACCTCAAGATAGGCAAATAATGTGAGGTAAAAGTGGTAGATAGGATAAATAGAACACGGAACAAATAAATTGCAGCAAGGTATTTTTGTATTTTTGGTTTAATAGATCTGAAATTAAATGCAAAGGAAAATAGATCGCAAAGGCAAATATGATGAGAAGAGACCCGGGGGCCGTAGGTTTCACTAGTGGCTTCTCTCGAGAAAATTAGCAAATGGGAAAACATTTTCTGTTGGGCAATTGATAGAACTTCAAGTAATTATGACAATATCAAGGCAATGATCATTATATAGGCATCATGTCCAAGATTAGTAGACCGACTCCTGCCTGCATCTACTACTATTACTCCACACATCGACCACTATCCAGCATGCATCTAGTGTATTAAGTTCATGGAGAAACAGAGTAATGCAATAAAAACAATGACATGATGAAGACAAGATCTATTTATGTAGAATAGACCCCATCTTGTTATCCTTAATAGCAATGATACATACGTGTCGTTTCCCTTTCTGTCACTGGGATCAAGCACCGTAAGATCGGACCCATCACAAAGCACCTCTTCCCATTGCAAGATAAACATATCAAGTTGGCCAAACAAAACCCAAATATCGGAGAAGAAATATGAGGCTATAAGCAATCATGCATATAAGAGATCAAAGAAGACTCAAATAACTTTCATGGATAAAAACATAGATCTGATCATGAACTCAAAGTTAATCGGATCCCAACAAACACACCGCAAATACTTACATCATATGGATCTCCAAGAGACCATTGTATTGATAATCAAGAGAGAGAGAGAAAGCCATCTAGCTACTCACTACGGACCCGTAGGTCCACAAAGAACTACTCCCACATCATCGGAGAGGCACCAATGGACATGATGAACCCCTCTGAGATGGTGTCTAGATTGGATCTGGTGTTTCTGGACTCTACGACGGCTGGAATTGATTTTCGTCGACTCCCTAGGGTTTCTAGAATATTGGGGTATTTATAGAGCAAAGAGGCGGTTCAGGGGGCATCCAAGGTGGGCACAACCCACCTGGGCGCGCCTGGGCCTCCAGGCGCGCCCTGGTGGGTTGTGCTCCCCTCGGAGCACCCCCCTAGTGCTTTCCTGGCCCACTGGATGTCTTCTCGCCCAAAAATAATCCTCAAAAAGTTCTCGATGATCTTCCAAGGTAGTTTCATGAGCTAACTTAAGAGTGTTTAGTTCTTTAGTTAGACGCTCAATCTTCTCCTTGTCATTGTCATTCGTTTTATCTTGATTAGCATGATTAATTGACATTTCACCATAGTATTCATCACTAGAGTTGTCAACAAGTAAATCATCATCACCTAACAAATCATCTTCATCACCATTGAAATCAACATACTCGGGGTGTGATGCCTTTGGGCCTTTAGCCACGAAGCATCTTCCAATTCCTTCATTTGGTGGGTCAAATATGTCATAGGAGTTGGTCGACACAAGTGCTAGACCGACAACACCTTCATCTTGAGTATATTCGGAGTCGGAGTGATAACTTCTTTCGGAGTGATGGTCGGAGTCGGAGCCGGATACTCATTCACCAACATGAGCTTGATGTCTTCGCTTTGTGTAGCTCTTTGATGATTTGTCCTTCCTTTCCGAATCCTTGCTTCTCCGTAAGGTTCTTCGTTCATAACGATCATCTCTACTCCTGATGACCCACAAGTGTAGGGGATCTATCATAGTCCTTTCGATAAGTAAGAGTGTCGAACCCAACGAGGAGCAGAAGGAAATGATAAGTGGTTTTCAGTAAGGTTTTCTTTGCAAGCAATGAAATTGTAGGTAACAGATAGTTTTGTGATAAGATAAATCACAACGAGTAACAAGTAAATAAAGTAAATAAAGTAAATAAAGTGCAGCAAGGTGGCCCAATCCTTTTTGTAGCAAAGGATAAGCCTGGACAAATTCTTATAATGAGAAAAGAGCTCGGACACATGGGACTTATCGTCAAGCTAGTTTTCATGATGCTCATATGATTCGCGTTCGGTACTTTGATAATTTGATATGTGGGTGGACCGGTGCTTGGGTACTGCCCTTACTTGGACAAGCATCCCACTTATGATTAACCCCTATTACAAGCATCCGCAACTACAAAAGAAGTATTAAGGTAAACCTAACTGCTTGTCAAAACCGCGGATCTCGGTAGGGGGTCCCGAACTGTGCGTCTAGGCGGATGGTAACAGGAGACGAGGGATGAATGTTTTTACCTGGTTTGGGCCCTCTCGATGGAGGTAAAACCCTACGTCCTGCTTGATTAATATTGATGATATGGGTAGTACAAGAGTAGATCTACCACGAGATCAAGGAGGCTAAACCCTAGAAGCTAGCCTATGGTATGATTGTTGAGATGTAATGTTGTGTCCTACGGACTAAGGCCCTCCGGTTTATATAGACACCGGAGAGGCTAGGGTTACACAGAGTCGGTTACAATGGTAGGAGATCTACATATCCGTATTGCCAAGCTTGCCTTCCACGCCAAGGAAAGTATCTTCCGGACACGAGCCGGAGTCTTCAATCTTCTATCTTCGTAGTCGGGGAGTCCAACGGATATCGATAGTCCGGCTGTCCGGACACCCCCTAGTCCAGGACTCCCTCAGTAGCCCCTGAACCAGTCTTCAATGACGATAAGTCCGACGTGCATAATGTTCGGCATTGCAAGGCGGGTTCCTCCCTTGAATAATCCGGAGAAGGTAATGAACACCAGGATAATGTTCGGCTCTGCAAAATAAATTCCACATTCCAACGTAGAGAGAATAAGACATATATACTGATCCAATCTGCTGACGTATTATGTGGCGTGACATCACACCGCCACCAAGCCTTTGTTTGAATTACTATACCACCTCAGCATGTTTAGCGAAGCGGTTTCCTTGGCACGTCCTGTCGAAGCAGAGATCGTGTTCCCCTTATTCCGGGATTCTCATCAATACGTGCGTGGGTAACCCAACCGCGCCATTGATGGTGGCGCTTGGGAGATGAGCGAGTTTTACCAGGCCGGTGAGGGGCGTATATTTTCGTCCGCCTATATATAAGGGATAAGGATTTACCTTCTCACCTACACCTTCTTCCTCCTTTGCTCATCCATCCCTGCGAACCCAAGCTCCAACTCCCAGGCTCGCGCATCCCGCCTCGACCCCTCTCCGAATATGTCCGGAGGGGGAGGCAAATGGATGGCCTCCACCGCCAAGGAGGAGGACATCACCAAGCTCGCGACACCGGATACCTTCCGCAACATTGCGCATCGGCCGCCCGACGCGGGCAGCTCATTCCTACCCTGGGCCTCATGAGAGGTTGTTTTCCTTCCCTCTTCCTCCGCTGGATCGGGCTTTCCGCCCATCCATTCGTCCGGGGCTCATGTTTTACTACGGCCTGGATTTCCACGATCCGCGCCAACTTCGTTCTCAACATCTCGGCGTTTATCGTCGTGTGTGAGGCCTTTCTCGCATCCGCCCCACTTCGACTGTGGCTCAAGACCTTCAACGTCAAGCGAAGGTTGTGAAGGGGCGCAAGCGGAATGCGGAGGCGCCATGTTGGGCAGCCGCCCAACGTCCCTTGGCTAGAAGGGACCTTCGTGGACTCCGTCAAGGGTGTGCAATCGGGTGGTTCTACATCACCGAGCCGCGAGCCTACATGGGCGGCGGCCCCGAATTTAGATCTCGAATCCCCACGCAGCTCACCTCACGGAAAGAGAAGGGCTTGCGGTGGGGTGATCCGTGGAGGTGACGGACTTGAGCCTGCATCAAGAAGCTGGTGAGCAATAGGCTCCGGCTCGTCGACGTGGTCCAGGTCATGCTCCTCCGGCGGATTCTCCCGTGCCAAGAACGGGCGTTTAATCTGTGGGAGTTTAATCCGGAACAACACCAGATATTGAGCGGGCTCTTCGATACCACGTACGAAGGCGCCTGGAGGGTGCTGTTCAAGGGCGCCGAAGCCCCCGCATCCGCGACCGAAGACCGCGGATTCAGCTCGCGGTCTCCGACTGACGAGGTAAGTGATTCGACCCCTTTATGGGACACTTATAGTAGTTAGATTGACTCTAGCGAGGTTTTTAATCTGCCTCTTCCTTTGACAGGACTGGATGGAGAAGGCCCAGCTGATCATCAGCCCGGCTCCCATGCCAGAAGAACCAGTGGATGCCCGCTTAGCAAGGCTGCTGGTTCCGGCACCGTACGTGGTGCCGGAGAAGAAGGCCAAGAAGGTGGCCGCGGGGACTCGAAAGAGTTCCCGCAATCAGGCGTCTGACGACGACGACGAGGACTCCTCCCGAAGATGAGGAGGAGGAGGAGGAGTACTCTCTCGAGGAGGAGAGAGAAGAGGAAGGCCTCACCGGGCGGCGAAGGGTCAAGAGGGGAGAACTACCCCGGACAGTTCGCCAACATCAACGTTGGCGAGGAAGAGTGGCCTCCAAGGGCGAGGCGTCCGGCAGGATCGTAAGTATTCAGATCATTCATATGCCATACATTGTGTGCCATGTAGTGTCCTTCTAACGCCGCATTCTACCCGTAGTTCGGCCGTTGACGACCTTCCCGACTTGATGAGCAGGTCTTTGGCGCCGTCGGATGTGAATTCCATCCCGACTGCCTCTACCCCACGCGTCGACGAGGACGACGAGGCGGAATCCCGCAGAGGGACCCGCCAGGAGGAGGCTACATCGGAACCCGTAGTGGTTCCAGAGTCCGCAAGCGGCCCCTTCAAAGAAGGGCAGATTGCAGCACCGGCGGCCTCCGTCCAACCGAGGCGCCGGATAACTCTTGGGGCGCTTAAAGGCGCCCATCGAGGAAGAACACCGCACTCTCATGGGTGCGGTGATTGAGAAGGTCCAGCTTGCCAAGGGCGGGCTGACTGAAGCTCGCAACACCTTCTAACAGGCTTTGAGGTAAGAAGTTTAAAATAATGTAGTGTGATACCGCATAGACAGAGTCCTCGATGCTTAGTTCGGTGTTCAAAAGAAAAGCGGACCGAGGATCTAACGAAATAGATGCAGGTTGCTAAAATATGTCAATATGGGTGTGCAGGCTGCGCTGTTGACCTCTGCCGCATTAACGGCGGAGGTCGAGGCGCTGAAGAAGGACCTTGAGCGGTCGGAGAAAGAGCTCGGCCATGCCAAGAGGCAGCTCAAGGAAAAAGAAGGTGCATAACACCACTTTAAATAAGTACCTTACAGAAAAGGGTTTCGGTTGCAAACATGATTGATAAGGATAATATATGTAATGCAGGGGCCACTAATGAGGTGGCGGCCCTGAAGGATGCCGTGTCCGTGGCTGAACGTAATGCGGCTACAGAACGGACTGAGCAAGAAAAGCAAGCGGCACTGGTGGCGGAAGTTCGGCAAGAGCTCTAGGCTCTCATGGAAAAGCATGAGAGTTTGGAGCGTGACTCCAAGACTCGAGAGTCCGAGCTTGCCTCGGCTCTCGAAAGTGCCAAGTCCGCCAAGGCCGAGGCCCAGAAGGCCCATGAGGAAGTAGAGGACATGAAGAAGATAGCAACGGGTAAGGCGTTTTTCATGCAAAGCAAGCATGTTAATGTAAATTACCGGATACTTACCAGAATTCAGAGCTCTCCAGGGGCATTTGTAGATCTGCCGCGTAGTGCGTCTGATGCCGCTGCGTTCTATTGTGGCGAGGAGGGGAGCTCAACGGAGAAGGTCTTACGGTCTCGATGCGCCGAGGCCGGCCATCCGGTGCCCCAAGCGACCAGTGAAGCAGCTGGTCGAACTCCACAAGGTAGCCGAGGAGGCCATGAAGGGCCTCACAATCCGGCCAGGCTCGGGCAGGCCATGCACGCAGCTACTTTGGCCTAGTCGGCGGCTAGTGGATCGTGCCCAGGCTGGATGTGATCAAGCGCTCCTTTGCATTGAAGGTGCTTTCGTCGGGCCCTTGCCCGCATAAAGGTGCAATGGGGCAAGCTGGATGCGGAGAAGCTTCTCACGGATCCGCCGCCGCCGCAAGGAGCATCGCACGCCGAGCGATATTATAAAGTTGTCTGAAGGAGCCCGCGATATTGCGGATGAGTGCCCCTTAATGCAATCCTTGAGTGAACTTCATTGTGTGTTTATCCTGTGCGCTGAAAACTTTGTTTATATGCGCCATGAGCAACGCTTTGTTGAATTTAAAATATTACCTTCATGCGGCCTTTTGTTAAATCGAGAGATGGCAAGTCGTTGGCTCAGCCCCCCAAGCCACGAAAGTCTTTGGGGTGTTCGATGATAAACTTGAGAAATCTTGTTCCCATTTTGGGTCCATCTAGGAGGCGCCAACACGACGAGCAAGGCGACGGACTTATAATGCTTGAACACTCTCACTTAGCCATAGAATTCTATAATTTTAAATTTGGTGAAGCCCCGGTATTCGAAGACCGAATCCGGCGCTATCCACGCCTTCGTCGGACATCATCCGAACTTCGCTCGCGGCATGAGTCTTTAGGGACCGAAAAGACCTCTCGAACAGCGACCAGTCTCGCCTTATCATGCCGGTCGGTTTAGCTTTCTCCACTGAGGCGTTAACTCGGCTCAACCGGGGCGCAATCGCAGTGGTTCTCCCAGTGCTACCTTAGCCGACGGAACGGAACGTAAGGTACCAAAACATGGGAGCCGGGCAAACCCAACTATTGACCCAAGACATGATTCGGAGCTGATTCATATAATGCTATAAGTTCGGGGTGCCGCACTTGTGAAAGTGTTCGGACTTAATCACACCATAATCTGGGGAACAGAAGCCCCTGGTGTATTCGGCCGTACCAAAGTGTACGGGTGCAAGATGTCATATAATGAACATTTGTAAAAGATAACACAATTGCAATGAAAAGGTAATGAACTTGCGAGAAGGAAGTGTTGCGTTGTTTATGAAAGAAGGCCTGCTAATAAAGAGGACTTGTACAAATAGTGTGGTAAGCGAGGGATTTGGACTAAATTAACATGTCCCCCTCTGGGGATAAGCTGCAGACTTGGTGTATGTAATGTAATGCTCGTAATGGAGACCACCTGAGTGTTCGTCGCAACCTTCTTTGATCCCTGACTGTTGCATCGTGAGTTCGGCAGGGCTTCTGTTTAGTGGAGTCCAGTATATGCAAAAAGAAGAAAAGATAAAAAATGAAACCAAGGGGGGCGCTAGCATGAGCCCCTGGTGTGGTCGAGCCGCACTCTTTGGTCCTTGTGGTTAAGCCCCTCCCCCGCGCCCATGGTATCTCCAAAGCGTAATGATGTACGCGGAGTGTTATTCTAGTGATCATGCGCGGGTGGGGGTTGGGGCCGCATTGCTACGCGTGCTCTGATCGCGCCAGGTGGTCTTGGTTGGTGTTGCTCCGGGCGCGCTTTAATGTATCCGGCTTTTTGATTGCCAGACTAGAGAATTGCTGTAGAAGGCTGCTCTGTATTTCTGCCGCGAGAGCCGCTGTATGTTCCTCCGTTCGGAGGGAGCGTTCCGTATTCCCATTGACCGTAATGACTCCACGAGGGCCTGTCATCTTGAGCTTTAGGTATGCATAATGCGGCACCGCGTTGAACTTTGCAAACGCGGTTCGTCCGAGCAGGGCATGATAGCCGCTACAAAGCGGGACTATATCGAAGATTAACTCTTCGCCGGAAATTATCCGGGATCCAAGACCACTTCGGTGTGACCGAGCCTCTGAGTTGGCTTCCACTCACAGGATGACACCTTTAAAGGTTGTTTTAGTAGGTTTAATCCTAGATGGGTCTATGCCCATTTTGCGCCTTGTCCCGATAAAGCAGGTTCAATTGCCGCCGCCATCCATCGGGACTCTTGTGAGGTGAAATCCATTGACGATTGGGTCTAGGACCAATGCGCGAATCCGCCATGGCGTATGCTGGTCGGATGGTCTCGTCGATCGAAAGTGATCGGACAGAGGACCATGGATTGAACTTGGGCGATCGCTCCATCGCATAGACGTCCCGTCTCGCCGCTTCCTCTCCCTCTTGGGTATATGGGTTGCGTAAATCATATTCACCGTCCGCACTTGTGGGGAAACCCTTCATCCTCTCTTGTTCGGCGGCGGGTCTCCTCCTCGTCGTCGCTATTTAGCCCCTTGTCATTGTGTTCGCAATTAACTTGCGGCCTGCTTGAACACCCAACAATCTCTATTGGTGTGATTAGCTGGCTTTTGAAGTGCCATGTATCCGCATGGCGGTCGAGTATTCGGTCCAGATTGGACAGACCGGAGTTGTTCTTTTAAATGGCTTCTTCCGTTTGACCGGGTTTTGAGCCTCGGAATCCGCGTTGATCGCCAGATCCTCTTTGTCGCCGCCGTTAATCGCGGCGTTTGTTTTGATTCGACGTGACTGCCGTGGTTGTCCTTAGTGTCCGGACTGCCAGAATTTTTACGGAGATTGTTGCTGCGGGCTAGCCAGCTGTCCTCTCCCACACAAAAGCGGGTCATTAACAATGTGAGGGCTGCCATGGAGTTCGGCTTCTCCTGCCCCAGGTGCCGGGCTAGCCATTCGTCCCGGATGTTATGTTTGAAGGCTGCAAGGGCCTCCGCATCCGGACAGTCGATGATTTGATTTTTCTTCGTCAAGAACCGTGTCTAGAACTGTCTGGCCGATTCGTCTGGCTGCTGAATAATGTGGCTTAGGTCATCGGCGTCTGGTGGTCGCACGTATGTACCTTGGAAGTTATCAAGGAACGCGGCCTCCAGGTCTTCCCAACACCCAATCGACTTTGCGGGCAGGCTGTTAAGCCAATGCCGAGCTGGTCCTTTAAGCTTGAGTGGGAGATATTTGATGGCGTGGAGATCGTCGCCGCGGGCCATATGGATGTGGAGAAGATAATCTTGATCCACACCGCGGGTATGTTGTACCATCGTAAGATTCGATATTCACGGGTTTGAACCTTCGGGATCGATGATCCATTACTTCATCGATGAAGCGTAACGGGTGTCTGGCGCTCAGATTGAGCAATATCGCGACGCAGCTCGAGGGCGCTGCTCTGCAGATTCGCCCGGCGGCGTTATGTCCGTGGCGACGGTACTTTGCCGTGGGTCGTAGGGTGCCCACGTGATCCATAGATGGATCTGGATTGTCTTGCTTTGTCCTCCAAGATGTCTCGCAAGTCCGCGCGTTCCTTTGGCCGTACTCTTGGATCGATGTCGGGTACGGTCTTGGCTGGGGCCTGAATGCCTCTGTCGCGACCACGGGTGGTCGGTCACCATGTCGTCTTGTTGGTGATAAAGGTATGTATGCTTCCTCCTCTAATCGGGGTAGCAGCTTGCGTCTTGGGTAACTTTTGGAGGGGAGTTCGAGTTTATACTCTTCGGCTGCGAGGACCTCGGTCCATCGATCGGCTAGCAGATCTTGATCAGCTTGGAGCTGTTGCTGCTTTTTCTTTAGGCTATTTGCCGTGGCTATGATCCTGCGCCTAAAGCGCTCTTGTTCGACAGGATCCTCGGGTATGACGAATTCATCATCGTTGAGGCTCGCTTTGTCTTCGGAGGGAGGCATATAGTTATCATCCTCAACCCCTTCGTCTGCTGCCCTATCGTGAGGGCTTGCTTCTGCGTCCTCCTGCGCTGAGTCTTGCAGGAGGGGATCGTCCTCGGCACTCTCCGGAGTGTTATTGTCTCCCGTGCCGGATTCTCCATTCTTGTTGTGGCGGGATTTAGAGTGGCGCCGCTGACGCCGGCGTTTAGGCTGCTTCTTCAGAGAATCTTCCTCCGCTGCTTTTTCGCCATCCCCTTCTTTTGGGGTATCCACCATGTAGACGTCGTATGACGAGGTGGCCTTCCAGTGTCCCATGGGCGCTGGGTCCTGATCGTCTCCGGCATCACCGTCCATAGCATCGATGTCATCGGAGTCGTAGTCTAGCATGTCGGTTAGATCCTCGGCGGTGGCTACAAAGTGGGTGGTGGGTGGGCTCAATTTCTTCGTCGTCCAGAACTCCAACCGCCCCGCCATAGTCCGCCAGATTCTCTGATAGCGAGATGCTTCAGAGATTCATATATCGCCAAAAGGCGAGTCTTGGAAGATGTCCGCAGCGGTGAATTCCATAGCCGGGCGCCCAATCTGCTTAATTGGCACGGCGCGGAGGCTCGAGTCCGCGAGGAGTCCGGCGCCTCGGGATCATGAGTTTCGCAGAGGACAAGACTGGTACTCGGCTCCATCGCCGTGGATGTTGAAGCCCCCAGGGCGGCGTCTATCCACCGGCCCTCGTCGTGGGCGATCGGCTCCGGGCTAGTAGCCGGAGAGGATTCGAAAAGCGCCACCAAAGCACTGTCCGTGATAGAGCTAGATCATGCCGTCGTCCAAGGCGGCGCGCTGGCTGCGTGGCTCGAGTTCGTCAAGATCAAGTCTCCGCGTCATCGGCCGTGAAGTTCAAGCTTCGAATCGACTCGACGGCCAGGGGCGTAGCTTTTGATCTGCTCCAGATGGCCAAGAGAATTGGCCCGCAGTTCAAAGCCGCCGAATACGAAGATCTGTTCGGGGAGAAAAGTCTCACCCTGGACAGCATTGAAGGTTGAAGATGCCATCGAGCCTATCGGGGCGACACGGAGGAACTCTCAATGAAAGCACCAATGTCGGTGTCAAACCGCGGATCTCGGGTAGGGGTCCCGAATCAGCGTCTAGGCGGATGGTAACAGGAGACGAGGGACACAATGTTTTTACCCAGGTTCGGGCCCTCTCGATGGAGGTAAAACCCTACATCCTGCTTGATTAATATTGATGATATGGGTAGTACAAGAGTAGATCTACCACGAGATTGTAGAGGCTAAAACCCTAAGAGCTAGCCTATGATGGTATGATTGTAATTGTGATCGGCCTTCTAAGGACCAACCTCTCCGGTTTATATAGACACCGGAGAGGGCTAGGGTTTACATGGAGTCGGTTAGAAGGAAGGAAACACAGTATCCGGATCACCAAGCTTGTCTTCCACGCAAAGGAGAGTCCCATCCGGACATGGGCCGAAGTCTTGAGTCTTGTATCTTCACGCTTCAATAGTCCGGACGATGTATATAGTCCGGCTATCCGGATACCCCCTAATCCAGGACTCCCTCAGTAGCCCCTAAACCAGACTTCAATGACGATGAGTCCGGCGCGCAGTCTTGTCTTCGACATTGTAAGGTGGGTTCCTTCTCCAAATACTCCAATGTACCTACTACGACGAATAGTGTCCGGTTGCCCATCAATGTCGCACTCCTTGGCTTCAGTGCCTCAATAATGACCATCTCCACATGTCAAGCGAATGCGAGGAGATGAGGCATTTTTGCATTTGCCACCCGTGATCCTTCCGGCGGGCCATCTATTTGAAGAGATGGGAATTCTCAGATCCAAACCTCACTCTCCCCCCTCGAGCAAGCATCCTACAGAGCTCTCCGGAAAAAACCATTCCAACATGGCCGGTCATCGCAGCTCTTCTGCTCGCTCTCCTCGCTCCAAGTCGGGGATTGGGAAGAGTGTTCAGTTCCTCATAGCCGTTTGATAAAGTTACAAACCCAAGGGTTTCTCCCACCGGTGTTTATGGTCCCCGTTCGAGCCGGAATAGCCACCTATAACGGAGGGGAACAAGCGGAGGGATCTCCTAATCCATCTCTAGAGGAGCGAATATGCTTTATCCCGCATCTGCTAAGGGGCGTCGGGTTTCCCATCCACCCGTTTCTTCGCGGGCTCCTAGAGTTCTACGGTCTCCAGTTGCACAACCTTACCCCTGCCTCCGTACTACATATAGCAGGGTACGTTGCCCTTTGCGAGCTGTTTTTAGGCTGCGAACCTCACTTTGGGTTATGGAAGAAGCTATTCTGCCTTGTCCCCCGCACCCAGGGAGAATCCCTATGTCAAGTGGGCGGGGCCGAAGTATGGCACATTGCCGAGACCGGATACCTATCCGGCACTCCCAAGAAGGCACCAGAGAACTAGCCTTCAGAGTGGTTTTACATTGATGACATTCCCCTTCCGGATCCAGTCCGGAAAAGGTCTACCCAAGTTCAGTAATGCCCCGCCGAGGGCACGTCTAAGCTGGCGCCCCCGGGGCCCCCAAGAGGAGGATACCAGGGAAATACATTTCCTGATGAGCAGGATAAAGTTACTGGCCAAATCCGGACTGACGATAGTCGAGGTCATGGCAATATGCATAATGCGGGGAGTGCAACCGCTTCAATATCGGGGGAAGTCCATGTGGCACTTCAACGGGGAAGACAACGCTTCCTGCTGCGGCCGTAAGGGTCCGGACTCCACCACTGCTCTGGCAAGGATATTGTCCGATTTATACAAAGGGGAAGAGGAAGAATTCCTTCGCATTAAACCGCGGGACAGATTCTCCATGTACAACCCCCAGAGTGGGTAAGTCGTCATTCCTTTCCCTGCTTCACTTACTTTAGAGTTCTCTGCTAAGTTTACCCACATCGATGTTTTCGAGCAGGAATTGAGGAGGGCTGTAGAAGGAATCTTCAGCCCCTCCCCGCAGCCAGAGGACCCCGGAAGGGCCCTAGATCCGGGACTCGAAGAAGATCCGGATATTACTGTGGAGGTTGTTAACGGGGTATTTTATCAAGCGAGCTGTGATGGTTCCTCAGTGGCCATTATTGCCGACTATCCCGGACTGCTCCCTGTGTCGTGTGTAAGTCAAACTAAAAACCCTATCCTCCGAAGAGGACTCCCCTCAGGTATCATGACTTACCCTTGAGGCATCGTGTTGTTTGCAGAGACGACGGTCGGAGCGCGGGGCCGAGCCCCTAGGGACTCGTCAAACACGGGCATTTGGATCGGGCAGGCTCAAGAGGAAGGCGATGAGGGTCGACACACCGCTGTAGAGGTAAAGCAAAAACCTATCCCGCGATTATGGTATTTGAAGTATAACAGCGCCCTTCGTGTCCTGGCAGGAAAAGGAGCAGCCGGACTATATCCGGGGATCCCGCCAATCACGCCTCCACCAGCCGGGTTCCAGAACCGGTTTCCAGAGCGGAGGCGGACACGGGGCCAGTGCCGCATAGTTCTCCGACAGAGGACGCGGATATGCTATCGGCCACGAACTCCGAAGTAGAGAGTGCCATGAATCACCGGCGCCGGAGGGCCGTGCTTCGGAACAACATCTTCTCCGAAGAGGCCTTTAATGCCTTCAATTCGGGGGACGCATACATCCGAGCAGCTCAAGGCGGGCTTGCCCAAGCGCGGACCAGTATACCAAAGATATACGGGTAAGAA
Organism: Aegilops speltoides; assembly: GCA_021437245.1. Lineage (NCBI taxonomy): Eukaryota > Viridiplantae > Streptophyta > Magnoliopsida > Poales > Poaceae > Aegilops > Aegilops speltoides. The sequence goes on along the minus strand of CM038147.1, from coordinate 436,212,735 downwards.
ATTTTGATAAGCATGTATAACAGTAGCCCCTGAGACTTGAAACGGTTGGAACAACTGTTTTAATGATCAATTTATGCAAAGGTCCTTGTAGATAAGAATGAACAATTAGCTCGGGAGCTAGAGGAATGCAAGGCCCAGCTGAGGGACACAGTTGCCAAGTTAGAGGAATCCCAGAAGGCCTCATCTGGTAACATTTGTCTCAATTGTACGAAGATGCACCAGTTAGTAAACGGCTAGTATGACTAGTCTAACAGAAAATTCTGCAGACAATCCCGGGGTGAATCCGGAGGGCGTAATGGATGACGACTCGCATCTCAAAAGGCAGCTAAAGGCTGGCGAGCGCATCCTTACGCAAGTTAGGCAAGAGAAGAACAATCTTCAAGATGCCAATATTCGGCTGGACATGGAATTAAAAGACGTCCGCGCTCAACCGGCGAACTCCGTGAAGGAGAACAAAAAGCTTCGATGCGGCATTTACGGTGAGTGCCAAGACAACCTATACTACAGTTCAGCGAGGAAGTGTATTGAAAGAATTTTGCTTGTAGGCATGTGATGGGTTGCCCCGAGGAGGAAATGCCCTAATCTGCGGGTGATGTACTACAAGAACTTTCACAGTTGCATGAGCGAGCTCGGCGGGTGATGCACGGCGTTGCTCAGGCCTTGTGGCCATCAAGCTTCCTGCCGAATGGCATGGGGGAGCTTGTGGATATGCTTCAAAGAGCCCGGCGGTGCTTCCGATTGTGGAAGATATCAGCTTGCCGACAAGGTGCAAGAGAAGCCTGGGCAATGGTGAAGACGCGCTACACCAAGCTGGACCCGAACCATATGGCCAAAGTAGGACCGACGGGGCCATATGGGCAAGAAATTCCCGTTAGTCTGGTATATGACCAGGTAGCATTAGCCGCCAAGTATTCTCAATAGGATTGTAAGCTAGATAGCCTGTTGGATGGTATAGAGGAGGAATATAGTCAGTCTAAGTGACTGTGTAATTCAATGGACATAAGTAGTCCCTAGCCGGATTAAAATCATTTGTCATGGCGGACCTTTTAAGCTTGATTTCGGATCCTCTGATGCAGGGTGTGTCCGAATACCCGCTCAGTTATACAAAACCGGGGTATGCATGGAAACTAGGCATAGGGGTCATAAGTGCTTGAACAGACAAGTACCCAACTAGTTATGTTATATTACATGGATAGTAAGAAACATCTTCCAGGGAGAATGGTTCCGTTAGGGGTTCCTTTCCCTGGGTACGCATGCGACGATGCACATGTCCGGACTGTGAATGATGGCGCAGGATATAAGACTTCTGGGGATTTACGTTGTAATAAACAAATACATCTTTTGTTCACCGATCGAATATTCTCTTAAGGAAACTAGCTTTCGGCTTCACCCAGTCTGAGGTACACATCCGGCTGAACCGGCTGTAACAATCGCAGAGGTGCTCCCCTTATGCCCTAGCCGAATTAACGGGAACGTAGGGCATAAACACAAGAGCCAGGCAACCCAGCTTGGCCACATCTTAAGTCATATTGATGCATATAATGTTGAAGAAAAGGCACATATGGAAAAAGAAATGCATATGTGATAGGCGAAAAGCCATTAGAGTATTTATTTTTAGCTTTCGTATAGGAAGCCCCGGTATTGCTTACACGTGGTGCGGCGGAGTGATCCGTAAGTCTTGTATTAAATACTTTGTGTGGAGAGGAAGAAAAAGTCGAGAAAGGAGAAGGGATGGAGCATAAATAAAAGGGAGGGAGTAAGGAGACGAACATTGAGTTCGCGTTAGGCGTAGAATCTCCGGAGTCTGGCCGCGTTCCATGGTTTCGGCTCGAGCTTGTTATCGGATGCATTACGTAAGCGGTATGCTCCTCCGGTGAGAACTTTGTCAATGACAAAGGGACCTTCCCACTTGGGTTTGAGCTTGTGCTTCTTCTTCTCCGGTAGGCGTAGAACGAGTTTGCCAATATTGTAAGTTTTGGCCCGTACTTCTCTACTTTGGTATCGTCGAGCCTGCTGTTGATAGAATGCGGAGTGGGCTTTTGCGACGTCGCGCTCCTCCTCCAAGGCATCCAAGTTATCCTGCCGATCTAGCTCGGCTTCCTTCTCTTCGTATATGCGTACGCGTGGCGACTCATGTATTATGTCGCAGGGTAGTACTGCTTCCGCGTCGTACACCATAAAAAATGGTGTATATCCGGTGGTGCGATTCAGCGTGGCCCGCAACCCCCAGAGTACGGAGTCGAGCTCCTCGACCCAGTGCGTATCTGACTCTGTCAAAGATCGCACTAGTCTGGGTTTGATGCCGCTCATAATGTGACCGTTTGCCCGTTCGACCTGGCCGTTTGTTTGGGGATGGTAGACGGAAGCGTAGTCGAGCTTAATGCCCATTTTGCCGCACCAAGTTTTCACCTCATCGGCTGTGAAATTGGAGCCGCTATCAGTGATGATGCTATGGGGGACGCCGTATCGGTGTACGACCCCGGATATTAATTCTATGACTGGTCAGAATTCGGCCGTTTTGACTGGTTTGGCTTCTATCCATTTGGTGAACTTGTCCACCATGACCAATAAGTATTTTTTCTTATGGCTTCCTCCTTTAAGAGGTCCGACCATATCCAGCCCCCAAACTACGAAGGGCCAGGTTATGGGAATTGTTTGGAGAGCGGTAGGGGGCATATGACTCTGATTGGCGAAGAGCTGGCAACCGACGATGTTGGACAAGGTCTGTCGTCTGCTTTCGGGCCGTCGGCCAATAGAAGCCTGTACGGAAAGCCTTGCTGACTAGTGCCCGAGCCGCGGCGTGGTGCCCGCCCAGTCCGGCATGGATTTCAGCCAAGAGTTGCCACCCTTCCTCCTCAGAGATGTATCTTTGGAGCACTCTGGTGGCACTTTTCTTGTAGAGTTCCCCTTCATGGACTTTGTAAGCTTTAGAACACTGGACAATGCAGCGTGCTTCGTTTTGGTCTTTTGGGAGCTCCTGCCTATTTAGGTAGGCCAAGAAAGGCTCAGTCCATGGGGCGACTACGGCCATGATTTCGTGGGCCGAAGATGTTATTTAGGTGGCAGAGCCTCCGATTATGTCTGATGGTTCGGAGTCTGGGGGTGTGTTCGGATCTGTGCTAGTATTGCCGGACTCCCCTTCCCATACCACGGATGGCTTGAACAACCTTTCCAGGAATATGTTAGGTGGGACAGGGTCGCGTTTAGCACCGATGCGGGTGAGAACGTCAGCTGCGTGATTGTTTTCTTGAGCCACATGGTGGAATTCGAGCCCCTCGAACCGAGCTGATATTTTGAGGACGGCATTACGGTAGGCCGCCATTTTCGGATCCTTGGCGTCAAAGTCTCCGTTTATTTATGATATTGCGAGGTTCAAATCCCCGCGCACTTCCAGGCGTTGGATGCGCATAGAGACCGTCATACGAAGAACGTGCAACAGAGCCTCATATTCGGCTGCATTGTTGGAGTCTATGTATAATATTTGGAGGATGTACTGGACCGTGTCTCCAGTGAGAGACGTCAGGACTACACCTACTCCCAATCCGGCCAGCATTTTAGAGCCGTCGAAGTGCATGATCCAGTTGGAATACACGCCGTACTCTTTAGGGAGTCGGTTATGTCCATTCGGCGACGAAGTCAGCCAGTACTCGCGACTTGATGGCCCACCGTGGTTTGTATATTATGTCGAACGTAAGGAGCTCGGTTGCCCATTTAGCAATCCGGCCCGTAGTGTCGCGGTTGTTTATTATGTCATTGAGTGGTACTTCGGAGGCCACCGTAAACGAACACTCTTGAAAGTAGTGTCGCAGCTTCCGGGATGCCATGAAGACCGCGTATGCTATTTTTTGATAGTGTGGGTATCGGGATTTGCATGGGGTGAGGACCGCGGATCGTAATAAACCGGCTTTTGGGCGGAATTTGTATCCGTCAACCTCTCGTTTGACGACGAGTACTGCGCTTACAACTTGGTGTGTTGCAGCTATGTACAGTAGCATGGGCTCGCCGATATTTGGCGCTGTTAGGACTAGATTACTGGCCAGTAAGGTCTTTATTTAATCTAGTCCGGCCGCGGCTGCGTCCGTCCACACGAAGTCTTCGGTGCGCCGAAGGAGGCAGTAAGGAGGTAATGCCTTTTCTCTTAACCTGGAGATAAAGCGGCTCAAAGCGGCCACGCATCCAGCTAGTTTCTGGCTGTGCTTGAGGTATGTTGGTATATCCAACTGCAATAGAGCTCGGATTTTTGCCGGATTCGCTTCAATTCCTCTATTGGAAACAGTGAAGCCCAGCAGTTTCCTCGAGGGGACGCCAAAAATGCATATTTCCGGATTAAACTTGATGTCGTATGTCCGGAGGTTATTGAATGTAAGCCTCAAGTCATCTATTAGGGTTTCAATGTGTCGTGTTTTTATGACCACGTCTTCTATGTATGCCTCCACTGTTTTGCCGATTTGTTTTTCCAGGCATGTTTGAATCATGCGTTGATAGGTTGCACCAGCATTCTTAAGCCCGAAAGGCATAGTGTTGAAGCAAAAGGGGCCATATGGCGTTATGAAAGCTGTTGCAGCTTGGTCAGACTCTGCCATCTTTATTTGATGGTATCCAGAGTATCGTCGAGAAAACTCTGATGAGTCGTGTCCAGTTGTGGCATCGATTATTTGATCGATCTGAGGGAGAAAGGGATCCTTAGGGCAAGCCTTGTTGAGGTCTTTGAAGTCGACGCATAGGCGCCAGGATTTGTCCTTCTTTGGTACCATTACCAAGTTTGCCAGCCAATCCAGATGTTTAATATCTCTGATGAATCCGGTCTTAAGTAGCTTGGCTAGCTCTTCCCCCATTGCTTGTCGTTTGGGCTCTGAAAATCGCCTTAGGGTTTGTTTGACAGGTTTGTATCCCTTTAGTATGTTAAGTTGTGTTCGGCCAATCCACGCGGGATGCCCGGCATGTCCGATGGGTGCCAGGCGAAAATGTCCCAATTCTTGCGTAAAAAGTCTCGTAGTGCGGAGTCCATTGCGGGGCTCAACCGTGTCCCGATGGAAGCTGTCTTCGTGGGGTCCATTGGATGGACTTGGAATTTGACTATCTCGTCTGCGGGTTTAAATGAGGTGGACTTGGATCGCTTGTCGAGTATCACGTCATCCCTGTCCTGATGGCCCAGCGTCGTTAATTCTTCGGCTGCTAGGGCTTGGATAATGCTTCCGGGGCTAGTCTTTGCGGTTTTGTTTTCTAGCAGTCTGACGTCCGGATCACTAGCTAGAGTGATGATTCCATTGGGCCGGGCATTTTAAGCTTCATGTACCCGTAATGGGGTATGGCTTGAAAGCTAAATGAAGCGTCCCGCCCTAGAAGGCGTGGTATCCGCTGCTGAAAGGAGTCACTTGGAATGTGATTTCTTTGGACTGTAGTTCTCCGGGTGCGAATACCACATCGAGTGTGATTTTTCCTTTTGCCGCGCCTCCCGACTAGGGATAATTCCCCTGAAGGTTGGGCCGCTTTGTTCAATGCGGCTTTTATCAATTTCCATCTTGTCGAGTGTGTCTTCATAGATCAAGTTCAATCCGCTCCCGCCGTCCATGAGTACTTTAGTGAGCCAGAAGCCGTCCATGATTGGGCTAAGGACCAGAGCGGCTGGTACCCGGATGGTCTGGAATCGAGGTTCATCACTGGCGTTGAATGTTATAGCAGTGTCATTCCAGGGGTTTATTTTTGCCACATGGCAAATTTCAGCGGAGCTCCGATGAGCTCGCTTGCACCTATTATTTGAGGCAAAAGTCTCGAAGACTGTTAGTACCATATTGTGCTCGTTGGCAGGATGTTGTTCTGTTTTACGGCTTGCAAGAAGATCCTCGCCACTTTTTGCAACCTGCCGGAGTATCCAACACGCCCTAAGGCTATGGGTTGGTCTTTGTGTCCGAACACTTTGTGGAGTTACATGGCCCATCAAGCCATTCTTCCATCGGTTCCCATACAGGGTGTGCTTTGGTTTCTTGGGAATTGGATCGGCCGACTTACGAGAGTTCGCCCGTTTAGTTCGGACAAAGGTCTTGGTGAGAGCCGTACTGTCCCACAATTCTGTTTGGGTTTTCCAGGCGCTTTCCATTGCACAATACTTCTGTACTATGATTGCCAAGTCCGCGAAGTGTACTATGTCATGGCAGTTTATAGCATTAAGGAGTCCTTTGTCCGTGCAGTTTTTGCAGAAGAGTGAGACTACGTCCTCCTCGCGGCACTCCTTGACCTTGTTAAGCGCAAGGAGAATCGCCCGATAGCAATGTCACGATCTCTGGGGCTCTTGCACGATCTGGAGAGACGGTTTAAGTCAGTGGGTGTTGTTAGCTGAATCCAGATTCTCGATCAATCTAACACCCACAGGCGTGGAGGTTCCGAGCCGAACGACTCGGGACCCGAGTCTTGCCAATTTCTTGACCCAATGCCCAATTCTAAGTCAGGGACCGGGTCATGTCTTCCTTTGAGCAGGTGTTCGGCTCAAGGAGCTCGGTGATCCAGACATAATTCATCGTCAAAGTTGAGGGGCAATCTGTGTGTGGTTCCTCCACTACCGCTATCTCATGGGTGGCCGGCAAGGATCTGATGTCCCTTTGGTCGGGTTTAAGCCCGATCCGGTCGTGGTCTGTAGCAACTCCCAGAGCGGTGATGCAATCCAAGAGCTCATTAAGGGAGGGGAGCTCCATCGGATCCATCTGTTCGGCGAGTTTTGAACTGACGCGAAGGTTATGCTTGAGGACCCGAGAGGCCATCGTCGGTGCAACCGCTGATGGGGCAGCCATGATAAAGCCGCCAAGTCGGAGAGTTTGGCCTACAGCCAGAGCTTCCCCCGAGGTCATGTTGTCCTGGACGACGAGACGAGCCATTGAGCCTTGCGGCGATGACACAGAGGAACTCTCAATGAAAGCACCAATGTCGGTGTCAAAACCAGCGGATCTCGGGTAGGGGGTCCCGACCTATGCGTCTAGGCTGATGGTAACAGGAAGCAAGGGACACAATGTTTACCCAGGTTCAAGCCCTCTCGATGGAGGTAAAACACTACTTCCTGCTTGATTAATATTGACGATATGAGTAGTACATGAGTAGATCTACCACGAGATTGTAGAGGCTAAAAACCTAAGAGCTAGCCTATGATGGTATGATTGTAATTGTGATCGGCCGTCTAAGGACCAACCTCTCCGGTTTATATAGACACCAGAGAGGGCTAGGGTTTACATGGAGTCGGTTACAAGGAAGGAAACACAATATCCGGATCACCAAGCTTGTATTCCATGCAAAGGAGAGTCCCATCCGGACATGGGCCGAAGTCTTGAGTCTTGTATCTTCACGCTTCAATAGTCCGGACGATGTATATAGTCCGGCTGTCCGGATACCCCCTAATCCAGGACTCCCTCAAGGACCACCTTGAGTCTTGTGCATTTAGGGTTGGATGCATGAAATCTTAATGCAAAAGAACGTCACTTTATATTGCCACTTGTATGTGGACCTTTATTATGCAGTCTGTCGCTTTTATTGCTTCCACAACAAGATCGTATAAAGCTTATTTTCTCTGCACTAATAAGTCATACATATTTAGAGGGCAATTTTTATTGCCTGCAACATGACAACTTACTTGAAGGATCTTATTCAATCCATAGGTAGGTATGGTGGACTCTCATGGCAAAACTGGGTTTAAGGATATTTGGAAGCACAAGTAGTATCTCTACTTGGTGCAAGGAATTTGGCTAGCATGAGGGGGAAAGGCAAGCTCAACATGTTTGAAAGGTTAATGACAATATACTTTAACTGAGATGTGAGAAAACATAAACCATTACGTTGTCTTCCTTGTCCAACGTCAACTCTTTTAGCATGTCATACTTAATGAGTGCTTCACAATCATAAAAGATGTCCAAGATAATATATTTGTATGTGAAACATCTCTTTCCTTATTACTTCCTATTAATTGCAATGATGACCAAAACTACGTTTATCAACTCTCAACAACTTTTATGCCTATGTAACATCCCAAATTTTCAATTTGGAATGTTATACATTAGATCATCATTGCATATCATATTTTATTGCATTTTGGGTTGATCCTAGAAATTCTACGCAACTCAAGGACCCACGGAGAGAGTTGGGGATTTCGTTATTTTCATATTTGAGTTTCCTCAAATTTTGAAAATAGGATCATTTGATTTTAATTATTTTATCTTCAATTATTTCTATTATAAAAATATGAGAGAGGGAATAAAATGACTTTTCCAAAATAAAGAAATATTGAGGATTAAATAATAAAATCAAATAAGATTTTATTTTGGAGTTTATTGCTATTTTATTTGAATTTAGGAAAAATGCGCGTTTTTCAAAATTGCATTTAGGCCCCAAATAAATGTTCATCTTGTCCGGCTTGATTTTAGAAGGCGGAGAAAATTTGTGTTCGGGATTTTTGGAGTCCATTTAGTATTTCTTTTATTTGATTTTCTGCGCGATTTTTTTTTAAAAAAGTCGACTGACCTAGCCGGGCCGTACCCGACCCAGACTCTAGCCCGACCGGCCTTTATAAGCCGGAGGAGCCCAGCCCAAGCCACCCAGCCCCGCCCTAACCCTAGCCGCCGCGGATCTTGCCACCGCCCGCCGCCATGCCGCCGATCCGCCCGCCGCCGTCCTCGCCGCCGCCCGCCGCCGCCGCCCCTCACCGCGGGACCCGCCGCCCGCTGGCGACACGTAACTCGAGGTAGCCGCCGGTTTTTGGAAAAAAATTTGTTGTTCGTTTTTTTTCAAAAAAAACGAGATGTGTTTTTTAGATCAGTTTATTTTTTCCGGTTTAGTTTAGCGGACGTTCGTCCGTACGTTCGTTTTAATGAACGGTTTTCGTCGTTTAGCCGCAGACAAGGAGTTCTTAAGTTGAACTTTCTGGTTAGATCTCTTATTTACGTTTTACCTGTGCATTAGATGAGTGCTTATTGTATGCTTGTTTGTTTGCGGTAGAGTACCCGAAGTGCGCCATTGCTACTTCGGATCTCTAGGTTTCACGGATCATCAGCAAGGCAAGTAACACTTTGATCATAGCTTTTTACTACCCAGTTTTATTGCATTAGATCAATCCTCAAACAATTGCATGATTAGGATCCGATTAATATGTGGGTATTGGGAAGTAGATGAGGTAGAACCTATTACTTGTTTTATTATCAAACCTTTGGGAGTTTACCACAAGGATCTTAAGGATACTATTTACCAGATTTGTGGGCACCGAGATGAGCAATGGGAGATGATCAGCACCAGGAAGGATAGATCAATTGCAGCTTTCATCCAGGAGCTAAACCAGCACATTCGTCGCTAGGAGAACCAGATGTGCGCAGGCATGATAGACCTGAAGAAGGCTATGACCAAGATCATGGAGCTGGAAGAAGAACTTAAGTCTACATGCGATGGATATGAGGTGGAAATAGCAACGCTTTTGGAGAAGAATGATGATCTAAAGAAGAAGCTAAAAGTATTCATGGGATTTCCCGCGACTGGAGGAGAAGACAATGATTACACTTGCCCGGAGAACTACATCATCATCGACGACACCGACTCGGACCCAGACGATAGCGATGATGACTTTGTTGATGAAGCTGGAGCAGGTATCATGGAGTCTTCGACTGAGCAATTTTTCTAGTCGACCACCATAACAGTAGTAGTATTCCCCCATGTACATAGTATAGTCCGAGTACTTTTGTAACGATAGTTAGACCATTGTATGCCCTTGTTTGCATTGATTGAAGTGATATTGATTGAATTTGTCTCATGTGCATATGGGTAGTGTTTTCTCTATAGACCTCATTCTATTCTATTTTCTCATCTTTTCTAAACCCTCAGATGCCTCCGAGATGTGACAATGGATTTGCTTTCCCACCGGAGCTCACTCAGTTGATCCAGCAGCAGAATGCATTGATGCAGATGCTAGTTCAGAATCAGGGGAACAACAACAACAACAATAACCCACCACCACCACCACCTGTTGATCACTTAGCCCGTTTCTTGAGGCTGAATCCGCCCGTGTTCTCCAGTAGTACCGAGCCGATAGTTGCAGATGATTGGCTCCACGAGATGGGAAGGGAGTTGACCACTGCAGGATGCACAGATGCGGAGAAAGTGCATTTTGCCGCACATTAGCTTGATGGACCCGCAACATCATGGTGGGAGAATTTCACAGCCACTTATCCTATCGACACTGTCACATGGGATCAGTTCCAGCAGGCTTTCTGTACTGCCCATGTTTCAGCAGGAGCTATGGCCATGAAGAAGCGTGAGTTTATAACTTGCACCAAGGAGGACGTCTGATTGGCGATATGTGGATGACTTTAGAAAGCTAGCACGTTATGCCCCGGATGACGTTGCTACGGATGCGACTAAGCGGAGAAGTTTCGGAAGGATGAATGATGAGTGAGCATGCGGTTGATGGTAGCAACCTTCAACAATTACCAGGAGTTGGTAGATAGAGCTTTTATGATTGAAGGGAAGCAGCAGCAGATTGACAACCGCAAGAGGAAGTATGGACAAGGGAAGTACAATTCTGGAGCTCAGCAAAAGCCCCGTTTTACACCAAATTCGGGAGGACCTTTTCAGCATACCCATGGAGGGAAGAGTTGTTTTGTATGCCTCACGACAACTTAAACCCCATGACTTGAATTATGCTACCCATGATTTGGAGTTAGCAGCCGTAGTGCATGCTTTGAAGATATGGAGACATTTTCTCATCGGAAACCATTGTGAGGTGTACACAGATCACAAGAGTTTGAAGTACATCTTCACGCAGAAGGAGTTGAATCTCAGGCAAAGGAGATGGTTGGAGCTCATCAAGGATTATGATATGAGATTGCATTATCACCCCGGAAAGGCTAACGTAGTAGCCGATGCGTTGAGCCGCAAGAGCCATGTCAACACGTTCATAACCAGAGAGTTAGCAAAGGAGTTAGCCGAGGATCTTCGTGAGCTATGTTTGGAGATAGTTCCGAGAGGCTATGTAGGAGCGTTGGAGATTCAGTCTACCCTGATGGATAAGATCAGGGAAGCTCAGAAGACTGACAAGGAGATTGTCGTAATAAAGGACAAGATGAGCAAAGGAAAAGCTAAGGGATTTCGTGAGGATGAGCACGATACCCTATGGTTTGAGGACCGCGTTTATGTGCCTAATAACCCAGAGATCAGGAAGTTGATTCTGCGAGAGGCCCATGATTCGCCGTATTCGATTCACCCAAGAAATACCAAGATGTATCTGGATTTGAAGGACACTTTCTGGTGGACCGGAATGAAGAAGGATATTGTGGAATATGTAGCGATATGTGATGTATGTCGAGAGTGAAGGCGAGCATCGAAGCGGCAGGATTTCTACAGACCATTGCCGATACCGAATGGAAGTGGGATAAGCTAGGCATGGATTTTATCACAGATTGCCCGAACTCGTTAGGGCTATGACTCGATATGGGTTGTAGTCGATCGGTTGTGAAGGTAGCTCATTTCATCCCGTGAAGACCACTTATACCAAAGCTAAGTTGGCAAAGATATACATGACCAGGATCGTATGTCGCATGGAGTTCGAGGAGCATTATATCGATAGAGGACCCAATTTACCTCAAAGTTACGGAATCGGTTGCACGAAACTTTGGGTACCGAGGCTAGAGTTGATCTGACCTTTCATCCATGAGCAGATGGACAGACCGAGAGAGTAAAACAGATTCTGGAGGACATGCTGAGAGCTTGTGCGCTAGATTATGTATCTAGTTGGGACGACAATTTGCCATATGCAGAGTTCTCTTACAACAACAGTTATCAATCCAGTTTGAAGATGGCCCCTTTCGAAGCTCTGTATGGAAGGAGGTGCAGGACACCGTTGTTGTGGGATGAAGTAGGAGACCGTCAGTTGTTTGGACCAGATTTAATTAAGGAGCCTGAACAGAAGGTGAAGTTGATTCGCTATAGGCTCAAGGTAGCCCAGTCTAGATAGAAGAGCTACGCAGATTCTAAACGCAAGGAGACAGTCTACGAAGTCGGAGACAGAGTTTATCTTCGTGTATCCCCGCTTCAAGGAGATAAGCATTTTGGAGTTAAGGGAAAGCTAGCGCCACGTTTTGTGGGACCATACAAAGTTTGGAGCGTATGGGAGAAGTTGCTTACAAGTTGGAATTGCCCGAAGGATTGTCAGGAGTTCACGATGTGTTGCACGTTTCCCAGTTGAAGAAGTGCCACGCAGAGATGGCTGATATACGCTGAGAGATACAGTGCCGCCGGAGGCAATTCCGCTGGATAGTGATTTGACCTACGAGGAGAAGCTAGTCAAGATTCTCGAATATGCCAGCCGAGTCACCCGCAGCAAAGTTATCAAATTTTGCAAAGTTCAGTGGAGCCACCATACCGAAGATGAAGCCACCTGGGAGCGGGAGGAAGACCTACGGAAGGATCACCCTCACCTATTTTCTAGCCAACCCGAATCTCGAGGGCGAGATACATCTTAAGGGGGGTAGGTTTGTAACATCCCAAATTTTGAAAATAGGATCATTTGATTTTAATTATTTTATCTTCAGTTATTTATATTTAAAAATATGAGAGAGGGAATAAAATGACTTTCCCAAAATAAATAAATATTGAGGATTAAATAATAAAATCAAATAAGATTTTATTTTGGAGTTTATCGCTATTTTATTTGAATTAAGGAAAAATGCGAGTTTTTCAAAATTGCATTTAGGCCCCAAATAAATGTTCATCTTGTCCGGCTTGATTTTAGAAGTCGGAGAATTTTTTTTCGGGATTTTTGGAGTCCGTTTAGTATTTCTTTTATTTGATTTTCTGTGCAAATTTTTTTTAAAAAAAAGTCAACCGACCTAGCCGGGCCGTACCCGACCCGGACTCTAGCCCGGTCGGCCTTTATAAGCCGGGGGAGCCCAGCCCGAGCCGCCCGCCCGCCCTAACCCTAGCCGCCACCGCCGCCGCCGATCTGCCGCCACACCGCCACCCCTCGCCGCCGGACCCCCCCCCCCGCCGCCCTCGCCGCCGGTCCCCGCCGCCGCCGCCGCCGGACCCCGCCGGAGTACCCTGCCGCCGCCGCCGACACGTAACCCGAGGTAGCCGCCGGTTTTTGGAAAAAAATTGTTGTTCGTTTTTTAAAAAAAAACGAAGATGCGTTTTTTAGATCGGTTTATTTTTTTCCGGTTTAGTTTATTTAGCGGACGTTCGTCCGTACGTTCGTTTTAACGAACGGTTTTCGTCGTTTAGCCGCAGACAAGGAATGTCCATTCGTTAGCCTGTTCGTCCGATTTTCTTTTTCTCAGATTTTCCATGATTATTTCTGATCGCGATTTCTGATCCGATTTTCGTTTTAGTATAACTTTACGCTCGTTTATCGGAATCAGGCGATTCAAGCGCCTAGAGTTTCATCTCGAAACCCTCTTTCCATTTAACCAGCTCAAACAAGTTTTTGCTACTATAAAATTTGACTTAGGTCCAGATTAGTAAAACGAGCTTGTTTGTTTCGCCGTTTGAGTTTCATTGCTTCGTTTGATTTGATTCTTTTTTGCAAACCGGAGTTCTTAAGTTGAACTTTCTGGTTAGATCTCTTATTTGCGTTTTACCTATGCATTAGATGAGTGCTTATTCTATGCTTGTTTGTTTGCGATAGAGTACCCGGAGTGTGCCGCTTGCTACTTCGAATCTCTAGGTTTCATGGATCATCAGCAAGGCAAGTAACACTTTGATCATACCTTTTTACTATCCAGTTTTATTGCATTAGATCAATCCTCAAACAATTGCATGATTAGGATCCGATTAATATGTGGGTATTGGGAAGTAGATGAGGTAGAACCTATTACCTGTTTTATTATCAAACCTTTGGGAGTTACTTCTACGTTTTCTTATATTGTCATGCTATGCTAGTAGACGTGGATTGGGTGAGTGTATCCATGACAATTGTGAGATTGTTAATTAATGGTTTATTTAAGGTGGCAACTTTAATACACATCTGGGTGGATTGAGGCACCTGGGATTCCAGTGATTGCCTATTATTTTCTTTATGGACCACCACCCAGGTTCAAAGGGATCATGAGATTATTCATGCTAGAAACTTCCGTGTGCAGCCGCAAGCTACTATGGGCTCTAGCATAGTTGATTAAGTCGTGTGAACTCTTATAGTGGTAGACTAGCAGATGTAGGGGAAAGTAGGTGTAACGGTCTACCCATCGTAAGGTGCAAACGCTTCTGAAAGACTATGTCTCGGTCATCCGTTTCTCAAACACCATGTAGTGCGAGAAACCCAACGGAGGAGATCGGGTCTTGCGGGGAAAAGTGCGCAAACCTCTGCAGAGTGTATAAACTAATCATGGTTAGCCATATCCCCGGTTATGGACGTTTTGAGTATCTAGTACTTGGATTATCATGTGAATCTCATCATGTTACTTTAACTAATTTTGCTGAGTTTAATGATGATGCTTAATTGGGATTGAGTTGGGTGAACCTTCTCAATGTTTAACAACCACCATGATAGTTAAATAAAATTTACTCCTTTGCAGTAGGGGAAAACTGGCTTTATGCAAAACTGTAACCATAGAGCTTTCCACCAGCCATATATGCATGTAGTATATCATTATTCTGTTCATTACTCTCTATGTGTTACATTGCCAGCATATTCCATGTGCTGACCCGTTTTCGGGCTGCAACGTTCATGTTGCAGACTTTTCAGACGACGAGTAAGGTGCCTTAGGTCGTGGTCTTATACTCAGTGATGCCTTTGGAGTTGATGGACTCGCTTATCTTCCAAGCCTTCCGCTGTTATCGTTATTAGATGGACTTAAGCCATATTTATTGTAATAAGCTCTCTTTTGAGACATTCGATGTAATAAGTTTGTGATTGCTACTCTGTTATAAATCCTTCAAGTACTGTGCATGTCAGCATTACTGATCCAGGGATGACACTAAAGCACATAATCAGACTGTTTGAGGTCTGGTCGCTATAGCCTCATACTTTCTATGTGTGAAGTCATCACTAACCATAAGATCAATATGAACTCTTTTACTCTCTACTTTCTCAAGATCATAGCAAGATAGCAAAGCCCTTGACTCAACACTAATCTTTATTATAGATAGCTCACGGATTTGATTACATAAAGAGATCGCAAAGCAAAACTCAAAACTACTTGATACTAAAACTTCAATCTACTAGATCAAGATACTACTAAAAGGATCAAACTAAATAAAACGGTAAAGATAGGAGTGTGATGGTGATACGATACCGGGGCACCTCCCCCAAGCTTGGCAGTTGCCAAAGGGGAGTGCCCATACCCATGTAATTATGTCCTCGGAGGTGGTGAAGTAGGAGTTGTTGATGATGTAGGCTTGTCGTCCATCTTCCAAGTCATAGGCTCACCATCATAGAAGGATGATCGAGTCTCCGCGATCCTTAAATCTGCAGCCAAACTCATCCTCTTGAATCTATATTCATACTCACAGTTCTGGTTTTGCAGGTCATAGATCTGGGCTTGGAGGTGCTTGATTTTCTCTTGAAGCTTGAAGATGGTCTCCCCAATGACTTTGGCATCTAGCTTGTGGTTGTTGGTGAACTCCGTGATCATCATCTGGTTGGCGTTGAGTCCATGCTCCACCATCCCTTGGCACTTGAAAACTTGCTGCTCCACGGCTTCGAGCTTTGTCTCCACGCTTCCGGTACACCTTGGTCCCTCCACATCGCGGATGTGCAGCACCCCCTCACGCATCTCAATGGTTTGAGGGTGTTGCAGCACCTCCGTGAGATAGGGGTTGATAACCCTCTCGAAAAACTTGTCCTTGGGAGTGCTTGGAGACGCCATGATGCTCTAGATCTGTAACAAAAAACAGCTCGAAATGAAAACAGAGGATATTTGCGTGATACGGTGGTCAAAACCTTTGAAAGATTATATAATGAATTTTTACCGACCAAAATACGTAACGTGCAAGAAAACGGAGTCCGGGAGGCACACACGGTGGC
Organism: Aegilops speltoides; assembly: GCA_021437245.1. Classification (NCBI taxonomy): domain Eukaryota; kingdom Viridiplantae; phylum Streptophyta; class Magnoliopsida; order Poales; family Poaceae; genus Aegilops; species Aegilops speltoides. Next base: position 436,196,756 of record CM038147.1, on the reverse strand, counting down.
CACGAGACAGGGGGCGCGCCCAGGAAGGGTGGGCGCGCCCTCCACCCTCGTGGAGGCCTTGTGTCCTTCCCAGACTACTTATTTCTTCCTAACATTCTTAAATATTCCAAAACTGGTAAAAATTGCCATTAGATTTGTTTTGGAGTCGGTTTACTTACCGTACCACATACCTATTCCTTTTCGGTGTCTGGATCATTCTGGAAAGTGTCCCTTACGTATTCTTCCGGGGTTACGATTTCGATAATATTAGTTTCAACATTGATAGGATTACCTGAAATATAATGTTTAATTATCTGACCGTTCACCACCCTCAGACTTGTGCCTTCGAAGTTGTTGATTTTTATGGCACCAGAACGATAGACCTCCTCTATAACGTAAGGACCTTCCCATTTAGAGAGAAGTTGTCCTGCAAAAAATCTTAAACGAGAGTTGAATAATAACACATAATCACCTACGTTAAACTCACGCTTTTGTATCCTTTTGTCATGCCAATGTTTGACTTTTTCTTTGAATAGCTTGGCATTCTCATAGGCTTGGGTTCTCCATTCATCAAGTGAGCTAATATCAAACAACCTCTTCTCACCGGCAAGTTTAAAGTCGTAGTTGAGCTCTTTGATAGCCCAATATGCTTTATGTTCAAGTTCTAGAGGTAAATGACAAGCTTTTCCATAAACCATCTTATATGGAGACATACCCATAGGATTTTTGTATGCAGTTCTATAGGCCCATAATGCATCATCAAGTTTTTTGGACTAATTGTTTCTAGATCTATTGACAGTATTTTGCAAAATTAATTTGATCTCTCTATTGCTCAGCTCTACTTGACCACTGGACTGCGGATGATAAGGAGATGCGATTCTATGATTAACATCATACTTAGCAAGCACCATGAATAAAATGTGAACCACCATCAGCCATAAGATATCTAGGGACTCTAAACCTCGGAAAAATAACTTCTTTAAGCATTTTAATAGAAGTGTTATGATCAGCACTACTAGTTGGAATAGCTTCTACCCACTTAGTAACGTAATCAACAGCAACTAAAATATGTGTATAACCATTAGAGGCAGGAAAGGGTCCCATATGAACAAAGCCCCAAACATCAAACGGTTCAATAACAAGAGAATAATTCATAGGTATTTCTTGACGTCTACTAATATTACCAATTCTTTGACATTCATCACAAGATAAGACAAACTTACGAGCATCTTTGAAGAGAGTAGGCCAATAAAAACCGGATTGCAATACCTTGTGTGCAGTTCTATCTCCAGCGTGGTGTCCTTCATATGATTCAGAGTGACACTTGCGTAGGATCTATTCCTGTTCATGCTCAGGTACACAATGTCTAATAACACCATCTACTCCTTCTTTGTAAAGGTGTGGGTCATCCCAGAAGTAATGTCTTAAATCATAAAAGAACTTTTTCTTTTGCTAGTATGTGAAACTAGGAGGTATAAATTTAGCAACAATTTAATTAGCATAATCAGCATACCAAGGAGCAGTACGAGAAGCATTAACGACCGCTAATTGTTCATCAGTAGAGCTATCATTAATAGGCAGTGGGTCATCAAGAACATTCTCTAACCTAGACAAGTTATGCAGCACGGGTTCTCGGCTCCTTTCTATCAATAATATGCAAATCAAATTCTTGGAGCAAGAGAACCCATCTTATGAGTCTAGGCTTAGCATCTTTCTTTTCCATAAGATATTTAATAGCAGCATGATCAGTGTGAATAGTAACTTTGGAATCAACAATATAAGGTCTAAACTTATCACATGCAAACACAACTGCTAAGAACTCTTTTTCAGTAGTAGCATAATTTCTCTGGGCAGTATCAAGAGTCTTACTAGCATACTGGATAACATTCAATTTCTTATCAACTCTTTTCCCTATAACAGCACCTACAGCATAATCACTAGCATCACACATAATTTCAATGGGAAGGTTATGTTTCAAATAGGTTCCTGTTGAAGGAACACTTTATCTATTTCCCTTCTTTCCTTCATAAACATGTTGTATTCATGGTCTAGCAAATATTGTTCTAACGGATCAGTAGGAGGCACGACAATAGAAGCAAGACCAATAATCTCATCCTTACTAGATGATTCTCTATCATGAGGTTGTCTACGAAACTTAGCAAAATTATACTCATGAGACATTCCCTCTAAGCCATTTGTGACAGTATCACCGGGAATACCTGCAGGCTTAAACAATCCACAAACTTCATCCACAAAGATAAGGTGTAAATCGGGATGCAATGTTCCATCTCCTGCAAATGGATTAGCTAGCAGTTTCTCTATCATACCCGAAGGAATCTCAAAATAAATATTTTCAGTAGGTTCAGTAGGTTGAGGAGCAACTCTTTGCTCTTCTGGTCGGGGTGAAGATACCCCGAACAAGCCCCTCAAAGGATTAGTTTCCACAGTAACAAGTGACAGAAAATTTTAGCACACTATATGAATGTTCCCTTACCAAGTTCCACTCACCAAAAGTGCTACACTCCCCGGCAACGGCGCCAGAAAAGAGTCTTGATGACCCACAAGTGTAGGGGATCTATCGTAGTCCTTTCGATAAGTAAGAGTGTCGAACCCAACGAGGAGCAGAAGGAAATGATAAGTGGTTTTCAGTAATGTTTTCTCTGCAAGCACTGAAATTGTAGGTAACAGATAGTTTTGTGATAAGATAAATCGTAACGAGTAACAAGTAAATAAAGTAAATAAAGTGCAGCAAGGTGGCCCAATCCTTTTTGTAGCAAAGGATAAGACTGGACAATTTCTTATAATGATAAAAGAGCTCTCGAGGACACATGGGACTTATCGTCAACCTAGTTTTCATCACGCTCATATGATTTGCGTTCGGTACTTTGATAATTTGATATGTGGGTGGACCGGTGCTTGGGTACTGCCCTTACTTGGACAAGCATCCCACTTATGATTAATCCTATTGCAAGCATCCACAACTACAAAAGAAGTTAAGGTAAACCTAACCACAACATTAAACATATGGATCCAAATCAGCCCCTTACGAAGCAACGCATAAACTAGGGTTTAAGCTTCTGTCACTCTAGCAACCCATCATCTACTTATTACTTCCCAACGCCTTCCTCTAGGCCCAAATAATGGTGAAGTGTCATGTAGTCACATAACACCACTAGAGGAGAGACAACATACATCTCATCAAAATATCGAACGAATACCAAATTCACATGACTACTAATAGCAAGACTTCACCCATGTCCTCAGGAGCAAACGTAACTACTCACAAAGCATATTCATGTTCATAATCAGAGGAGTAATAATATGCATTAAGGATCTGAACATATGATCTTCCACCAAGTAAACCAATTAGCATCAACTACAAGGAGTAATCAACACTACTAGCAACCCACAGGTACCAATTTGTGGTTTTGATACAAGATTGGATACAAGAGATGAACTAGGGTTTTGAGAGGAGCTAGTGCTGGTGAAGATGTGGATGGAGATTGACCCCCTATCGATGAGAGGATCGTTGGTGATGACGATGGTGATGATTTCCCCCTCCCGGAGGGAAGTGTCCCCGGCAGAACAGCTCTGCCGGAGCTCTAGATTGGTTCCGCCAAGGTTCCGCCTTGTGGCGGCGGAGTTTCGTCCCGTAAGCTTGCCCACGATTTTTCCAGGGCAAAAGCCTTCATATAGCAGAAGATGGACACGGAGGGCCACCGGGGACCCAGAGACGGGGGCGCACCCGGTGGGTGGGCGCGCCCCACCCTCTGGCCAGGTGTGGGCCCCCTTTGGTGTTTCTTCCGCTCAATAATTCTTATTAATTCGAAAAATAAGTTTCGTGGAGTTTCAGGATTTTTGGAGCAGTGCAGAATAGGTTTCCAATGTTTGCTTCTTTTCTAGCCAGAATTCCAGCTGTCGGCATTCCCCCTCTTCATGGTAAACCTTGTAAAATAAGAGAGAATAGCCATAAGTATTGAGATATAAAAGCATGATGCCGAAATGTTCAAATCTGTTGCACCGAGATGAAAACCTAGATCAACTGAGTGAACTCAGTTTGACCGAAATGGATGACTCGGTCAGACCGAAATGCACAAAAAGGTTTTGGAAGTTCAAGTCTATGACGAATCGGGGACTCCGAGTGCTCCTCACACAAAGTGGTTCGAATCTGACTTGATCAAACTTCGTGATGTAGTATGAATAGAGTTTGAGACGAGAAAAGCATAGATAGCTAGATCAGGTTCTTAGGCATTGTTGTCCATCCACTTGGCAAAAGAGAAAGAGCCAAACAATCAAAACAACAAGTGGATGTCCTCGAATGAGTAAAGTATGCAACCAACATGCTCACACAATAAAATGGCAAATGGAATATGTGGCAAAGCATGCACAAACACTCTAGCATCTATCAAGCAATTTGCGATGACTAGGTCATCTATATATGAGTATATTGACTTAGGAGTCAAATGAGAACATTTGATCATAGGTCATACTCATTGTTTAAGCACAAGTGGGGTTACCACTTTTACATAAAGCATTGTTATGTTCACACCATTAGAGTTCCTTTAGCTCAAGTCTTAGAGTAAAGCTCCCCCTAGATGTGATATCCCCCCTAAGAGGGATGAACTAACCTTGGGTTTTGTCGATGATGACTTCATGTAGGTGTTGAAGATGTGGATGCTCAATGTTGATGTGGATCATTCGGAGCTATCCATTGGAGTGAGTTGCACTTTCAATACCTACACGGGTTAGTCCCACAAGGAACAAACAAGGATATCCATAGACATAGAGTGATGCACACACAAGATGATGTCCATGAAAGTATTAGGTTACCTTGTCCCTTGTCTTACCAACAAGAGGTTTTGTGACTCATTGAACTAGTGCAAGATGTGGAAGCTGTTTGCACTTGTTCTTGCCAAAATGATATGAGTGAAGTGTGTTGCCGGAGTCACCCTCAAGAACTCTCTAGTTATTCTAATTCGGGATCCACATCATCTTGATGGGAATCCTTGGGGTTGTAGTCGTACTTGATGAAGTAGAATTTGATGTAGTCTTGGGAGCCCGCTTGACCAAGGCCTTGGGAGCTTCTTCAAATGCATCAATCTCCTCTTGAAGCTTATCCTTGCCTTTTTTGCTTGTGGTCTTGTGGTGGAAGATCATCTTGAGCTTGTGTTCCTTGGAAAGAAGTAGGATCATACTTCTCTTGTTGAGGAACAAACTTCGTCTTGGGGTATTGATCTTCTTCCCACTCAACTCCATTGGCATTGAACTTTCGTTCAAAACCAACACCTTGATTCTTCTGGTGCCTTCCTTGCTTGCGTACAATTTCCTCAAATTGCTTACTTTCGACAAGGCTCTTGTAAACACCTTTCTATATAATTCCCTTGAATAAGCTATTTTCTTGCTCAAGTGTAACTTGGCTAAGAGAATCAATAGTGGAATCAAGAGAACTACTAGAAGCAACAACATTGGATTTAGCATGATTATTGTTACTACTAGAGGAAGGATCTTTCTTACTTTTGTTGCTAGATTTTACTTGTGGCATGTAAGTAGATAAGAGTAAACGCTTGGCAATGTAAGAAGAAATTTTCTTGCGAAGATCATCATTGATTGCCTTTAAAAACTCATGCTCTTGCTCTAGGTTGAGCTTTTCAAAGCGTAACTTCTCATGAGTATTTAAAAGTTCTCGATGATCTTCCAAGGTAGTTTCATGAGCTAACTTAAGAGTGTTTAGTTCTTTAGTTAGACACTCAATCTTCTCCTTATCATTGTCATTTGTTTTATCTTGATTAGCATGATTAGTTGACATTTCACCATAGTATTCATCACTAGAGTTGTCAACAAGTAAATCATCATCACCTAAGAAATCATCTTCATCACTATTGAAATCAACACACTCGGGGTGTGATACCTTTGGGCCTTTAACCATGAAGCATCTTCCAATTCCTTCATTTGGTGAGTCAAATATGCCATAGGAGTTGGTTGACACAAGTGCTAGACCGGCAACACCTTCATCTTGAGTATATTCGGAGTCGGAGTGATAACTTCTTTAGGAGTGATGGTCGGAGTCGGAGCCGGATACCCATTCACCAACTGAGCTTGATGTCTTTGCTTTGTGTAGCTCTTTGATGATTTGTCCTTCCTTTCCGCATCCTTGCTTCTTCGGGAGGTTCTTCATTCATAACGATCATCTCTACTCCTTCTCTCTCTTGGTGGTGATTCCTCTCTTCTACTTCTTCTTTTAGGTGAATCTTCTCTCCTTTTGTAGGGAGCCGTACACTCATTGGAGTAGTATCCGGGTCTTCCACAATTGTAGCAACTATGTTCACGGCTCGAAGTTCTTTTGTCATTGTAGGACCTTGACTTGGAAATTCTTTCCTTGCTTCTACTCTTGTAGAACTTGTTGAAGTTCTTCACCATTAGGCTCAATTCTTCATTGAAGGTTTGTTTCTCACTTGATGATGTAGGAGCATCACATAAGGCTTTGTAAGCACCACTTGACTTGTTGTGAAGTTCCTCTTTATCCTTGAGTGACATCTCATGAGCAACAATCCTTCCAATGACTTCCGTTGGCTTGAGATCTTTGTAATTGGGCATCATTTGGATCAATGTGCACACGGTATCATATTTTCCATCCAGGGCTCTTAGGATCTTCTTGATGATGAATCTATCGGTCATCTCTTCACTTCCTAAGCCGGCAATCTCATTTGTGATGAGAGCAAGCCTAGAGTACATTTCAGCGACACCTTCACTATCCTTCATTTTGAACTTGTCAAGTTGACTCTGAAGCACATCCAATTTGGATTCCTTGACGGAGTCGGTACCTTCGTGCATATCAATCAAAGTATCCCAAATTTCCTTTGCATTCTCAAGGCGGCTGATTTTGTTGAATTCTTCGGGGCACAATCCGTTGAAGAGAATGTCACAAGCTTGAGCGTTGTATTGCAGCATCTTCAACTCTTCCGCGGTAGCTTCACGGTTCGGTTCTCTCCCATCGAAGAATTCACCTTGCAAGCCAATACACACAATAGCCCAAACGGCGGGGTTATGTCCAAGAATATGCATTTTCATCTTATGCTTCCACTAGCAAAATTAGTACCGTCAAAGTAAGGACCTCTACGATGGTAATTTCCCTCGCTAGACGCCATAATCTCCTAGGTTGTGAAACCAAGGCTATGATCACCAAAAGCTATGGAAATCAAGGCAAATGGAGACCGTAACTCTGATACCACTTGTAGGATCGAAAGTATGTCTAGAGGGGGGTGATTAGACTACTTGACCAAATAAAAAACTAGCCTTTTCCCAATTTTAGTTCTTGGCAGATTTTAGCAACTTAGCACAAGTTAAGCAATCAACCTACACATGCAATTTTAAGAGTATAGCAGCGGAATGTAAATCATTGCATATGAAGGTAAGGGGAGGGGTTTGGAGGGAGCAAACACAATGTTGACACGGAGATTTTTGGCATGGTTAAGATAGGTGGTGCTATCGTACATCCATGTTGATGGAAACTTCAACCCACGAAGGGTAACGGCTGCGAAAGTCCATGGAGGGCTCCACCCACGAAGGGTCCACGAAGAAGCAACCTTATCTATCCCACCATGGCCATCACCCACGAAGGACTTGCCTCACTAGGGTAGATCTTCACGAAGTAGGCGATCTCCTTGCGCGTACAAACTCGTTGATACAACTCCACAATCTTGACGGAGGCTCCCAAGTGACACCTAACCAATCTAGGAGACACCACTCTCCAAAAGGTAATAGATGGTGTGTTGTTGATGAACTCCTTGCTCTTGTGCTTCAAATGATAGTCTCCCCAACACTCAACTCTCTCTCATAGGATTGGATTTGGTGGAAAGATGATTTGAGTGGAAAGCAACTTGGGGAAGGCTAGAGATCAAGATTCATATGGTTGGATTGGAATATCTTGGCCTCCACACATGAGTAGGTGGTTCTCTCTCAGAAAATGAATATTGGAAGGGTAGGCATGTTCTGATGGCTTCCCTCACAAATGACGAGAGGGTGGAGGGGTATATATATCCTCCACACAAAATCTAACCGTTACACACAATTTATCAAACTCGATGGGACCGAATCATAAAACTCGGTCAGACCGATTTAGTTCATAATGTGACCGTTAGGCATTTCGGTGGGACCGACATGTCAACTCGGTGGGACCGATTTTATTAGGGTTAGGGAATAACGTAATCTCGGTGAAACCGATTACACAAACTCGGTGGGACCGACTTTGGTAATAAGCTAACGAGAGAGTTGGTCAGGCAAACTCGGTGGGACTGATTCGCTCATCTCGATGGGACCGAAAATGTTACGAAAGGGAAACAGGGAGTTTGCATTGTGAACTAGGTGGGACCAATCGCTCATCTTGGTTAGACTGAAACGTTACAAAGGGAAACAGAGAGTTTGCAATCCCATCTCGGTGAGACCGAGTTCCCCATCGGTGAGACCGAAGTGACTAGGGTTTCTGGCAGTGGCTATGTCAAATGAACTCGGTGGCGCCGGATGGATCAAATCGGTGGGGCCAAGTTTGACTCTTTGGTTTGGGACATATGTGGATATGAGAAAGTGGTTGAGGGTTTTTGGAGTATATCACTAAGCATTTTGAGCAAGCAAGCCATTAAGAAACACCTCATCCCCTTTTAATAGTATTGGCTTTTCCTATAGACTCAATGTGATCTTGGATCACTAAAAGTAAAATGTAGAGTCTTGAGCTTTTAGAGCTTGAGCCAACTTTGTCCTTGGCATTTTGAGGGTCCACATTCCTATTCCATGCCATGCCAATCATTGAACTTTCCTGAAATATTCATCTTGAAATAGCATTAGTTCAATGAGCTATATGTTGTTAATCATTACCAAAACCACCTAGGGATAGTTGCACTTTCAGCTTCCTAACATGTTCATCACATTTCTTTTCTTTATAGCATGGACATTTGGACTTTTATATGATTCAAAGCAATAGTCTAGTTTTGATATGAAGACTTTAATACTCAAGCATACCAACAAGCAACCATGTCTTTCAAAATATGAACACTAAAGCAAGTTATCCCTGGCCCATTATGCTCAATCATTGATCCATTCATGAAACACACTCGAATATTAGCTACACCGAATGCTCAAATACGATCATAGTGCCCCTTAGTTGGTGCTCTATAAGAGAGGATGGATACTCAACTTCAAAAATAAAAATTGCACAAGTAAAAGAAAGGCCCTTCACAGAGGGAAGTCGGGATTTGTAGAGATGCCAGAGCTCAAAGCTTAAATTGAGAGATAAAAACATTTTTGAGAGGCATACTTTTCCCACCAACAAAAACGACTTAGAGCTCCCAATACTTTCCATGCTAGATACATCATAGGCAGTTCCCAAACCGAAAATAAAGTTTATTCCTTTTCCCACCATTAGTTTCACTTTCCATGGCTAGCTGAATCCACAGTTGCCCTCCATACCAACACTTTCCAAGGAATTTATTATTTGATAACATAAAGTAAATTCATTTTTCATTTCGGGACTGGGCATCCCTATACCTTTGTCGTACTCTCGTGCAATGACAAGTGAATAAACACTCATCGTGAGAATAACACATCTAGCATGGAAAATATTGGCCACCCCTCACCGCCTCGCAAGCGGTAGAGCACACAAAAGAGAAATTTATTTTGAAATTAGAGATGGCACATGCAAATTTGCTTAGAACGGCATGGAAATACCGCATATAGGTAGGTATAGTGGACTAATATGGCAAAACTAGTTTAAAGGGTTTTGGATGCACACGTAGTGATCATACTTAGTGCAAAATGAAGGCTAGCAAAAAGATTGAGAAGCGACCAACCAGAAAGCAAAAAATCTCATACCCAAGCATTAAGCATAAGTAACACTGAATAATGCACCACAAGTAGGATATAAATGTCATTGCATAACTATTGACTTTAGTGATTGCATAGGGAATCACAAACCTTAACATCAATATTCTTATTAAAGCACAATTACTCATCAACATGACTCACATATCATATCGTCATATCTCAAAACCATTACTAAGAATCAAGTTTATTTTGTCCAATGATCTTCACGAAAGTTTTTATTATATCCTCCTTGGATATCTATCACTTTGGGAGTATTTTCGTATGTTGATTTTAATAAGCTCAAACAAATATAAGTGAAGAACATGAGCATAATTTTTCTTTAGTGAAGCAAGAGAGAATTTCTGAAATTTTTACTAACTCCCAAATAAATCTAAGTGAAGCATGAGAGCATTGCTTCAAAAATAACAAAGCACACCGTGCTCAAAAAGATATAAGTGAAGCACTAGAGCAAATCCATGGCTCTAAAAATTTAAGTGAAGCATAGGAGCAACCATATCATAATTTTTGGCTCTCCCAAAAAGGTGTGTTCAGCAAAGATTCAACACTTAAAACACAAAGCAAAACAAGCAAAGACTCATATCATACAAGACGCTCCAAGCAAAACTCATAATATGGGATGCCACTAGGGGGCATCCCCAAGCTTAGTTACTTGCTACTTCTTGAATATTATCTTGGGGTGCCTCGGGCATCCCCAAGCTTAGCCTTTTGCTAATCCTTATTCCTTCATCCATTGTAAGATCACCCAGAACTTGAAAACTTCAATCACACAAAACTCAACAAAACCTTCGTGAGATCCGTTAGTACAAGAAAGCAAACCACTACTATAAGTATTGTTGCAAACCTATTCTTTTTTTTGCATTATATCCACTGTATTCCAACTTTTCTATGGCAAAAATTCATCAAAGAAAGTCATAGAATCATCAGAACAAGCACACAATGCAAAGAAAACAGAATCTGTCAAAAACAGAATAGTCTATAGCAATATGGATATAATCAGGAAAACCTGAGAAATTTGTATATTAATCTTATTCTAAAAGAATCAACTCAAAATCACGTTTCTGTGATTTATGAAAACTATTTTCGTGAGTGCATAAGTTTCTGTTTTTCAGCAAGATCAAATCAACTTTCAACTAAATCAACCCAAAGGCCTTGCTTGGCACAAAGACTAATTTAAACCACAAAAACACATCTAACCAGAAGTATAATTAGGTATTTTATTGAAAACAGCAAGAAAACTGAAAAGCAAAAAGATACAAGTTGGGTTGCCTCCCAATGACCGCTATTGTTTTACGCCCCTAGCTAGGCATAACGTGAGGATCTAAGTTTTGTCATCTTTCGTTCTAGATCCATAAGATGCCCTCATGATTGATTCATATGGTGGCCTAATTCTTGTTCTAGGGAAGTGTTCCATACCCTTCCTTAGTGGAAATAGAAATTTAATATTACTTTTCATATCAATCACGACACCAATAGTACGTAAAAACGGTCTACCAAGAATAATTGGACAAGACGGATTGCAATCAATATCAAGAACAATAAAAATCTTTGGGCACATAATTCCTATTTGCAAGAATAAGAACATCATTGATTCTTACCATGGGCTTCATAATAGTAGAATCCTCCAAATGCAAATTTAGAGAGCATTCTTCAATATTGGTAAGACCAAGCACGTCACATAAAGATTTCAGAATTGTAGAAACACTATCACCCAAGTCACATAAAGCAAAACACTCATAATTTTTAATCTTGACTTTGACAGTAGGTTCCCACTCATCATGCAATTTTCTAGGAATTGAAACTTCTAATTCCAACTTTTCTTCAAAAGCTTTCATCATAGCATAAACAATATGTTTAGTAAAAGCTTTATTTTGTTCATAAGCATGGGGTGAATTTATCATGGATTGCAACAAAGAAACACAATCAACCAAAGAGCAACTATCATAATTAAAGTCTTTGTAATCCAAAATAGTGGGCACGTCACTAGTTAAAGTCTTGACCTCTTCAAACCCACTTTTACCAATTTTCTCAACAAGATTTTCACCCTCCGAATCATAGGGACGCCTTCTAACTAAAGTTGACTCTTCTCTAGTCCATTTTTAATCAATCTTAACTTTACTAAAAAGAGAATCAATAGAAGAAACACCAATCATTTAAAGATCTTCATCACTTTTATGAAAGTAATCACTAGAAAACGCTCTTTCTAAAATTTTTCTTTTAGCTCTAAGCATAGCGGTTCTTTTCTTACTTTAATCCATAGAAACATAAAGAGCTTTAATTGATTCTTCAACTTTAGGCACAAACAATTCCATCTTGGGAGTTTCTACATCATGAGAAATTCTATCAATACTTCTAGACAAATCATCAACCTTATTCAACTTTTCTTCTATCGATGTATTGAAAGCTTTTTGAGTATTGGTAAATTCTTTAATATTATTCATAAGATCAGAGGTGTTTCTATTATTATTATAACTAGATTACCATAGTAATTACCATAATTATTAGAGGAATTACTAGGAAAAGGCCTGGGATTAAAATTACGTCTATAAGCATTGTCGCAAGACAAAATTCACATCTATGTCATCACTATTTTGCTCAATCAAAGTAGACAAAGGCACATCATTAAAATCAATAGGAGCACTTTTATTAGCAACCAACTTCGTAAGAGCATCAACTTTTTCACTCAAAGAATGTATTTCTTCTACCGAATTGACTTTTTTACTAGTAGGAGCTCTTTCAGTATGCCATTGTGAGTAATTTTCCATAATATTGTCTAGCAATTTAGTAGCTTCACCCAAAGTAATTTCCATAAAAGTACCCCCCGCGGCAGAATCTAAAATATTACAAGAAACAAAACTCAATCCCGCATAAAAAATTTGTATGATCATCCAAAGATTTAACCCATGAGTTGGGCAATTCCTTAGCATTATTTTCATCCTTTCCCAAGATTGTGCAACATGCTCATGTTCAAGTTGCTTGAAATTCATGATCTGGGTTCTAAGGGAAATTAGCGGGCGGAAAATATTTAGTAATAAAAGCATCCTTGCACTTGTTCCAAGAATCGATACTATTGCGAGGCAAAGAAGAAAACCAAATTTTTGCACGATCTCGCAAAAAAACGGAATCAACTTCACAACATCATTGTCCACATCTTTGTTCTTTTGCATATCGCATAATTCCACGAATGTGTTAAGATGGGATGAGGCATCCTCATTAGGAGTATCGGCAAATTGATCTTTCATGACAAGATTCAGCAAAGCAGTATGAATATCACAAGACTCCACACTAGTGGCGGGAGGAGCAATCAGAGTGCTAATAAAATCATTGTTTTTGGAATTTGAGAAATCACACTACTTGGTGTTCTCTTGAGTCATGATGACTTCACAACAAGATTGCATTCAAAAACAGATCTAACAAGAAAACGACGAATGAAAAAGAGGGCGAATAAAACGACAATTTTTTGTGAAGTGGGGAGAGGAAACGAGAGGCAAATGGCAAATAATGTAAATTGTGAGGAGATGAGATTTGTGATTAGGAACCTGGTTGATGTTGAAGATCCTCCCCGGCAACGGCGCCAGAAATTCCTTTTGATGTCTGTTAGAACTACGTCAGTATTTTCCCAAAGAGGAAGGGATGATGCAGAGCAACGGTAGGTATTTCCCTTAGTGATGATACCAAGGTTATCGAACCAGTAGGAGAACCTCCTCACACCACGTAAACAGCGCCTGCAGACAAATAACAAATACTCGTGACACGACGTGTTAAAGGAGTTGTCAATCCCTTTTGGGTTCGGTGCCTCAAGATAGGCAAAATACGTGAGGTAAAAGTGGTAGATAGGATAAATAGATCACAGAACAAATAAATTGCAGCAAGATATTTTTATATTTTTGGTTTAATAGATCTGAACATAAATGCAAAGGAAAATAGATCACAAAGGTAGATATGATGAGAAGAGACCCGGGGGGCGTAGGTTTCACTAGTGGCTTCTCTCGAGAGAAAATAGCAAACAGTGGGAAAACAATTATTGTTGGGCAATTGATAGAACATCAAATAATTATAACGATATCCAAGCAATGATCATTATATAGGCATCACGTCCAAGATTAGTAGACCGACTCCTGTCTGCATCTACTACTATTACTCCACACATCGACCGCTATCCAGCATGCATCTAGTGTATTAAGTTCATGGAGAAATGGAGTAATGCAATAAGAACTGTTGGGGAACGTAGTAATTTCAAAAAAATTCCTACGCACACGCAAGATCATGGTGATGCATAGCAACAAGAGGGGAGAGTGTGTCCACGTACGCTCGTAGACCAAAAGCGGAAGCGTTAGCACAACGCGGTTGATGTAGTCGAAAGTCTTCACGATCCGACCGATCCAAGTACCGAACGTACGACACCTCCGAGTTCAGCACAAGTTCAACTTGATGACATCCCACAAACTCCGATCCAGCAGAGCTTTGCGGGAGAGTTCCGTCAGCACGACGGTGTGATGACGGTGTTGATGATGCTACCAACGCAGGGCTTCGCCTAAGCACCGCTATGATATTACCGAGGTGGAATATGGTGGAGGGGGGCACCGCACATGGCTTAGAGATCAATGATCAATTGTTGTGTCTAGAGGTGCCCCCCTGCCCCATATATAAAGGAGGGAAGGAGAGGTTGGCCCTAGAGGGGGCGCGCCAAGTGTGGGGAGTCCTACTAGGACTCCCAAGTCCTAGTAGGATTCCCCTTTCCTTTCCGGAGTAGGAGAGAAGGAAAGTGGGGGATAGGGAGAAGGAAAAGGGGGCTGCACCCCTTGTCCAATTTGGACCAGAGGGGGGGGCGTGCCTCCTTCTTTTTGGCCTCTCTCCTCTATTCCCGAATGGCCCAATAAGGCCCAATACTTCTCTCGGTGAATTCCCGTAACTCCCCGGTACTCCGAAAATACCCGAATCACTCGGAACCTTTTTGATGTCCAAATATAGTCTTCCAATATATTGATCTTTACGCCTCGACCATTTCGAGACTCCTCGTCATGTCCCCGATCTCATCTGGGACTCCAAACTACCTTCGGTACAAAAAAACACATAAACTCATAATATAAATCGTCACCGAACATTAAGCGTGCGGACCCTACGAGTTCGAGAACTATGTAGACATGACCGAGATACGTCTCTGGTCAATAACCAATAGCGGAACCTGGATGCTCATATTGGCTCCCACATATTCTACGAAGATCTTTATCGGTCAAACCGCATAACAACATATGTTGTTCCCTTTGTCATCGGTATGTTACTTGCCCGAGATTCGATCGTCGGTATCTCAATACCTAGTTCAATCTCGTTACCAGCAAGTCTGTTTACTCATTATATAATGCATCATCCCGCAACTAACTCATTAGTCACATTGCTTGCAAGGCTTATAGTGATGTGCATTAACGAGAGGGCCCAGAGATACCTCTCCGACAATCGGAGTGACAAATCCTAATCTCGAAATACGCCAACTCAACAAGTACCTTCGGAGACACCTATAGAGCACCTTTATAATCACCCAGTTACATTGTGTTGTTTAGTAGCACACAAAGTGTTCCTCCGGTAAACAGGAGTTTCATAATCTCATAGTCATAGGAACATGTATAAGTCATGAAGAAAGCAATAGCAACATACTAAACGATCAAGTGCTAAGCTAACAGAATGGGTCAAGTCAATCACATCATTCTCTAATGATGTGATCCCGTTAATCAAATGACAACTCATGTCTATGGCTAGGAAACTTAACCATCTTTGATTCAACGAGCTAGTCAAGTAGAGGCATACTAGTGACATTATGTTTGTCTATGTATTCACACATGTACTAAGTTTCCGGCTAATACAATTCTGGCATGAATAATAAACATTTATCATGAAATAAGGAAATAAATAATAACTTTATTATTGCCTCTAGGGAATATTTCCTTCAGTCTCCCACTTGCACTAGAGTCAATAATCTAGTTCACATTGCCATGTGATTTAACACCAATATTCATATATGTATATGATTAACACCCATAGTTTACATCGTCATGTGACCAACACCCAAAGGGTTTACTAGAGTCAATAATCTAGTTCACATTGCTATGTGATTAACACCCAAAGAGTACTAAGGTGTGATCATGTTTTGCTCGTGAGAGAAGTTTAGTCAGCAGTGCATGCATTCGAGTTGTATGTATTTTGCAAAAATATTCTATGTCTACAATGCTCTGTACGGAGCTACTCTAGCTAATTGCTCCCACTTTCAATATGTATCCAGATTGACACTTAGAGTCATCTGGATTAGTGTCAAATCTTGCATCGATGTAACCCTTTGCGACGAACCTCTTGTCACCTCCATAATCGAGAAACATATCCTTATTCCACTAAGGATAATTTTGACCAATGTCCAGTGACCTACTCCTAGATCACCATTGTACTCCCTTGCCAAACTAGGGCATAGTATACAATAGGTCTAGTCCATAGCATGGCATATTTTTATAGAACCTATGACTGAGGCATATGGAATGACTTTCATTCTCTTTCTATTTTCTGTCGTGGTCGGGATTTGAGTCTTACTCAATTTCACACCTTTGCAACACAGGCAAGAACTCTTTCTTTGACTGTTCCATTTTGAACTACTTCAAAATCTTGTCAAGGTATGTACTCATTGAAAATCTTATCAAGTGTCTTGATCTATCTCAATAGATCTTGATGCTCAATGTGTAAGCAGCTTTAGCGAGGTCTTTCTTTGAAAAACTCTTATTCAAGTATCCTTTTATGCTATCCAGAATTTCTATATCATTTCCAATCAACAATATGTCATCTACATATAATATTAGAAATGCTTCAGAGCTCCCACTCACTTTCTTTTAAATACAGGCTTCTCCAAAAGTCTGTATAAAACCATATGCTTTGATCAACTCATCAAAGCGTATATTCCAACTCTGAGATGCTTGCACCAGTCCACAGATGGATCGCTAGAGCTTGCACATTTTGTTAGCACCTTTAGGATTGACAAAACCTTCTGGTTGCATTATATACAACTCTTCTTTAATAAATTCATTAAGGAATGCAGTTTTGACATCCATTTGCCAGATTTCATAAAATGTGGCAATTGCTAACATGATTCGGACAGACTTAAGCATCGCTACAGTTGAGAAAATCTCATTGTAGTCAACACCTTGAACTTGTCAAAAACCTTTTTGCGACAAGTCGAGCTTCGTAGATAGTAACACTACTATCAACGTCCGTCTTCCTCTTGAAGATCCATTTATTTTCTATGGCTTGCCGATCATCGGGTAAGTCCACCAGAGTCCACACTTTGTTCTCATACATGGATCCTATCTCAGATTTCATGGCCTCCAGCCATTTCGCGGAATCTGGGTTCATCATTGCTTCCTCATAGTTCGTAGGTTTATCATGGTCTAGTAACATGACTTCCAGAATAGGATTACCATACCACTCTGGTGCGGATCTGACTCTGGTTGACCTACGAGGTTTGGTAGTAACTTGATCCGAAGTTTCACGATCATCATCATTAACTTCCTCACTAATCGGTGTAGGCATCACTGGAACTGGTTTCTATGATGAACTACTTTCTAATAAGGGAGCAGGTACAGTTACATTATCAAGTTCTACTTTCCTCCCACTCACTTCTTTCGAGAGAAACTCCTTCTCTAGGAAGGATCCATCTTAGCAACGAATATCTTGCCTTCGGATATATGATAGAAGGTGTACCCAACAGTTTCCTTTGGGTATTCTATGAAGACGCACTTCTCCGATTTGGGTTCGAGCTTATCAGGTTAAAACCTTTTCACATAAGCATCGCAACCCCAAACTTTTAGAAACGACAACTTTGGTTTCTTGCCAAACCACAGTTCATAAGGCGGCGTCTCAACAGATTCTGATGGTGCCCTATTTAAAGTGATTGCAGCTGTCTCTAATGCATAACCCCAAACGATAGTGGTAAATCATTAAGATACATCATAGATCGCACCATATCCAATAAAGTGCGGTTATGACGTTCGGACACACCATTACGCTGTGGTGTTCCAGGTGGCGTGAGCTGTGAAACTACTTCACATTGTTTTATAAATGAAGGCCAAACTCGTAACTCAAATATTCTCCTCTAAGATCAGATTGTAGAAACTTTATTTTCTTGTTACGATGATTCTCCACTTCACTATGAAATTCTTTGAACTTTTCAAATGTTTCAGACTTGTTCTTCATTAAGTAGATATACTCATATCAGCTCAAATCATCTGTGAAGGTCAGAAAATAACGATACCCTCCAGGAGCATCAACACTCATTGGACCGCATACATCAGTATGTATTATTTCCAACAAGTCAGTAGCTTGTTCCATTGTTCCGGAGAACGGAGTTTTAGTCATCTTGCCCAAAAGGCACGGTTCACAAGCATCAAATGATTCATAACCAAGTGATTCCAAAAATCCATCTTTATGGAGTTTCTTCATGCGCTTTACACCGATATGACCCAAATGGCAGTGCCACAAATAAGTTGCACCATCATTATTAACTTTGCATCTTTTGGCGTCAATATTATGAATATGTGTATCACTATGATCGAGATCCAACAAACTATTTTCATTGGGTGTATGACCATTGAAGGTTTTATTCATGTAAACAGAACAACAATTATTCTCCGACTTTAAATGAATAACCGTATTGCAATAAACATGATCAAATCATATTCATGCTCAGCATAAGCGCCAAATAACATTTATTTAGGTTTAACACTAATCCCGAAAGTATAGGGAGTGTGTGATGATGATCATATCAATATTGGAACTACTTCCAACACTCATCATCACTTCCCTCAACTAGTGTCTGCTTATTATGTAACTCTGTTTGAGTTACTAATCTTAGCAACCTAACAAGTATCAAATACTCGGGGCTACTATAAACACTAGTAAGGCACACATCAATAACTTGTATATCAAATATACCCTTGTTCACTTTGCTATCCTTCTTATCCACGGATATTCGGGCATTTCCGTTTCGGTGACCATTTCCTTTGCGATTATAAGCACTTTCGGTTTAGAGCTTTGGTCCAGCTTTGGGCTTCTTCAAGGGAGTGACAACTTACTTGTCATTCTACTTGAAGTTCCTTTCTTTCCTTTGCCCTTTTCTTGAAACTAGTGGTCTTGTCAATCATCAACACTTGATGTTCTTTCTTGATTTCTACCTTCGTTGATTTCAACATCGCGAAGAGCTCGGGAATCATTTTCGTCATCCTTTGCATACTATAGTTCATCACGAAGTTACGCTAACTTGGTGATGGTGACTAGAAGAACTCACAATCACTATCTTATCCGGAAGATTAACTCTCACTTGATTCAGCGATTGTAGTACCCGGACAATCGAGCACATGCTCACTAGTTGAGCAATTCTCCTCCATCTTTTAGCTATAGAACTTGTTGGAGACTTCATATCTCTCAACTCGGGTATTTGCTTGAAATATTAACTTCAACTCCTGGAACATCTCACATGGCCCATGACGTTCAAAACGTCTTTGAAGTCCCAATTCTAAGCTGTTAAGAATGGTGCACTAAACTATCAAGTAGTCATCATATTGAGCTAGCCAAACGTTCATAACCTCTGCATCTGCTCCTACAATAGGTCTGTCACCTAGCGTGCATCAAGGACATAATTCTTCTGTGCAGCAATGAGGACAATCCTGAGATCACGGATCCAATCCGCATCATTGCTACTAACATCTTTCAACACAGTTTTCTCTAGGAACATATCAAAATAAACATATGAAAGCAACAACGCGAGCTATTGATCTACAACATAATTTGCAAAATACTACCAGGACTAAGTTCATGATAAATTTAAGTTCAATTAATCATATTACTTAAGAACTCCCACTTAGATAGACATCTCTCTAATCATCTAAGTGATCACGTGATCCAAATCAACTAAACCATAACCGATCATCACGTGAAATGGAGTAGTTTTCAATGGTGAACATCACTATGTTGATCATATCTACTATACGATTCACACTCGACCTTTTGGTCTCAGTGTTCCGAGGCCATCTCCGCATATGCTAGGCTCGTCAAGTTTAACTTGAGTATTCTGCGTGTGCAAAACTGGCTTGCACCCGTTGTAGATGGACATAGAGCTTATCACACCCGATCATCACGTGGTGTCTGGGCACGACGAACTTTGGCAATGGTGCATACTCAGGGAGAACACTTTTATCTTGAAATTTAGTGAGAGATCATCTTATAATGCTATCGTCAATCAAAGCAAGATAAGATGCATAAAAGATAAACATCACATGCAATCAATATAAGTGATATGATATGGCCATCATCATCTTGTGCTTGTGATCTCCATCTCCGAAGCACCGTGATGATCACCATCGTCACCGGTGCGACACCTTGATCTCCATCGTAGCATCGTTGTCGTCTCACCAACTATTGCTTCTACGACTATCGCTACCGCTTAGTGATAAGGTAAAGCAATTACTGGGCGATTGTATTGCATACAATAAAGCGACAACCATATGGCTCCTACCAGTTGCCGGTAACTCGGTTACAAAACATGATCATCTCATACAATAAAATATAGCATCATGCCTTGACCATATCACATCACAACATGCCCTGCGAAAACAAGTTAGACGTCCTCTACTTTGTTGTTGCAAGTTTTACGTGGCTGCTACGGGTTGAGCAAGAACCGTTCTTACCTACACATCAAAACCACAATGATACACTACAAAAAAAATACACTTCCATGATGATACGTGTTTGTCACAGTATTTCTGTCATGCATGTACATCCATGACGATTTTATGGCAGAATCAAGATAGTCATACCTGTGCTGTCGTAGAAGTGTTCCATGACATTACCAAAATTATCATCACGGAAGTGTCCACTTCCATGACGATAAATCGCGCGTCACAGAAGTGCTTTCGTCAAGGGTGACCGACATGTGCCATCCACCATAACGGAACGCCGTTAAGCTATCGGGTCGGGTTTTGGATTCGATAACCCGTTAACAGCCCCGACCAATGGGGATTTTCCACGTGTAAAATCATCATTGGCTGGAGGAAACACGTGTCGGCTCATTCTTTGGGATAGATGTCATCCACTCATTGGAATGAAGGCGCCTATGATACGTCGACCGTGGCACGACTAACAGGGCCCATTCTGTGAAAAGGCCGGCCCGTTTGGCTTGGTCAAAAGGTGGCGGGCCGGCCCATGGAAAGCCTGTTAATGGCCTATTCGCATATAGCCATTTACAGCCCGCTAACCCAAGGCCCATTACGCCCTATCCAAATTAGGCCCAGTAGTGTCATCTGGGCCATCCAATATGATTACAGCCTGTTTTCACTTCTGGCCCATGTATGGCCCATGAAGTCATTCGGCCCATATGAGGCCCTATGTAATTCTTGGCCTATTAACGGCCCGTGATGAAACTGGCCCGTAATGAACAGTGTATCACTTTACACCGATTAACGGCCCGTGGTGAAACTAGCCCGTAAAGAATAGTGTATCACTTGTAGGAGATATGCCCTAGAGGCAATAATAAATGATATTATTTATCTCCGAGTTCATAATTATGTTTATGTTCCATGCTATAACTGTAATGATTCTCGAGTCTGCAATATCCACGAGGCTCGGAGGAAGACTCATATGCACGTGTGGAATAATAAACGGTAAGAAGTATTCCTAGTTTGGCCTCTAAGACTAGCTCAAGTGTTGCATGATGGTTCCATTTTCCTGATCATGGGCATGTCTATGCGAGCAACTATGAGGGCACAATGTTAAGAGAACATTTGTGTTGAATTGACCCGGTTTGATGTTATGCTATGAGATTCATTCGTCACAAGTTAATGGTAAATAACTCAGAGATGGTTAACGTTTGCATGATTCCTTAGACCATGAGAGTATCGAGTTTCTTCATGCTTGCTTCATGAACTTTGAGGTTTGTTAAACGTCATTCGTAAATGGGTGGCTATTACGACGGCTTACGGGTTCATGGAAAAGTGTGTCAAGTAACTTGATAGCTCAAGATTGTGATTTGCTCCTCCGACGATGGAGAGATATTCTCGGGCCATCTCGGTGTTACGGTATCCACCATCGTCTGGCCAGACACGGTGTGATTTGATCACAGGGATGCCAGAACACGAGAATGAGAAAAGAGAACAAAACCAGTAACGAGGTAACTAGCATAATGGACAAGTTGTTGATCCACGGGGATGCAAGTAAATCTCACCTCGGGTCTTTGTAACATATCGCAAAGCAACAGGAATAGCACACGGCAACTGGAGGTTCACTCGAATATTCATTCGTGTGGGTATAGGGGTCAATATGGGTGTCCACGGCTCGATGTTGATCATTGATCGGAAGGGTTCGGGTCATGTCTATACTTCACCGAACCTATAGGGTCACATGCTTAAGGGTCATCTATCTGCTGAATACTAGGCGAGTGCGAGAGAAAATCACCGAAAAAAGTTTGGACACGGAATGGTTTTGGACAATGGAATCGTCTGCAGAGAGAGGTCATCGGATAAGTTTCGATGATCTTGAAAAGTTGTTTGGGATATACCATTAAGTCAAATTGGTTTCGACACGTGCTGATAATTCTTGGAGGTTCTAGAATCATTACGGAAGCTTTTGGAATTTTACGAGATAAAAACGGAAATGTTCCGTAGTCAAAACCACTTGGATCGTTTAGCAGATGAAAATCACTAAAATGGAATTGTTCCAGAACGCGTTGAAAATTATTATGGTGGGTACTGGAAATGTTCTAATCCCACATAAATATTTTCAGTTCGAATAGACGCTGAAAAATGTCAATAACTGAATAGTGAAAGTGCTTTTTGGGATATTTTATGGAAAGCCATCTTTTGGGGCTTTACTCAAAAGATCTAGGGATGACATGGATGGATTGGGAGGCCCTAATGGGGGGGCAAGGGGTGTGGCCGGCCACACTTGGGGCTCCACCTTGGAGCCCCTCTTGTTCCTTGGTTTCACTCTTATGCCCTTGATGAAGGACTTCATTCATGTGCATTTTGGGTTTTTGTGTTAAGCTACCCTACCCCTTGGGATTTCCTATAAATAGAGGTGGAGGGGCAGCCCTCCACACTCACTCTTTCTCACATGCAAGTGGCATGCATGATCTGGCTTCTCTCTCCCTTCCAGCGAAATAGTTTCGTAGAGCCGAAAGGTTGTCTGGGTTCCGGCAGGAACTAGTTGTGGACGGCAAAGCCCTACCGGATAGATGACACCGTATGTGTCCAACTCTATAGAGAGATCGTAGTTTCGGTCTTAGTTCGTGAGTGCCTCCCGAAGGGCTGTCCGTGTGACCGTCTGAGTTTCAAAGGTCCTCCCGAAGAGCTGTCCGAGTGACCGTTCGAGTTTCGAAGGTCCTCCCGAAGGGCTATCCACGACACCGTCCGGGACGCTGTTCGACCGTCTCCCGGAGGGCTGTCTGAGGAGCAGATGAGGGTATACATCCTCGCGGTTGGGAGGTTGTAAATCCTAGCTATGGGGATCTGCACCGCCGATCATCATCGACTCTACTTCCCGCTGCGCTATGAGTCGGTAACAAAAAAGATCAAACCATGTATGCAGTCTCCATAGTGGTCCTGGGCTGGTGCGTAGGTTGGAAATTTTTTGTTTTCGGCTGCGTTACCCTACAGTGGCATCAAGAGCCGTGCTATGCGTAGATGCAGGTTACGATCTAGAATACATGGAGATGTATGGGTATTGCATAATATAATTTTGGAGTAGATGAGATCTATTGCTGAAAATTATTTATGCGGGTGATGAATGAAATCTGTTACCCGCGTTCTTGTTGCTTCCCTAGAATTTGCGTTTGCTCAATCTCGAGACAGCATGGTGGAATTTGACAAAGTTACGGCAATCCGTGATCTGGTTGATCATGGAAGTGCTATCGATTCTCTGGGTTCTGCCAGTAGTCAAAAGAAAGATGAAATTCACGGATGAAAGGGCATTACGGATATGATGCTGCACGGGGTCATCGTGTATGGCGAAGTTTGGTATGGGGTTCGAGATTTTATTATCTCGTGCTTCATACATCCCGAGATGTTAATCTAGCGACTTGAATTATCATACTTGATGATGGACATAGGTAGCTTCGGTTTGTTTCGAAACCTTAGAAGCCACATAAAACCTTTTTTATGAACCGATTAGAGGCGTCTAACTTGGTTTTGCAGGATGGTTTGCATGTGATGTGGTATAGCAATGCTCATATTCAATTTGATTATGTATGAGATGACTATATGATGTAATTAACATGGCCTGCGTGTCATGATTCGGCATGATGGCTGGAGCCATATGATTGCACTTTAATGACATGCGTGTCAACCTTAAGTAATGCATTTATTTTATCCGCTATGGAGATAGCGATATTATCTAGTGCATCGACAAGGTGGTGGCAATCTTCACGAAGGTGAACACCAACACGAATGCCGAAGACGAAGAAATGAAAGACTTCTCCGTCAGAAAGGGCTATACCCTATCATGATATTATGAATTGCCTGAGATGTTTATCCCTTATGATGCACCCTTCTTGATTGCGCGGTAGTCGCTTTTTATTAGGGTGATCTCTCACTAAAATATCAAGTAATTAGTGTTCTCCCAAGTGTAGCACCGTCACGGCACCTATCTTCTCGGGGTGCGCCATGGTGGGTACGAACGATTAGAGAAGTGTGAGGCGGGTGAGGTCAGACCTCGCAGCAAGATCACTTGGTTGTATTGACGTTCAAGGCAGGATCGTCCTGAGCTCAGAACACACGCATCGAAAGATGAGCAAAAGTCACATAGAGATGTGATCGGCAAGTTGGCCTACCGATTAAAATTCTCGTTATGAGATGATGATTCTATGGCGATGAATTGAAGTCTGGATCTTGTATCACTCGAAATTAATTATGAGAGATATTGATTTGAGTGGGAGCGCATTGTTGAATTAGCATGTTTAATTCTCAGTGCAATTAATTATGAACACTGTCTAAGTGTTTCTTGCAAAATAGTTGTAGAATAATGGCTCGCGTTTCCACCTTCCCTCTTAAAATTGAATAGCTGTTAAATATCTGGTTAAAACTTTACGATTGGTAATGTAATGTGAGGATTGTCGTCAAAAGTGCCGAGAAGGACTTTGTCCTATCGCATGCTTTCCGTATCCTCCCGCTAATGCTATGGATCATGTGACTCTCGTCCTACGATCCAAAAGCTAGAATTTTGTTACGGTCAAGTGGAATATGTTTGCTTCCATGAAACCCAAACTTCAAAAGTTGGGATAGTTATATGATATTCATGGAACTGAAAATTATTTTCAGATACAAACAAAGTAATGTTTTTTTGCAAGTATTAGTAAAAATGTTTACTATGCATTTGATTGTTGGGAAAGGGATCCAGAAGAACGCCTGTCATATAATGAAAGGTGAATAAAACAACAACTTAAAGAGAAAGGAAGTGTCCAAAGAGTGTTAGTATGACTTACACGCCTAGGAAGTCCGGGGCTAACATCACTCTTAAGTTGGGTGCTTCTTTTGCGAGTAGGAGAAATACTAAAAGTTAAACTGTTAGAAGTATAAAGGCAGAAAGAAAGATGATTGGAATATCCAGCTCATGTATGAATGTCATACAAGTTTTGATGTATAGTACGCTGGTCAAAGATATAGTTCTTGGGAATTATGGTTAAACATGTTAATCACTAATTCTTGGGTATTGTGAGTTAATCACAAAGATACCCGCTCGATTGCATTCTATTACGAATCAATGTAAGAGCTACTATGGCCTAAAAGGCTAGCAGAAATGAGGTTAAGGTATACACAGGAACATCGTAAATGTTACTATACCTTCCATCGGTGTATTGTCAGTTCATGATTTATTTTCATAATTCATTTAGAGTTTTTCAAACTCTAGCCCATTGCATAAGGTATCTTGCAAGAAGGTTGTTCATAAGAGAACTTTTTATGTTCGATGTTATGAATAACACAAGGGCCATACTTTCATTATGAATGAGATGTATGTTATGAATATTGATAATAATACAATACCTCTGGGTTTACTTTCATAATTCATTTTAGAGTTTCATACACTCTAGCCCATTGCACAATGTTTGTTGCAAAAGAATTGTTCATAAAACAACAATTGTTTTTAAGTATTATGAATAACATGAAGGGCCATGCTTCCATCCAAGATGGGATGTATGTTATGAATATTGATGGTAAAATGATACATCCATAACGCTGACGCTAAATGTCGCAAGACTATGAAATACCACACATGTGTGGCACTGCATTTGGTCACATTGGAGAAACCCGCATGGAAAAGTTCCATTATGATGGATTTTTAAGTCGTTTGATTTTGAATCATCTGACACTTGAAACTTTCCTCTGAAAAGTGAAGTGACTGAAATATTGTTCACAGGCCATAAGGAACGAGCAACAAACTTATTGGTGATCATACATTTTGATGTGTGTAGTTCAATAAATGTTGTTGCAAGTGGTGGATTTATTTATCTTCAGAAATGACTCGAGTAGATATATGGATATTTACTTGATGAGACATAAGTCTGGATCTTTTGAAATCATTTGAAAGGTTTTCAAAAATGAAGTAAAAGTTATTGTAACAAGAAAATTATGTTTCTGCAATTTGATTGCACAAAGGAATATTTGAGTTACATGTTTAGCGAATGTCTGATGAGTTGTGAAAGGGTTTCATAACTTGCACCTCCCGAACACCACTTTGCAAGTGAAAAGTCCGTGGAGATGTAATCTAACCATTTATGACATGGTAAGGTCAAAGATGACATAAATAAATTTGCCATTATCCCTTTTAAAGTGATGCTTTAGAGACTGCGGCTTTTACCTTTGAAAAGAGCTACATCGGTTCTGTTGAAATGAAGCCATGGTATGGTACGCCCAACCATGTTATATCTTTTCTTAACATTTGGAATATGGGGCTTGTGTAAAAGGTTACAAACCTATTCGAAATCAGACAAGTGCTACTTTGTAGGTTATACCAAAATGTTGGGTATTCCTCCCTCACTATACCGAGGCAAATAGTTTTGCCGCAAAACGGTGTGCTTCTAAAGAGAATGGTTCTTTCAAAATGGTGAGTGGGAGAATAGTGCAACTCGATGAGATAAACAGTGTCTTCGTCATCAGATCAAAGGAAAGAGACCTTGGAAGTAATTCCAGAGTTTCCTACCGCGACTGATACGAAAGTCTCTACAATAAAATGTATGAACTTCAGTCGAACTTGCAGCTGAACCACGTGGGTAAGGCTCGTGCAAACATCTCAGGTGCGCAAACAAGATATTGTTGTTAGACAACATTATACCTATTATACACAAGGAAGCGTTGATGGGCCCTGACTCCGTAATTGGCTAAATGCCAATACAACCCGAGTTAATTTCCATATAAGTGATTCAAGATTAAAACCTTGATACACCTTTCGGAAGACTTAGACTCTAACGAATATTTATGGAACTTAAAACTGATACGGATAAAAAAAATTTATCCATAAAGCTCGACTAGTTGAAATAACAAGTTCAAGAGTTGACTACGATGAGGTTGTTTTCATCGTAGCGATGTTTAAAGTCGGTTCGAGTTGAACTAGCAATTAATACATATTTCAATCATGGGATATGAAATATGGATGACAATAGGATTTCCATCTGATGGAAATGAAACCAAGGACTTGCATGTGTTACAGTCCAAGGCATTTTGTCTATCCAGAGGATGCTAGTAAGGGTGCAAACTTCAGAGTTCCAGCGATGGACAGAAGAGAGCAAAATGGAGTTGGAATCTTCGTGCTTTGATGAAATGGTCAAAGGGGTTTAACTTCATCAATGGGTAACGAAGATGCTTGTAATTCAAGAAAGTAAGTGGGAGCGTAATAATATTTCTAAAAACCTTGTGTGCTTGATACATTGTTAATTGGAAATAAATTTCTTGACACGAATTAGGACTTCATTTGAAAATAGTTTTTTGATGAAGTGCTTAGGCTAAATAGCCTCAATATTAGGCATAATGATCTATGGAGATAGATTTACCTAATAGGGCTAAGCAATAAATACATATTGACAAGATGCTAAAACCGTTTAGCACTAAGAGCGACAAGGAGTGATTCTTGCGAAGTCACATGGAAAGAGTTTTGCAAGAATCGGTGTCCCAAAACACTGATGAGCAAAATACATGATGTAGATTCCACACACTTTTGTGTTTGGATTAATCATGTATTCCATGGTATGTAAAACAACCAGATATGTCCGATACTCCCAAGGTGTTGCAAGTATGGATACTAAAGTGATCAAAGTCTTCGATCGTGGGACAACGATGAAAGATGTCATTGAGTACTAGAGTAAGTACTCATGATATGTTTTCTATAGCGGAGATCATGAAGAGTTCGTTGTAAAATGTTACATTGATACAGTCTTCATCTTTTCTCCATGCGATTTTCGATTTAAGTTAAGGGTTTTGTGTAATACACAATATGGTGGCATGGTAGTTGGAAATTGTTCCCAACAGGATACTGTGGCGAATTCTATAACAAATGACTAAGTATGTTGACACTTTAGAAGCGACAAACAAGATGTTGAATCATATAGTTCATTCATGAACTTAGTATGGTTCCAAGATGGCTTTTGTCAATGGGACACTACTGCAGGTAGTTTCTCCATAACTCAGTCCGAGGAATCCAGGTTCGACCTGTGATTCACATACATAAAAGCCAAGTCCACACAAAATATGAATTTTGTGAAAGCGTGAAAACGTGAGGATATGCAAAGATACACACGGAGCTGAAGTCGTCAGATCTGATGGACATTAGGATATACCACATGCGAAGCATTTTTTACACCGTCATGCCATAGGTGTAAAGTGCATTAGCATTAACTAGATTATTGACTCTAGTGCAAGTGGGAGTCTATAGGAGATATGCCCTAGAGGCAATAATAAATGATATTATTTATCTTCGAGTTCATAACTATGTTTATGTTCCATGCTATAACTGTAATGATTCTCGAGTCTGCAATATCCACGAGGCTCGGAGGAAGACTCATATGCACGTGTGGAATAATAAACGGTAAGAACTATTCCTAGTTTGTCCTCTAAGACTAGCTCAAGTGTTGCATGATGGTTCCGTTTTCCTGATCATGGGCATGTCTATGCCAGCAACTTTGAGGGCACAATGTTAAGAGAACATTTGTGTTGAATCGACCCGGTTTGATGTTATGCTATGAGATTCATTTGTCACAAGTTAATGCTAAATAACTCAGAGATGGATAAAGTTTGCATGATTCCTTAGACCATGAGAGTATCGAGTTTCTTCATGCTTGCTTCATGAACTTTGGGGTTTGTTAAACGTCATTCATAAATGGGTGGCTATTACGGCGGCTTACGGGTTCATGGAAAAGTGTGTCAAGTAACTTGATAGCTCAATATTGGGATTTGCAACTCCGACGATGGAGATATATTCTCGGGCCCTCTCGGTGTTACGGTATCCATCATCGTCTAGCCAGACACAGTGTGATTTCATCACAGGGATGCCGGAACACGGAAACGAGAAAAGAGAACAAAACCATTAATGATGTAACTAGCATAGTGGACAAGTTGTTGATCCACGGGGATGCAAGTAAATCTCACCTCGGGTCTTTGTAACATATCGCAAAGCAATAAGAATAGCACACGGCAACTGGAGGTTCACTCGAATATTCATTCGTGTGGGTATAGGGGTCAATATGGGTGTCCACGGCTCCGATGTTGATCATTGATCGGAAGGGGTTCCGGGTCATGTCTATACTTCACCGAACCTATAGGGTCACATGCTTAAGGGTCATATATCTGTTGAATACTAGACAGGGAGTCTGAGAGAAAATCACCGAAAAAGTTTGGACACCGAATGGTTTGGACAAATGGAATCGTCTGCAGAGAGAGGTCATCGGATAAGTTTGATGACACGAAAAGTTGTTTCGGGATATACCATTAAGTCAAATTGGTTTGACGCGTGCGATAATTCTTGGAGGTGCGAAATCATTACGGAAGCTTTTGGAATTTTACGAGATAAAAGCGGAAATGTTCCGAGTGCTGCGGAGCCACTTCGATCGTTTTGGATGAAAATCACTAAAATGGAATTGTTCGAATCGTTGAAAATTATTATGGTGGGTACTGGAAATGTTCTAAGCCCACATAAATATTTTCAGATTCGACAGACAGCTGAAAAATGTAAATGCGTGAATAGTGAAAGTACTTTTTGGGATATTTTATGGAAAGCCACCTTTGGGGGCTTTACTCAAAAGATCTAGGAATGACATGGATGAACTGGGAGGCCCTCATGGGGGGGCCAAGGGGTGTGGCCGGCCACACTTGGGGCTCCACCTTGGAGCCCCTCTTATTCCTTGGTTTCACTCTTATGCCCTTGATGAAGGACTTCATTCATGTGCATTTTGGGTTTTTGTGTTAAGCTACCCTACCCCTTGGGATTTCCTATAAATAGAGGTGGACGGGCAGCCCTCCACACTCACGCTTTCTCACATGCAAGTGGCATGCATGATCTAGCTTCTCTCTCCCTCCCAGCGAAATAGTTTCGTAGAGCCGAAAGGTTATGCAGGTTCCGCAGAACTAGTTGTGGACAATGAAAGCCCTCTGGATAGATGACACCGTATGTGTCCAACTCTATAGAGAGATCGTAGTTTCGGTCTTAGTTCGTGAGTGCCTCCCGAAGGGCTATCCGTGTGACCGTCTGAGTTTCAAAGGTCCTCCCGAAGGGCTGTCCGAGTGACCGTTCGAGTTTCGAAGGTCCTCCCGAAGGGCTGTCCGCGACACCGTCCGGGTGGCTGTTCGACCGTCTCCCGGAGGGCTGTCTGAGGAGCAGATGAGGGTATACATCCTCACGGTTGGGAGGTTTTAAATCCTAGCTATGGGGATCTGCACCGCCGACCGTCATCGACTCTACTTCCCGCTGCGCTACGAGTTGGTAACGAAAAAGATCAAACCATATGCAGTCTCCATAGTGGTCCTGGGCTGGTACGTAGGTTGGAATTTTTTTTTTTTCTGTTGTGTTACCCTACATCACTTTGTACCCATTAACGGCCCGTTATTTCGTTGGTCTGTTTCCAGCCCATGTTATCTTTCAGCCTTCTCAGAGCCCATTTATTCTTGGGCTCATTTCCAGCATTCATTTACTTATGGCCCGTTACTGTCATTTTCTGCTTGAGGGCCAAATTCAGCCCGTGGTTACAGTCGGCCCGTTTGTGGTCCGTTAATATGTTGGGCCGTTTTCATAGCGTCATCAAATACGGCCTATTAACGATGGCTTGTTATGGTCGGCCCATGAACGGACGATTCCAACTCTAGCCCGTTTATGGCCATAATGCGACCTATTATTGGCCCATGTTTGGCCAATCGATCATACTGCCCGTATAAGGCCCATTGATGATACGGCCCGTAGAAGGCCCATTGTTTCTACGACCCGTAGAAGGCCCATTGTTTCTACGGTCCGTAGAAGGCCCACTGTTTCTACGGCCCATAGAAGGCCCACTGTTTCTACGTCCCGTAGGAGGCCCAGTGTCACTAGTAAATATTAGCCCATGGTTATTGTGGCCTAGTTTTAAAAAATATGTTATTGCAGCCACTAGCAAACCGCGGAAAAAGAACTGCAATGACTACAAGCAAAAAAATAAACAAGACAACAAGGAAATAAATAAGCAAGCAACTTACGCTGGGCTATCACGGCTATCACACATATTACATCCAATGGGCATCAAAGTTCGCCACCACTGCAAATAAACACGCCGACAAAAGAATATACAAAACTGAGAGCACTTCAGAAGGCACTAGGCCTGGCCAGGTTAGGCCCCCCAAACAGCAGAAGAAGCTGAGTAGACCTCAGTTGTGTCAACGATAGATGCATCAACACTAGATTTATGGCATGATGGTGCGCACGACAGTCCTCTGACATCTTCATTGCATCTTTGACTTCAAGTCGGAGCTGAGCTGAAGCAAGCCTTTTCGCTTTAAGTTGAGACTGAAGAAGTTGAACTGATTGAGGCAGTGACTGCACAGAGGTTGTCTCACACCTGCTGGTGAGTAGCTTCAACTCACTGTCTTCATCAAGACAGGACCTTGGGGTCATCTCGCTGTCCTCAAGATGGTTTGGCTCACTATCTTCCCTAAAGTTCTGCCTGGCGTAAGAGATACGACTCTGAAAGAGAAACAAGGAGACACGTAACAGGTTTCACAATTATATAAGCAAATAAATGGATCATTACGCATAAGGAACATGTTTTTACAACTACAATTTGAATCGGTAGTTGTTGCAAACATCAATCGATGTAAACAACAAAGCAAACAGCGATGGAGGAAATGATGCCTATCCAAATCTATACTAGAACAAAGTTTGAAGGCTTGAGAAGGATGAACTTAGATTACATGTTAACACGGGCTGGACAAAGCCCTTCTCCATGTTGATGGAAGGATAATTCAATAAATTCCCCAAAGAAAATTCTTTATAAGCATTGCCATTATTCTACATTTTGCAAAGAGTAAATATAGATCAAATAATATTGGAAGAAACAGAGGATAATGAAGCTCAAAAGCGGTGATGATACATAATCAAATAGCAATTAATTAAGTCTGACATTTCAAGGCAAAAGGAGAGAGGTACTGACAAGAGCAATGCAGAGCCCACTATTGTTTTGAGATCGTATGATCCTTTGAGCAAGGAGATTCATCTGAAATTAGTTTTCATACAAGAGAGAAAGTAAGGCACAAGCAGAAATTTAGGAGTACAAATTTTGAATTGATATCATAGACAATACTGGACTGGGCTCCCAGCAGTTCTAATAGGGGTTTAGCCCTTTGGAGTAGGGGTAAAGTGTGGTACAGCAGTTGGGCTGTGTTTTTCGTGGCTGCTGATCTATCTGATTTAACAGTATCACTACCTTTTCCAAATACCTAGTTTGTACTCCTTGAGGATCTGCACTCACCCTCTTCCTTTTGGACATCTATTACGAAAGAACAACAATTGATGGAAAAACATAGTGTGACGACACATGGAATAGGTACAAAAATGGATAGGTATGGCATATACTCATATATGATGCTTAAACTAAGCGGATGGTGTAACAAAGTAGAAGTAATGCTAGAGGTCGGATGCAAAATATAAAGTACCAATACAACTTTGCAAAGTTAGAGCAAGCACCTTGATGGGTGAATAAGATAGGCCATCCTCCACCATGCCAAGTTTGTTAGCCAAAGGATCATTCCATAATATTCCTCTCGTGCACCCATTCTCATATTCATTTTGATAATGTTCAATATCGACATGCATGACAACATAAAAACAAGCGAGATTTTCTTTGTAATGCGTATGATTCTAATCAATCTTGCCTCCTGTAAACCCCTTTGTGCTATCTCTGCAATTCTTTTAAAAGATGCCATGCATGCTGTAATTTGTTGTGTGCATTAATATAATGTGGCCTACTACTCAAAATATGAGAGCTCCAGAAGTGATGACACTTCGCAAATGACAGCTTCAACATATAGCAAAGAAGAACAAGTCGACCTGACCTAACAGATTCAAAATATACTAAGGGAGAACAACTCGACCTGACCAGTCGACCGCAAGAGAAGAGTATCATCTTAAAGAAGAGCAGAAGAGCAAGCAGATTGAAGATATTACAAGTCTTTCAATACAATGTCGGTTGGCCACCCATGATGAACCAGAGCGCACAGAGAAATACTATTCTTTCCGATCTCTCCATATGTGGCTCACATGAATTTTGGAACTAAAGTAGGAACATTTAGCTTACCAATTAAACATCTCTCAGTTTTACTAATATCAGCAATAATATCATATATGAATTTGTACAACTAAGCTTGTTTAGCTCGATGGGTGGAGCAGTGCTATTACGACACGAACCACGTAGGCTGATTGTGGTCATCATAAAATGGGGAAAACATAAGCATGATGAGTACAGTGTTGACCGTGGCAGTGGGATGGCAGATCTGAAGTTGCAAACCGCGCAAAGGATAGTTAGCAAGCGATGTTTGCTTTAAAATAACAACTAAGATTTGGTATGGACAAGAAAGTATGGTCAAAAAGTGACAAAGAAATGCAATTATGTTGTCTCTCTATATGTCGCGACATGCATTTGGAAACTCAAGTGGGACCTTTGGCTAACCAACTGAATGTGTCGATTAACAAATATCAGTATCATATCACAATCATATTTGAACAACTAAGCTTCCGAATTCTGAGTGTTGTGTTGTTTAGCTTGAAGGTTGGAGTAATGCTAGTACGACAGAAAGCACCTACGCATATCATAGTAGAGTAGATAAAAGGGGAAAACCCTAAGCATCAAGAGAAAAATCAGGAAAGTGGAACTAGCTTTGGACCAAAGGGTGGCGCACATGCTTTTGAAATGAATATAGGAACATTAGGTGACCAATTAAACGTTCTCTGTTTTAGTGATATGAGCATCATACCAGATTCATATTTCAACACGTAAGCTTTGGGTTGAGATCTTGAGGAGCGATGCTAGCACGACATGAAGCACCTCGATGATGGTAGTGAATATAAAGGGAAACCATAAGCTTTACGAGTATAGTGCCCGTGCCATGGCGGATCTGAAGGTGCAAACCGGACAAAGCTACTTCACAACCAATGTTTCCTTTCAACTAGCCATTACGATTTGGTACGGACAAGAAAAGTATAGTAAACAAATTACGATCTATTTTTCGGGTGAGATCAATAACTTAAGCACATGTGGAAGAGTACCACCTCTCTTGCGACGCCGTGTAGGCCTATGCTATCGTTGAGGTGTTTGCGGATGCGATGGCTGTTGGCGGCGGGAAGAAGACTTTAGGCGGTGAGCGGCGGGTCGGGGATATATCCTATTGCCGTGGACGAGGCGGTCGTAGGAGCGGCAACGGCAAGGTGGACGATGGCACCGATGAAGCGAAAGGAGGCAATGAAAGGATCCTGGTCCAGCACCGTGGATGAGAGACGTCCATCTCTTGCAGTGGACGATGGGGTATGGGTAGCGGCTCCGGCAAGGTGGAGGATGGGGTGGCGGACGGAGGAGGCTGGCCGCAGTGCGGAGGTTGTCATGCCGCGATGGTGTATGAATGGGGAAATGGAGGGGAGGGGGGATCTCAAACTTTGGGACGCGCTTCTCTGAAATGGGGGAAAGTTACGAACTTATCCCCCATTTAAAATTTCGGACATCACGTCGGTTGGGGATAGGACAGTAATCTCGCATCTCCCAAATATTTGCCGGTAATTATTTCGGAGAAGGAGAAGGTGTTTTGCCTCCCACAGTTGGCACCCACGGTGTATGAATGGGGCTGACAGGTAGGGCAGTTGTGTCACGTCTGATGGAAGTTACACATCTGCCCCTATTTAAAATATTAGCCTATATCGATTTCGGACGAGGAGAGTTTGTTTTGCCGCCCACCGTGTATGAATGGGGAAATGGAGGAAGAGACACATGTCTTTCGGACGAGCTTGAATCAAATGTGTTTTGCCACCCACGTTTAGCGCCCACGGTGTCTGAATGGGCTCAGAGGCCGTCGTGTCACGTCTCATTGACGTTACTAGTCTACCCCTATCGACAGCAGTGTAAATCCGGTCGATAAGGATGTCAAGTGTCAGGGGTAGACAGTAATTTCCATCTTGCAAACACTTGCTTTGGGAAACCCACAAATTATAGTGGGTGTTTAGCCGCTTCGTTCAAAACTTGGGAGAATTAGCATTCACGTTTGCCCTGGGCCCTGGCAAACTAAATTCGAATCCAATTTGTATTCGATTACGAATATCCACAGATAATTATACGTTTTGTTATTTATTTCTTAAAAACCACAACAAAAGATTTATTCCACCTTTATATATGATTATGATTTAGAAATGCCGTGATCTTCGAATTCAGGAGGTTGGATACACTCTGAGTCAAACAGTTATTTCATCAATACAATATGCTCACACAAAAACAGTTCACCTTATGTCAATCATACAAGTACTGAGGATTATCTCGCCTAAAGAATTCGGATCATTACAACACATGGACAACATAGGGGGTCTTGCAACATAATCCATTCAGAGACATGACACAACATGCATGTACAATAATCTAATGACAATTTCAATTGGTATCTAAAGAAGAACCGGGATTACGTTGGGCTTTAGATAGCAGAAACAGCAGGACCTCCTCCGTCTTCAAATGCAACATTCTTACTTCCTCCAATTCTTGGGTTGCTTGCATAATGCGTGCCACTAATTCCGTAATTTCCAGCCTCAAGATAAAGATTACCTCATTCATGGCAGCCACACCATCTCTTTCTGCCTCTAGTAGAGCCTCAAGCACTATAATATTTGTGCTCAGACTGCTCTCCGGCGGTGTTTCCTCTGAACTGCTACCATCTGGTAACATGGATGGCACACTACTTCCACAAATAGATTCTGGGGTTGTACATTGTGTCCTAGTGTGAGCGGCATCTGAAAGGTTTCATTTGGACATAAGTAAGAGATAGTTATCGTATGATCCAGGCGATGGCTTACATGGTAAACAATGACGAATTATTGCGAGCATGGTAAACTATATTTAAATGGTTGAAGCAGCATTAGCGAAAAGAAATTAAAATGGTAAGATGAAACTAGGGATGTAAGTGGCAAATAAGCGACATCCGCCATCCCATCTAGTTAGTTTTCCTACCTCCCTAGTTCATTTTTCTCAAAAACAAAAACTCTTTTGAACTATCATACCACTAGTGGACTTTAATCGGGATTAAACGGGACCCGATTGACATCCCTAGTTGAAAGGAGTGTACCACCGCTATACTTAAGTTGCCAAGGCATCTAAGCGGTTGAAATAATCGAAAAGCACTTAACAGTGTGGCCTCATATAAACTACGAAGACAGTCTTGTGATGAAGTTGAGAGGAAAAGTTAAGGACTCAAATGAAATAGGCATGCATTTCTTTACGATAGTACAACAAGCCTTCTTGACATATTGGCCAACTCGGTATAGCGTAACAACAAACAAGCATTCGAATCAAGCAATACAACAAAGCAGACAACTGAACTATTTGTAATTCGGTAGGATAACAGGTTGAGGGCACAAGCCAAGAAAGCAGCCCACTCGCATTACATTTCACATGTACTAAAACACACTGGCTTACCATATGTTCTTTGTGAAGCCTCATTGCTGTTGCAATGTTCTTTGAAGATATCAATCGACATCCGTGGTTGCAAATCTAGTTGTTGTAGTTTATTCTCACCCTCTATTTAGGTAAAATTAATTTTAATCGCATGCCTTTGGTCCAAATTGATCATCAATGGTTCATCTAAACTAATGAAAGAAGGGTGTGTGCATACACGACAATATATCTGCTTCCCTCTATTTTTATGCTTGTTCGAGGTGCCAGCCCCAAAAGAACAAATATTTTGCTTGATGGGGTTGGCAGCTCCATAATTAATAGAAGCATCAAATTAGTCATGCAAATTGGGAAGATCAAGAACACACAAACAAGTAATGAACAGAGGCTCGGAGCAGTGATGTAATAGCTAGCATCAGAAAATGTAGGGTAAAACGAACAAAAAGTAGCGGAACCACATGCTAGTTTGTTGATGTGTAATTAAGCATAGAGAACATTAAGCAGTCTGATGGAACCAACAGGTGGCATCAGAACAAAACTAAAGCATATTAACTATATGTGCACTGGTATGTAATTTAGCACATGTAACATGTTCACTGCCAGAAGTATGGCCCTACAGGTGCAAGCAGAATAACACGTCTCATGAAAAACTGAATGATGCCCTGAAGAAATTCAAAGGTGTGGTGCTTATGCTAGGAAAGTGAACGTAGGCACCGACCGTTGGATAATAGTACCTGATTATCGGCGGCGTATGGGTATCGTTGTCATACTTGATAGCTAAGGATCGTCGATGGTGCTCGTGTTGCGGTTGAGTTTGGGCTGGCTGTCGCCGTCGCTAAAGCGGCTTCGGTGCTATGGTTGCGGCGCCTGTCGACATACAAGAAAGCTCATCTGTGGTAAGTGAACAGTTGCACGATAAAGATAAAAACCGAAGGAGTACAAATCGAAATAACCTGATGAGGCTGCGGCGTCGGTAAAGCAGGGCCGGTGGAGTTGAATATGGCGTCCGTGGAGCGGGTCCGGTGTAGTGGACGAAGGCTTCGGCGGGCGCATTGTACAGTGCTTTCGGTGAGGAGGATCTGTTGCGGTAGACGAGGGCTTGTATGAAGGGCCAGCGAAGGGGCGGACGAGGGAGTCAGTGAAGGGCCTACGCTGTGGTGGACGAGGGCGCTGGTTAAGCAGATCCGGTGCGGTGGACCATGATGGCGGTCAAGGAGATCTGGAGCGGTGGACAAGCCAGTCGCTGAAGCGGCTCCGGTGAAGTGGTGAGTTGGCAGTTGGGGGTTCCAAGGTGCGGAAGGTAGATCCGGCGGGGTGTGAGGTCCACCGCTGCGGCGGAGGACTAGATTCGGCGGCTTGCCGTGGTTGGGGGTCGGGGAGGGGAAGGGGAGGGCTCTGGGGAAGAATGTTGGGGGCAAAGAGGGGAAAACAATGGAGTTACCAAAGCAGCCCTTTTCCGTTCATGTGGCAGGGGTAAAACAGGAATATCGCAGGGCTAAACTTTGGGCGTGTG
The DNA here is from genome assembly GCA_021437245.1 of Aegilops speltoides. Lineage (NCBI taxonomy): Eukaryota > Viridiplantae > Streptophyta > Magnoliopsida > Poales > Poaceae > Aegilops > Aegilops speltoides. The sequence goes on along the minus strand of CM038147.1, from coordinate 436,158,234 downwards.
ATATTTCGATGTGAGCGAGAAGTTTGAAAGCTTTTGGCGCCTAAAATTATAAGTATTCTGCTCTCGTACGGCCGACTATGATATCATGGCCGACAATTTGTTTGTTTTGCACGCAAAAAAAATGTGCAAGTTTTGAAAATCAATGTCTCCAACTCGAAACTTAGATTGTCCATTCAATTCAAATATGGATCATTGAGCTACTACAAGCAAATACCATCATACGGTCCAATTCAAATGAAATTCCAAATGTGTTTATCCTAAATATGATGACAAAAGCAAAAATGTGTATTTGTATGAATAAAGTGGATGATTATAAAGTTTGAACATGCCCGTATGTGTATATCTCTAGGTTTGATATATGAATTTGAAATCACGAAATCCCGGCTTAAAAAATGTACCTCCGTTTAAATGAATTACAGAAGCTAATGATGGAGTTGAATTCCAAAATTCCAATCTTAGGTTTGTAATTCTGGTACATCAAGGTATATCATGCATGTTCAAAAGTATCGTTATCTCATAGTACAAACTGTGAAACAAATTGATCAACCATGAGTGCACAATATCTCAATTACGCTAAAGTCCCACAAATATAGGCACCTCACTCTTTATCTGAAGTCAACCCCACCCCCACCACCACCACACACACACACACACATAGAGAAGTCATTCTCTCCCCCCAAACACCAACACACGAGCACATTAACACCCCTCTCTCTTGTAAAGTCCGGACCCCAACATAGGTCTCTATCACTTTGTCTCTCGGGCATGCACACATCTCTTCCCTCACTCTCTAGGTCTCCCGCTATCTCTCTTACCCAAGCACACGCACTATGTAGAGTGTATATTTCCCATACACACAAAACGTCGCCCCCAAACATCTATCTTCCTAGTTATGTGGTTCTCGCGCACTCACCTCACACACCACCCCCACTGCAAACCAGCACACTTTGTCTCCTTGTGCACCACTTTCCTATTTCTATCTCTCCCACATGCGGACCCGCCCCAGCTCCTTCCATGTATACATATATGTCGTGACTCTTTGCATAGCTCCCTAATGTATAATCGTTCTCGATTTCGCACATTGTTCTCCACACCATCTATTCTAGATCTCTCATGGAGTCCCTATCACACACACGATGACTCGCTTCCCGTGCGTCTCCGTTCATAGGCCAATTTCGGACAACATCAACATTGTCTCCCTATCTATACGCCATTTATGGACACAAACGACCCCTCTCGCCCCTCTCTCTCTCTCTCTCTCTCTCTCTCTCTCTCTCTCTCTCTCTGTTGCTATCTCTCTCTTTCTCTCGCTTTCACACACCTCTCCCACACACACACTCGATGTCTCTTCCAAATAGTCTGCTCCCCCCGTCCGCACCCGTGCTATCCCGCTACTACACATGTCACACCATTCCCCCTTCCCTTATACTAGGTTTACATCATCAGTGGTCGCTCTACTCCACATACACTCTATCCCTCTCACACACAAACGCGTGCACAAACACACACAAACACGCACAAACACCCATTTATCTGGATCCTCATCTCTCCCCATGTCCGCATGTGTATCTCACACACTCACTCTCTAATTATGTATATGTGTCTCCACGTTACACAACACAAAGCCCCATGTACATGTCTCTCTCTATCCTCCACACACATAGACACAAAGAATCTGTTATCATTGCCTCAGTCTCTAACATATCACACACGCACACTGTCTCTCTCTCTCGCAAACACGCTCAACAAGGGTTTCCCCATGAATAACTTACCGTCTATTCATCAACAGTCGTGGCAGTACGGCGAACACGAGACGTGAAAAAGAATAAATCTACACGTGCTTAGACCACCTAGTATGACTACTAGGACTAGAGCAAGCCAAAAAGCGCGCCGCCGTCACCCCCTCCTTGTCGGCGACGGGAAAATCTTTGTTTTACACAGTCGAGAAGTCATTGTGCTAAGGCCCCACATGCCGAGGCGTTGAATAGAATGTAGATGCTAGTTTATGGAAGCAAGTATCGATAATATGTTTGTATCTCCATACTTATATTTCTTCTCTTATAAAAAACCGAGTTGGTGATGATGGTACATGTGCCATCTTGCAATATAGACCATCCGATCTATATCTGATGGATGGAAATTAAACTAAAAGGTACCCACACCACTCTCCACATTTGCAGAGAAGGCCTTCCCTCGTTCATCCTTATCTCCAACAAACCTCATTGTTGAGCAATTAAGAAAGGAAGCCCCTGGAACAAACTGGCTTGGTGGCCGCTGCCAGCGTCGTCAATCCCCATGCCTCCACTCAGTCCGACCACCAACCATCACCACACCCCACTCCTCTTCACCTTATCTCATATTTCTCGAGATATCATTAGTTTTTACACATGGGATTACTCCCGCAAAGGTTAATCACAACAAGTGTTTTATAAAAAAATGCATCTTGATGTTCCATGCAATGCACGAATCTTGCTAGTACTCCTATACAAGACTAAGTTGGTGATGCTGGTGTGTCTGCCATCTGTCATTTCTGACCATTAGATCTACATCTAACGATTGTGAGGTAAGTTGTTGCCTTTTCTCACCAACATCCCACTTGTCTACCAATTTGCAGAAAACACCATAATTAGTATCTTAAAACCAACCACATCCCTCCCTGACCTCACCAAAACAGCCCAAGGAATATATTCTAATTGAAACATAATATATCTCTAGTGACATATGTATATCAAAATTAGAGTGTTTTGTACCAAGTTTGTGAATAAGTATTATTCTAATTATGATTCGTTGCAACGGACATGAACATTGCTAGTATTTCCAACCATGCATTTTTTTCCTAGTATTCCATAGTTTCAAGTTTTCCATCAAGATATTAGTCACTCATGGTTGATATTTACTTTCAATCACGTACACATATGCACTATGTAACTAGCCTTGCTTATTGGCTTCCAAAGCTTAACTTCCACTCCTACTTACAATATGTAGAGTATTTAACAAAAACTACCACTTTCAACCAGCCCTAGGAAGAATCTATTGTACAAAAAATAGCAAAAACATACCCAAAGTTTCTTAATCCACGCCAAAAACTACTACCTAGTACTCCTACCGATTAGGTTCGTTTAAACCCATTTATGACAGGGTTGGCCCACACGTCCGTGTTGACGAGGCAACTTAAATCAACACATTTTGTTTGACCGTTGACACGAGGGACCCACATCTGACCTTCTATCATGTTATTCCCCTCAAATCATTATTTTTCTGAACATTACTTCAAACAATACCGATCGCGTGTTCGCCGGTGGTGCGGTGATGAGCGAGTTGGCCGCGCGCTCCGCCGAACGGGCCGGACGTCGTCTTGGCCTCCGCACGGGTTGGCAGGCTGGCCCGAGCGTGACTCACGAGCGAGCAAGCCGCCGTGTTGGCCTTCGCTCGAGCCAGATGGCTGGCCTTAGCGCGGCGCGCGCGAGCAAGCCGCCGCGCTGCCGTGCCAATCTAGCTAGCAAACTTTGCAGACAAGTAGCTGGACGGAGCTATCTTGGCTAGCTAGCGGCCGCGAGCGCCGGATGGAGCTGGCATCCGGGCTACCGCAACATGGGTTCCGCACCGCTGGCGATTTTGACCTCGCCTTCTGCCGGCAGCGGTAGCTGCGTCCCATGGCCGAGGATGACTAGGTGGACGGGCCGGAGGTAGGAGGTCACTCGGGGATTTTTGTGCAGACTGACATGTAGGTCCGACAAGTCATAACGCCCGGTCGAATAGAAGGCGTTGACTTAATGGGAGACATGGGCCCTGTCAGAGGTTCGAGTTAGATTCTAACCCTAAACTAACTCTAACCAAAGTGGTGTTTGGATGGCAGGGTTAGATTGACAACAAATGTATCCAAACCGGGCCATGGGTTGAAACGTGCCTATAATGGCACATTGTAGAGTAGTCGTTTCTTGGTAGGGCTGGTTGGTAAGAGCATGTACAATGGTTGATAAGGTAGTCTTATCTTAAGTCTGCCACGTATGCAAGTGGTAGTAGTTTCTTGGCATTTTAGTGGTTTCTTGCATTATTAGGGGTTTCTTGTAAGGAACAATGTACGTACTACTAGCAACAAAAGGCGATTCTAGGTTGCGTTGTACTCCAACGAGTACTACTAGTGGTCGTGGGAGTGTATACCTTGTTTTGTGGGTTCGATCCCGGCCGAACACACGGCGGCCTTTTAAAAAAAATAGTACTACTACACTTTGCTGCGAGCCAATATTTTAGACGGGTAGTTTGAGTTTTGAAGTCAAACGGACGTGCGGCCCCACAATCTGGGTGCACTGGATAGCCTAGCCACGTGAATGGGTTTTCCTTCCCAGCATCCTGTGGCCCGCGTGCTCGCCCTAGCCGCACCTCGCTTGCAGCTTCCTCATCAACTAGTAGCATATTTAAACTAGCGCCTCCCAATTAAGCCCGAGGAGCCGGAAAAGCCTGGTGGGGCATTGGGAACTGTGCAATATGGCTCTGTACGTAAAGTGCTCTACTACTACTCTATAGCTTGTGGCGTTGCATGCATGGACTTCACTCCATTATCGGCTCTACTATAAAAGAAATTCCTCTTGACGTGTTTTTTTAAAACGAAGGCAAAAGCTTTGCTTCATCTCATTCGTAAAGAAGGAACTACTAACAAAGTTCGACGAGATCCATTACACCTCCACAAATGGAAGCGAAAAGCCTAGTCTCGCTGTATCAAATAACTCAAATGTTCTGCCCCTGTAGTAACTGTCACTGATAAACAGGCTGCTAGTGCGTGCATGAGAGGAGCGGCTGAGTAGGCCAGCTATGTGAGAGGAGTGGCTGAATAGAGCACCGAGAGTACCCACTAGGCCACTACGCATGTGTACTTTCCCTGCATTGATAGTACAGCGATGGTTCTAGAGAATAGTAGTACCCTCCACTTCCAACTGTAGCTCCTTGGCCCTGAGAATCAAGAGTTCAAAACTGGTGCACTATACTAGACTAGACTAGAAGTACAGTACATCACACTACTAGTTGAGAAAAGTAGTACTAATCTTTCTCTGATGCAATCGTACTCCTCCGTCACATAATGTAAGACGTTTTTTGACACTAGTTGGCGTGTATAAAAAATGGCAAAAACATACCCAAAATTTCTTAATCCACACCAACAACTACTACCTAGTGCCAAAAAATTCTTACTAGTGCTATTATTTACAGTATAATGCAATCCCATAACGTTCCATAATGCTAGTACTATTATTAATTAATAGCCTCACCCCTTCGTTGAGGAATGATCTATAGTTGGAAGGGACGAGGCCCTGCGGTTACTATGCTCTTATCTCCTCCTCGCCAGTTCCCCTCCCCCCGAAGAGAAGGCAGTTCGTCGCTGTTCCCATAGATTCGCCAGGCGGTTCTCCTCCTCGTCAGGGCTGGGAGACCTTGGACAACAATCCTCTGGGAGAAATCGCATGCCGCTCCGACGTCCTCACCGCCGCAAGACTCGGTCCTTCCTGCACCAACTTTTTCAAGACGCTGCTTAAACAGGCTTGGGAAAAGGCCATGCTTGTTGGTCTTCCATGCGTCCTCGAGGAGAAGGTTCTTCTATGGGACAATCCTTCGAATAGTCCACCGCTCCCTGTCCATGGTTGCACGTTGACTCCGCTAGAGTTGCCGACATTGAGAGGTAGTCAGATTTTGTCCGATGAGCAGGTCAGTAATGGAATTTGATCATGTAGTACTTAGTTATTCCATTTCCATCCCGTAATTTCTCCGCTGCCCACCATCTTATATATAGATCTGGGTCGGTGCCAACGAAGATTGGCTTGCATACCTCCGGCAGGATACCACCATCATTTTGCACAACATCCACAGCAGTGCGACCGTTCCGGTAGACCCCTTCTCCACCATTGGTATCGGCCTTCCGGACTGGCTGGGCTTCAATACGTATGATGATGCCTACATGAGATTGAAGAAGATAGCAATTGCGGACCCGCCAACAAAGCGACGCGGCTACGATGATTACTATCTCATCGCGGTGTTCAACATAAGGATTGCCAACAATGCAAGAGGCAGTAACAGCAGAGGCTGGCGCATGTTGGCGGCGGCAGATTTGTACCCCTACACGTTCGAAGATACCGTGCACCATCTAGGCCGCATCTTCGTGGTGACAAGCCAAGGGACTTGTTTCATCTGGTTGCCATCCTACGGTACAGCAAATTACAAGCGGAATGCATAAACCATCATTTGCATCCCTAACGGTACTCCATTATTTTGCAGGGACCAGTCATCCCCCGATCAAAATAAGATCGCCGATCCTGGATGTGCATTTGCATCTGCAATTCGGTCTAACCTGGAACCTTGTAGCTGACTTTGGCATATTGGGATCAACTATCTTAGCAGTCGTTACCCATGGTACCACTGATGTGCAACATGGTCACACAATCTACCACGATCGGACCGTCACCATCTACCCAGGTATTCCATTTTTTAACCCTCTCGCCTTCTCTTTCATTGTTGTACTAGTAGTATACTTAGTAGTACTAGTAGGAGTACTTTTTACCTTGAAGGACGCGTATAGCTAGCTAGGCCCTTGAAGACTTGAACCCACTAGCTGCCACCATTTTTGTTTTTCCATGTCTTACTATCTCATCCATGTAGCCAAGAGTGGCTATATATAATAAGCCTGTTATTTTACTTCCTCTATACTGGAGTAGTACTATTTGTTGCGCAGTATTACCGACTGCCATATTTGAGCACAACATTATTATGCATGGACCTTGACTATGTATGTCACCATGTGTCCAAATCTGAGATGCCGCGTGTACCAGATGAACGGCGCCGAGTTCGACCCCCATGATGCTATGTGGGTGCCAAGGAACACTCTTGGAGAGTACTCACTTTTCATCGGGGACAGCTACCCCATTGTGAAGCGGATGCCACCTTCCGTGCACGACACAAAAGGCTTGTCGTTCATGAAGCATGGTTATGTCTTCATTGCGCACCGCCGGATGAACGACATGCTGGGACACACTATCCCTGATTTATGCCGCTTCAGCTTGGATAAGTCTCCATCGTGTGGAACCGAACTAGAAAGCTGCGACAATGATTCCCGTTTCCCACCACTATGGATCGTTCCATCCATGAAGAACAACTGGGACTGGAACCTGGAGGAGGACATGTAGCCCATCTATAACGTGTAAGTGGAGTACGGTAATTGTGAACGGTAGCGCTGTGAATATATGTGGACTAGCCGTGCACAAATTTATCACATGAATTGGAGATGAACTTGTGTGGCATACTGGCATTTGTCCTTTAGAATTTCTTACTAGTAAATGTGTTATGTGTATGTGCAACTTGTGTGGTTGTTGCACGGGCTCCAACATGCTCTTTGAGAAAAAAGGTGGCACAGCTTTGGATATACGTGACGTGGCGGCATCATACAGTAGCACCGTTCACTATAGTTGTAGTACACTCCTACTAGGACGACAACTCCTATAAAACCTTGCGCTTGGCTCTTTGCCTCTTCGGGAGGTTCAACAGTTTGTACTCGTGTGAACCTTGCACTTGGCTCTTCGCCTCTTCGGAAGGTCCAACAATGATGATACTACAGTACAATATGCTTCTGGAAATCTGACACCGATTGAATTGCTGCACGTCCACCGCGAGGGCGAGGGCGAGGGAGAGGGAGAGTGCGCTGTAGTCAAAACCCTCTCCTCGTCCTGCGAACCACCACGCGCGTGGGTGAGGGAGAGGCGTAGTAAGCAAGCTTCTCCTCGTTCGGCGAGTTGACGAGACACATCAAAGCAGTACTTGTACTAGTAGTCCATACTGCGTCCTTTCCGATTAATATGGCTTAATTTGAAACGAGAAAAATACATTAGCGGTCAACGTATGTAACAATATGCTCTTTACGGTCACCATATATAGTTTTGCGGTGATTATACGATCAGTAGCTCATCGTAGAGCACCGTATTGCACCCTACTGATCGGCCACATAGTCGACGTGGCACTTTGTTGACTGGTTAAATTGTCACCTGGTTTCTGGGTCCCACCTATCAGTTGGCAGAGCAAAGAAATCAGTTAAACAAAACTTTACGCAGGCGCGACACGAGTCCAACCCTTGCGCGCGAATCGCCCTGGCTGTGTATGTGAGTGCATGCACGTGTACTCCCTCGGTCTTCCAACAAAGAGTGTACATCGGCTATAAAACAAAGAGTGTAGTACATGATGTACATCTACACTTCCAATGCATTTAGCCTTTAATCTAAATCGATATTGATTGACTAATGCACCAACTTGTGCTGTAGGTATAGGCTACATGTCTATCCTTAATTACAGCATGCAACGGCCTTCATTTAATCTTCTTATCTCAATGGTCGCATGCACACATAAGTCTGCTACTTTTGGGCGTTAATTATGCCCTGATTAATGTGTAAATCTCTAAATGTACAGTCTTTCACAGACGTAGGGAGTAGGTTGAGCACTTGAGCGTGAGCATGTGTGTTGTCTCGTGTGCTGTGTGCCGCATGGGTGCGTGAGTGTTGCGTGCGTCCATGTGTACGTATGAGTGTTGCATGTTGCATGCATGCATGGGGCTTAGTCCCTCCCATTGACATGTTCATATTTCAAGCTTCCTCTGTTCCCTCCATATGGTGATACTCCCTCTGTTCCCAATACGGAGTAAAAGCCTCCCTCTGTTCCCAAATACGGAGTATTTGTCTTTCTACAGATTTCAACAAGTGACTAGGTACGGAGCAAAATGAGTTAAGTGAGCGTAGAGGCGTAGGGATATTGTAGAAAGGAGGTCCTCGCGATCCATTATTCCCCATCTTGGTCAGAGAGAACTATTCACTAGTCTTCACAGTGAAGTGACAATACACCCTGCAGCAGATGGGACACGTAATTAATTAGCTGAACCAGCGTGTTGGTGTTTCTAAATCATCCTTACCCAGTACTGCCATCATGTTTGCCAGTAGAGCACGCTTCCGCAAATACGCCTACGCACCTCTGTCCTCCATTAACTGACATATGGGCCCTCTTGTGGTAGACCCACATGTCATCAATGTAACTATTTACACTCCGAAGGACGGTATATCCTGGTAGTAGTACTAGTAGAAATGAGATTTAATGCACTTTCTTCCCCGTCTTCCACTCTTCTTCCTCCTCTCTTCCCCATTGTCGGCCGCACACCATTTACCCCGCTCCATCGCTTTCGCCTCGCCGCGCCATCTTCCTTGGTAGCTCGCACGTACCATATCCCCCCGCTCACTGCTCGGCCACACGAGGAGAAGCTTCTTCGCTCGCCTGCCGAATCCACTTCCCCGTTGGCTCGCAGGCACCGAAAACCCCAATGGCAGAACCGACTAACACACAAAGCCACGATTGGAATTCCCTCCCTGATGTTCTCTTGGAGCAGATCTGTAGTCGTGTGGACCCACTCAGCACCGTCCGTCTGGCCGCATGCTCGGTGTCTTTATATCGTCTACTAAATGCTCGCAATCGGCGGCTCTTTTCAAGACACCCTGCTTGCTGATGCCCGATCCTCGCAGGTGGCCCAGACACCGACTTGACGATCCTACGGAGGTTGTCGTGGTGCCCCTCGACATGCTACCACTACCCGTCCACCTGTCCTTCATGCGCGGCCACTAATGGGCGGGCATGAAGGCCAACTAGATCGTCTCCGTGGCGTCTCATGGATATCTACACCCAGCGAGAGATCACCCTTCCATCGTTGGATACCGCCGCCATCGAGCCCGCGGCCCGCCGGACACTCCTACCTACTACGCACGAGACGCGTCAAGCTTTTGGCTCGACCTCTGTTTGTAGAAAGTTGTAATCTACAAAGTGTCCACACCATCAGAAGACTACATGGATTACAAGCTCATTGCCTTGTTCAACATGGGATTAGTCTATCTGGAATCCGGCCGCCATACATGGTTATGTATCATCATCAATCCTGTTGAGGCAACATTTCTGTCTGATGCTATAGTGCACGATGGCATCGTTTACGCGGTCGATGCACAGATTGGCTGCCTATACTGGTGGAATCTTTCGTCGTGTAATTGTTCTATCTCATCTCATCTTTACCTTATGAATACGACTGCCTGTTCATTTGTTACAAATTTAGAATACATAGCATGTCTATAACCACATCATTGCTATATGTTCCTCTCATTTCCTAGATTTTTATGACCACACATGTTATTTTTAGAGTTGATATGAGAACAATTGGCATCTAATGATTGTTAGAATATGTATTATGAGCATAACATCATGATTGCTATACGTTACTCTCATTTACAAGATTTTTATAACAACGCATGTTATTGCTTAGAGTTGATATGAGAACAGTAGTAGTAAGTGCTATGGTAGAATATGAGTAGGCGCTATCATAGCTGTTTTCCTCTCATTGTTACATGATGTTTGGACCATGACATATTGCTAGAATATGAAAGCCATTGGCTTATTTTTTTTAACTTGCGGTATGATTATGACCATGGCATTGCAATTCTTTGCTTATGATATGTGTCACTGTTATAATAATCTTAATTCCTCACATACTCTGAATATGATTGTTTATTTTTGTCCTTTTGGTCTCCAATTTGAATTGTTGCAGCAGACGCAAATGCGCTGGCCTTCATGATTCCAGGACCTGGAATCATACCAGCCGATGGGTGGTGGTTTATCGCTCATTCAGCTGACGGCGGTCATTTGATGCTCATTTGCACGTACCAAATTGACCAAACCATTACATCAAACCACATGCAGTACAATGCATGGGGCGTTTGTGACATTGATGGCTATGGCTGCTTCGTGTTCGAGAAAGATCCCAGCTCCGTTGGGCCAGGCGTATTCAACCAGAGGCGGATTTATAGCCTCGGCAACCACTCCTTGTTCCTCGGGCTCAATTATCCAATCATCCAACCAATCATCGATCATATCACCGGTGATGATTATCGTGCTATGCAACTTCCATTCGCGAGGGGGGACTGTGTTTAAACATCATACCATGGGTTTCATGAATCACCATATCCAGAGATTCGTCGACATAGCTTGTTGCCAGATAATCTTCAGTGTGTGAAAGGCATCAAGCTTCCATGCGATGGATGGCTTTTGTAAACCCGACATGCGGCGATGTGGTTCATGCCAACAACAAATATGCACAACTTGATTCGTCTCGATATCTAGATCGAGCCATGTATTCTGCTGTCAGTAGTACGACCCTCTTTTGTTGGATATTATGTACCGTTGTTAGTTTGAAGCACTCCTCTGGTTTGAAGATAGATACCTTCACGGGATCAAGTGCATCCTAACTCACCTCGTGGGATGTACTTGATAATAATGATGGAGATGTTGTGCGAAGCCATATATATATATATATACATATATATATATATATATATATATATATATATAGATATAGATATATAGATATATATATATGGCTCAGTTAGGCTTCAAGTGCGTACTTGTTAGTTAAACCTATGTATAAACTGTCACACTAAATACGACTAGTAAGTAGTACAGTAGCAGTACTAGTATATGTGGGTCAAATTATTCATCATGTCCACACATTGAATTGACGTGACAACACGCTGCGCGTGAGGTGACACAAGAATCCCGGCGGCGTGTTCGGGTATTCTGGACTTCAGATTTGGAGTACCACTTATCTGTCGAAATCTTTCATCATTCACTTAAAACAGTCGATTGATCATACATCAAGTACCATATAACTGGAATTACCGATGCAAGTCAAAGAAGGATTGGCCGGTGCTGCCAGCTGGCGTCAAGTTCGATCCCACGGATCAGGAGCTGATCGAGCACCTTGAGGCCAAAGTGAGTGCTGACAGCGCGAGATTTCAGTCTCTCATCAATTTGTTCATACCAAACATCGACAGCGAGCATGACATATGCTACACCCAACCTGAGAAACTTCCAGGTAAGACACCGATCGGCTGTCTACTTGCACAAACATATTCCTTTGTTTATAGCTCTATTTTTCTTTTTAGACGCAGACTGGTGAAGCAATTACAATTTGACAGCTTAATAAAAAGTGAAACAAGTGACTCGCAACATGCCAAAGATGTTATGAAAATGCCAACTACGTACACTAAAACCTGTATTCCACAATCTGCAGTATCACATCGAGTGGCCTAAGGAAGCATTTCTTCCAGTATAATTCCTGTGGTGTTCAAAAGGCACGTGGACGCGTCGCAAGATACAATGGAGTCACGGCATGCACGCGATGTGGCACAAGACCGGCAATACCTTGCGGTGATGGTCAACGGCCGCAGACAGCAAAAAAAGGTTACGTGCTGCACACCAACAAGAACTTCACCAGCAGAGGACCAATCGGGTGATGCACCAGTACCACCTCGGGGACACGGAGCAAGAGAAGGAGCGGAGCTGGTCCTCTGCAAGATTTTCTACCGCACCAACACTAGGGCCGGAGTAAAAGATTATAAGTTAGTTTGGTATTGGTAGTTGTACTACCTTGTCGTCCGCAAGTTGGTATTGTTGTTAACGATCTTTTGGTATGAACTTGCATTTGCTTCCAACCATCATGCCGAGGGTCGACGTGGATATAAAGTGAATCATTTGTTTCAAACGAATTTTCGTGCACCTGATTTTTATTTGATGGGTAGCATAAGCACCGCCGCTTGAATTCCCATTTCTCCAATTTTTTGAAACAAGTGCATGCACTTATTATCATGATAAAAACAATATCCGTCTTGCATCCCGCTTATCGATGCAGCACTTGCGAAATTCTCTCGTTTATTGAGCACGATATTGTTTTTTCGTGTCGAAAAAGTTTCAAGCTGGGCTGTAGACGCCCAGGTTGGTTTTGTTTTTAACAGGCCCAGCCCATGAAGACAACGGGGCACAAAGATCCAACATGTATCTACTGGCCTCTGGCCCGCCAGCGTTAGTTATATTTTGTCTTACAACATCCGCAGGCAGTTTTTTTTACTGAATTAAACACACATCCCAGTTCTTTTTCCTCTTGAAACGCATGTCCTACATCCGTTTTCTAATCTCTACCTATAGTTTTACTAGTTTATATACACATGTCATTATATTGAAAACACATAAAATTCCCTTTTCATATTTACATCCTTATTTTTGTTGTTTTTTCCCACCCAACGCTGATTTTTTTACCACTGGTTTTCCCTTAAACCAACTCAATTGTCCCATGTCTTATTTGCTTACAAAAACAAAATAATTTTTTGGCAAATCAATAAGTTCTTAAAAAAATGTTTATCATTTCGGGATTACAACAGTTCGGACTCCACCGAAATATGCAAAATAAGGTTGAACTTTTTGACCGTGGTCCTAGGCAGAAAATGAGCTATAATAAATTACTTAAGAATTAGCAAATGGGCTGCAAAATATAAAAAATAGCAAATGGGCTTTATGTTGTCTGCCACAGATTTGGAGGCTGACTTGTGGGCCTACTAATTTCATGCGTACACAAGGTTTCTCAAAAAAGAAACTTAGTCAACAATCAACTCTACCGTCGTCGGACGTTAGATGTCAATCTAACGGAATCGTCTTCTTCGATCTCTGATCTTCCCGCCTTGACCGCCCAAACCAGCGCCGTCGAAACCGCTTTGCTCCGCCTCCGTGGCGGCGGTCTTGCCGGGCAGGCCTCACGGCCCCATCATACTCGCATCCCTGGCCTATCTATCCCTCTACTCACCCACACCTCCTGTTATTTTTTGGCAATGGCAGCCGAACCAGTCAACCCTCATACACTCCACCGCGTGGGCAGCCACTGTCGTGTCTTCCTCGGCTCCGTGTCGTTCCCTTCGTTGGCCTCGCCGTCGTCCATCGCCCTGGAGCTCTCGGCGCGGCGTGGTCAACGATGTCCATCCAACGGCCGTAGTGCTTCTTCAACCTCTGGTCTTCTTGCCCCAACCGCCCAAAGCAACGCCGATCGTGCCGCATGCTCCTGCCTCCCGTGGCCGGTTGTGCTGCCGCGGAGGCCTCACCGTCCCCATACTACTCCCACCGCCGGCGTGCCATCCTCCACTCACCCACTCCCCTGTTATTCACTGCCGACGGCAGCCTCACATCGCAGCCGAACCAGTGAACCCTCGTACTCCTCTCCGCGTGGGCATCCACTGCCGCGTCTTCCCCGGCTCCGTGTCGTCCCCTTCCTAGGCCTCGCCATCGTCCACTGCCGTGGTGCTCTCGGCGCGGCGTGGTCAATGTGGTCAACGACCGACTTCCATCAGAAGAGCACTGTACGTGGAGAGGCTGACAGCTGGGTCCACGGCAGCTGCAAGGAAGTGCCTCCTTATTACACGCAAAATAATTATTCCTCCACCTAACAGCAGGGACCCACCGGATGGACCACCAGTATTTCGCGAAAAAAACGTTTCCCCCTGACTGCTGGGACCCATCGACGGGCCACCATATTTCTTGAAAAAAACGTTTGCCCTGACTGCTGGGACCCACATGACGGACCATCGTATTTCGTGAAAAAAACGTTCCCCCCGCTGTCAGCTCGGACCCACCAAAAGTGCCTCCTTATTACGCACATAAAAATGAATACTCCCCCTGCTAGCTGGGACCCACCATGGTGGGAGGCTGACTTGTGGCCTACTAAGTTGATGGGGACGGAGGGCTTTGTCAACTTAATCAATATTAACGATTCTAGCTCCAGTGACCGTACGATGTCCCTCCAACGGTCGTCGTGCTTCCTCAATCTTCGCTCTTTCTGCTCCAGCCGCTCAAACAAGCATCGGCGGGACTGCCTGCTCCCTCCTCCCATGGCGGTCAGTCTTGCCACAGCCCTCACCGCCCACAGTACTCCCATCACCGGCCTAGCCATCCTCTACTCACCCACACCGCTGTTATTCTCCGTGACGGCAGACGAATAAACCCTCCTCAGACAACGTACTCCCCACCGCGTGGGAAACAACTGTCGAGTCTTCCCTGCCTCCGTGTCATTCCCTTCCTAGGCCTCGCTTTTGTCCACCGCCCTGGTGCTCTCGACGCGGCCTGGTCAACATGGTCAACGACCGACATGCATCTGAAGTGGACTGTACGTGGAGAGGCCGACGGCTGGGTCCACGGCCGCACACAAGGAAATGCCTCCTTATTACGCGCAAAATAATGATTCCTCCACCTGACATCGAGGACCCACCGAAAGGGCCTCTGTATTTCGCAAAAAAAAACGTTACCGCCGCTGACAGCTCGGACCCACTAGCTATATCTTCGCACGCAAGGAAGTGCCTCCTTATTACGCACAAAAAAATGAATACTCCCCATTAGCCGGGACCCAAAGTATAGTGGCGAGTGACTTGTGGGCCTACTAAGTTGACGGGGGCGGAGGGCTTTGTCAACTTAGTCAATATGCACGATTCTAGCTCCAGTGACCGTATGATGTCCATCCAATGGCCGTAGTGCTTCTTCAACCTCTGGTCTTCTTGCTCCAGCCGCCCAAACCAGCGCCGGTCGTGCCTCGTGCTCCTGCCTCCCGTGGCCAGCTGTGAAGCGGCGGAGGCCTCACCGCCCCCTACTATTCCCACCGCTGGCCAGGCCATCCCTCTACTCACCCACACACCCTGTTATTCTGCGGTGATGGCAACCTCACACCGCAGCAAACCAGTGAAACCCTCGTACTCCTCTACGCGTGGGCATCCACTGCCGCGTCTTCCCCGGCTCCGCGTTGTCCCCTTCCTAGGCCTCGCCGTCGTCCACTGCCCTGGTGCTCTCGGCGCGGCATGGTTAATGTGGTCAAGGAATGGCTTCCATCAAACATGGACTGTACGTGGAGAGGCTGACAGCTGGGTCCACGGCCGCAGCAAGGAAGTATCTCCTTATTACGTGCAAAATAATTATTCCTCCACCTGACAGCGGGGACCCACCGGACGGGCCACCATATTTCGTGAAAAAATATTTCCCTCTGACTACTGGGACCCACCAGCTACACCTTCTCACGCAAGGAAGTGCGCCCGGGCAAAAAAAATGATTCGCCCCTCTGACTGCTGGGACCCACCAGCTACATCTTCGCACGCAAGAAAGTGCGTCCGGGCAAAAAAAACGATTCGCCCCCTGACTGCTGGGACCCACCAGCTACATCTTCGTAGGCAAGGAAGTGCCTGACAGTCGGGACCCACCTGGTCGAAGTGTACGTAGCGTTGTCATTCTAGTCGCGAACGTGTACGCACATACTGGTCGTAGTAGAGGCGCGCACGTGTCGTAGTAGAGGCGCGCACGTATCATGTACACGTACGTTCATCGGCCAGGGTGCAAGAAAGAAAATACGACCACGTACATACATACGGGCAGGGTCTCGAACGCCTACTTGCGCATACATACGGCCAGGTCTCGTGTACATGGCTGGGTCGGAATGGAGAAACAACATCGTCGTCGTGTTCATGGGGAGCCAACCGGCTGGGTCAAAACAGAATGCGTCGTCGTGTTCATCGGGAGGGCTTGGACAGAACAGGCGATGGAAAGGAGGCCTGGCGTACAGCAGAACAAAGAAAACGGCCTTGTGTTCGACCGACCATGTTCAAAACGGGGGTCTTGTTCATCGGGAGGGGTCTGGCGTACCGCAAAACGGAGGAAACGGACCTCCTACGGTCGAAACGGGGGTCCTGTTAATCGGGAGGGGTGTGGTGTACCACAAAACGGAGGAAACAGACCTCCTACGGTCGAAATGGGGGTCCTATTGATCAGGAGGGGTGTGGCGTACCGCAAAACGGACGAAATGGACTTGTGTTGGAGCGCTACGGTCGAAACAGGATTCTTGTTCATCGGGAGGGGTGTGGCGAACCGCAAAACAGGACTCCACGGGATACTGTTCATCTCCACCGTCGACCTCCTCCAGCCTCCATGGGCTACCGTCAACCTCCTCCAGCCTCCACGGGCTCCTATTCATCCAGCCTCCACGGGCTACTGTTCAACCACCCCTCCACGGGCACCCCTCCTCCGTCTACTGTTCATCTAGCCCTCCACACCACGAGGTCCTGTTCATCCAGAGGCAATGTCACCGCTCACTGTTCATCCACCCCCCCCCCCCGCCCCCGCAATGCTCACTGTTCATCCAGAGAGGCAGCATCGACCAGCTTCGATTAGCGGCGATGGCGAAGAATCGCTCGATCGAGTTCGATTAATAGCCATCGATCGACCGCTCGGGTTCGATAACGCGTAGCTCGCGGTCTGTCGCTTTCGGGTTGATTAGAGCCCAACGCCTCTCGAGTTGATTAGAGCCAACGCCTCACACACGCACGTCGTGTCACGAGAGAAAGCGCGATCGCTTCGGCCCCGACCGCCCACCGTAATCGGAACTCTCCAAATTTTCCTCGCCTCACTTCTACCACGGTTTTTCCATCATGGGCGGCCCAAAGAATGTCATGCAACAAGCGTCTCTCCAAATTACCCGTGACGAAAAGCCCATTTTCTCATCATGATTTTTGTCATAGAAGTAGGAGCCCACCACATCTATGATGATACCGGGTTTTGTCACAATTATCGTCATAGAAGTTTCATATGTATGACAGAAATTTTTTTTGTTCGGACCAAAATGTCACGGATGTGTCTTTTTTTTGTACTGATAGTTCGTCAAGTTAGTGTTGTTTTAACCTTCTCAAGGACCGGGCGTAGCCACACTCGGTTCAACTAAAGTTGGAGAAACTGACACCCGTTAGTCCACTGTGTGCAAAGCATGGCGGTAAAACCAGTCTCATGTAAGTGTACGCGCAATGCCGGTCCGAGCCGCTTCATCCAACAATACCGCCGAACCAAAGTGTGACATGCTGGTAAGCAGTATGACTTGTATCTCCCACAACTCACTTGTGTTCTACTTGTGCATATAACATCTACGCATAAAACCAGGCTCGGATGCCACTGTTGGGGAACATAGTAATTTCAAAAAAATTCCTCTGCACACGCAAGATCATGGTGACGAGAGGGGAGAGTGTGTCCACGTACCCTGCGTAGACCGAAAGCGGAAGTGTTAGCACAACACGGTTGATGTAGTCGTACGTATTCACGATCCGACCGATCCAAGTACTGAACGTACGGCACCTCCGAGTTCAGCACACGTTCAGCTCGATGACGTCCCATGAACTCCGATCCAACAGAGCTTTGTGGGAGAGTTCCATCAGCACGATGGCGTGATGACGGTGTTGATGATGCTACCGACGCAGGGCTTCGCCTAAGCACCGCTACGATATTACCGAGGTGGAATATGGTGGAGGGGGGCACCGCACACGGCTAAGAGATCAATGATCAATTGTTGTGTCTAGAGGTGCCCCCGCCCCCGTATATAAAGGAGGGAAGGAGAGGTTGGCCCTAGAGGGGGCGCGCCAAGTGTGGGGAGTCCTACTAGGACTCCCAAGTCCTAGTAGGATTCCCCTTTCCTTTCCGGAGTAGGAGAGAAAGAAAGAGGGGGAGAGGAAGAAGGAAAAGGGGGTTGTACCCCTTGTCCAATTCGGACCAGAGGGGGGGGGGGCGGGGGGCGCGCGTGCCTCCTTCTTTTTGGCCTCTCTCCTCTATTCCCGTATGGCCAAATAAGGCCCAATACTTCTCCCGGTGAATTCCCGTAACTCCCGGGTACTCCGAAAATACCCGAATCACTCGAAACCTTTCCGATGTCCGAATATAGTCGTCCAATATATTGATCTTTACATCTCGACCATTTCGAGACTCCTCGTCATGTCCCCGATCTCATCCGGGACTCCAAACTACCTTCGGTACATCAAAACACATAAACTCATAACATAAATCATCACCGAACATTAAGCGTGTGGACCCTACGGGTTCGAGAACTATGTAGACATGACCAAGACACGTCTCCGGTCAATAACCAATAGCAGAACCTGGATGCTCACATTGGCTCCCACATATTCTATGAAGATCTTTATCGGTCAAATCGCATAACAACATATGTTGTTCCCTTTGTCATCGGTATGTTACTTGCCCGAGATTCGATCGTCGGTATCTCAATACCTAGTTGAATCTCGTTACCGGCACGTCTCTTTACTTGTTATGTAACTCATCATCCCGCAACTAACTCATTAGTCACATTGCTTGCAAGGCTTATAGTGATGTGCATTACCGAGAGGGCCCAGAGATACCTCTCCGACAATCGAAGTGACAAATCATAATCTCGAAATACGCCAACTCAACAAGTACCTTCCGAGACACCAGAGAGCACCTTTATAATCACCCGATTCGTTGTGACGTTTGGTAGCACACAAAGTGTTCCTCCGTAAACAGAGTTGCATAATCTCATAGTCATAGGAACATGTATAAGTCATGAAGAAAGCAATAGCAACATACTAAACGATCAAGTGCTAAGCTAATGGAATGGGTTAAGTCAATCACATCATTCCCTAATGATGTGATCCTGTTAATCAAATGACAACTCATGTCTATGGCTAGGAAACTTAACCATCTTTGATTCAACGAGCTAGTCACGTAGAGGCATACTAGTGACATTATGTTTGTCTATGTATTCACACATGTAGTAAGTTTCCGGTTAATACAATTCTAGCATGAATAATAAACATTTATCATGAAATAAGGAAATAAATAATAACTTTATTATTGCCTGTAGGGCATATTTCCTTCAAGAACGATGACACGGACAAGATCTATTTATGTAGAAATAGACCCCATCTTGTTATCCTTAATAGCAACGATACATACATGTCGTTTCCCTTTCTGTCACTGGGATCAAGCACCGTAAGATCAAACCTATCACAAAGCACCTCTTCCCATTGAAAGATAAATAGATCGAGTTGGCCAAACAAAACCCAAATATCGAAGAAGAAATACGAGGCTATAAGTAATCATGCTCATAAGAGATCAAAGAAGACTCAAATGACTTTCATGGATAAAAACATAGATCTGATCATAAACTCAAAGTTCATCGGATCCCAACAAACACACCACAAAAAGACTTACATCATATGGATCTCCAAGAGACCATTGTATTGATAATCGAGAGAGAGAGAGAGAGAGAGAGAGAGAGAGGAAGCCATCTAGCTACTAACTACGGACCCATAGGTCCACAAAGAACTACTCGCGCATCATCGGAGAGGCACCAATGGACATGATGCACCCCTCCAAGATGGTGACTAGATTGGATCTGGTGTTTCTGGACTCTGCGGCGTTTGGAATTGATTATCGTCGACTCCCCTAGGGTTTCTGGAATATTGGGGTATTTACAGAGCAAAGAGTCGGTTCAGGGGGCACCCGAGGTGAGCACAACCCACCTGGGAGCACCCCCAGGTGCTTTCCTATCCCACTGGATGTCTTCTGGCCCAAAAAAATTCTCAAAAAGTTTCGCTTGGTATTGATTTTCTGTGATGTAAAAAACATGCAGAAAACAACAACTGACACTGGGCACTATGTCAATAGGTTAGTACCAAAAAATGATATAAAATGACTATAAAATGATTGTAAAACATCCAAGAATGATAATATAACAGCATAGAACAATAAAAAATTATAAATACATTGGAGACGTATCATGAGGTAATTGTACCTGCTCTTAATTTGTAAATTAGCTCGTCCGAGAAATCTGTCTCCGTGGTGCCTACACCAACTGAGAAGAAGCTAATTATAAAGATCATGAAACTACATATCAAGTTACTACAGAACCTCGTAGGTCTGGAAGAGCACGATCCGCACCAGAGTGGTATGGTAATCCTATTCTGGAGGTCATGTTACTTGACCATGACGAACCTACGAACTATGAAGAAGCTATGATGAGCCCAGATTCCGATAAATGGCTTTGACGCCATGAAGTCTGAGATAAGATCCATGCATGAGAACAAAGTGTGGACTTTGGTGGATCTGCCCAATGATCGGCGACCTGTAGAGAATAAATAGATCTTCAAGAAGAAGACTGACGCTGATGGTAATGTTACTGTCTATAAAGCTCAACTTATTGCAAAGGGTTTTCAACAAGTTCAAGGAGTTGACTACGATGAGACTTTCTCACTCGTAGTGATGCTTAAATCTGTCCGAATCATGTTAGCAATTGCCGCATTTTATGATTATGAAATCTGGCAAATGGATGTCAAAACTGCATTCCTTAATGGATTTCTTAAAGAAGAGAGCTGTATATGATGCAACCGGAAAGTTTTTTTTGATCCTAAAGGTGCTAACAAAGTGTGCAAGCTCCAGCGATCCATTTATGGACTGGTGCAAGCATCTCGGAGTTAGAATATACGCTTTGATGAGGTGATCAAAGCATATGTTTTTATACAGATTTTTGGAGAAGCCTATATTTACAAGAAAGTGAGTGGGAGCTCTATATCATTTCTAATATTATATGTGGATTACGTATTGTTGATTGCAAATGATGTAGAATTTTTGAATAGCATAAAAGGATACTTGAACAAAAGTTTTTCAATGAAAGACCTCGGTGAAGCTGCTTACATATTGGGCATCAAGATCTATAGAGATAGATCAAGACGCTTGATAGGACTTTCACAACACATACCTTGATAAAGTTTTGAAGAAGTTCAAAATGGACCAGTCAAAAAAAGGGTTCTTCCCTGTGTTACAAGGTGTGAAGTTGAGTCAGACTCAAGCCCGACCGCTGCAGAAGATAGAGAGAAAATGAATTCTCTATGCCTCAGCCATAGGTTCTATCATGTATGCTATGTTGTGTACTAGACCTGATGTGTGCCTTGCTATAAGTTTAGCAGGGAGGTACCAAATTAATCCAGGAATGGATCACTGGACATCGGTCAAGAACATCCTAAAGTACCTGAAAAGGACTAGGGATATGTTTCTCGTTTATGGAGGTGACAAAGAGCTTGTCGTAAGTGGTTACATCGATGTTAGCTTTGACACTGATCCGAATGACTCTAAGTCACAATCCGGATACATATTTTTTATTGAATGGTGGAGCTGTCAGTTGGTGCAGTTCCAAGCAGAGCATCGTGGCGGGATCTACGTGTGAAGCGGAGTACATAGCTGCTTCAGAAGCAGCAAATGAAGGAGTCTGGATGAAGGAGTTCATATCCGATCTAGGTCTAATACCTAGTGCATCGGGTCCAATAAAATCTTTTGTGACAGTACTGGAGCAATTGCCTTGGCCAAGATTTGCTTCAACTCCAAGGACACATCAAGAGACGCTTCAACTCCATCCGAGATTTGGCCAAGGAGGGAGACATAGAGATTTGCAAAAAATACGGATCTGAATGTTGCAGACCCGTTGACTAAGCCTCTTCCATGAGCAAAACATGATCAGCACCAAGACTCCATGGGTGATAGATTCATTACAATGTAATCTAGATTACTGACTCTAGTGCAAGTGGGAGACTGAAGGAAATATGCCCTAGAGGCAATAATAAAGTTGTTATTTTATATTTCCTTATTCATGATAAATGTCTATTATTCATGCTAGAATTGTATTAACCGGAAACTTGATACATGTGTGAATACATAGACAAAACATTGTGTCCCTAGTATGCCTCTACTAGACTAGCTTGTTGATCAAAGATGGTTAAGTTTCCTAGCCATGGACATGTGTTGTCATTTGATGAACGGGATCACATCATTAGTGGAATGATGTGATGGACAAGACCCATTTGTTATCTTAGTATAATGATCGTTCAGTTTTATTGCTACTGCTTTCTTTGTGTCAAATATATATTCCTTCGACTATGAGATTATGCAACTCCCGGACATCGGAGGAATTCCCTATGTGCTATCAAACGTCACAATGTAACTGGGTGGATAGAGATGATCTACAGGTATCTCCGAAGGTGTTTGTTGGGTTGGCATAGATTGATATTAGGATTTGTCACTCTGAGTTTCGGAGAGGTATCTCTGGGCCCTCTCGGTAATGCACATCATATGAAGCCTTGCAAGCAATGTGACTAATGAGTTAGTTACGGGATGACGCACTATGGAACGAGTAAAGAGACTTGCCGGTAACGAGATTGAACTAGGTATGAGGATACCGACGATCGAATCTCGGGCAAGTAACATACCAATGACAAAGGGAATAACGTATGTTGACATTGCAGTTTGATCGACAAAGATCTTCATAGAATATGTGGGAACCAATACGAGCATCCAGGTTCCGCTATTGGTTATTGACCAGAGAGGTGTCTCAATCATGTCTACATAGTTCTCGAACCCGTAGGGTCCGCACGCTTAACGTTCGACGACGATAGGTATTATATGAGTTATGTGTTTTGGTGATCGAAGGTTGTTCGGAGTCCTGGATGAGATCACGGACATGACGAGGAGTCTCTAAATGGTCGAGAGGTAAAGATTGATATATTGGAAGGTTACATACGGACACCGGAATGGTTTCGAAAATATTTGGGGATTTTTCGGAGTACCGGGAGGTTACCGGAACCCGCCGGGAAAGTTATTGGGCCTCATGGGCCATAGTGGAGGGGAGGAGGCAGGCTGATACGTCTCCAACGTATCTATAATTTTTGATTGCTCCATGCTACTTTATCTACTATTTTGGACTATATTGGGCTTTATTTTCCACTTTTATATTATTTTTGGAACTAACTATTAACTGGAGGCCCAAATTGAATTGTCTTTTTTTGCCTATTTGGTGTTTTGAAGAAACGGAATATCAAACGGAGTCCAAACGGAATGAAACCTTCGAACGTGATTTTCTCACGAACGTGATCCAGAGACTTGGATCTGCCGAGGAACAAAAGAGGCGGTCACGAGGGTGGGCGCGCCGCCTCATGGCCCCCTGTTGCTCCACCGACGCACTCCTTCCTCCTATATATACCAACGCACCCCCAACGATCGTAACAGGAGCAAAAACCTAATTCCACCGCCACAACCTTCAGATCCACGAGATCCCATCTTGGGGCCTGTTAGGAGCTCACGAGGGGGGGCATCCACCACGGAGGGCTTCTACATCAACACCATAGCCCTCCGATGAAGTGTGAGTAGTTTACTTGAGACCTTCGGGTCCATAGCTAGTAGCTAGATGGCTTCTTCTCTCTTTTGGATCTCAATACAATGTTCTCCCCTCTCTCGTGGAGATCTATTCGATGTAATCTTCTTTTTGCGGTGTGTTTGTTGAGACCGATGAATTGTGGGTTTATGATCCAGCTTATCTATGAATAATATTTGAATCTTCTCTGAATTCTTTTATGTATGATTGAGTTATCTTTGCAAGTCTCTTTGAATTATCCGTTTGGTTTGGCCAACTAGATTGGTAGTTTTTGCAATGGGAGAAGTGTTTAGCTTTGGGTTCAATCTTGCGGTGTCCTTTCCCAGTGACAGAAGGGGCAGCAAGGCACATATTGTATTGTTTCCATCGAGGATAACAAGATGGGTTTTTTTATTATATTGCATGAATTTATCCCTCTACATCATGTCATCTTGCTTAAGGTGTTACTCTGTTTTAACTTAATACTCTAGATGCATGCTGGATAGCGGTCGATGAGTGGAGTAATAGTAGTAGATGCAGAATTGTTTTGATCTACTTGTCTTGGACGTGATGCCTATATACATGATCATACCTAGATATACTCATAATTATGCTCAATTCCGTCAATTGCTCAACAGTAATTTGTTCACCCACCGTAGAATATCTATGCTCTTGAGAGAAGCCACTAGTGAAACCTATGGCCCCCGGGTCTATTCTCATCATATCAATCTCCATTACTTTATTACTTGCTTTGTTTTTACTTTGCCTTTTACTTTTCACTTTGCATCTATATACCAAAAATACCAAAAATATTATTTTTCATCTCTATCAGATCTCACTCTCGTAAGTGACCGTGAAGGGATTGACAACCCCTAATCGCGTTGGTTGCGAGGAGCTATCATTTTGTGTAGGTACGAGGGACTTGTGCGTGGTCTCCTACTGGATTGATACCTTGGTTCTCAAAAGCTGAGGGAAATACTTACGCTACTTTGCTGCATCATCCTCTCCTCTTCGGGGAAATCCAACGCAGTGCTCAAGAGGTAGCACAGGCCACGAGAGGTGCCCCCCATAGCAGTCTGAATTGGACAAGGGGTGGGGGGCCCTCTTTCCTTCTCCCTCTCCCTCTCTTTCCCCTTTCCCCTCTCCGTTGGAAGGAAGGGGGGAGCCGACTAGGACTAGGAGTCCTAGTGGGACTCCCCCCACTTGGCGTGCCCCTAGGGCCGGCCGGCCTCCCCTCTCCTCCTTTATATACGGGGGCACCCCAAAGTCACATCAGTTGTTTATCCGTGTGCGGTGCCCCTCTCCACCGTCTACTCCTCCGGTCATATTGTCGTAGTGCTTAGGCGAAGCCCTGCGCAGATCACTTCACCAACATCGTCATCACGCCGTCGTGCTGACGAAACTCATCGACTCCTTCGTGCCTCTACTGGATCAAGAGTTCGAGGGACGTCATCAAGCTGAACGTGTGCAGAACTCGGAGGTGTCGTACATTCTGTACTGATCGGTTGATTCGAGAAGATGTTCGACTACATCAATCGCGTTAAGTTAACGCTTCCGCTTTCGGTCTATGAGGGTACGTGGACACACTTTCCCCTCTCGTTGCTATGCATCTCCTAGATAGATCTTGCGTGAGCGTAGGATTTTTTTTGAAATTGCATGCTACGTTTCCCAACAGGTTTGGAGCATGCTTTTATCTTCTTCCTGTCACTACTTTCTTCCATATTTGGTTTACTCCTTGCTTTTCTCATGCGAGCGAGGCCTGAGGCCACGTCTTCTCTTGTTGTTTGTCAGAGAGTTGGTGTTTCTGTCTTAAATCTACACTCCGGAGGCTCTTTAATGGCGACATCACAACATTTGACAAAACGTCAATTATCGATGGACCAATTGTAAGAAGTCACAAGGGGTAAATATATGATCAGGTGAAGTAGACTCACTTGAGCTCGTACTACTTTTGAATCAGTGTCTGCACTTTCATGTCCTTTACTACTGAACTCACGTACCATGCCAATGGAAGAAAAAAAGCCTTGAGTTCCAAACGAAACAAAGTTTGCCAAAAGCAAGCATTGATAAAAAACATGTTTTCAACACCTACCTCTAAACCTT
Organism: Aegilops speltoides; assembly: GCA_021437245.1. Lineage (NCBI taxonomy): Eukaryota > Viridiplantae > Streptophyta > Magnoliopsida > Poales > Poaceae > Aegilops > Aegilops speltoides. Next base: position 436,132,253 of record CM038147.1, on the reverse strand, counting down.
TGTCGTTTCACCCACGTCAAAGTGAAACGAAATCATGTGGTTCATCAATAGGGACCTCATTCAAGTCTACTTTACAAACCCAACAGACATTGTATCCTTTGGAGTTGAAGCAAATGTAATTGTCAATTTGGTGGGAGGTGTCCATGTTGTCAAGAGCCGCGCGAGCATTCGACAAACTTTTTAAGAAAACTCTCTAAGCTGACGATGTTACCTTCTCAGGGAAGTTACCAATTACCATAAATCTTCATAAATTGTTTTCAAACCTTATCCAAGGAGGGATGCACCTAGTATAAATAGGATAGTGCTCTCATTCATATAGAAATTCTGGCATTTGGATTCCCGAGGCAAAGACATAGGCTCGCCTTGAGATTGAAGAGTTTTTGTTGTCCTTTTTATATGGATTGGCCTAACCTGTACCCTAAGATTTTAGCGTGGTTATGTGGGATAGTTTCTCGTTGTTCCTCGGTGGACTGCAACTAATATGTGCTCTTCGGATGTGCAGATAATTTGGTGTGCCTAATCTCCTTGTTCCATGGCCATGGGTTGCACCTAATTTGCCCAGAAGCTGGTACCAATCACCCCTCCACACGGCTCTTCGGAGCATGTACTTTCTTGCAAACACCGACACACGTGCGACGGTTCCTTCTTGAAGGATTAGCCTAGGACTTATGCATTTCTCGTTTTGTTTCTAATGGAGTTACTACCGATGTTGTTCGACTGCTGGACTTTGAATAATAAATAATATATGGTTGTGTGCATCTCTCAATGCAGAGGCTGGAGTTATCCTCCTTCTCGAAGAGAAAACCTGGAGGGTAGTCTCGCTCTTGATTTAGAGGTGTTTGCCTTCCTTGATGGACCCTTCGACTGGCCCACTGCGTGCTTGTCTCCATCATCTACTACGGTGACGAACATTGCCTCCTCTTGACCACTTCATGGATGCTCTCGCGGGCCTCTTCTGGTGGCGGTTCATTCCTAAACTTGGTTGTGATGAGGACTGTCAATGACAAGAATGCTTGGAGCTTTTGCCGCACCCACTACACGTGGAGAAACAAGTGTTGCACTTTCTCTTGGATGACAATGCGCTTGACAAGCTTGAGCTATTTGAACCACATGGTATGTTGGTAAGCAACCTCATATTTAAAGTGAAGCTATCATTCTTTGCGTGGTGAATTAGATAATAGATAATAAAAATAGATAAAAAAAAGCTTGAGCTATTTTACAATCTTAATATTAGGCAAGCTTGACCTGAAAATTGCCTAGAGTTCTATTGTTTTTATTATAAAGTGATGAGTCTCCCTTGGTAGCTTTCCAATTACAAGCGTGAGCATTATAACACGTGGACACTTTCATTCTCTACCGTGTCCGAAAGATATATGTGATATTTTGAGGAGCAAGAAAAATGGACGATCTTTCCGTCTATTGACCACCATTCCACATCTTTGTTCTTTATTTTCTTGAGGAATTATTTTCTTCTTTAATAATGCAATAGTTATAGTAGCTTGACATCAAACCCATTTCTCAAAATTCTTGTAGTGTTAGGTGGGCTCGTCCTTAAGCCCACCTGTGAAGAAAACATAGCCGGGGTTGAAAATGCAAAGTGAAGTTCTGAAAAGCTCGGAGTGCTCGCCCACCAGGCCTCACCGGTGCGCTTCTCCATCCTCTGCTCCGTTGTCCCCCCCTCCTTCTCCAGCACAGAAACGTCGAGAGAAGAGAGGGAAAGAGAAGCGGCGCGGCGCAGCGCAGCGGGAGGCGAACAGGGGCAGGAGGAGACGATGCAGTGGTACTTCGTGGCGGCGCTCCTCACCGTCCTCACCAGCTCGCAGGCAACGCCCCCTAAATCCTCCGCCCCCCTCCCCTCCCCTCCTTTTTTTTGTCGATTTAATCACACTACATCGGGCCAGATCTGTACCGGAGCGGGAATTGATTACGGAATTCGATTGGTGTGCGGGTTTCTGTTTTCCGTGCCTGCGCGGCAGAGGACTAGAGGCGGCGGCGGCGGCGGCGGCTTCGATCTAGCGGTGCTGCGCGCAAATGCACTTGTGGTTCTCTGCTCGTGAACAACCGCGGTTCAGAATAATGGCAGCCTGGACTCCTGGAATGGCCGGGACACTAGCAAGATGCGCTCCGATCCTCAGTTTTTCTCTGCCAGTCTCGAGATGTACTGAACCAGTACATTGTAACGCACCGAGAGGTGATCGGTTTTAGTTCATTTGAACATGCCCTGGCTTTGGGTTGTTGCGAATTGTCCCCCTCAGTGAGTTGGTCATGGTATTGCGCAGTCCGGAACCAATGACGGTTGACCAACAATAGTTAAATAAGCCTGGAATGTTGCACATGAGTTGTTGTTTGACTTCATTTGTCAATTGCAGTGTCTTCTTACGAGTGTTTCTGATTGCATTACATATGTGCAGGGTATATGGACTACGCTCTCTCAGAGCAATGGCAAGTATAAGTACGACTATGCGACCATTCCATTTCTCGCAGAATTCTTCAAGGTACATATACTGCAACTCTCTGGAATCTTATGCTATTGCCCATAATTTTTTGGGACCAATATATCTGTTTTAACCCATGTTGCAAATATGTAGAGTAGGAGACAATAATTTTGGGACATTTACATCCGTTTATCCTAAGTGGTGCAAACATGTAATATAGGCCAGCAGACTATGAATTTGGAACTTTATAACTCTTTATCGTAAGTGGTTCAGATATGCAGAAGACAGTGATTCATCTATATCAGTTCTGACATTACCCCATTCTCAACGCAGCTGTCAGTCTCGAGCTTCTTTCTTTGGAAAGAATGCCAGTCTTCATCACCACCAAGGATGACAAAGGAGTGGAAAAGTGTGCGACTATATCTTGTTCCTTCAGTCATATACCTCATCCACAACAATGTGCAGTTTGCGACCTTGACTTATGTTGATCCATCGACCTATCAGATATTGGGGAACCTGAAAATTGTTACAACTGGAATTTTGTTCAGGTGTGCCATGTGCCTCTTCATAACATTGCCTGTGTTTTATGCTTCCTAATACTATTAGCTTGATATAATATATTTTAAATTTCCAAGTACTGCCTGCATTCAGTCTTGTATGTGGTCCATGTCAGATTTTGCTCCCTCTTAACAAAACTCAGATTTGATGCACTATAAAATAGTCAAACTGATTGAAAACAATTGAATGGAATTTTGGGAAAACCTATTCTGGTTTTGTTCCAGAACTAAGCAATTAGCTTACTCAGAATTTCAATTGTGACCATTATATATCTTGTGGTTTTATTTCACCTCAATGTTTTTACCTTTTAAGATCTGTCTAATATTGAACTCTTGGCAAATACATGGACACTCCCTCCAATCTTCCTGCACAGCTATTTCATTTTCTTTTGCAATATATTGTTCCCTGTTGGCTACACTGTACAATCTAAAATGCTTATATCCTTTTGATGGCTTGCATCACAAAGTCAGAATTTTCACCTAATCAGTGCATGCATTGTTGTGGTTTCAGAGTTTTTTGCAATGTGGATATCAATAATCTTATGTTTGTTTCTCAGAGATTAAATTATTGGGTTTAAAATTGTTTCATTACCTGTAGTAAGTTGCTATATTATGAGAACGTTTCTGGTGGATCCCACCCTTAGATGCACGCATGTGCACACACTACAGAGGTCCTTATGCAATCAAGCATTCTGCATGTTTGAGCACAAAACACATGTACCAGGAAAGTGGAATTTCAGTGTATAGTAGCTTTATCTTTTTCCGTTGGTTTATTTTGGGTTTCTTTTCCAGTAAGATATGTATTCGTTTTTTCTGTTTCTCCATGCATAGATCAAATTCCGACTTGAAACTTTGTGACATGATAGATTGTTTGGTGCCACTTGTCATCTTTCCAGAATTTTTTCCATGACATTTGCATCTTTTTGAAGTGGATACATGGTAGTGCACCTAAACGTGAGATGCAGTGTGTACACGCTCATACTATTAGTAGAGCTAATATTCTACATAAGTAGTCAGTGCAAGTGGTACTTGATTCTTCCTCCCCTTGATTGACCAATGCTGTTTTGTCTGCTAATTGTGCCAGGCTTGTCTTAAAGAGGAAATTATCAAATCTACAATGGATGGCAATTATTTTACTCGCTGTGGGCACTACTACAAGCCAGGTTTGTTACTATTGCAAAATTGTCCTGTTTTATTATATTACTCCTGATATATGGTCCCATGTTTTTTTGCAACATTCCAACATATATAGAAATCTGATTACTAATGAACTAACAGTGCAAACTGATCTCAAGTTGCCTGGTCTTGACATTTTTAGTTAGGATTAGAGGTATATTTATACACACACAAAGACTAAACTATATCCATGTAATCACGGTACTCTATGCTTACTTTGACAACACTTTGAGCTAGTAGCGTGTTATCACAAGGCATTGGCATGTTAGCACTTAATACTGTTTTGATGGCCAATATTTAAACATTAAATCCATAACATGTTATTGTATCCATGCTTTTCACAAAGTGGTTGTTATGCATTACTATATTTCAAGTACAGAACTAGTAGCGTGTTAAAAGGTCTCTATAGGCGTAAAATGAGTCACTTGTTTAGTTATTAACTAAAACATGTGGTCGTTAGTCTAGTACTCCCTCCGTCCCATAATATAAGACGTTATTACATCCCATTGTACTCACGTATGGGATGTAATAACGTCTTATATTATGGGATGGAGGGAGTAATTAGTACCTATTAGACTAGAATTCTGGCTCCCTCATGTAGTTACTGGCAGCAAGGGTTGAAGCTGGCACCAATTCCGATTACTCTTTTGCCCATTGCCCCATGAGATCTCCGTTATTTTTCCATCACATTACATATTAGCTATAATTAAAGTTGGAAAGGCGTACTTATTTTAAGATATTTTCTCATGGTTTTTTCTTAGTCAAAAGACAAAACAAAAATTGTAACTTGTTCGTCTTGCACTTTTTATTGTCCCTGTGTATGAATTTAGATTGTGTTGTAAGTAATTATTCTGCCCCTTACAGGTCAAGGGATGTGGAGATGCACCATGTGATTCGGTTTTCTCAGCACCATTCCAGGGTTACATGCTTGGGATACTTTCTGCTTGTCTTTCTGCACTAGCTGGAGTCTACACTGAGTACTTGATGAAGAAGAATAGTGATAGTCTGTACTGGCAAAATGTACAATTATATATGTAGGTATCTACTCCCTCCGTTCGGAATTACTTGTCGCAGAAATGGATGTATTTAGACGTATTTTAGTTCTAGATACATCCATTTCCGAGACAAGTAATTCCGAACGGAGGAAGTATATCTAGACACTGGTCTATTGTCTAGAATTACACAGCCCTAACTCCCATTTAACCATCCTCTGTGCACAGCTGCCTGCGTATCCCATGAACAGTATTTTACATTCATCTTATGTGCTGTCAGGTTTGGAGTTATCTTCAACATGGGTTGGCTTGTCTATGGTGACTTCAAGGCTGGGTTTGAGATGGGTCCATGGTGGCAGCGTCTTTTTAATGGCTATTCCATCACAACATGGATAGTTGTGTTCAACTTAGGGTCTACCGGTCTGCTAGTGTCATGGCTGATGAAGTATTCAGACAACATAGTGAAGGTTAGATCGTCTAGACTATGCATGTCAGCAAAAATCTTAAATTTCAGTTCCTTTCTCCTAATGCCTGCAAAGTGACACTATAGATCTTGTTTGCATGCCAATTAGTTGTATTGCTATTTGTCAGAGAAAACTGGTCGATTTGACAACCCGCTCTCCTTTCAACAACTCTTTAGATTCCTTTGCACCTCTGCCGAAGAAAAAAGAAAGAAAGCTAACAACCCACAGTTTCTCATCTGACTTTGATAATATGATAATTATGCTTTTTGTTTCATCATTTTAGTTTTATGAGCGCAATTGAAACTTTGTTTCCTGAACTTCTGTTTCAACAGGTGTACTCAACTTCAATGGCCATGCTTTTAACAATGGTTTTATCTGTATATCTTTTCAACGTGAGAGCTACAGTTCAGGTAGGAATATTCTTTTTGTGTTGTAATCTTTTTGTTTCTTGTCAGTTTCATAGTTCCATGTCTGGAGATGGACTATCCTTGGTTATTTATTCGTTCTAATAAATGATTACTGCCTCTTTTGCAGCTTTTCTTGGGCATTGTCATCTGCATAATTTCCCTGCAGATGTATTTTATGCCTGTACACATGCTAGTTGAATTGCCACAAACATTGCCAGCTACAGCGAAGTAGGTACAGTCTACTGTTACCTGACATGTTGATCAGAGTGATGGTGTACGATCAAGGGAGCAGCGTTGTTGAGTGAGTATCTTGGGCTCAGCTTAAATTGAGTCATCCTTTGAGGCTAGTGGGCTACAATGTTCAAAAGATTCTTCAGTTAGCATCACGTTGCAGGGAAGGTAAATAATCATTGAAGTGAACACGTGATATTAGTGGACAAAAGGCTAACTGCTGGTGGCTTTGCTAATTTGTATTCAGGTAGAGGATGAAGGCTGATTGCTATGTTCTTTTGGATTTAGAAATGGAAATATGTACACATATTCTCCAGTTAGTTCGAAATGGTTTACTAACCATGCTCTAAAATTTTGTCATTCACATGGAAGAGTAGATACAGGACTGGTGACTAAATATGAGTAATTACATCCTTGAGGAAGATTTAAGACTTCTTTTGTTGCAGCAAGTGCATAGTTTAGATGCCGGGCAGATGTCATACATTACATTCAAAGTTTTGATTATACTTGCTTAACACAGAAATCAGGTTGTGTGGTTGCCATCCTGCCAGATGGTATACTCTGCCGGTAAGTGCGTCTAGCTTTTCGTTACAGTTACCTTGGTTTTTGACCACCAGAAACTGGACATAAACGGCATAGCACCCTTGAATATATTCAGTTAATGAACCACTTGTACTCTATGAGGACCTCTCTCCCATTATACTGCTGCAGTGCCCGTTGGTCTCATGGTCTGCACCTTATTGCAAGATTAGGAAGCCATGATATGCCAATGGGATGTTTCCATGGAAAATGTAGAGGCCATGTGGCTTATGCTGACGTATGCAGTGATATCTGGAAATGCATGTAAGATGGTTGTTGCTCACTGAAACAATCTAAGTTGGTTTAAGTATGCTTGAATAGTGTTCCCGTTCTCAAGTAGTCAAATCTCAAACTGAATTATAGAATGTTAGGCTGGATGTGGAAGTATAGCTCTTTTCATTCTGCTGCAAAACATGCTTTGGGTTCTGTCCCTGTCTTGCAATATTCTGTAAACATAGCCATGATAAGGGTACTTGTTACTCCCTCCGTCCCAAAATTCTTGTCTTAGATTTGTCTAAATACAGATGTATCAAGTAATGTTTTAGTATTAGATACATCCGTATCTAGACAAATCTAAGACAAGAATTTTAGGACGGAGGGAGTACTTTGTTAGGACCTGTTTCAGAAATAATAAGGCCAAATGCGTTCAATGCAGCATTGACCAAGGGCGCTATACCTATGCCTTTTTGCAATTTCTGTGTGCTCTTGCCGATCCTTTCTTTCTAGCCAAGTTGTATGCTTTTCGAGTGTCAGCATTATAATTTTCAGATTCTTTCCCCTCCCTCAAGAAACCTTCAGCCTCCAAATGTGCTTATCCAGTCTACTTCCTAGGGCCATAAAGGCTGGCACATCGATCATCTGAATCGGGGACCTTGCTTTTATTTCGCTAGTATGACTTGCAAACATCGGTCTAATGTTTCCTAAAATTATTTTACCTTATGCATTGTAGTTTTGCTTAATATGATTAAAGTTTTACAAGAATTACATGTGTTAGGAGTATGAAGATGTCAAACTGAAATCATGCTCGTCAGTAGAAATCAGCTTACCGTTCCTACTTCGTACTGTGCATTTCTATGGAAGCTTAGCCTACGCGATAATGGTTAGCCCCTATTTATGCCTGAAATATTTGTACCTGAGCTCAAAGCACGATATATTCTACTCCCTCCGTCCCATAATATAAGAGCGTTTTTAACGCCATGCACTAATGGCAAGAAATTCATCATATTGGTGCATATTCTGGCAAATTATGTTGCCCTTTGTTGCATTAAGGTCGTTGTTATAGATTTGTCTAGCGAATTCTTGACGACCTGAAGCTTCCAAGATTACATTCCTCTCCCATTCCAGACGGGATCTTCCTTCTAGAGTTTTTGTGAGGGAAAAGGAAAGGCAACAAGGTAGCTTACAGAGTTAGCGCTGGCTTAAGATCTCCTTTTGCATGTGTAACGAAATTTATGTGGCAAGGAGGGCTTGCCCAAGGGCATATATATTTGTCGTCTTTGTGCACCGAGCCACTTATGCCCAAACAAAGAATCTGAATTTGAACTCAAAGTCGTCGATTTGTGCTGATTCGCCTATCGCCTGGCCCTCGGGTAACTGCGAAATACCACTAGGAGATGAATCCCTGCCAGTAGCCAAGTACGCATAATCAACCACCCCTGATTGCGATTTGACCTGTTTGGGTGTTGGTTAAAGATCACCTCGTGCTGCCCCTGGTTTCGTCCTCATGGTTCCCTCGTTTCTGTCTTGAGAAGGGGGAAAGGGCAAAGCGCACGCCCCATCTATTCCTTGCGGCGCATGCCACTCCCCGAAAGGGATCGCCGCATTCGTTTCAGCCAGGCAAGGAAACGAAATGGAAAAAGGCCGAGAATGATAAAACGCCGATTGAGCGTGTTGCCAGAACGAGGTTGCCGCTGGGTTTCCCCTAGCTTCATGTCGCCCGCAGTATCGGCATCCTGCCCACCGGGTCCGAGCGAGTCCCCCGCCAGCAAGTCACATCCTCGAAACTGAAACGCTTCTGCTGCAAGCTTTGCTGCCCTGGCATGCCAAACTCATGCATGCTCATAAGAAGGACATTCTGGAAATTCTCTCCTGGAGAAATGTACAATACAGTTATTAGTTGTCCCGGTAAAAAAATTTGGAGGGGTGATAAGGCTCCGTTTGGAATTCAGGGAACTGGATTTCATAGGAAGCGGTTGAGTTTTCGCGGCGAATTTCGCACAGCGGAGAAATTTGTCCCTTCTTTTTCAGAAAGGATCTTAGCTTCGCCACGAGAGAAAGAATTAGCCAGAATGGCACGGCACGATCGATCTTCTCTTAAATGCGCTTGTCGAACAGGTTTAAATCGGCATCAAGAATTGGTCCAGCACCCTCCACGTTATTCCTCTACCACATCTCCGTCTATAAAAGCCCTTCCAGCCTCTGGCACTCCCTTCTCAGCCACAACTCCGGTTGCTTGGAGGTTATTACAAGGCGTTCAGAGGGAGCAACCGAACACACACACACACGCACAGACATGGGATCCTTGGGCCCTGCCGTGAGCGTGAGCATGGCCAAGGCCAGCGGCGGCACGGCGGCCGTCGGCGGCCAGCAGCCGGAGCGAGGCACGTTCAGCTGCGGCTTCCGGATGCCGCTGCACTACCCGCGGTACAGGAAGGCGGACTACGAGGCGATGCCGGAGTGGCGCGTCGACTGCCTGCTCCGGGAGTACGGCCTCCCCGTCGCCGGCGACGTCGAGGACAAGAGGAGGTTCGCCATGGGCGCCTTCCTCTGGCCCAGCCAGTATTGACTCCCCTTCTTACATCTCGCCACTCGGAGCAGAGGCCGGTCAGCAAGCCAGCGCCTACCAGAGACTGATCAGCAATGGCAGCAGCATCAAACCTCGTGACAATATTACATATTCTTATCGTATCATCTAATCGTATCTCCAATTCCCCATAGAGAATATATACCATGTTTCTTGGAGTACATGTAAGCAGTGGAAGAAGGGGTTGTTTCTGATATTCATACGTGGAATGTAGTGCTTCGTATGTTAGTACGTACGTGTGACCTTGATCGTTTTGCTCTGAAGTTCTGCAGTTCCGATCGTTTTGCACAGGCTCCAGGGTCCTAGAAATCTGCTCTCTTGTTGTCTTCTGTCTGCTTGTGTCTTCTGAGTTCTGACAGTCTTTAACTCGTGCATGCTTTCTACTTCGACCATAATCAGGCACTATACCACTTTTATTGGGGCTAAACTGTTTTTAGTAGTGAGTGTCAAAAAAAAAAAAGTCTTAAAGCAACTCTAGTAGATACGTAAAACAGCCCAAACTGTAAAATACGGCTGTTTTGCAGTTTTGGCCCGATGTTTACTGTTTCCCCTATCGCACAAAAGCAGTTGGCGGGAGTGAAACTTCAGCGGTTACTAAATTTCATTGTTTGTATTAATATCAATAACAAAGCTATATGGTATGAAAATTAATTTCATCATGCATCCAATAATATTAATTTCATATTGTGAATGCTGATATTTTCTCCTATAAAATTACTCAAAGTTTATAAAGTTTGGCTTTGACCAAATTTTATATGCAAACTAAAAAGAAAAGGAGGGAGTAAAACCCTACGTCCTGTTTGTATTGTATTTATTGTGGAAGAGGGGTACAGAGTACACGTTGATCTACCTCGAGATCTAATGTGTGTATGAATCTAGGATGTCAAGAATATCTAGAATATAATCTATCGAGTAGTCTAGCCTCTGGTTATATAATGTAACAGAGGTTTAGAATTTAGAGAAGTCCTTATCTTGTGCGTCAAGTTTTATGGAATCTTTCTTGTATACATAATGGGTTGCCCGAAGGGGCCCAATTAACCATCATGGGGTTCCTCGGCCCGACCCTCTAGCCGGGTGTTGAGTATAATGTTTATTTAGGAAATATAGGATAGTGTAGGATTTGTTCCTGCCTTGACTTGTACTCCAAGATGACCATGTACTCATATATATATATGCCCATGAGGCTCAAGCAATACAACAACTATTCCACCAATCCCTCTCTCCCTTCTAACATGGTATCAGTTTTCGGGTTCTAAACCCTAGCCGCCGCTCAAGACTCACTGCCTTACTGGGCGGTCGGCCTCCATGACCGCCATCGGGCCCCACAGACCTAGGGTTCGTCCGCGGGCCGTGTTGGCCGGCTGCCCTAGAGAGTCTTTTCCCCGAGCCCTTGCTCCGGAGTTTTCTCTCTCCCGCCGGTCATCTTGATTGTCGGTTTCTTTTTAGTTTTTCGATCTAATCTTGATCGATTTGCGTCGCCCACCACCACCGTCGGCTCCGTGTGCCTCTACTCCAACCCCAGCGCGGTCGGCCGGCTTCTTCACCGACCCGGCGGCCTCACGCGCCGTCGTCTGCGTCGCGCCACCGGCCGCCTGATCCGGCGGTCTCGAGCGTCGTCCGCGTGTCCGCCATTGGTTGCTCCGACCCGTCGGCTTTGCGTCATGCGGTGGCCTTTCGTCGCCGTCGTTCGCGCGACGGCCCGCCCGTCGATCTACACCGGCCGTCACCGCCCTGCTCCGACCGGGACTCTGCATCACCCGACCCGGAGGCCTCGCGCCATGAGGCGGCCAATCATAGCCGCCCTGCCGCCCGCCGTCGCCAGCTTCATCTCGGACTCCGCCGTCACCCCGTCTCCATCGAGCGGCGTCCCCGACCTCGCGTGCGATCGGATTGATCACCCACCCGCCGCCGCGATCCGCCTCATCTACGCCGTGCGACTGACTGATAACCCACAAGTGTAGGGGATCGCAACAGCTTTCGAGGGTAAAGTATTCAACCCAAATTTATTGATTCGACACAAGGGAAGCCAAAGAATATTATTGAGTATTAGCAGTTGAGTTGTCAATTCAACCACACCTGGATAACTTAGTATCTGCAGCAAAGTATTTAGTAGCAAAAGTGGTATGATAATAATGGTAACGGTAGAAAAAGTAAAGATAATAGTTTTGGGGTTTTTGTAGTGATTGTAATAGTAGCAACGGAAAAGTAAATAAGCGAAGAACAATATGTGAAAAGCTCGTAGGCAATGGATCAGTGATGGATAATTATGCCGGATGCGATTCCTCATGTAATAGCTATAACATAGGGTGACACAGAACTAGCTCCAATTCATCAATGTAATGTAGGCATGTATTTCGTAAATAGTCTTACGTGCTTATGGAAAAGAACTTGCATGACATCTTTTGTCCTACCCTCCCGTGGCAGCGGGGTCCTAGAGGAAACTAAGGGATATTAAGGCCTCCTTTTAATAGAGAACTGGAACAAAGCATTAGCACATAGTGAATACATGAACTCCTCAAACTACGGTCATCACCTAGAAGTATCCCGATTATTGTCATTTCGGGGTTGTCGGATCATAACACATAATAGGTGACTATAGACTTGCAAGATAGGATCAAGAACACACATAATATTCATGAAAACATAATAGGTTCAGATCTGAAATCATGGCACTCGGGCCGTATTGACAAGCATTAAGCATAGCAAAGTCATAGCAACATCAATCTCAAAACATAGTGGACACCAGGGATCAAACCCTAACAAAACTAACTTGGTTACATGGTAAATCTCATCCAACCCATCACCGTCCAGCAATCCTACGATGGAATTATTCACGCACAGCGGTGAGCATCATGAAATTGGTGATGGAGGATGGTTGATGATGACGACGGCGACGAATCCCCCTCTCCGGAGCCCCGAACGGACTCCAGATCAGCCCTCCCAAGAGAGGTTAGGGCTTGACGGCGGCTCCGTGTCGTAAAACATGATGAAACTTTCTCTCTGATTTTTTTCTCGTCGAACGTGAATATATGGAGTTGGAGTTGAGGTCGGTGGAGGTCCAGGGGGCCCACGAGATAGGAGGGCGCGCCCTGGGGGGGGGGCGCCCCCTGTCTCGTGGACAGCCTGTGGGCCCCCTGGTATATTTCTTTCGCTCAGAAATTCTTATTAATTCTAAAAAGTGCCTCCGTGGATTTTCAGGACATTCCGAGAACTCTTCTTTTCTACACATAAAACAACATCATGGCAGTTCTGCTAAAAACAGCATCAGTCCGGGTTAGTTTCATTCAAATCATGCAAGTTAGAGTCCAAAACAAGGGCAAAAGTGTTTGGAAAAGTAGATACGTTGGAGACGTATCAACTTCCCCAAGCTTAAACCTTTGCTTGTCCTCAAGCAATTCAGTTGATAAACTGAAAGTGATAAAGAAAAACTTTTACAAACTCTGTTTGCTCTTGTTGTTGTAACATGAAAAGCCAGCATTCAAGTTTCAGCAAATATTATGAACTAACCATACTCACAATAACACTTAGGTCTCACAATTACTCGTATCCATAGCATAATCAGCTAGCGAGCCATAATAATAAAACACGGATGACAACACTTTCTCAAAACAATCATAACATGATATAACAAAATGGTATCTCGCTAGCCCTTTCTGAGACCGCAAAATATAAATGCAGAGCACCTTTAAAGATCAAGGACTGACTAAACATTGTAATTCATGGTAAAAGAGACCCAGTCAAGTCATACCCAATATAAACCAATAATATTGAATGCAAATGACAGTGTGCTCTCTAGCGGGTGCTTTTAATAAGAAGGGTGATGACTCAACATAAAAGTAAATAGATAGGCCCTTCGCAGAGGGAAGCAAGGATTTGTAGAGGTGCCAGAGCTCGATTTTAAAATAGAGATTGAATAACATCTTGAGCGGCATACTTTTGCTGTCAACGCAACAACTATGAGATGGCTGTATCTTCCATACTACATGCATTATAGGCAGTTCCCAAACAGAATGGTAAAGGTCTATACTCCCCCAACCACCAACAAGCATCAATCCATGGCTTGCTCGAAACAACGAGTGCGTCCAACTAACAGCAGCCCTGGGGGAGTTTTGTTTAATTATTTTGATTTGCTTTGATCTTTTTGGATCATGGGACTGGGCATCCCGGTTACCGGCCCTTTCTCGTGAATGAGGAGCGGAGTCCACTCCTCGTGAGAATAACCCACCTAGCATGGAAGATATAGGCATCCCTAATTGTAACATGAGCTACTCGAGCATACAAAACAGAATTTCATTTGAAGGTTTGGAGTTTGGCACATACAAATTTACTTGGAACGACAGGTAAATACCGCATATAGGAAGGTATAGTGGACTCATATGGAACAACTTTGGGGTTTAAGGAGTTTGGATGCACAAGCAGATTCCCGCTTAGTGCAGTGAAGGCTAGCAAAAGACTGGGAAGCGACCAACTAAGAGAGCGACAACAGTCATAAACATGCATTAAAATTAATTCACACCGAATACAAGCATGAGTAGGATATAATCCACCATGAACATAAATATCATGAAGGCTATGTTGATTTGATTCAACTACATGCGTGAACATGTGCCAAGTCGAGTCACTTAATACATTCAAAGGAGGATACCATCCCATCATATCACATCATAATCATTTAGCATGTTGGCACGCAAGATAAACCATTATAACTCATAGCTAATCAAGCATGGCACAAGCAACTATAATCTCTAAATGTCATTGCAAATATGTTTACTTCATAATAGCTGACTCAGAAACGATGAACTCATCATATTTACAAAAACAAGAGAGGTCGAGTTCATACCAGCTTTTCTCATCCCAATAAGTCCATCATATATCGTCATTATTTCCTTTCACTTGCACGACCGAATGATGTGTATAATAATAAGAGTGCACATGTATTGGACTAAGCTGGAATCTGCAAGCATTCAACTCAAGAGAGAGAAGACAAGTAATATGGGCTCTAAGTTAAATAAACAATCATGCATATAAGAGCCACTAAGCATTTTCAATATGGTCTACTCGACCCTCAAAGGAAAGAAAATAAAATAAAACTATTTACACGGGAAAGCTCCCAACAAGTAAGAAGAAGAACTAGAAATCTTTTTGGGTTTCCATTTTAATTCTACTACAAGCATGGAAATTAAACTAATTTTTTTGATTTTTCTTAAGGTTTATCAAACACACAAAAAGAAAACTAGAAAAAGAAATTTAAACTAGCATGGATAATACAATGAAAGAGTATGAGCACCGACGACTAGTGTGTGAACATGAATGTAAAGTCGGTGAGAATACGATTCCCCAAGCTTAGGCTTTTGGCCTAAGTTGGTCTAATACCAAGGACCGCCACTACTCTCCCCGGTGTAGTGGGAGGTGTAATCAGGATACCACTGGCTGGTCATCTCCGGATCCCACTGGACAGATGATGCACGATAAGGGTCCAGTTCAGGTTCCGGAGTAAAAGCTTGGGCTCGATGGTTGTTCACTGCTTCTGGTGTAACAAGAAAATTTTCTGCAAGCAAATCAAACAACAGAGGCACAGGCAAAATGATAATCTCAAAGTGTTTCTTATTGAATCTAAGTTTATACAAAAGCATCTTCTCTTCGTTGTCAACAATAAACTTGTGTGCTACCATGCTCTTGTAATCTAAAATGTGGGGAGGCAATTTTATCTCCTCCTTCTCATGGTGCCTAATGGGTATCTGAAAATGTTTAGTAAGACGCGCAACATAAATACCTCCAAATATGGGGCCTTTTGTACGATTCAGGGCTAGCTGTTTAGCAACGACGGCACCCATACTAAAAGTATTGTCTCCAAGCAAGGCATGTTGAAGAATGATAATATCAGGAACGCTCAAGTTTCCACTATTTCCATGACCAATCAAGCATCTACTAGCAAATATGGCAAAGTAGCGTAAAACAAGATAGTGTATGCTAGATACTTTTGCCTCGGAGCCCTTCTTTGGATCCTCTACAACAATAGTATTAACAAAGCCACCCACATCTTCGCGATGGGGTTCCTCTAATTCCCCCTCATAAGGTATCCTACATACCGCACAAAAATGACGTAAAGACATTTCTTTGAATTCATCATATAAATGAAATGATACTGCAGGCGGTGACTTCTTAGGATAATAATAAAAGTTTTGCACGAAAGTATTGGTAAGTAAGAGATACTGATCGATTCGGTCGTTGATGAAACCGGTGAGGCCTGCAGTCTCGATTAAAGCATAAAGATCTTCATGAGTTCCGGCTTCTTTCAAGAAATCCTCACATGGCCATTCACACGACCGTACTTCCGCTAAGCGAGGAAGATTATACTTGGCTTTTTCCTTCTCTTTGGCTTGTTTTTCGTGAGAGCTTTGGCTAGAAGAGCCCCTCAAAAGTTTCCTCAACATTTTCTAAAAATTTCTGAAATTTTAGTAACTTCAAAATAAAAGTGAATAAAACTAAACAAGAATGGTAGCAACTACTCCTACAAGTGCCTAGAGCCTATATCATGCATTGGAATTGCTTGGGACCTCATAAATTTAACATGCAAGCTCAAGAACAAGGTCACCTATGCAGCAAAAATTTGCAATGAATAAAGCACTAGAGCAAAAACTAATTGGACCAATGGAGGAGTCACATACCAAGCAACAATCTCCCAAAGCAGTTTTGTGAATGGAGCTTTGAGCAAGGAGATCAAAAATCACAGCAAAACGAGCTAGAACCCGTGCTTGAGCTGGATGGGGATTTTTTTGGGTAGAAGATGAAGTGTGTGGGTGCTGGCATAAGTGGAGGGGGCCCACCAGGGACCACGAGACAGGGGGCGCGCCCTAAAGGGGGGGTGGGCGCCCTCCACTCTCGTGGCCTGGTGCTTGCCCCTCCTGGAGTGATTTCAGTGCCTAAAATCCTCAATTATTCCAGAAAAAATCGTTCTAAATTTGCAGGGCATTTGGAGCACTTTTATTTTCGGACTATTTTTTAATGCACGGATAATTCAGAAAACAGACGGATAATACTATTTTTGCTATATTTATTCTAAATAACAGAAAGTAAAAAGCGGGTACAGAAGGTTGTGCCTTCTAGTTTCATCCATCTCGTGATCATCAAAATGAATCCACTAACAAGGTTGATCAAGTCTTGTTAACAAACTCATTCCGAATAACACGGAACCGGTGAAATTTTGAATAACACTAAGTTACCTCAACGGGGATATGAAAATCCCCAACAATAAGAATATCATACTTTTTCTTGACAGTAGGGAGAGGAAATTCAAAACCTCCAAAAATGATAGTTGGAACTTTTTCAATAGAATTGATGCTATGAACTTGAGATTGTTTCCTCGGAAAGTGTACCGTGTGCTCATTACCATTAACATGAAAAGTGACATTGCCTTTGTTGCAATCAATAACAGCCCCTATAGTATTAAGAAAAGCTCTACCAAGGATAATAGACATACTATCGTCCTCGGGAATATCAAGAATAACAAAGTCCGTTAAGATAGTGACATTTGCAACCACAACAGGCACATCCTCACAAATACCGACAGGTATAACAGTTGATTTATCAGCCATTCGCAAAGATATTTCAGTAGGTGTCAACTTATTCAATTCAAGTCTACGATATAAAGAGAGATGCATAACACTAACACTGGCTCCAAGATCACATAAAGCAGTTCTAACGTAATTTCTTTTAATGGAGCATGGTATAGTTCGTACACCCGGATCTCCAAGTTTCTTTGGTATTCCACCCTTAAAAGTGTAATTAGCAAGCATGGTGGAAATTTCAGCTTCCGGTATCTTTCTTTTATTTGTAATGACATCCTTCATATACTTAGCATAAGGATTTACTTTCAGCATATCAGTTAAGCGCATATGTAAGAAAATAGGTCTAATCATTTCAGCAAAGCGCTCAAAATCCTCATCATCCTTTGACTTGGATGGTTTAGGAGGAAAAAGCATGGGTTTCTGAACCCATGCTTCTCTTTCTTTACCGTGCTTCCTATCAACAAAATCTCTCTTATGATAACGTTGATTCTTTGATTGTGGGTTATCAAGATCAACAACAGGTTCAATCTCTACATCATTGTTTTTGCTAGGTTGAGCATCAATATGAACATTATCATTAACATTATCACTAGGTTCATGTTCATCACCGATTGAGTTTCAAATCGAAATAGAAATATCATTGGGATTCTCGGGTGTGTCTACAGAGGTTCACTAGAAGCATGCAAAGTTCTCATCGTCTTTCTTTTCTTCTTTTTAGAAGAACTAGGTGCCTCTAAATTATTTCTCTGAGAATCTTGCTCGATTCTCTTAGGGTGGCCTTCAGGATACAAAGGTTCCTGAGTCATTCTACCAGTTCTAGTAGCCACTCTAACAACAAAGTCATTTTTATTATTTAATTCATCAAGCAAATCATTCTGAGCTTTAAGTACTTCCTCAGCTTGAGTAGCAACCATAGAAGCATATTTGCTAACGAGGTGAAGTTCATCTTTAATTCTAGCCGATTATCGCTTACGCGTCTTATCTCGAAAGCATTATTCTTTAACCCTCTACCAACATAAGCATTAAAAATTTCTTGTCTAGCCATAAAGTCATCAAATTCATCTAAGCAAGGTCTATGAAATTTAGTAGAGGGGATTTCAACTTTATCATATCTATAGAGAGAATTTACCTTTACTACCTGTGTCGGGTTATCAAGACAAAATGGTTCTTCAACATGCGGTATATTAAGACCATGTATTTCTTCAATAGGAGGTAAATTCTTAACATCTTCAGCTTTAATACCTTTTTCTTTCATTGATTTCTTTGCCTCTTGCATATCTCCAGGACTGAGAAATAAAACACCTCTCTTCTTCGGAGTGGGCTTAGGAATAGGCTCAGGAGTTGGCTCAATTGGTTCAGGAATTACTTCAGGAATTGGCTCGGGAAGAGTCCAATTATTTTCATTAGTCAACATATTATTCAATAGTATTTTAGCTTCACGATTGTTCTTTCCTCGAAAACACAGCCAACACGACTATCCAAGTAGTCCTTGGAAGCATCGGTTAGTCCATTATAAAAGATATCAAGTATTTCATTTTTCTTAAGAGGATGATCGAGCAAAGCATTATAACGGAGAAGCCTCCCCAAGCTTGTGGGAGACTCTCTTATTTGATTTGCACAAAATTATATATTTCCATAAGGCAGCTTGTTTCTTATGAGCAGGAAATATTTAGCGAGAAGTAATAAATCAAATCTCGAGATATCACACAACCAGAGCAAGAGAATTATACCAAGTCTTAGCATCACCCTTTAATGAGAACGGAAATATCTTAAGGATATAAAAATAGCGAGACTTCTCATCATTAGTAATTAGGGTAGCTATATCATTCAACTTGGTAAGATGTGCCACAACAGTTTCAGATTCAAGTCCATAAAAAGGATCAGATTCAATTAAAGTAATAATTTCAGGATCAACAGAGAATTCATAATCCTTATCAGGTGAAGTAGCAAAAGCAGGGTCAGGTTTCATTCTAGCATTAAGAGACTGCTGCTTCCATTTAGCTAATAATTTCTTAAGATCACATCTATCATTGCAAGCAAAGATTTCCCTAGCAGCTTCTTCATTCATAACATAACCCTTAGGAACAACAAGCAATACATAATCATTGGGAGAACCTTCATCATCACTATCATCAATAATAGGTTCTTCAGTAATTTCATTCCCCCTAACTCTAGCAAATTGTTCATCAAGAAATTCACCTAATGGCAAAGTAGGTTCACGCACAAAAGTAGTTTCATCATGCATAGCAGAAGTGGCATCATCAATAACATGCGACATATCATAATTCATAGCAGTAGCAGGTTTAGGTGTCTCAAGCCTACTAATAACGGAAGGAGAATCTAGTGCAGAGCTAGATGGCAGTTCCTTACCTCCCCTCGTCGTTGAGGACAAAATAGTAGTTCGTCCGTATTTCAAGTTCTTCATAGTGATCAACAAATATAAATCCCAAGTGACTCAGAGAATAGAGCTATGGTCCCCGGCAACGGCGCCAGAAATTAGTCTTGATAACCCACAAGTGTAGGGGATCGCAACAGCTTTCGAGGCTAAAGTATTCAACCCAAATTTATTGATTCGACACAAGGGGAGCCAAAGAATATTATTAAGTATTAGCAGTTGAGTTGTCAATTCAACCACACCTGGATAACTTAGTATCTGCAGCAAAGTATTTAGTAGCAAAAGTGGTATGATAATAACGGTAACGGTAGAAAAAGTAAAGATAATAGTTTTTGGGTTTTTGTAGTGATTGTAACAGTAGCAACGGAAAAGTAAATAAGCAAAGAAAAATATGTGAAAAGCTCATAGGCAATGGATCAGCGATGGATAATTATGCCGGATGCGATTCCTCATGTAATAGCTATAACATAGGGTGACACAGAACTAGCTCCAATTCATCAATGTAATGTAGGCATGTATTCCGTAAATAGTCATACGTGCTTATGGAAAAGAACATGCATGACATCTTTTGTCCTACCCTCCCATGGCAGCGTGGTCCTAGCGGAAACTAAGGGATATTAAGGCCTCCTTTTAATAGAGAACCGGAACAAAGCATTAGCACATAGTGAATACATGAACTCCTCAAACTACGGTCATCACCGAGAAGTATCCCGATTATTGTCATTTCGTGGTTGTCGGATCATAACACATAATATGTGACTAGAAACTTGCAAGATAGGATCAAGAACACACATATATTCATGAAAACATAATAGGTTTAGATCTGAAATCATGGCACTTGGGCCCTAGTGACGAGCATTAAGCATAGAAAAGTCATAGAAACATCAATCTCAAAACATAGTGGATACTAGGGATCAAACCCTAACAAAACTAACTTGATTACATGGTAAATCTCATCCAACCCATCACTGTACAGCAAGCCTACGATGGAATTACTCACGCACGGCAGTGATCATCATGAAATTGGTGATGGAGGATGGTTGATGATGACGACGGCAATGAATCCCCCTCTTCGGAGCCCCGAACGGACTCCAGATCAGCCCTCCCGAGAGAGATTAGGGCTTGGTGGCGGCTCCATGTCGTAAAACGTGATGAAACTTTCTCTCTGATTTTTTCTCCCCGAACGTGAATATATGGAGTTGGAGTTGAGGTCGATGGAGGTCCAGGGGGCCCACGAGATAGGAGGGCGCGCCCTAGGGGGGGGGCGCCCCCTGTCTCGTGGACAGCCTGTGGGCCCCCCTGGTATATTTCTTTCGCCCAGAAATTCTTATTAATTCCAAAAAGTGCCTCCGTGGATTTTCAGGACATTCCTAGAACTCTTCTTTTCTACACATAAAACAACATCATGGCAGTTCTGCTAAAAACAACGTCAGTCCGGGTTAGTTTCATTCAAATCATGCAAGTTAGAGTCCAAAACAAGGGCAAAAGTGTTTGGAAAAGTAGATACGTTGGAGACGTATCACCGACCTGGCCCGTCGGTGGCGCGCGCCTCCACAGGCCCCGTGAAGACTGTCCCGAGTTCAGCGCGCCCCTTTACCGATCGAGCAACAGGCTGCGGCTGCGTCGCCCCGTCGGGCCGCAGCGCTGCCGCCCCGTGGTTCTTCTCCCGACTGCACCGACCCGCGTCACCGCTGCGTCGCTTCTTCGGGTCAGTAGTGCCGCGCCCATGGTCCACCGCCGCCCGAGGCCGCTTACTCTAGGTCGCCCACGTGGCAGCACCGACCCTCGCGCCGCCGCCTGCGTCGCCTGTCGAACCAGTAGCGAAGCGTGGCACACGGTCCACGCCGCCGTCCTGAGGTCGTCCTCGCGGTTGCACCGACCCGCGCTTCTCCGCCGCGCCGCCCCTTCGGATTGTTGCGCCGCGGCCCGCGTCCCTGCGCCGCCGAGGTCTTCCGCCGCCGCCTTGACCTGCCCACCGCTGCTTTGCCGCTTCTTCGTCAGTAAGCGCCATGCTGACCGGGTCCACCGCCGTCGCTGCACGTCGACTTCCCGTAGTATGCGTCGCGCCACCTCCCTTGGCGCGGGAACGCCACCGTCCGCGCCGGGCTTCGTCATGCTGTTGGGTTCTCGTCGCCTACTTCGAGCACCACCGCCGCGCTCCTAACTTAGCCACTGCCGCCGCCGTCAGGCCGCCGTCGCCGCTCTTCTTTGGCCGCCGCTGCTGCTACCCCCGTAGCCGACGCCGCCACCCGTCCACCTTCCTTCATCTTCGTCCAGCACCAGCCCGTCGCCAGCGTCGCCGTCATCTACCCCAAGCACTTCGTCTACTCTGACAACTGCGAACGAGTTTGGCTGCACGCTGATGGATGCCGCAATTGTCGTCGAGTTCTTCTCTGCTGGCCTCTCTGACTTCTCCGACATGACGTACAGATCGTGCAGGTCCCTCGTCTACGCATGCCCGGTGCTGGCAACACCGATGCGTGCCTTCATCCACGACGTGCCCCCGGGCTTGGCAAGCCTGGTGCGACGCTTCGTCAAATTCGTCTCCGTCCGTCTACGCATGCCCGGTGCTGGCAACACCGGTGCATGCCTTCGTCTACGATGTGTTCCCGGGCTTGGCAAACCCGCCGCGACGTGTCGTCAACAACATCATCTTCCCGGTGCACCCCTACTTCGACACCACTGCGTCCATGCTAACTCGGCGCCCCCTTGCGCCGGCGGCTCCACGGCGACTTCCTCGACACCGGCCACCCTGACTCGACATCGATCAAGGCATTCTTCGCTCGGCTACCTCGACCACGGCTCCACCACCCACGCTCTCGGCTACATCGACAAACAGCACAAAGGGCTACCGCCTTGCTTGAGCAACCTCGTTGGTTTCCACTCCAGCCACGACTTTCGCGATGCATCGACCATTGCGACTGTGGGGGGTGTACGTCGGCTTGCCTTCGAATTCTTCTCCAGTCTCATCATCTGCGTCGCTACCGTTGTGACTACGGAGGGATGTTGAGTATAATGTTTATTTAGGAAACATAGGATAGCGTAGGATTTGTTCCTGCCTTGACTTGTACTCCAAGATGACCATGTACTCCTATATATATGCCCACGAGGCTCAAGCAATACAACTACTATTCCACCAATCCCTCTCTCCCTTCTAACACCGGGAGATGACATGGTGAGTACCCCCTAGTCCAGGACACTACCAGTAGCCCCTTAACCATTCTTCAAGTTGGGATGCTCCTCGGTTCTTTCAATCTTTTCTTCATCTTCGGTCGTCGGTCTTGAAACCTGGTTCAACAAATCTTGTCATCTCCGATCTCAAGGATCGCTGAGGTGTATCCGAAGAGTTCACATGTCGGGTATCAAAGGAGCCCCTTTAAGTTTTCAGCCTTTATCAAATGCCTTGTTATTTTCTTGCAGCCGAGCTCCAACGCCGAACTGTCTCTGAAGTGGTGCACCACCTTGGTCCTGATTTGTAGATGTCGGCCTCGGTGGATTTTTTTTCCGCCAAGCAAGTTGCAATTTATTCTCTCGCGCCGAAGTGTATGGCGCGCACACTTCATTTCTGCCCTCCTATTCATCACCCCGCACAGACTTTCTCTGCGGTGATGATGCTAGCAACTAGTTCGCCGAGCCGCCAACAGGATCGCTCGCCTGCGACTCCGTGATCGTGGTGGTGGCCGCAGCCACCGCCTACTGCAGTCGCCGAGGAACTCTAGTTTAACTTTGTGTGTTATGTGTAGGTGTTAACTCTTAATCATGTTAAGTGCATGCAAGCAAACACCATGTAGTTGCATCAGCCCAACCAATGTAGGACACCAAACGCCATGCCAAAATTGCTCCCCTAATGCAAGCAGTCTACATGCAAGCTACCAAACTATGTGCAGATGATGGTTTTTTGTCTGCCAGGCCTAACCGGGAGAAGTATGTGGCAAAAAAATGATGTGAGTAACCAAAAACGTCATTAGCGCATAACGTTTCAATGTCTAGGAGCCATAATTAGGCTTAATGTTTTGGAAGTGACCATGTTTGTGGGGCTTAAATGGGTTGCAGTCTATTTTCCCCATGTTACTTTTTCTTTTTATAGGAGTTTGTTAAAAATATACGATAATAAAAATTAGGTTTGAATATTCACGTGTTATAAATAATATACATACAAATAAAATAACTCACTTTAGAAATTTATTGATGCCACCTTAAACAATATTTGAGTACTATTGTAAACATAGATTTGTACAATTAAATTATTTTAGGAATTATAAAATATTTATATAATTTTAAAAGTGTACACATATTTAATAAAAAATTAACATAATTTTAGAAAGTTTTTATATATTTAATAAATGTTCATATGCTTTTTAAAATTGCACATTACAAAATATTCATTTAATCATTTTCACATCTGCAGTCTAGGGGCACATTAGGCTCGCATTTAATGTTCCATACCTTATTTTCTATTTATTTTTGTTTAATATGTATAAATATTTTTGCAAACGCATAAAATTTATTAATACACGTGAACATTTTTAAAGCGACATAACCATTTTATTAGGGTTCATTTTAACATTTACGGATGAGGAGGGGCACCACATTGCATGTGAAAGTCATTTTTTGAGACAGTTTTGGTAGGCTCCCGTGAGATCGCATGTTCGAATCTCACATGTAGCAATTTTTTAATCGACTATTTCTTCATACTGTTCATTGGCAGGTGGGCTCCAATAGTTAGCAAGCCTATCCTACAGTTGCAAGTGGGCCCCGCAGCACGCTGGCATGCCACATGCACATTCCAAAAGGAGGGATCCAACAGCCAGCCAGCTAGTCCTACAACCATTGGTGGGTCCCATGGCACGTTGGCATGCCACATGCACAATCCAACCGAAATACGGTGCCACATCAGCGCAACATAGTTAATGTTTACGAACGGTGAGGACACACAATCCAAAAAAAATACAATGCCATGAAGCGCATCACAGTCAACTTGGACGACGAGGGCACCATATTGCGCGCGAAAACCTAGTTTTTGACCACTATTCTGTATTCTATAACTACAAGCACCAAAGTGAGCGCCCCTAGCAAGTTCAAGCATCACATGTAGCCATTTTTCAATCAATAATATCTTTGTACTTTCATTGGCAGGGGGGACACAACGGCCAGCCAACGCCAACCTGTCCTACAACAACAGGTGGGCCCCACGGCATGCTTGCATGCCATGTGCGCTTCCAAAAAAAATACGGTGCCATGTCAGCGCAACACAGTTAACGTCAACATACGGCAAGGACACCGAATTGCACGCGAAAGCAATGTTTTTGAACCACTTTTGTGCATTGTACAATTGGAAGTATCAAAGAGATTGCCCATGGCAAGTAGGGCTGGCCCTAGCATATTGAAGGCCCTTGTGCGAACTGGTAGAATGGGCCCACTAGCTTGGTACACTAACGTTTTCTTTTTGAAGCTCAAAAAATAATGCGTCGCGGAAATCAAACCCCAAACCCCAGGATGATATCCCACACGCTAGCCACCTTAGTCATACTTTTTCTTGTACACTAAAATTACATATTTATTATACATAAAATACATAAGCACACAGTATGGGCCCTTGCTCGGCCTACGCCCTAGGCGGTCACACTCTTCGCCATGGCCCATGGCCGACCCTGATGGCAAATTCAAGCACCAATGGTGCATTTACCTTGTCTTCATTTTGATCCAAGTCCGAGCATTCGGAGCAAACTTGCCACCACACACACATTTGGTCAGGAAAATGGAGCGCCTCTATAGCCCAACACACCACATCTTTTGCTAATAGCCCTTGACGCACTTGCATATTTCTTTATGGGTTTCCTGGATTTGTTTTTGAAGCATAATTTATTTTTGAACTTAAGGGAGTACTAGACCTAAGAAGTATGCCGATGCCATGATGTGACGATGAAGAAGAGTTTATCCTCACTTAGTCTTCATGGTGAACCTAGTTTGTACACCCTGATCCTTCCAATTCCTAAGATATCTATGAGTCTCGACAACATTGCAAGCGATGTTTAAATTAAATGCATTATTTTTGCACATTACTACATGCTCTATGCCGACATGAACCTAACAATGACTTAGATATACTCCTTGCTCAACCCCTCAGGTAAATAGGAGGCCTTCTATGAAGTATGATCACGTTTCATCTCTCTTCTCACACTTAAATAGGAACATTATTCTCATTAACATTTAATAGTTGCAACAACCATGCGATGGATGCTTTCATGCAGTTTAATACCTTAATAAGGAGCACATGGGCCTCCTATATTATTATGAGCAGGGGCGGAGCCAGGTCAGCAGCGTGCCCCGGGCCGCCTTCAAGCATTGCTCCTGGATTTGGGCCTCACGTATTAGGTAACAGTATTTCACCAAAGGAGTTGGGCCTCACGCCCCGGGCCCAGGCCCTGGGGGCATGGGGCCTGTCTCCGCCCCTCATGAGCACCCCTTCCCATGGTGAAGTTGCCCGGTCATAAATGTTTTGGTCGTACCAATTCTAGTTTTCAGTGTAGTTTCTTTATGCGACTATGCAAAAGTCTTTGTAGTTCCCATCTTAAGTCACACTAACGCTAACGAGCAGAAACAAGCCTAACCATAATCTTCAAAATATACAATTGTGTATCAATGAAAACCATTGGACTATGATTTAGTAAATGTCAGGCCTAATAGTGTTTGCATGTAGCACCACCTCTCTACCTCGCAACCCCGTCAATTATGTTAGAGCATACAAAGATGCTGGTTAATGAGAAATGCAAAGAATTTGAGAGTCCAGGTCAGCATGACACATTGGCAAGTAAGCTTCAATGTGCTCTGGCATGGAGCAAGATGCACATAAATGCCAAGTTAAATGTGTCTCCTTAACCATCTGATAGTTTATGGACTAAAATTAGCGCACTTTTCAAGTTGAAGGACCACATGTACTTTTGACTCTGCTGGATATATGTAGATCAAGTCAAACTTTTGAAACCTCGACCATCAGTATCTTTTGGAGTATTTACATTCGATACTCAAAAAGTTATATGTAAATTCATTTTAAGAAGTATCTTCCAAACATATAGTTATTGGGCTTTTGGAATGTTATTTTATAATATATAATTGTTGTAAAGCGTGTTGTAAAGATTGTGATAGTTTTCAGTAGACAACTTTTTCAAAACCAAAGAGAGTAAGGACATTTCTCTCCTTCCAACCAGACACTACACCACAAATATTTCACCACATGCATGGTCCCCACCTACTTTTTCTCCTTCCAATCGGATAGTTTGTGATTAGCATTGGAGGGCTCCCTCCTGCATCATGTCCGCGAATCACGTCCGGACATATACCGGGGACATTTGCGGGTCGGCGTTGTAGATGCCCTAACCGTGCTTTCTCTAAAACCAGTGTGAAAACTATATGATCGGAAGAGGTACAAAACATGCCTAAATCTCATATTCACTTTTGATTGAATGTCCATTTTTCCGTTTCAGTGACATCATTTTCTAAAGAAAATTCATCGTCTGGACTATTTGGAATGAAAGAAATGCCCGCATCTTGCACAAGAGCGCTTCTCCGGGTGGTTCTTCTTGCAAACATAAAAATTGGTGCTATGATTTGGGACTTTGGGTAACTACGGGGCTAAGAAATTGGGTCAAATTATACTAGGAGAGTAATGACCTTTTGTTTTGTGAGGTATTGTAATATTGCTCGAACTCTATTCTCCCTTAACTAATAGATGAGACAAATCTTTTACCTCTATTTCATTTTTTTTTTGCAATCAACTTAAATTTCCAGCCTCACTCTATGCTCCTAGGTCCCTAAAAGACCATTTTGCCCCTGACCGCCTTCTATCCAACACATTCCACATTCATCAAACACATAGATAGATCAATGCGCAATCCCTTTTCTTTTTGCAAGGAAAATGCACACCAAGATCATGTAACAGATGTGCCGAAACTCGCTTTTGAAAACAATCCCATCCATGTCTTTGTCCTCAGATCTGTGTAATTTCTGTGTACTAACACTTGCGATCTTGCGCGCAATTAACATCATACAAGGAATCAAGTGGTGAACAGATTTTTTACAGTAAAAAAAAACTAGTGGACAGATTTGGTCTACACCTTTGCTTCCCAAGTGCCAAACAGCGTCCCAACAACCAAAGGCTCGCAAAGAAATTCTTGGAGCGCAGTTTCATGCCGCACAGGTAATGTTAGATTTGTGTATATGCTGTAACGGGATTCTTGTTGTAACCGTCCTGTAATTATGGATCACATCACGCCAGGGCCTGCGTGCCTGTTTTGTAGGGCGTGAGTGCTCCTCTCCCATGTATAAATGGCACACTCTGTAACAGATGTAATTAAGGCAATACAATTTCTCTCCAACTTGGTATCAGTCACCAGGAACTCTCCATGGCCTCGCCGCACACCTTCGCCGACACCAGCGCCGCCACGTCGCCGGGCTCCCTCTCCTCCACGGCGCCCGCCGCTGACACCACCTCTGCTACCTCGGCGGCCTCCTCCCCCTCCTTTGTGTTCGGTACGCACTCCTCCGGCACCTCCGCCCCTTCCGGATCGCGATTCGCCCCCCTCTTCTCCTCTACTGCTCCGGCGCCTCCTCCGGCTTCCACTCCGGCATCTCTTCTCCCAATTTACCGCGACCACATCACCAACCATATCAAATTCCTCCTCAACCCTGCTGACCACAATTACCACAAGTGGAAATCTTTCTTCATCATGGTCCTCGTTCGCTACGGTGTCACTCACCTCATTGAGCACCCCCCGCCACCCAACGCCGATGCTGCCTATCTTGAGCTTGATGCCCACGTTGCCCTCTGGATCTACGCCACTCTCTCTGACGCCATGGTGGATCATGTCGTCGGCGCCACCACCACGTTTGCCATCTGGAAGAAGATCCATGACTATTTCCTCTCGAATCACGCTTCCCGGTTCATGATCCTCAACAGCGATGATCGCAACCTCAAGCGTATGACCTCTCTGTCAGAGTACGCTCGTCGCATGAAACTCCTCACTGATGGTCTCGCCGACATCGAGCACGCCGTCACCGAGGTCGATCTCACCACGCAATTCCTCCACGGCCTCGACAAGCGCCTCGACACCATCCGCGTGGTCCTCGGTGATCAGGGGCTGCCGTTCGACGTCGTCCTCTCCCGCGTCTCCTTGGCCGAGGAGTCCATGGCGCAACGCTCCGCCGAGGAAAGCGCCTCGGTGTTTGCCCTCCACAGCGGGGGCTCTTCATCTGGCAGCAGCTCGAGCACTGGTGGTCCTCGTGGGGATCGCTCCGGTGAGCGCACCACGGGCCCTTCGCCGCATCCCCCTGCACGTGGCCGCGGCGACCGCCACGGTGATGGTGGTGACCGTGGCCGTGGGCGTGGTCGTGGCCGCGGTGGCCGCGGTCGTGGCGACTCTGGCGGGCGCGGGCAGTCCGCGGTTCCTCCCATGGCGCCCTTCACCGGCTACTTCGCGCCCTATGGGATGGCCCTGCCGGCCCCTCGCTCCGGCTGGTGCCCCCCACGCGGCGGGCGTCCTCGGTCGCGCCGGGCTGCGCATGCGCAGCCTACCCGTCCAGACACGGCTCCACCGCCTCCTGCGCCTCACTACCCGCCGGCGCTCTACTACCCTCCTCCGCCGCCATCATGGGACCATTTCGCCATGCTGAATGCTGCCTACAGCCACGGTGGTCACCACGCCGCCGCCCCCTCCAACGAATGGTTCCTCGACAGTGGCGCCACCTCCCACATCACCGGCAACCAAGGTATCTTAACCTCGTCTAGTTCTTCCTTAAAGCGTTCTACTCCATCTTCTGTACTTGTTGGCAATGGACACTCTCTCCCCATTACTGCTTCTGGTTCTACTACCCTCGCTCCTTCTTCCTTTAAGTTAAATGATGTGCTTGTTTCTCCTTCCATAGTTCCCAATCTTATCTCCGTTAGACAATTCACTCGCGACAATTTTTGCTCTATTGAATTTTATCCTTTTGGTTTCCTTGTGAAGGATCTACGAACGCGGAAGGTGCTCCTGATCTCCACTAGCTTCGATGGCCTCTACCCACTCTTCGGTAGCCACTCTCCTTGGCCTACTGCGCTCACCACCACCACTTCCATGTCGGACATCTGGCATCGTCGGCTCGGCCACCCCGGCGCACACTCTTTTTCCTCCATAGCAAAAGATTTTCTTAGCACTTGTAATAAGCCGCCTCATACTCCCTGTAGCGCTTGTCAAATGGGTCGGCAGCCCCGGCTTCCCTTTTCATCTTCCCTTAATAAGTCTTACGCTCCCTTTGATTTAATTCATTGTGATTTGTGGACCTCACCTATTGTAAGTTTTTCTGGTTTTGAATACTACTTAGTCATTCTCGATGATTACACTCATTATTCGTGGTCTTTTCCCTTACGCAATAAGTCCGACACATCCACCGTTTTACAACGCTTCTTTACTTTTGTTCATACCCAATTTGGCGTTGTAATCAAAAGCATGCAGTGTGACAATGGCGGCGAGTTCATCAACTCCTCTCTCCGATCCTTCTTCTCCTCCAACGGCATTGTGTATCGATTTTCCTGCCCCCACACTTCGCCCCAAAATGGAAAAGCCGAGCGTCTTCTTCGCACCACAAACGACATTGTGCGCTCCCTTCTCTTCCAAGCCCATCTCCCACCTCCCTTCTGGGTCGAAGCTTTACACACTGCCACATACCTTCTAAACCGAAGGCCCTCCCGTGCCATCAACAATTACACTCCCTATTTTCTTCTACACGGCTCCCAACCATCCTATGATCATCTCCGTGTCTTTGGATGTTTGTGCTTCCCTAATCTCTATACTACATCCGCTCACAAATTAGCTCCACGCTCGTCTCGCTGTGTCTTCTTGGGCTACCCTCTAGAACATAAGGGCTACCGATGCTATGATCTCACCTCTCGTCGCGTCATAGTTTCTCGGCACGTCATCTTCGACGAAACAGTTTTTCCTTACGCCCCACCCACATGCATGTCACCAACCACCACGTCCACAGAAAATCCCACCCTGCGGATCTCACCTACCCCTCCTGACACCTTGGATCCCGATCCTTATCCCCCTCCACCCGCCGCGCCCAGACCCCACCAGATCTCCTCGGATCGCGCCTCCCCGCCCCACACGCCGCGTCGCGACTCGCCTGCCCACTCTGCCGCCTCCACGCGCTCCCCCACCAACCAATCGACCGATTCCACCCCCTCCCCTGGCCCGCGCACTACCCCCGGTCCCATTCTGTCGCAATCTTCCTCAGATTCCGCACCTTCCCACAGCGCTGCACCTTCGCCCGGATCTTCCTCGCTTTCCGCGCCTGTCGGTTCGCTCCAATCACCTGTGCGCCCCACCAGCTCCTCCTCGTCTTCCGCACCGCCCACTACACCACCACCGCGCCTTCCCCCTCGTGCCGTTCCAATTGCACCCACTAAAAACGACCATCCCATGTCCACTCGTGCCAAGTCTGGTTTTTGCATGCCCAAGCGGCTCTTCCTTGTTGACTCCACCTCTCCAGCTATCTCCCCACTACCTGCTACGTATAAATCTGCCCTCAAGGATCCTAATTGGCAACAAGCTATGGTAGATGAATTTAACGCTTTAATGAAAAACTCTACTTGGTCTTTGGTGCCTAAGCCTGCAGGTGTCAATGTGGTCACGGGGAAGTGGATTTTTCGTCACAAGTTCAACGTGGACGGCTCCTTGGCACGTTATAAAGCACGATGGGTGGTGCGTGGCTTCACACAACGAGAGGGTGTGGACTATGATGAAACTTTTAGTCCGGTGGTCAAACCAGCAACAATTCGAGTTGTTCTCAGCATTGCCACCTCCCAAGCTTGGCCTATACATCAACTGGATGTGAAGAATGCCTTCTTGCATGGTGATCTCCATGAGACGGTGTATTGCTCTCAACCGGCGGGTTTTGTCGACACATCATTTCCTAACCATGTTTGTCTTCTTCGTAAGTCACTCTATGGTCTCAAACAAGCACCCCGCACGTGGTTTCTTCGCTTTAAATCCTACTTGCTCTCGCTCGGTTTTTGTGCCTCCAAAAGCGACACCTCCCTTTTCATTCTACACCGCGGTTCCACCATTGCTTATTTGTTGGTTTATGTCGACGACATTATTCTCACTGCCAACTCCACCACCGCCTTAGAGCTTCTCATTCGGTCTCTCAAATCCGAATTCTCCATGTCTGACTTGGGTGCTCTTCATCACTTTCTTGGCATCAATGTGACCCCTAACCCCTCTGGTCTCTTTCTTTGCCAACAACAATATGCCTTGGAGATTCTAGACCGCGCCAAGATGTTAAACTGTAAACCGGTGTCCACTCCTATTGACACTAGCTCCAAAGTGTCCTCTACCGACGGCGCTGTCCTCTCCAACCCCACTCACTATCGTAGCCTAGCCGGCGCGCTTCAGTATCTCACACTCACACGACCGGACATTGCTTATGCTGTCCAACAGGTGTGTTTGTTCATGCATGAGCCTAGGGATACCCACATGCAACTCATTAAGAGGATTCTACGCTACTTGCAAGGCACCTCTCACTATGGCCTTCAGTTCTACAAATCCTCTTCTAGTGATCTTGTCTCTTACACCGACGCTGATTGGGCAGGATGCCCGGACACGCGTCGCTCGACCTCGGGATTCTGTGTATTTCTCGGGTCCAACCTTGTTTCATGGTCCTCCAAGAGACAGCCTACCGTTTCTCGCTCTAGTGCCGAAGCGGAGTATCGTGGGGTTGCTAACTGTGTTGCTGAGGCTTGTTGGCTCCGCCAACTTCTGTATGAGCTCAAACACCCTCCTCGGCGCGCCACCGTGGTTTATTGTGATAACATCAGTGCCGCCTATCTTGCATGCAATCCTGTTCAGCATCAACGTACTAAACATGTTGAGATTGATCTTCACTTTGTCCGTGATCGCGTGGCACTTGGTGAAGTCCGGGTTCTCCATGTTCCATCTTCCTCTCAATTTGCCGATCTCTTCACCAAGGGTCTGCCATCGCCAATCTTCCATGATTTCAGGAGCAGCCTCAACGTCCTCGCACACGGAGTTCCGGCTGAGGGGGGGTGTTAGATTTGTGTATATGCTGTAACGGGATTCTTGTTGTAACCGTCCTGTAATTATGGATCACATCACGCCAGGGCCTGCGTGCCTGTTTTGTAGGGCGTGAGTGCTCCTCTCCCATGTATAAATGGCACACTCTGTAACAGATGTAATTAAGGCAATACAATTTCTCTCCAACTGGTAACCCCACACGGCCACCCATGACCCATCAATCACCGTCCCAAGACCCTCGAAGCTTCTGTTTCTGCAGCCACGCCGTTGCGTGCAAGAGATCCAACTGGTAAGTCCATCGATCGTTACCTCCTAATCATGCAGCTGGTCTGCAAGTGTTGCTTCGTGTAGCTACATCCTTGATCAATCATGTGGGATAGCGTAGGATAGATCGTGTGGCGTGTGCTCCGCTGACTCCGACAGCGACGCCGGCGCGAGCTAGGGGAGATGGACGCCCTGAGGTCGACGGCGCTGCCTCACCGGCGAGGACGGAGCACACTGTTGTCAGAATTTATTACTCTACTTGATTGCACGAGCCCGGTCATTCGGATCACCTGCAGTTCATTTCTTTCAGATAATGGTGGTTGGCTCGAGTTACCGCTCTGGTCAGGCAAGACGGTGGATTATTATTCCTCTATCTCACACCACCTATAAAACCCTTCCATCAGCTAGCACTTCCTTCTCAACGAAGACGAGTTGCTTGTAATTTACAAGGTGATCAAAGGCAGCAAAGAAACATACACAGAGAGAGATGGGATCCTTGGGCCCTGCCGTGAGCGTGAGCATGGCCAAGGCCAACGGCGGCACGGCTGCCGTCGGTGGCCAGAAGCAGCAGCAGAAGCCGGAGCGCGGCACGTTCAGCTGCGGCTTCCAGATGCCTCTGCACTACCCGCGGTATAGGAAGGCGGACTACGAGGCGATGCCGGAATGGCGCGTCGACTGCCTGCTCCGAGAGTACGGCCTCCCTGTCACCGGCGACGTCGAGGAGAAGAGGAGGTTCGCCATGGGCGCCTTCCTCTGGCCCGGCCAGTATTGATTCGCCCTCTTACATATTGCCACTTGGAGCAGAGGCCGATCAGCGAGTGAGCGCCTAGTAGAGACTGATCAGCAATGGCAGCAGCAGCCTCACGTCCCCATGTATGCAGAAGACCTCGTGCCGATATTATATTCCTATCTATCACCTAACCGCAATCTCCAATTCTCCATAGGCAAAATATGTTTCTTGGAGCAGTTCTGATGTTCTTACGATGTAAGCAGTACTGGAAGAAGGTGTTGTTTCTGATTTTCATACGTGTAATATAATGCTTTCTGTGTACGTCCGACGTTGATCGTTTTACTCTGCAGTTCTGAGCTTTGTTTGAGGCGTGTTTTCTGAAAGTCTCAGGCTCTTTTGGTTCATACGACAGGAATGTCATAACAATAGAAGAGGGACAGTGGTATTCTCAGCCCATCAGAGTTCAAGTCCTGGTGCTCGCATTATTTCTGAATTTATTTTAGAATTTCCGGCGATGCGTTTTCAGTGGAAGGAGACGTTCCCGTCAACGACGAGGCGCCTACGGTGACTTCGTAAATTTCAAGATGACATGCCGGCTCAGTCTCTCGGAGGTGCTCATAGGGGTAAGGTGTGCGTGTGTGCGTTCATAGGGGTGAGTGTATGCACGTATGTATGAGCGCTTGCGTCTGTACTAATGTTCAAAAAAAAAGAAAAATAATATGAAATGAGATGACATGTATCTCAATTCTTATAGGAAAAGAGATGTTATTTGAAGCATAGGATATAAATATTTTTTATTGAGTCTAGGCTAATGTTGTTTTTTTCCTTTGAAATGTGAAGGATTGGTTTCTATCTTACATAGAAATAGGAATACAATCCTACAAACCAAAGGGGTCCAAAGAATTTTTCCTTTGAAAATCCTATCCTATACCATTCCTACAAAAATCCTACAAACCAAAGGATGCCTCAACTTTGCCAAGCTTTCGTCTACTCTTACAAATTGATAACCACTTACCACCACTTCATTTGCAAATGGTTTCTTAAGATATTTGCTGACATTAGCAATCATTTAAAAATTTTGCTAACCACGAACGACCCGCTGAAAGTTTGCTACTAGCAACAAGTTAGCCTCATTAAAATATTTTTTAATAATTAAATGGGGGTGGCGAGTTGCGCGTATGAGAGGTATTGACGCCATGACATGGCGACATCCTTTTGGTCCATCCTAAATCTACCCACCAAAGAGTGAAATCCAAAATAATGTTCCGGAGTATTACATTGACGGTGAGCATCTCATAACTGAAAAC
Source organism: Aegilops speltoides (assembly GCA_021437245.1). Lineage (NCBI taxonomy): Eukaryota > Viridiplantae > Streptophyta > Magnoliopsida > Poales > Poaceae > Aegilops > Aegilops speltoides. The sequence goes on along the minus strand of CM038147.1, from coordinate 436,097,275 downwards.
ACAAGTATTACGGGCATCAAAGCTTCCAAAGAATGGGAGGAGCGACCGTGGGCCAATGTCGTTGTTGAGGCCAGGGGGCATATCCCAGATCAAGTCAATGGAGGAGGTTGCGAGTAGGTGGAGCGCAACCCAAACTTGGGAGGCTGACGGGCACATAAGGAAGATGTGCATGGCGTCTTCGAGAGCAGCTTCACATCTGGGGCAGATGGTGTCGGGGAGGATGGTCATGTGAATTAAATTTGCCTTAGTATTCGTACGATCTCTAAAGAGCAACCACCCAAATATTTGCACCTTGATGGGTGCCTTGGACGACCAAATGGGATGGCGCTGGTGTCCAAGTAGTCCTCATCAGAGATCAGATGGTAGGCATGCCGAGCGGAGAATGACATACCCTGAGTGAGGAACCAATCGTCAACATTGTCATTAAGCGCAAAACCTTGCAACAAAGCCACCATAGCTATCTCGATGGAAGCAACACCCATTAGGCAGTTCCAGAAGTTAGATATCAAGCCTTCCTGCATGACTTGCAGGACCATGATCGTGGGGTTGGTGGAGTGGGAGTGACGGTGGGGGAAGGCTCTAGATGGGGGTTCAGAAAGTAGTCAGACATCATTCCAAAAGAAGGAGGAGAGGCCATTGATGCTAAAAACAAAATATTTCTTTTGTAAGGTGTGCAAGTGGTGGTTAATTGTTTTCCAAATGGTAATGGAAAGGTCTTTAGGTTTTACAATGGCTATGGAATAGGGTCGGTGGTACCATTGTACCCAAGGTAGGCCGGGAATATGTAAAAGCTTGAAAGCATCATCAGAAGACAGTTATTTCGTAAAAGCAAGTTTTTTTTTCCTGGACCACCACATTTCCTAAGTTTACAAAAAAGCAATAAGACAGTGGGCCTCGGCACAAGTTTCTTCCGCCTTCCAGAAAAGGACATATGAATTACATCGACCTTCTAACAATTTTGGGAGCCTAAAGGCAAACATAAAAATAAACCACTAGAGAATCTAGAAGGGATGAAAGTAGGGTTAATCTAGCTCCACGAGAGAGCAAGTTAGGGACCCAACCAGTAAGGTATTTGTAGAAGTTTCGAACTATGATTTGGAAGGAAGAAGGATGGAGCTTTTGGTGGGAGGGGGGTAGACCTAGATATGGGGAAGGAAGAGACCTTGTAGCCAAAAATGTTTGCGGTTGCAAGCACAATATCTAGGTCCGAGTGAAGGGGGGTAAAGTTGTTTTGTGGAAGTTGATAGCAAGATTGGTGCTAGAGAGAAATTGTAGAGAATGGTTTTGAGTTGAGCAGCAGCGTTTGCAGAGGCATGAGCGAGATGGTGAGAGAGTCGTCCGCGTAGAACCGAGGGTGGAAGATCCGGGCAGAGGGACTAATAGTGTAGGTTAACATCGTGAGCGTTGAGGATTATGCATTGGAGAACGTCTGCGACAATGATAAAGATGAAGTGGAGAGTCACCTTGGCGCAAACCATTTTTGCAATTAATCCATGGTCCAGGGAGCCCATTAAGTAGGACAACAGTTTTGGTGGAGGAGAGTAGTGTTAGGATCCAGGAACACCAAGTGTTTGAGAAACCCCTGTGTGAGAGAATGTTGAGTAAGGAGTCCTAGGAGATGGAGTCGAAATTTCTTTTAAAGTCTGGTTTTAGGACCATAGATGTTGCATTCCGTGAGAAGCAACAACTGAGAAGGTCGGTGCTAGATGTTGTTTTCATCAATATTTTATGCCGTAGATGAAGCTGGTTTGATTTCCATGGAGGAGAAGGGAGGTACGTGGTTTTGACTGCCGGTGATTAGTTTCCCGATGGCCTTAGGGGGGTGTTTTTGCAGAGAGATGGGTCTGAATGCATCCATAGTTTTAGTGATTTCATTTTTAGGGAGGAGAATCATGTCACCCGGTTAAAGCGAACAGTGCTAGGATGATTTGTTTTAAAGAGTGCCTGTATTTACGATAAAAACTAGGGCCGAACCCAAGGGCATGGACTTACATGGGGGTTGATTTGAAAGAAGGCATTCCGAATTTCTTGTTCAGACAAAGGTACATCTAGAGTTAGTTGAGGGATTTGATCCTAATACATGTCAGTTAAGGCAAAGTTCTAGATGGGTGTTCTAGCTAGGCCAATAAGGTCCTTATATAGAAGGATTTAAACACCAAGGCTTTTTGGTTACGAAAGAAGAGGCCATGTCATTATGCTCGATGTCGCTAATTTATTTTTGGGGAAGCCTTCAAAGGGACAAACATGAAAGTATTTGGTGTTTTCTCCAAATGGACGGCTGCCTCAACTTTGCTTCTCTGTATACAGAAGAGAACTTTATGGTTGATAGCACATTGGAGGGCAGCCATGATGACAACGAAGTTTTGTGTTGAGAGCCTAATTAGAGAATGGAAATTAATGTTCATTTACAACACTGAATGATGCTCAAAAACCCGCTTAACACCTTCAAATATTCCACTATGAAACCAAGCCTACATGCCTAACTTTCAATTTTATGCTATTATACACCCTGGGTGTAGTTTCACAAGGCAATGTTTCCACCATGGCAATCGTCATGTGGTTTGCCACAGTGGAACGTATTCATAGTATCAATTTACATCTAGACCAAAAGGTCAATTGCTCAACACCTCTCCCTTCCTTTCCAGGTCATGGCCATGCCACGTGCCATGTCGAAAAAAGAACCTTAGAACCTTGAAATAACCTACATTACTGTTTTTTTAAGAATCAGCTGCAACACCGATTCCATCGAGGCTACAACTATTATTAGTTCCTTACCTTGGCACCATCTTATAAGGTTTCCTTTTAGGTCAATTTCAGTGGGGCGGTGGCGCCTTAGGGTGTGTTTGGCAACCCTATGGCTTCCTCAAATCCTCAATTACTCAGCCTCTCCCTAGATCAACTCCCGATGAAAACACTAGAGTTAAAAACTGTTGGGGGCATAACTTGTCAATTGCTAGCGCTCGTCTTGGGTGGGAGCCCATTGGTTTCAAATGTGGCCCATTAGGTTCTTCTTTCTTCGTCCAACAAACAATAAACTTGTGGTTGGCCGATCTGAATCATGGAGACTGCGACAACTAGAAGAAGATGGCAAGATCTGGATAATGATGCGCTCAAGGGCGAGTTGTAATGCCGCAATGGCAAGCGCCTTGTCGTTGGAGTAGCAGCAAGCTCCCTCAAGCGGCGGACATGGGGCCCCTCCAGCGCGACCGCACGCGAATGGTGGGGTTGCAGGTTGCCTAGCACTATTACCTTCTTCCTAAGGAGTAATAGCCTGAAGGAAATATGCCCTAGAGGCAATAATAAAGTTATTGTTTATTTCCTTATTTCATGATAAATGTTTATTATTCATGCTAGAATTGTATTAACCGGAAACATAATACATGTGTGAATACATAGACAAACATAGTGTCACTAGTGTGCCTCTACTTGACTAGCTCATTAATCAAAGATGGTTAAGTTTCCTAACCATAGACATGAGTTGTCATTTGATTAACGGGATCACATCATTAGGAGAATGATGTGATTGACTTGACCCATTCCGTTAGCTTAGCACTTGATTGTTTAGTATGTTGCTATTGCTTTCTTCATGACTTATACATGTTCCTATGACTATGAGATTATGTAACTCCGCTTACGGAGGAACACTTTGTGTGCTACCAAATGTCACAGCATGCTGGGTGATTATAAAGGTGCTCTACAGGTGTCTCCGAAGGTACTTGTTGAGTTGACATATTTCGAGATTAGGATTTGTCACTCCGATTGTCGGAGAGGTATCTCTGGGCCCTCTCGGTAATGCACATCACTATAAGCCTTGCAAGCAATGCAGCTAATGAGTTAGTTATAGGATGATGCATTACGTAACGAGTAAAGAAACTTGCCGGTAACGAGATTGAACTAGGCATTGAGATACCGACGATCGAATCTCGGGCAAGTAACATACCGATGACAAAGGGAACAACGTATGTTGTTATGCGGTTTGACCGATAAAGATCTTCGTAGAATATGTGGGAGCCAATATGAGCATCCTGGTTCTGCTATTGGTTATTGACCGGAGACGTGTCTCATTCATGTCTACATAGTTCTCGAACCCGTAGGGTCTGCACGCTTAAAGTTCGATGACGGTTATATTATGAGTTTATGTGTTTTGATGTACCGATGGTAGTTCGGAGTCCCGTATGTGATTGCGGACATGACGAGGAGTCTCCAAATGGTCGAGACATAAAGATTGATATATTGGACGACTATGTACGGACACCGGAATGGTTTCGGGGAGTATCGGGCATATACTGGAGTACCGGGGGGTTACCGGAACCCCCCCTGGGAGACTAATGGGCCTATTGGGCCCTAGTGGAGAAGACCCCTTCCCCCAGTCCGAATTGGACAAGGAAGGAGGTGGCACCCCCTTTCCTTTCCCCCTCTCTCTCCTTCCCTCTCATCTCCTACTCCCACTTGGAAGGGGGGAGTCCTACTCCCGGTGGGAGCAGGACTCCTCATGGGGCGCGCCTAGGGTGGCTGGCCCCCTCCCTCTCCTCCACTCCTTTATATACGGGGAGGGAGGTACCCCTTGGAGACACAACAATTGATCCCTTGGATCTCTTAGCCGTGTGCGGTGCCCCCTCCACCATAATCCACCTCGATAATATCGTAGCGGTGCTTAGTTGAAGCCCTGCGTCGGTAGAACATCATCATCGTCACCACGCCGTCGTGCTGACGGAACTCTCCCTCAAAGCTCGGCTGGATCAGAGTTCGAGGGATGTTGGGGAACGTAGTAATTTCAAAAAAATTCCTACGCACACGCAAGATCATGGTGATGGCATAGCAACGAGAGGGGAGAGTGTGTCCACGTACCCTCGTAGACCGTAAGCGGAAGCGTTATGACAACACGGTTGATGTAGTCGTACGTCTTCACGATCCGACCGATCCAAGCACCGAACGTACGGCACCTCCGTGTTCAGCACACGTTCAGCTCGATGACGTTCCCCGGGCTCCGATCCAGCAAAGTGTCGGGGATGAGTTCCGTCAGCACGACGGTGTGGTGACGATGATGATCCGGCGCAGGGCTTCGCCTAAACTCCGCGACGATATGACCGAGGTGGAATATGGTGGAGGGGGGCACCGCACACGGCTAAGGAACGATCCATGGATCAACTTGTGTCTCTTAGGGGTGCCCCCCTCCCCAGTATATAAATGGGGAGAGGAGGAGGGGGCCGGCCAAGGGGAGAGGCGCGCCCTAGGGGGGGCAATCCTACTCCAAGTAGGTTTGGCCCCCCTTTCCTATTAGGAGTAGGAGAGGAAGGAAGAGAGGGAGGAAGAAGGAAAGGGGGGCGCCCCTTCCCAATTCAGATTGGGCTTGGGGGCCCTCCTTTGCTCCTTCTCCTCCTTTCCACTAAGGCCCAATAAGGCCCATATACTTCTCGGGGTTCCGTAACCTCCGGAGTCTCGGATAGTCCCAATCTCATCCGAACCTTTCCAGTATCCAAATATATCCATCCAATATATCAATCTTTATGTCTCGACCATTTCGAGACTCCTCGTCATGTCCGTGATCACATCCTCGACTCAACAAACTTCGTACATCAAAACTTATAAACTCATAATAAAACTTTCATCGTAACGTTAGCGCAAGGGACCCTACGGTTCGAGAACTATGTAGACATGACCTAGAACTGTTTCCGATCAATAACCAATATTGGAACCTGGATGTTCATATTGGTTCCTACATATTCTACGAAGATCTTTATCGGTCAAACCGCATAACAACATACGTTGTTCCCTTTGTCATCGATATGTTACTTGCCCGAGATTCGATCGTCGGTATCCAATACCTAGTTCAATCTCGTTACCGGCAAGTCTCTTTACTCGTTCCATAATACATCATTTCGTAACTAACTCATTAGTTACAATGCTTGCAAGGCTTAAGTGATGTGTATTACCGAGAGGGCCCAGAGATACCTCTCTGACAATCGGAGTGACAAAACCTAATCTCGAATTATGCCAACTCAACATGTACCTTTGGAGACACCTGTAGAGCACCTTTATAATCACCGAGTTATGTTGTGACGTTTGGTAGCACACAAAGTGTTCCTCCGATAAACGGGAGTTGCATAATCTCATAGTTGTAGGAACTTTGTATAAGTCATGAAGAAAGCAATAGCAACATACTAAACGATCAAGTGCTAGGCTACCAGAATGGGTCAAGTCAATCACATCATTCTCCTAATGATGTGATCCCATTAATCAAATGACAACACATGTCTATGGTTAGGAAACATAACCATCTTTGATTAATGAGCTAGTCAAGTAGAGGCATACTAGTGACTATATGTTTGCCTATGTATTCACAGATGTATCATGTTTCCGGTTAATACAATTCTAGCTTGAATAATAAACATTTTATCATGATATGAGGAAATAAATAATAACTTTATTATTGCCTCTAGGGCATATTTCCTTCAGTCTCCCACTTGCACTAGAGTCAATAATCTAGATTACATAGTAATGATTCTAACACCCATGGAGTCTTGGTGCTGATCATGTTTTGCTCGTGGAAGAGGCTTAGTCAACGGGTCTGCTACATTCAGATCCGTGTGTATCTTGCAAATCTCTATGTCTCCCACCGGACTAAATCCGGATGGAATTGAAGCGTCTCTTGATGTGCTTGGTCCTCTTGTGAAATCTGGATTCCTTTGCTAAGGCAATTGCTCCATATTGTCACGAAGATTTTCATTGGACCCAATGCACTAGGTATGACACCTAGATCGGATATGAACTCCTTCATCCGCACTCCTTCATTAGCCGCCCGGCTGCTATGTACTCCGCTTCACATGTAGATCCCGCCACGACGCTTTGTTTACAACTGCACTAACCGACAGCTCCTCCGCTTAGTGTAAATACGATCCGGTCTGCGATTTAGAATCGTCCGGATCGGTGTCAAAGCTTGCATCAACGTAACCATTTACGATGAGCTCTTTGTCACCTCCATATACGAGAAACATATCCTTAGTCTTTTCGTATTTCAGATGTTCTTGACCGCTGTCCAATGATCCACTCTGGATTACTTTGGTACCTCCTGCTAAGCTTATAGCAAGGCACACATCAGTCCGGTACACAAGATTGCATACATGATAGAGCCTATGGTGAAGCATAGGAACATCTTTCATTTTCTATATCTTCTGCAGTGGTCGGGCATTGAGTCTTACTCAACTTCACACCTTGTAACACGTGCAAGAACCCTTTCTTTGCTTGATCCATTTTGAACTTCTTCAAAATTTTGTCAAGGTATGTGCTTTGTGAAAGTCCAATTAAGCGCCTTGATCTATCTCTATAGATTTTGATGCCCAATATGTAAGCAGCTTCACCGAGGTCTTTCATTGAAAAACTCTTATTCAAGTATCCCTTTATGCTATCCAGAATTCTATATCATTTCCGATCAGCAATATGTCATCTACATATAATATCGAAAATGCTACTGAGCTCCCACTCACTTTCTTGTAAATACAGGCTTCTCCAAAAGTCTCAGATGAACCCAAATGCTTTGATCACACTATCAAAGCGTTTATTCCAACTCCGAGATGCTTGCACCAGTCCATAAATGGATCGCTGAGCTTGCATACTTTGTTAGCTCCTTTGGATCGATAAAACCTTCGGTTGCATCATATACAACTCTTCTTCCGTAAATCCATTCAGAATGCAGTTTTTACATCCATTTGCCAAATTTCATAATCATAAAATGCGCAATTGCTAACATGATTCGGACAGACTTAAGCATCGCTACGGGTGAGAAGGTCTCATCGTAGTCAATCCCTTGAACTTGTCGAAACCCTTTGCGACAAGTCGAGCTTTGTAGATAGTAACATTACCGTCGTGTCGGTCTTCTTCTTGAAGATCCACTTGTTTTCTATTGCTTGCCGACCCTCGGGCAAGTCAACCAAAGTCCATACTTTGTTTTCATACATGGATCCCATCTCGATTTCATGGCCTCAAGCCATTTTATGGAATCTAGGCTCACCATCGCTTCTTCATAGTTCGTGAGGTTCATCATGATCTAGTAGCATGACTTCCGAACAGGATTACCGTACCACTCAGTGCGGATCTTACTCGTTGATCTACGAGGTTTTGTAGTAACTTGATCTGAAGTTTCATGATCAACATCATCAACTTCCTCACTATTTGGTGTAGATATCGCAGAAACCGGTTTCTGTGACAAACTACTCTCCAATAAGGGAGAAGGTACAGTTACCTCATCAAGTTCTTTCCTCCCACTCACTTCTTTCGAGAGAAACTCCTTCTCTAGAAAGGATCCATTCTTAGCAACAAATGTCTTGCCTTCGGATCTGTGATAGAAGGTGTACCCAACTGTCTCCTTTGGGTATCCTATGAAGACACATTTCTCCGATTTGGGTTCGAGCTTATCAGGTTGAAGCTTTTTCACATAAGCATCGCATCCCCAAACTTTAAGAAACGACAACTTTGGTTTCTTGCTAAACCATAGTTCATAAGGTGTCGTCTCAACGGATTTTGACGGTGTTCTATTCAGTGTGAATGCGGCCGCCTCAAGAGCATAACCCCAAAACGATAGCGGTAAATCAGAAGAGACATCATAGATCGCACCATATCTAGTAAAGTGCGACATGACGTTCGACACACCATTACGTTGTGGTGTTCCGGTGGCGTGAGTTGCTAAACTATTCCGCATTGTTTTAAATGTAGACCAAACTCAGAACTCAAATATTCTCCTCCACGATCGATCGTAGAAATTTTATTTTCTTATTACGATGATTTTCAACTTCACTCTGAAATTCTTTGAACTTTTCAAATGTTTCAGACTTGTGTTTCATTAAGTAGATATACCCATATCTGCTTAAATCATCTGTGAAGGTGAGAAAATAACGATATCCGCCACGAGCCTCAACATTCATCGGACCACATACATCTCAGTATGTATGATTTCCAACAAATCTGTTGCTCTCTCCATAGTACCGAGAACGGGTTTTAGTCATCTTGCCCATGAGGCACGGTTCGCAAGTGCCAAGTGATTCATAATCAAGTGACTCCAAAAGTCCATCAGTATGGAGTTTCTTCATGCGTTTTATACCGATATGACCTAAACGGCAGTGCCACAAATAAGTTGCACTATCATTATCAACTCTGCATTTTTTGGTTTCAACATTATGAATATGTGTATCACTACTATCGAGATTCATTAAAAATAGACCACTCTTCAAGGGTGCATGACCATAAAAGATATTACTCATATAAATAGAACAACCATTATTCTCTGATTTAAATGAATAACCGTCTCGCATCAAACAAGATCCAGATATAATGTTCATGCTCAACGCTGGCACCAAATAACAATTATTTAGGTCTAAAACTAATCCCGAAGGTAGATGTAGAGGTAGCGTGCCGACCGCGATCACATCGACTTTGGAACCATTTCCCACGCGCCTCGTCACCTCGTCCTTTGCCAGTGTTCGCTTAATCCGTAGTCCCTGTTTCGAGTTGCAAATATTAGCAATGTAACCAATATCAAATACCAGTGCTCTGCGAGCTCTAGTAAGGTACACATCAATAACATGTATATCACATATACCTTTGTTCACCTTGCCATCCTTCTTATCCGCCAAATACTTGGGGCAGTTCCGCTTCAAAGGACCGATCGCTTGCGAGAGAAGCACTCGGCCTCGTGTTTAGGTCCGGACTTGGGTTTCTTCTCTGAGCAACAACTTGCTTGCTGTTCTTTTGAAGTTCCCTTCTTCTTCCTTTGCCTTTCTTCTTGAAACTAGTGGTCTTATTGACCATCAACACTTGATGCTCCTTCTTGATTTCTACCTCCGCAGCCTTTAGCATTGCGAAGAGCTCGGGCATAGTCTTTACTAACCCTTGCATATTATAGTTCATCACGAAGCCTTTGTAGCTTGGTGGCGTGATTGAAGAATTTCATCAATGACACAATCATCGGAAGATTAACTCCCGCTTGAGTCAAGTGATTGTAATACCCGGACATTACGAGTATGTGCTCACCGATGCACCCATTCTCTTCCATCTTGCAGCTATAGAACTTATTGGAGACTTCATATCTCTCAATCCGGCATTCTGTGGAATATCAACTTCAACTCTGGAACATCTCATATGCTCCATGATGTTCAAAACGTCGTTGAAGACCCGTTCTAAGCCGTAAAGCATGGCACATCGAACTATAGAGTAGTCATCAGCTTTGCTCGCCAGACGTTCTTAACGTCATCGGTTGCATCGGCGAAGCAGTTCGCACCCAGCGGTGCATCCAGACGTAACTCTTCTATGCAGCAATGAGGATAATCCTCAAGTTACGGACCCAATCCGTAATTGCTACCATCATCTTTCAACTTTGCTTTCTCAAGGAACGCATTAAAATTCAAGGAACAACAAAGACGAGCCATCTATCTACAAACAAACATAGATAAGCAAGATACTATCAGGTACTAAGTTCATGATAAATTTAAGTTCAATTAATCATATTACTTAAGAACTCCCACTTAGACAGACATCTCTCTAGTCATCTAAGTGATCACGTGATCCAAATCAACTAAACCATAACCGATCATCACGTGAGATGGAGTAGTTTTCAATGGTGAACATCTTATGTTGATCATATCTACTATATGATTCACGCCGACCTTTCGGTCTCCGTGTTCCGAGGCCATATCTGCATATGCTAGGCTCGTCAAGTATAACTCGAGTATTCTGCGTGTGCAAACCGGCTTGCACCCGTTGTAGATGGACGAGAGCTTATCACACCGATCATCACGTGGTGTCCGGGCACGATTTAACTTTGGCAACGGTGCATACTCAGGAGAACACTTCTTGATAATTTTGAGAGATCATCTTAAAATGCTACCGTCAATCAAAGCAAGATAAGATGCATAAAGGATAAACATCACATGCAATCAATATAAGTGATATGATATGGCCATCATCATCTTGTGCTTGTGATCTCCATCTTCAAGCACCATCATGATCACCATCGCCACCGGGCGCGACACCTTGATCTCCATCGTAGCATCGTTGTCGTTACGCCATCTATTGCTTCTCGACTATCGCTACCGCTTAGTGATAAAGTAAAGCAATTACAGTATGCTTGCATTTCATACAATAAAGCGACAACCATATGGCTCCTGCCAGTTGCCGATAACTTCGGTTACAAAACATGATCATCTCATACAATAAAATATAGCATCACGTCTTGACCATATCACATCACAACATGCCCTGCAAAAACAAGTTAGACGTCCTCTACTTTGTTGTTGCAAATTTTACGTGGCTGCTACGGGCTTAGCAAGAACCGTTCTTACCAACGCATCAAAACCACAACGATAGTTTGTCAAATAGACTCCGTTTTAACCTTCACAAGGACCGGGCGTAGCCACACTCGGTTCAACTAAAGTGAGAGAGACAGACACCCGCCAGCCACCTTTAAGCACGAGTGCTCGTAATGGTGAAACCAGTCTCGCGTAAGCGTACGCGTAATGTCGGTCCGGGCCGCTTGATCTCACAATACCGCTGAACCAAAGTATGACATGCTGGTAGGTAGTATGACTTATATCGTCCACAACTCACTTGTGTTCTACTCGTGCATATAACATCAACGCATAAAACCTAGGCTCTGATACCACTGTTGGGGAACATAGTAATTTAAAAAATTTTCCTACGCACACGCAAGATCATGGTGATGGCATAGCAACAAGAGGGGGAGTGTATCTTCATACCCTTGAAGATCGCTAAGCGGAAGCGTTTATCAACGCGGTTGATGTAGTCGTACGTCTTCACGATCCGACCGATCCAAGTACCGAACGCACGGCACCTCCGAAGTTCTCGCACACGCTCAGCTCGATGACGTCCTCGCCTTCTCGATCCAGCAAGACAAAGCGGTAGTAGTAGATGAGTTCCGCAGCACGACGGCGGCGTGGTGGCGGTGTTGGTGAAGAACACTTTCCGCAGGCTTCGCTAAGCACTACGGAAACTATGACGGAGGATAAACTAGAGGGGACGGGGTTGCCGCACACGGCTTGGTGTTTCTTGATGTGTCTTTGGTGCTAGCCCTACCCTCTATTTATATGTTGAGCCCTCGGGGTCGAAACTTGGAGTAAAAGCCTCCTCAAAGTCGGTTTTGCCCGAAAGGCAAGAGTCCTACATGGACTCGGGGCTAGACGCCAGGTTCCCGGCGTTTACCCCTAGACGCCAGGTTCCCGGCGCCTAGCCTCTGTCTCCGCAAAACTTCCTTTTGCACTTTCCATAAGCCTCGTGGGCTTTCCCTTTAGCCCAAATAACGTGTTCTCGCACCCAAACATTTCGAAACATCCGCACCCCTTCCGTGAATTCGGAACCCTTCCTGATATCGAACACTATTATCCCATATATCAAACTTTATCTCCGGACCATTCCGGAGTTCCTCGTCATGTCCATGATCTCATCCGGACTCAACAACATTCGTTACCAACATACATAACTCATATAATACTATATCGTCAACGAAACGTTAAGCGTCATGGACCCTATGGATTCGAGAACTATGTAGACATGACCGAGACATGTCTCCGATCAATAACCAATAGCGGACCTGGATGCCCATATTGGCTCCTACATATTCTACGAAGATCTTTATCGGTCGACCGCATAACAACATACGCTTGTTCCTTTGTCATCGGTATGTTACTTGCCCGAGATTCGATCATCGGTATCCAATACCTAGTTCAATCTCGTTACTGGCAAGTCTCTTTACTCGTTCCGTAATACATCATCTCACAACTAACTCATTAGTTGAAATGCTTGCAAGGCTTAAGTGATGTGCATTACCGAGAGGGCCCAGAGATACCTCTCCGACAATCGGAGTGACAAATCCTAATCTCGAAATACGCCAACCCAACATCTGCCTTTGGAGACACCTGTAGTACTCCTTTATAATTACCCAGTTACGTTGTGACATTTGGTAGTACCCAAAGTGTTCCTCCGGTAAACGGGAGTTGCATAATCTCATAGTCATAGGAACATGTATAAGTCATGGATAAAAGCATTAGCAACATACTAAACGATCGGGTGCTAAGCTAATGGAATGGGTCATGTCAATCAGATCATTCAACTAATGATGTGACCTTGTTAATCAAATGACAACTCCTTTGTCTATGGTTAGGAAACTTAACCATCTTTGATTAACAAGCTAGTCTAGTAGAGGCATACTAGTGACATTCTGTTTGTCTATGTATTCACACATGTATTATGTTTCCGGTTAATACAATTCTAGCATGAATAATAAACATTTATCATGAGATAAGGAAATAAATAATAACTTTATTATTGCCTCTAGGGCATATTTCCTTCAGTAGGTTCATCATGGTCAAGTAACATGACTTCCAGAACAGGATTACCGTACCACTCTGGTGCGGATCTTACTCTGGTAGACCTACGAGGATCTCACTGATTGGTGTAGGTGTCACAGGAACCGATTTCTGTGATGAACTACTTTCCAATAAGGGAGCTGGTATAGTTACTTCATCAAGTTCTACTTTCCTCCCACTCACTTCTTTCGAGAGAAACTCCTTCTCTAGAAAGGATCCATTCTTAGCAACAAATGTTTTGCCTACGGATCTGTGATAGGAGGTGTACCCAATAGTCTCTTTTGGGTATCCTATGAAGACACATTTCTCCTATTTAGGTTCGAGCTTATCTGGTTGAAGTTTCTTCACATAAGCATCGCAGCCCCAAACTTTAAGAAACGACAACTTTGGTTTCTTGCCAAACCACAGTTCATAAGGCGTCGTCTCAACGGATTTTGATGGTGCCCTATTCAACGTGAATGCGGCCGTCTCTAAAGCATAACCCCAGAACGATAGCGGTAAATCAATAAGAGACATCATAGATCGCACCATATCTAGTAAAGTACGATTACGACGTTCGGACACACCATTTCGTTGTGGTGTTCCGGGTAGCGTGAGTTGCGAAACTATTCCACATTGTTTCAAATGTAAACCAAACTCGTAACTCAAATATTCTCCTCCACGATCAGATCGTAGAAACTTTATTTTCTTGTTACGATGATTTTCCACTTCACTCTAAAATTCTTTGAACTTTTCAAATGTTGCAGACTTGTGTTTCATTAAGTAGATATACCCATATCTACTCAAATCATCTGTGAAGGTGAGAAAATAACGATATCCGCCATGAGCTTCAATATTCATCGGACCAAATACATCTGTATGTATGATTTCCAACAAATCTGTTGCTCTCTCCGTAGTACCAGAGAACAGTGTTTTAGTCATCTTGCCCATGAGGCACGGTTCGCAAGTACCAAGTGATTCATAATCAAGTGATTCCAAAAGTCCATCAGTATGGAGTTTCTTCATGCGCTTTACACCGATATGACCTAAACGGCAGTGCCACAAATAAGTTGCACTATCATTATCAACTCTGCATCTTTTGGCTTCGACATTATGAATATGTGTATCACTACTATCGAGATTCAATAAAAATAGACCACTCTTCAAGGGTGCATGACCATAAAAGATATTACTCATATAAATAGAACAACCATTATTCTCTGATTTAAATGAATAACCGTCTCGCATCAAACAAGATCCAGATATAATGTTCATGCTCAACGCTGGCACCAAATAACAATTATTCAGGTCTAAAACTAATCCCGAAGGTAAATGTAGAGGTAGCGTGCCGACCGCGATCACATCGACTTTGGAACCGTTTCCCACGCGCATCGTCACCTCGTCCTTGGCCAGTGCTCGCTTATTCCGTAGTCCCTGTTTCGAGTTGCAAATATTAGTAATAGAACCAGTATCAAATACCCAGGTGCTACTATGAGCTCTAGTAAGGTACACATCAATAACATGTATATCACATATACCTTTGTTCACCTTGCCATCCTTCTTATCCGTCAAATACTTGGGGCAGTTCCGCTTCCAGTGACCAGATTGCTTGCAGTAGAAGCACTCAGTTTCAGGCTTAGGTCCAGACTTGGGTTTCTTCTCTTGAGCAGCAACTTGCTTGCTGTTCTTCTTGAAGTTCCCCTTCTTCTTCCCTTTGCCCTTTTTCTTGAAACAAGTGGTCTTGTTGACCATCAACACTTGATGTTCCTTCTTGATTTCTACCTCCGCAACCTTTAGCATTGCGAAGAGCTCGGGAATTGTCTTGTTCATCCCTTGCATATTATAGTTCATCATGAAGCTCTTGTAGCTTGGTGGTAGTGATTGGAGAATTCTGTCAATGACGCTATCATCCGGAAGATTAACTCCCAGTTGAATCAAGTGATTATTATACCCGGACATTTTGAGTATATGCTCACCGATGTGAACTATTCTCCTCCATCTTGCAGCTGTAGAACTTATTGGAGACTTCATATCTCTCAATCCGGGCATTTGCTTGAAATATTAACTTCAACTCTGAAACATCTCATATGCTCCATGACGCTCAAAATGTTGTTGAAGACCCGGTTCTAAGCCGTAAAGCATGGCACATCGAACTATAGAGTAGTCATCGCTTTGCTCGCCAGACGCTCACAACATCCGAGTTGCTCTGCAGCGAGTTCGCACCCAGCGGTGCTTCCAGATTTAATTCTTCAATGTAGCAATGAGGATAATCCTCAAGTTACGGACCCAGTCCGTGTAATTGCTACCATCATCTTTCAACTTTGCTTTCTCAAGGAACGCATTAAAATTCAACGGAACAACAACACGAGCCATCTATCTACAACAAACATAGACAAGAAAAATACTATCAGGTACTAAGTTCATGATAAATTTTAGTTCAATTAATCATATTACTTAAGAACTCCCACTTAGACAGACATCTCTCTAGTCATCTAAGTGATCATGTGATCCAAATCAACTAAACCATAACCGATCATCACGTGAGATGGAGTAGTTTTCAATGGTGAACATCACTATGTTGATCATATCTACTATATGATTCACGCTCGACCTTTCGGTCTCCGTGTTCCGAGGCCATATCTGCATATGCTAGGCTCGTCAAGTTTAACTCGAGTATTCTCATGTGTGCAAAAATGGCTTGCACCCGTTGTAGATGGACGAGAGCTTATCACACCCGATCATCACGTGGTGTCTGGGCACGACAAACTTTGGCAACGGTGCATACTCAGGGAGAACACTTCTTGATAATTTTAGTGAGATATCATCTTAAAATGCTACCGTCAATCAAAGCAAAATAAGATGCATAAAGGATAAACATCACATGCAATCAATATAAGTGATATGATATGGCCATCATCATCTTGTGCTTGTGATCTCCATCTCCGAAGCACCGTTGTGATCACCATCGTCACCGGCGCGACACCTTGATCTCCATCGTAGCATTGTTGTCGTTTACACCATCTATTGCTTCTACGACTATCGCTACCGCTTAGTGATAAAGTAAAGCAATTACAGGGCATTTGCATTTCATACAATAAAGCGACAACCATATGGCTCCTGCCTGTTGCCGATAACTTCGGTTACAAAACATGATCATCTCATACAATAAAATATAGCATCACGTCTTGACCATATCACATCACAACATGCCCTGCAAAAACAAGTTAGACATCCTCTACTTTTGTTGTTGCAAGTTTTACGTGGCTGCTACGGGCTTAGCAAGAACCGTTCTTACCTATGCATCAAAACCACAACGATAGTTCGTCAAGTTAGTGCTGTTTTAACCTTCGCAAGGACCGGGCGTAGCCACACTCGGTTCAACTAAAGTTGGAGAAACTGACACCCGCTAGCCACCTGTGTGCAAAGCACGTCGGTAGAACCACTCTCGCGTAAGCGTACGCGTAATGTCGGTCCGGGCCGCTTCATCCAACAATACCGCCGAACCAAAGTATGACATGTTGGTAAGCAGTATGACTTGTATCGCCCACAACTCACTTTTGTTCTACTCGTGCATATAACATCAACGCATAAAACCTAGGCTCGGATGCCACTATTGGGGAACGTAGTAATTTCAAAAAATTTCCTACGCACACGCAAGATCATGGTTATGGCATAGCAACGAGAGGGGATAGTGTGTCCACATACCCTCATAGACCGTAAGCAGAAGCGTTATACAACGTGGTTGATGTAGTTGTACGTCTTCACGGCACCTCCGTGTTCAGCACACGTTCAGCTCGATGACGTTCCCCGGGCTCCGATCCAGCAAAGCGTTGGGGATGAGTTCCATCAGCACGACGGCGTGGTGACGATGATGATGTTCTACCGGCGCAGGACTTCGCCTAAACTCCGCGACGATATGACCGAGGTGGAATATGGTGGAGGGGGGCACCGCACACGGCTAAGGAACGATCCGTAGATCAACTTGTGTCTCTTAGGGGTGCCCCCCTCCCCCGTATATAAAGGGGGAGAGGAGGAGGGGGCCGACCAAGGGGAGAGGCGCGCCCTAGGGGGGGATAATCCTACTCCAAGTAGGTTTGGCCCCCCTTTCCTATTAGGAGTAGGAGAGGGAAGGAAGAGAGGAGAGGGAAGAAGGAAAGGGGGAGCCGGCCCCCTTCCCAATTTGGATTGGGCTTGGGGGGCGCGCCCCCTCCTTTGCTCCTTCTCCCTCCTTTCCACAAAGGCCCAATAAGGCCCATATACTTACCGGGGGGTTCCCGTAACCTCCCGAAGCTCCGGTATAGTCCCAATCTCATCCGGAACCTTTCCGGTATCCAAATATATCCGTCCAATATATCAATCTTTATGTCTCGACCATTTAGATACTCCTCATCATGTCCATGATCACATCCGGGACTCCGAACAAACTTCGGTACATCAAAACTTATAAACTCATAATAAAACTGTCAACGTAACGTCAAGCGTGCGGACCCTACGGGTTCGAGAACTATGTAGACATGACCTATAACTATTTCCGATCAATAACCAATATTGGAACCTGGATGTTCATATTGGTTCCTACATATTCTACGAAGATCTTTATCGGTCAAACCGCATAACAACATACGTTGTTCCCTTTGTCATAGATATGTTACTTGCCTGGGATTCGATCGTCGGTATCCAATACCTAGTTCAATCTCGTTACCGGCAAGTCTCTTTCCTCGTTCCGTAATACATCATTTCATAACTAACTCATTAGTTACAATGCTTGCAAGGCTTAAGTGATGTGTATTACCGAGAGGGCCCAGAGATACCTCTCCGACAATCGGAGTGACAAAACCTAATCTCGAATTATGCCAACTCAACATGTACCTTTGGAGACACCTGTAGAGCACCTTTATAATCACCCAGATTACGTAGTGGCGCTTGGTAGCACACAAAGTGTTCCTCCGTAAACGGAGTTGCATAATCTCATAGTTGTAGGAACTTTGTATAAGTCATGAAGAAAGCAATAGCAACATACTAAACGATCAAGTGCTAGGCTAACAGAATGGGTCAAGTCAATCACATCATTCTCCTAAGGATGTGATCCCATTAATCAAATGACAACACATGTCTATGGTTAGGAAACATAACCATCTTTGATTAATGAGCTAGTCAAGTAGAGGCATACTAGTGACTATATGTTTGTCTATGTATTCACACATGTATCATGTTTCCGGTTAATACAATTCTAGCATGAATAATAAACATTTATCATGATATGAGGAAATAAATAATAACTTTATTATTTCCTCTAGGGCATATTTCCTTCAAGGGACGTCATCGAGTTGAACGTGTGCAGAACTCGGAAGTGCCGTGCGTTCAGTACTTGATCGGTCGGATCGTGAAGACGTACGACTACATCAACCGCGTTGTGCTAATGCTTCCGCTTTCAGTCTATGAGGGTACGTGGACACACTCTCCTCTGTCGTTGCTATGCATCACCATGATCTTGCGTGTGCATAGGATTTGTTTTTAAATTACTACGTTCCCCAACAGTGGCATCTGAGCCAGGTTTTATGGATAGATGTTATATGCACAAGTAGAACACAAGTGAGTTGTGGGCGATACAAGTCATTCTGCTTACCAGCATGTCATACTTTGGTTCGGCGGTATTGTTGGATGATGCGGCCCGAACCGACATTACGCGTACGCTTACGTGAGACTGGTTTTACCGCGGTGCTTTGCACATAGGTGACTAGCGGGTGTCAGTTTCTCCAACTTTAGTTGAACCAAGTGTGGCTACGCCTAGTCCTTGAGAAGGTTAAAACAACACTAACTTGACGAACTATCGTTGTGGTTTTGATGCGTAGGTAAGAACGGTTCTTGCTCAGCCTGTAGCAGCCACGTAAAACTTGCAACAACAAAGTAGAGGACGTCCAACTTGTTTTTGCAGGGTATGTTGTGATGTGATATGGTCGAGGCATGATGCTATATTTTATTGTATGAGATGATCATGTTTTGTAACCGAGTTATCGACAACTGGCAGGAGCCATATGGTTGTCACTTTATTGTATGCAATGCAATCGCGCTGTAATTGGTTTACTTTATCACTAAGCGGTAGCGATAGTCGTAGAAGCAATAGTTGGTGAGACGACAATGATGCTATGATGGAGATCAAGGTGTCACACCGGTGACGATGGTGATCATGACGGTGCTTCGGAGATGGAGATCACAAGCACAAGATGATGATGGCCATATCATATCACTTATATTGATTGCATGTGATGTTTATCTTTTATGCATCTTATCTTGCTTTGATTGACGGTAGCATTATAAGATGATCTCTCACTAAATTTCAAGATAAAAGTGTTCTCCATGAGTATGCACCGTTGCCAAAGTTTGTCATGCCCAGACACCACGTGATGATCGGGTGTGATAAGCTCTACGTCCATCTACAACGGATGCAAGCCAGTTTTGCACATGCAGAATACTCAGGTTAAACTTGATGAGCCTAGCATATGCAGATATGGCCTCGGAACACTGAGACCGAAAGGTCGAGCGTGAATCATATAGTAGATATGATCAACATAGTGATGTTCACCATTGGAAACTACTCCATTTCACGTGATGATCGGTTATGGTTTAGTTGATTTGGATCACGTGATCACTTAGATGATTAGAGGGATGTCTATCTAAATGGGAGTTCTTAAGTAATATGATTAATTGAACTTAAATTTATCATGAACTGAGTACTTGATAGTATTTTTGCATGTCTATGTTGTTGTAGATAGATGGCTCGTGCTGTTGTTCCGTTGAATTTTAGTGCATTCCTTGAGAAAGCAAAGTTGAAAGATGATGGTAGCAATTACACGGACTAGGTTCGTAACCTGAGGATTATCCTCATTGCTGCACAGAAGAGTTACGTCCTGGAAGCACCGCTAGGTGTACCACCTGCGCTAGCTACTGCAGACATTGTGAATGCCTGGCAGTCGCATGTTGATGACTACTCTATAGTTCAGTGTGCCATGCTTTACGGCTTAGAACCGGGACTTCAACGACATTTTGAACGTCATGGAGCATATGAGATGTTCCAAGAGTTGAAGTTAATATTTCAAGCAAATGCCCGGATTGAGAGATATGAAGTCTCCAATAAGTTCTATAGCTGCAAGATGGAGGAGAATAGTTCTGTCAATGAGCATATACTCAAAATGTCTGGGTATTTCAATCACTTGATTCAACTGGGAGTTAATCTTCCGGATGATAGTGTCATTGACAGAATTCTTCAATCACTGCCACCAAGCTACAAGAGCTTTGTGATGAACTATAATATGCAAGGGATGAACAAGACAATTCCCGAGCTCTTCGCAATGCTAAAGGCTGCGGAGGTAGAAATCAAGAAGGAGCATCATGTGTTGATGGTCAATAAGACCACCAGTTTCAAGAAAAAGGGTAAAGGGAAGAAGAAGGGGAACTTCAAGAAGAACAGCAAACAAGTTGCTGCTCAAGAGAAGAAACCCAAGTCTGGACCTAACCTGAGACTGAGTGCTTCTACTGCAAATAGACTGGTCACTGGAAGCGGAACTGCCCCAAGTATTTGGCGGATAAGAAGGATGGCAAGGTGAACAAAGGTATATGTGGTATACATGTTATTGATGTGTACCTTACCAGAGCTCGCAGTAGCACGTGGGTATTTGATACTGGTTCTGTTGCTAATATTTGCAACTCAAAACAGGGACTACAGATTAAGCAAACACTGGCTAAGGACGAGGTGACGATGCGCGTGGGAAATGGTTCCAAAGTCGATGTGATCGCCGTCGGCACGCTACCTCTACATCTACCTTCGGGATTAGTTTTAGACCTGAATAATTGTTATTTGGTGCCAGCTTTGAGCATGAACACTATATCTGGATCTTGTTTGATGCGAGACGGTTATTCATTTAAATCTGAGAATAATGGTTGTTCTATTTATATATATGAGTAATATCTTTTATGGTCATGCACCCTTGAAGAGTGGTCTATTTTTGATGAATCTCGATAGTAGTGATACACATATTCATAATGTTGAAGCCAAAAGATGCAGAGTTGATAATGATAGTGCAACTTATTTGTGGCACTGCCGTTTGGGTCATATTGGTGTAAAGCGCATGAAGAAACTCCATACTGATGGACTTTTGGAATCACTTGGTACTTGCGAACCATGCCTCATGGGCAAGATGACTAAAACGCCGTTCTCCGGAACTATGGAGCGAGCAACTGATTTGTTGGAAATCATACATACTGATGTATGTGGTCCAATGAATGTTGAGGCTTGCGGCGGGTATCATTATTTTCTCACGTTCACAGATGATTTAAGCAGATATGGGTATATCTACTTAATGAAACATAAGTCTGAAACATTTGAAAAGTTCAAAGAATTTCAGAGTGAAGTTGAAAATCATCGTAACAAGAAAATAAAGTTTCTATGATCTGATCGTGGAGGAGAATATTTGAGTTACGAGTTTGGTCTACATTTGAAACAATGCGGAATAGTTTCGCAACTCACGCCACCCGGAACACCACAGTGTAATGGTGTGTCCGAACATCGTAATCGTACTTTACTAGATATGGTGCGATCTATGATGTCTCTTACTGATTTACCGCTATCATTTTGGTGTTATGCTTTAGAGACGGCTACATTCACGTTAAATAGGGCACCATCAAAATCCGTTGAGATGACGCCTTATGAACTGTGGTTTGGCAAGAAACCAAAGTTGTCGTTTCTTAAAGTTTAGGGTTGCGATGATTATGTGAAAAAGCTTCAACCTGATAAGCTCGAACCCAAATCAGAGAAATGTGTCTTCATAGGATACCCAAAGGAAACTGTTGGGTACACTTTATCATAGATCCGAAGGCAAGACATTCGTTGCCGAGAATGGATCCTTTCTAGAGAAGGAGTTTCTCTCGAAAGAAGTGAGTGGGAGGAAAGTAGAACTTGATGAGGTAACTGTACCTGCTCCCTTATTGGAAAATAGTTCATCACAGAAACCGTTCCTGTGACAACTACACCAATTAGTGAGGAAGCTATTGATATTGATCATGAAACTTCAGATCAAGTTACTACCGAACCTCGTAGGTCAACCAGAGTAAGATCTCCACCAGAGTGGTACGGTAATCCTATTCTGGAGGTCATGTTACTTGACCATGGAGAACCTACAAACTATGAGGAAGCGATGATGAGCCCAGATTCCGCAAAATGGCTTGAGGCCATGAAATCTGAGATGGGATCCATGTATGAGAACAAAGTATGGACTTTGGTTGACTTGCCCGATGATCGGCAAACCATCGAGAATAAATGGATCTTCAAGAAGAAGACTGGTGCTGATGGTAATGTTACTGTCTACAAAGCTCGACTTGTTGTGAAAGGTTTTCGACAAGTTCAAGGGGTTGACTATGATGAGACTTTCTCACCCGTATCGATGCTTAAGTCTGTTCGAATCATGTTAGCAATTACCATATTTTATGATTATGAAATTTGGCAAATGGATGTCAAAACTACATTCCTGAATGGATTTCTGGAAGAAGAGTTGTATATGATGCAACCAGAAGGTTTTGTCGATCCAACATGTGCTAACAAAGTGTGCAAGCTCCAGCGATCCATTTATGGACTGGTGCAAGCCTCTCAGAGTTGGAATAAACGCTTTGATAGTGTGATCAAAGCATATGGTTTTATACAAACTTTTGGAGAAGCCTGTATTTACAAGAAAGTGAGTGGGAGCTCTGTAGCATTTCTAATATTATATGTGGATGACATATTGTTGATTGGAAATGATATACAATTTCTGGATAGCATAAAAGGATACTTGAATAAAAGTTTTTCAATGAAAGACCTCGGTGAAGCTGCTTACATATTGGGCATTAAGATCTATAGAGATAGATCAAGACGCTTGATTGGACTTTCACAATGCACGTACCTTGATAAAGTGTTGAAAAGGTTCAATATGGATCAGGCGAAGAAAGGGTTCTTGCCTGTATTACAAGGTATAAAGTTGAGTCAGACTCAATGCCCGACCACTGCAGAAGATAGAGAGAAAATGAAAGGAGTTCCCTATGCTTCAGCCATAGGCTCTATCATGTATGCAATGCTGTGTACCAGACCTGATGTGTGCCTTGCTATTAGTTTAGCAGGGAGGAACCAAAGTAATCCAAGAGTGGATCACTGGACAACGGCCAAGAACATCCTGAAATACCTGAAAAGGACTAAGGATATGTTTCTCGTTTATGGAGGTGATAAAGAGCTAGTCGTAAATGGTTACGTCGATGCAAGCTTTGACACTGATCCGGACGATTCTAAATCGCAAACCAGATACGTGTTTATATTGAACGGTGGAGCTATCAGTTGGTGCAGTTCTAAACAAAGCGTCGTGGCGGGATCTACATGTGAAGCAGAGCACATAGCTGCTTCAGAAGCAACAAATGAAGGAGTCTGGATGAAGGAGTTCATATCCGATCTAGGTGTCATACCTAGTGCATCGGGTCCAATGAAAATCTTTTGTGACAATACTGGTGCAATTGCCTTGGCAAAGGAATCCAGATTTCACAAGAGAACCAAGCACATCAAGAGACACTTCAATTCCATCTGGGACCAAGTCCAGGTGGGAGACATAGAGATTTGCAAGATACATATGGATCTGAATGTTGCAGACCCGTTGACTAAGCCTCTTCCATGAGCAAAACATGATCAGCACCAAGGCTCCATGGGTGTTAGAATAATTATTGTGTAATCTAGATTACTGACTCTAGTGCAAGTGGGAGACTGAAGGAAATATGCCCTAGAGGCAATAATAAAGTTATTATTTATTAACTTATTTCATGATAAATGTTTATTATTCATGCTAGAATTGTATTAACCGGAAACATAATACATGTGTGAATACATAGACAAACATAGTGTCACTAGTATGCCTCTACTTGACTAGCTCGTTAATCAAAGATGGTTAAGTTTCCTAACCATAGACATGAGTTGTCATTTGATTAACGGGATCACATCATTAGGAGAATGATGTGATTGACTTGACCCATTCCGTTAGCTTAGCACTTGATCGTTTAGTATGTGCTATTGCTTTCTTCATGACTTATACATGTTCCTATGACTATGAGAATATGTAACTCCCGCTTACCGGAGGAACACTTTGTGTGCTTGATACGTCTCCAACGTATCTATAATTTTTGATTGCTCCATGCTACTTTTTCTACTGTTTTGGACTATATTGGGCTTTATTTTCCACTTTTATATTATTTTTGGGACTAACCTATTAATCGGAGGCCCAGCCCAGAATTGCTGTTTTTTGCCTATTTCAGTGTTTCGAAGAAACGAAATATCTAACGGAGTCCAAACGGAATGAAACCTTCGGGAACGTGTTTTTCTCACCGAACATGATCCAGGAGACTTGGACCCTACTCCAAGAAGTGCCAGAGGCGGTCACGAGGGTGGAGGGCGCCCCCTGGGCACGCCCCTACCTCGTGGGCCCCTTGCTGCTCCACCGACGTACTCCTTCCTCCTATATATACCTACGTATCCCCATTCGATCAGAACAGGAGCCAAAAACCTAATTCCACCGCCGCAACCTTCTGTATCCACGAGATCCCATCTTGGGGCCTGTTCCGGAGCTCCGCCGGATGGGGCATCCACCACGGAGGGCTTCTACATCAACACCATAGCCCCTCCGATGAAGTGTGAGTAGTTTGCTTCAGAACTTCGGGTCCATAGCTAGTAGCTAGATGGCTTCTTCTCTCTTTTTGGATCTCAATACAATGTTCTCCCACTCTCTTGTGGAGATCTATTCGATGTAATCTTCTTTTTGCGGTGTGTTTGTTGAGACCGTTGAATTGTGGGTTTATGATCCAGTATTATCTATGGAAAATATTTGATTCTTCTTTGAATTCTTTTATGTATGATTGAGTTATCTTTGCAAGTCTCTTCGAATTATCCTTTTTGGTTTAGCCAACTAGATTGGTAGTTCTTGCAATGGTAGAAGTGTTTAGCTTTGGGTTCAATCTTGCGGTGTCCTTACCCAGTGACAGAAAGGGTTGCAAGGCACGTATTGTATTGTTGCCATCGAGGATAACAAGATGGGGTTTTTATCATATTGCATGAATTTATCCCTCTACATCATGTCATCTTGCTTAAGGCGTTACTCTGTTTTTAACTTAATACTCTAGATGCATGCTGGATAGCGGTCGATGAGTGGAGTAATAGTAGTAGATACAGAATCGTTTCGATCTACTTGTCTTGGACGTGATGCCTATATACATGATCATTACCTAGATATGCTCATAACTATGCTCAATTCTGTCAATTGCTCAACAGTAATTTGTTCACCCACCGTAGAATATCTATGCTCTTGAGAGAAGCCACTAGTGAAACCTATGGCCCCCGGGTCTATTCTCATCATATCAATCTCTATCGCTTTATTACTTGCTTTGTTTTTACTTTGCCTTTTACTTTTCACTTTGCATCTATCTATTAAAAATACCAAAAATATTATTTATCATCTCTATCAGATCTCACTCTCGTAAGTGACCGTGAAGGGATTTACAACCCCTAATTGCGTTGGTTGCGAGTAGCTATCGTTTTGTGTAGGTACGAGGGACTTGTGCGTGGTCTCCTAATGGATATATACCTTGGTTCTCAAAAACTGAGGGAATACTTACGCTACTTTGCTGCATCATCCTCCCCTCTTCGGGGAAATCCAACGCAGTGCTCAAGAGGTAGCAAGAAGAATTTCTGGCGCCGTTGCCGGGGAGGCTCTCGCAAGCAAGTCAACCATACGAAGTACCCATCACACCCCTATCTCTCGCATTACATTATATGCCATTTGCCTCTCGTTTTCCTCTCCCCCACTTCACCCTTGCCGTTTTATTTGCCCTCTCTTTCCAAATGTCCTCCTCTCTTTCCCGTTTGCCTTTTTCCCGTTGCCTTTTTGTTTGCTCGTTTGCTAGTTTACTTATTTGTCGCGATGGCTCTACCTAGATTTGGTGACCTTCACCTTAAAAGGCTAGAGGAGATCGAAAGCAATGTCAGAAAGTTTATGGTTTTGCAATTTGAGCACAATAATTTCTTTAGAAACGAGCTTAAGGAACAAAAAAGTTTTATGAGTTATATGAATAAAGAACTCGATGATATGTCCCCCATTAAGATGGCCGCTAAACCGAATACCTATGAAAATCAAGATGAAGATCTTAAAGTTATTGATGTGTCCCCCATTAAATCTTTGTTTTGCAATGTGAATCTTGATGAAACTGAATATGATCTTCCTTTACCTAGAAGGCGTTCTAAGAATTCGGAGTTTCTAGCTCTTGATGATGAAATTGATGAAAGTGGGATTGAAATAAATAAAAACCGAGATGTTGCTAAACCCACTATTTTGGATCTCAAGGAATTTAATTATGAAAATTGCTCTTTGATTGGTTGTATTTCCTTGTTGCAATCCGTGCTAGATTCTCCTCATGCTTATAGTCAAAATAAGGCCTTTACCGAACACATTGTTGATGCCTTGATGCAATCTTATGAAGAAAAACTTGAGTTGAAAGTTTCTATCCCTAGAAAACTCTATGATGAGTGGGAACCTACTATTAAAATTAAAATTAAAGATTATGAGTTTCATGCTTTGTGTTATTTGGGTGCTAGTGTCTCTACTATTCCCAAAGCTTTGTGTGATTTGCTAGATTTCCATGATTTTGATGATTGCTCTCTAAACTTGCATCTTGCGGATTCCACTATTAAAAAACCTATGGGAAGAATTAATGATGTTCTTATTGTTGCAAATAGGAATTACGTGCCCGTAGATTTTATCGTTCTTGATATAGATTGCAATCCTTCATGTCCTATTATTCTTGGTAGACCTTTCCTTGGAACGATTGGTGCAATTATTGATATGAAGGAAGGGAATATTAGATTCCAATTTCCCTTAAAGAAGGGCATGGAAAACTTCCCTAGAAAGAAAATAAAATTACCATATGAATCTATCATGAGAGCCACTTATAGATTGCCTACCAAAGATGGCAATACCTAGATCTATCCTTGCTTTTATGCCTAGCTAGGGGCGTTAAACGATAGCGCTTGTTGGGAGGCAACCCAATTTTATTTTGTGTTTTTTGTTTTTGCTTATGTTTAGGAATAAATAATCCATCTAGCCTCCGTTTGGATGTGATTTTGTCTTTTAGTTAGTGTTTGTGCCAAGTAGAACCTATAGGATAACCTACGATGATAGTTGATTTGATTCTGCTGAAAAACAGAAACTTTGCACGCACGAATATAATTTTGTTAAATCACAGAAACGTGATTTTGCGTTGATTCATTTTTATGCTGTTCAATAAACAAATTTTCCAGGACTTCCTATTTTTGTAGAATTTTTAGAGTTCCAGAAGTTTGCGTTAGTTACAGATTGCTACAGACTGTTCTGTTTTTGACAGATTCTGTTTTACGAGTGTTGTTTGCTTATTTTGATGAATCTATGGCTAGTAAAATAGTTTATAATCCATAGAGAAGTTGGAATACAGTAGGTTTAACACCAATATAAATAAATAATGAGTTCATTACAGTACCATAAGTAGTTCTTTGTTTTCTTTCTCTAACGGAGCTCACGAGATTTCTGTTGAGTTTTTTGTTGTGAAGTTTTCAAGTTTTAGGTGAATTCTTTTGATGGATTATGGAACAAGGAGTGGCAAGAGCCTAAGATTGGGGATGCCCATGGCACCACAAAGATAATCCAAGGACACCAAAAAGTCAAAGCTTGGGGATGCCCCGGAAGGCATCCCCTCTTTTCGTCCACTTCCATCGGTAATTTACTTGGAGCTATATTTTTATTCACCACATGATATGTGTTTTGCTTGGAGCGTCTTGTATTATTTGTGTCTTTGCTTGTTAGTTTACCACAATCATCCTTGCTGTACACACCTTTTGAGAGAGCCATACATGAATTGGAATTTGTTAGAATACTCTATGTGCTTCACTTATATCTTTTGAGCTTGATAGTTTTTGCTCATAGTACTTCACTTATATCTTTTGAGCGTGATAATTTTTGCTCTAGTGCTTCACTTATATCTTTTAGAGCACGATGGTAGATTTGTTTTAAAGAAACTATTGATCTCTCATGCTTCACTTAGATTATTTTGAGAGTCATTAATAGCATGGTAATTTGCTTAATGTTAATATACTTGGTATTCAAGATATGTGAAACTTTCTTTTGAGTGAATTGAATACTAAGATAAGTTTGATGCTTGATAATTGTTTTGAGATATGGAGGTGATAATATCAAAGTCGTGCTAGTTGGGTGATTATGAATTTGAGAAATACTTGTGTTGAAGTTTGCAAGTCCCGTAGCATGCACGTATGGTTAAAGTTGTGTAACAAATTTGAAACATGAAGTGTACCTGGCTTGTGCATCCTTATGAGTGGCGGTCGGGGACGAGCGATGGTCTTTTCCTACCAATCTATCCCCCTAGGAGCATGCGCGTAGTACTTGATTTTTGATGACTTCTAAATTTTTGCAATAAGTATATGAGTTCTTTTGACTAATGTTGAGTCCATGGATTATACGCACTCTCACCTTTCCGCCTTTGCTAGCCTCTTCGGTACCGTGCATTGCCCTTTCTTACCTTGAGAGTTGGTGCAAACTTCACCAGTGCATCCAAACCCCGTGATACGGTACGCTCTATCACACATAAACCTCCTTATATCTTCCTCAAAACAGCCACCATACCTACCTATTATGGCATTTCCATAGCCATTCCGAGATATATTGCCATGCAACTTCCACCATCATCATCATGACATACATTACTTTTGTCATATTGCCATTGCATGATCATGTAGTTGACATCGTATTTGTGGCAAGGCCACCATGCATTATTTTTCATACATGTCACTCTTGATTCATTGCACCATCCTGCACACCACGGAGGCATTCATATAGAGTCATATCTTGTTCTAAGTTTCGAGTTGTAATCCTTATGTTGTAATCAATAGAAGTGTGATGATCATCATTATTAGAGCATTACCCAAAAAAAGGAAAAAAAAGAAAGGCCAAAAGAAAAAAAGGCCCAAAAAAGAGAAAAGAAAAAAGGGCAATGCTACTATCTCTTTTTCCACACTTATGCTTCAAAGTAGCACCTTGTCCTTCATGTAGTGAGTCTCATATATTGTGCTTCAAAGTAGCACCTTGTTCTTCATGTAGTGAGTCTCATAAGTTGTCTTTTTATACTAGTGGGAATCTTTCATTATAGAACTTGGCTTGTATATTCCTACAATGGGCTTCCTCAAATGCCCTAGGTCTTCATGAGCAAGCGAGTTGGATGCACACCCACTAGTTTTCTTTTGTTGAGCATTCATAGCTCTAGTGCATCCGTTGCATGGCAATCCCTACTCCTCATGTTGACATCAATTGATGGGCATATCCATAGCCCGTTGATTAGCCTCGTCAATGTGAGTCTTTCTCATTTTTTGTCTTCTCCACACAATCCCCATCATCATATTCTATTCCACCCATAGTGCTATATCCATGGCTAACGCTCATGTATTGCGTGAAGGTTGAAAAAGTTTGAGATTATTTAAGTATGAAACAATTGCTTGGCTTGTCATCGGGGGAATAGAAGTTGGGAACATCTTTGTGTGACAAAATGAAGCATAGCCTAACTATATGATTTTGTAGGGATGAACTTTCTTTTGCCATGGTATTTTGAGAAGACATGATTGCTTTGATTAGTATGCTTGAAGTATTATTATTTTTGTGTCAATATGAACTTTTGTCTTGAAACTTTCGGATCTGAATATTCATATCACAATTAAGAAGATTTACATTGAAATTATGCCAAAGTATCACTCCGCATCAATTTTTTTATCATTTACCTACTCGAGGACGAGCAGGAATTAAGCTTGGGGATGCCTGATACGTCTCCAACGTATCTATAATTTTTGATTGCTCCATGCTACTTTATCTACTGTTTTGGACTATATTGGGCTTTATTTTCCACTTTTATATTATTTTTGGGACTAACCTATTAACCGGAGGCCCAGCCCAGAATTGCTATTTTTTTTGCCTATTTCAGTGTTTCGAAGAAACGGACTATAAACGGAGTCCAAACGGAATGAAATCTTCGGGAACGTGATTTTCTCGCCGAACGTGACCCAGGAGACTTGGACCCTACTCCAAGAAGTGCCAGAGGCGGTCACGAGGGTGGAGGGCGCGCCCCTTGGGCGCGCCCCCTACCTCGTGGGCCCACTGCTGCTCCACCGACGTACTCCTTCCTCCTATATATACCTACGTATCCCCAAACGATCAGAACAGGAGCCAAAAACCTAATTCCACCGTCGCAACCTTCTGTATCCACGAGATCCCATCTTGGGGCCTGTTCGGAGTTCACGGACGGGCATCCACCACGGAGGGCTTCTACATCAACACCATAGCCCCTCCGATGAAGTGTGAGTAGTTTACTTCAGACCTTCGGGTCCATAGCTAGTAGCTAGATGGCTTCTTCTTTCTTTTTGGATCTCAATACAATGTTCTCGCCCTCTCTTGTGGAGATCTATTCGATGTAATCTTCTTTTTGCGGTGTGTTTGTTGAGACCGATGAATTGTGGGTTTATGATCCAGTATTATCTATGGAAAATATTTGATTATTCTCTGAATTCTTTTATGTATGATTGAGTTATCTTTGCAAGTCTCTTCGAATTATCCTTTTTGGTTTGGCCAACTAGATTGGTAGTTCTTGCAATGGGAGAAGTGTTTAGCTTTGGGTTCAATCTTGCGGTGTCCTTATCCAGTGACAGAAAGGGTTGCAAGGCACGTATTGTATTGTTGCCATCGAGGATAACAAGATGGGGTTTTTATCATATTGCATGAATTTATCCCTCTACATCATGTCATCTTGCTTAAGGCGTTACTCTGTTTTTAACTTAATACTCTAGATGCATGCTGGATAGCGGTCGATGAGTGGAGTAATAGTAGTAGATGCAAAATCGTTTCGATCTACTTGTCTTGGACGTGATGCCTATATACATGATCATTACCTAGATATGCTCATAACTATGCTCAATTCTGTCAATTGCTCAACAGTAATTTGTTCACCCACCGTAGAATATCTATGCACTTGAGAGAAGCCACTAGTGAAACATATGGCCCCCGGGTCTATTCTCATCATATCAATCTCTATCGCTTTATTACTTGCTTTGTTTTTACTTTGCCTTTTACTTTTCACTTTGCATCTATCTATAAAAAATACCAAAAATATTATTTATCATCTCTATCAGATCTCACTCTCGTAAGTGACCGTGAAGGGATTGACAACCCCTAATCGCGTTGGTTGCCAGTAGCTATCGTTTTGTGTAGGTACGAGGGACTTGTGCGTGGTCTCCTACTGGATTGATACCTTGGTTCTCAAAAACTGAGGGAAATACTTACGCTACTTTGCTGCATCATCCTCTCCTCTTCGGGGAAATCCAATGCAGTGCTCAAGAGGTAGCAGTGCTACCAAACGTCACAACGTAACTGGGTGATTATAAAGGTGCTCTACAGGTGTCTCTGAAGGTACTTGTTGAGTTGACGTATTTCGAGATTAGGATTTGTCACTTCGATTGTGGGAGAGGTATCTCTGGGCCCTCTCGGTAATGCACATCACTATAAGCCTTGCATGCAATGTAGCTAATGAGTTAGTTACGGGATGATGCATTACGTAACAAGTAAAGAGACTTGCCGGTAATGAGATTGAACTAGGTATTGAGATACCGATGATCGAATCTCGGGCAAGTAACATACCGATGACAAAGGGAACAACGTATGTTGTTATGCGGTATGACCGATAAAGATCTTCGTAGATTATGTGGGAGCCAATATGAGCATCCAGGTTCCGCTATTGGTTATTGACCGGAGACATGTCTCGGTCATGTCTACATAGTTCTTGAACCCGTAGGGTCCGCACACTTAAAGTTCGATGACGGTTATATTATGAGTTTATGTGTTTTGATGTATCGAAGGTAGTTCGGAGTTCCGGATGTGATCGCGGACATGACGAGGAGTCTTGAAATGGTCGAGACATAAAGATTGATATATTGGATGACTATGTTCGGACACCGGAATGGTTTCGGGGAGTATCGGGCTTATACCGGAGTATCGGGGGGTTATCGGAACCCCCCGGGGAGACTAATGGGCCTATTGGGCCCTAGTGGAGAAGAGGAGGGGCAGCCAAGGGCAGCCGCGCGCCCCCTTCCCCCAGTCCGAATTGGACAAGGAGGGGGGGCTCCCCCCTTTCCTTTCCCCCTCTCTCCTTACCTCTCATCTCCTACTCCCACTTGGAAGGGGGGAGTCCTACTCCCAGTGGGGGTAGGACTCCTCATGGGGCGCGCCTAGGGTGGCCGGCCCCCTCCCCCTCCTCCACTCCTTTATATACGGGGAGGGAGGCACCCCTTGGAGACACAACAATTGATCCCTTGGATCTCTTAGCGTTGTGCGGTGCCCCCTTCCACCATAATCCACCTCGATAATATCGTAGCGGTGCTTAGGCGAAGCCCTGCATCGGTAGAACATCATCATCGTCACCACGCCGTCCTGCTGACGGAACTCTCCCTCAAAGCTCGGCTGGATCGAAGTTCGAGGGACGTCATCGAGTTGAACGTGTGCAGAACTCGGAGGTGTCGTGCGTTCGGTACTTGATCGGTCGGATCGTGAAGACGTACGACTACATCAACCGCGTTGTGCTAACGCTTCCGCTTTCGGTCTACGAGGGTACGTGGACACACTCTCCCCTCTCGTTTCTATGCATCACCATGATCTTGCGTGTGCGTAGGAATTTTTTTGAAATTACTACGTTCCCCAACATAGCCTTCATTCATAGGCTGGCCAACTCGTTCGTATGCTAGTCAGCTATTCATTTCTAGTAATCCAGACCACTAACTCGATATATATCCTATATATACCTAAATATTTGATCCTTACTATCTTAATTCTCTCAACATGCACACATGCCACCTCATCACCTCACTAATTATTTCTCCGGAATGTCATTCATATTGTGTCTCAACATGCACACATCCTAACTCACCACACATGCCACCTCATCAATCCACACTAACTATATTTCTGTCAACATGCATGGAAAATACTACTACTATAGTACAACTTTGTAAAATTGTAATAAGTCAGTGACACTTATTTTGGGATGGAGGGAGTATATATAGTTACAACTATAAAATAATTAAACACAATATGTTATATCTATTTTATTTTTCATTTAATTTTCATCAAAATATGTTGACTAATCCCCGCAACAATGCATGGGGTATCATCTAGTTCTCACAATTTGCAAGACTCGTCACATATTAAGAAATGGGTGGTGTATTAAAAATCATCAGGTCGCTCAGAGAGTCAGAGTCCAACATGGATAGAATTTCAGGGGAGGGGGTGACCTAGGCGATCTACGGCGCATACTTGGGAACAACGCCGACAGGGCCGTCGGCCTTTCCAACGACCGATGCAACCAGGATTGTGGCTGTGTAGCCAAGGGGAATTAGAAGAGGTGGTGCGAGGTCAGAGAGAAATCTAAATCAATGGTGGTATTTTTTTGCGTTATTCATCCCAAATCTTTCTTTTTTATTTCCGAGAGAACCAAATTGCTAACTTCTCAACTCCTCCTACTAAGGGCGAGTGATTATTGTGGCCGTCAATGTAACGAGAGCGTTCGCAAGTGTGTCTTTCCTTTAGTGTTGGTTCAGTGTAATTTTCAATCTCCGGCGGACGACTAATCATAAAAAGAAGAAGGCTAATATGATTTTAGATGTGATTCTATTCTTTGCTGGTTGTTACGTGCAAGTTGTCTGTCTATTTTACTTTTTTTGTTTTTACATGGGCGAACAGTTACTTTTTCTCATCCGAGGAAACACCGGTGAGCACAGAGCCGAGCAGAAGTTGCCTCGCCGCCGCCGTCCTTGGTGTGCGCGTGGGCTGAGCCAGCGGTGACCTCAGGCGACGGCGAGGGGGGACTGTATGTGTGGAAGGTTGCACCGGCGGCTAGGAAGGACAAAGATGATTACACGGCCAAAGCAATATTTAAACACTGAACAGTTTCATACCGGACTGGCATCAATCCAGACGGTAACCCATCAATCACTGTCTCAAGATCCTCGAAACTTCTATTCCTGCAGCCACCGTTGCGTGCAAGAGACCCATCTGGCTAATCCATCAATTGTTACCTCCTAATCATGCAGCTACTCTGCAAGTGTTGCTTCGTGGAGCCACACCCTTTGATCAATCATGTGTGATAGTGTACGGTCGTTTGTGTGCTCTCCGCCTCTTCTGACTCCGACAGCGACGCCGGCGCGAGCCAGCGGATGGACGCCCTGAGGTCGACGGCGCTGCCTCGCCGGCGAGTGGACGGAGCACGCTGTTGTCAGGATTTATTGCTGTACTCCATTGCTGTAGCACGTTCTAACACTTGTTCGTTGTTCCGTCAGGGAATGGGTTAGCGCTCTCCTCAGGCAACCCCTTGCTGCTTTCAGGGCATTATTGCGAGAGTCAATGATTTGCTTGGGGATTCTAATGGATACTGATCCATCGGCAGCACCAGGAATGCTCTAGAATTTATGATTGTGATTGAACGATTGCGTTGTTGCAATATTTTCTTTCATGGAGACAAATGATTTTCTTCTTGTTGTTCTTAAGGATACCGTGGAAAATATATCTGTATTACTTTTACAAGGTTTGTTGGGATATCATCGGGAAGGATTTTATGGCGGTCATGCATGAGCTCCACAGGAGCAATTTCAACTCTTTTGGTCGACTTAATTCCTCCATCATCACTTAGCTGCCCAAGAAAGAGTGCTCCCTTCAAGTGGCGGATTTTAGGCCGATCAACTTAATCCATGGGGCTGCTAAAATCTTTGCTAAAGTCTTGGCTGTGCGTCTTGCCCCCCTGCTACCAACTCTCATCTCACAAGTTCAGAGTGCGTTCACCACTCGGAGGAGCATACATGAGAACTTTAAATTTGTTCGCAACGCTGTCAGACTACTCCATCGCAAGAAATCCCCGGCTGTACTTATGAAGTTTGATATTTCCAAAGCTTTTGATACGTTGTCATGGGAATTCATCATACAGATTCTGACAAGGCGAGGCTTTGGCAAACGCTGGTGTTCTTGGGTTTGTGGCCTACCCCGAACAACGTCGTCATCAGTGTTGGTCAACGGTGAGACTTGCGAGCCGTTCTCGCTTGACTGCGGCGTCAGACAAGGAGATCCAATATCTCCGGCCCTCTTCATTCTAGCCATGGACACACTGCAAGCCATGATCCATTGGGCGTCCAAAATAATCTGCTATCTGATCTGGGCCTACCTCCCAACTGCCCAAGGGCTTCCTTCTTTGCAGATGATGCCATTATCTTCTTCAGACCTTACCCGAGGGATTTGGAGGTAATCTCAGCCATTCTAACGCTGTTTGTCAAGGCTACGGGCCTTCACATCAATATGCAAAAAACCACTGTTACTTGCATCAGATGTGACGACGCTGTCTCTGCTAGTGTGGCGCAACACTTTTCATGTCAGCTGAAACCCTTCCCTTTGCAGACCTGGGATTGCCGTTTCTATTTTTCAGGCTAAGACGTCAGGACATTTTGCCACTCATCGACAAGTTTTCCAACAGAATGAAGGGGTGGAAACCCAAGCTTATGGCCCCTGCAGGACGTTTAACACTCACGCAATCAGTTCTGATGGCCCTGCCAATCCACTTCTTGTCGGTTCTCCCGCTGCCGGCGTGGGCACTTAAGACAATCAACAGGAGATGTCGGGGTTTTATTAGGAGACATTGATATTAGTGGTGGGCACTGCCTGTTACCTTGGGCTAGGGTATGCATGCCTAAGGAATACGGAGGTCTGGGTGTCCTAAATCTCAAATGGTTCGGTCAGACCCTCCGCTGTAGGTGGCCATGCGCGAGATGGGATGTCAAAGAAAGGCCGTGGCATCAACTTTCAGAGGCTCAGGAGAAGGAGATCTCGCACATGTTTAAAGCGGCGACTTCAATCTGCTTAGGGGATGGACTGAGGGCAAGATTCTGGACCGACAAATGGCTGCCTGGAGGGGTCTCCATTGAAGACATGGCTCCAGCCTTATTCTCGTTTGTCAAGGATTCTGGGCGATCGGTTAAGGAGGCTCTTCACAATGGTATTTGGATCAGGAGGGATTTCGGTGCAGGCCATGGCTCAATATCTCAAAATTTGGGACATCACTCAGCATGTCTCCTTATCTGTGGGTGTTCCTGATCGCTTAGTTTGGAAGTGGACCAAGGATCACAAGTTCTCTGTTGGCAGCGCATATAACATGTTCTTTGCTGCGAATGTGCACTTTGCTTGCCACAAGCCAATATGGAAATCAAAAGCTCCCCCAAAATGCAAATTCTTTATGTGGCTTGTTGTTCATCGCAGGTGCTTGACCACAGATAATTTGGAGAGGAGGGGCCGACCTTCTAATGGCAACTCTCCGTTGTGCATCTCGACACACGAAGACTGCACACATCTTTTTGTGCATTGTCGGTTCACTCAGCAGGTTTGGAGGAGGTTTAGGGACTGGACGAGAGTGTTTTTTCTTGTTCCAGATGACAGCTATGCCAATACTGAGGATTGGTGGCTGAGAACACGGAAGGATGTCCCCAAGTCTGACAGGCGCAATTTTGACACCATTATCATTCTTATCCACTGGAGGATCTGGAAAGAAAGAAATGCGAGAATTTTTGAGCATGTGGCCTGCAGCGTTGAAAGGGTGCTGTATTGATCAGAGAAGATATCAGGGCCTGGAGAGCAGCAGGTTGTATCAGTGACCTTTTTTGATCTCTTCTCTCCTTCTTCTTGTTTTGCCTTGAGCCCAGTTAGGCCAGGTTATGCACTGTATTTTCGGAGTTCTGACTCTGTCGGCAATCGGCTCTAGATCGCCTAGACTGTTTTGCCTTGTACTGCTCTCTCTTTTCTATCTAATGAAAGAACGGCCTAGGCCCTTCGATATATCTGTATTACTCCCTTCGTCCCATAATATAAGAGCGTTTTTGACACCACACTGGTATAAAAAACACTCTTATATTATGGGATGGAGGGAGTATTATGTAAGTACAATGCTACATAATATAGGTTCCAAATAAACGACAATTATTTTGGATTGGAGGAAGTACTTATGATAGGAAATTCAACGTAAGATCGGAGTTCTTCGTCCAAACAAAATGAAAGATTGAGAGTTTTAAGTAGAAGTGAAAACATAGTGGATTTTTTTGACTGCTGGGTACAAAATAAAAAAATTATAGACCAACTATGATGTCTTATTGCATAGTGGCAGAGCAGAAATGGTTGTTTTTACATGAAAGCTGACAAATAGCTCCTGATATGATGTTTGTTTTTCAGAAAAAATTAGCTTAACAGAATAAAAAAGATATAGAAAATGTTTTTCAGAAAATATAAAAAGTATACTGCCAAAACAAATCACGTGCGTACATCTAAAAGTTCACATGTAACCAATAAAATACTCAACATGTATCTAAAAATGTTCATATATACCAAAAATTATATTCATATCTCAAAAATTATTTATTATTGAAAATTTTCATAAGATTTTAAAAGGTTAGCCGTATGCGTGTAAATGCATGTTCATATGTGTGTGTGTGTGGGGGGGGGCTATTTAAGTCCATAAGAAAGTAGCAGAATAGAAAATAAAGGGAAACGATAAAAATAAAGTAAAAATGAATCAAAAAAGAAAGAAAAACACGTGGGTAGGGCCTAGGAGTAGGTGGAAGTGCACGTTTGCACGGAACGCAAAATCTCCTTCAAGTTTATGCCGGGCGAATTTGGCCAACGTTCAGGCAATCAGCTGATCGGTTCTGGCCGACATGTGGGCCTCCGCGCGCATCACCATGGAAATGCAATACATTGTTCTATAGACGTCTAGCCACTGCGTACTCTGCAGACAATTGAAAAAAGAACACCTGCGAACCGACCTGTGGTTGGATGGTTAGAGGGATAATGATATCCTCTGGCCATCACGGTTCAAGTCCTGTTGCTCGCATTATTTCTGGATTTATTTCAGAATTTCTGACGATGTGTTTTTCGTGGGAGGAGACATTTCCGTCGACAACGAGGCGTTACGGCGACTTCGTAAATCTCAAGATGATATGCCGGCTCAGTCTCTCGAAGGTGCGCATAGGGGTAGGATGTGCGTATAAGCGTTCATAGAGGTGAGTGTATGCACGTATGTATGAACGCCGCAGCCTACGCCCAGTGGTCCTTGTACACATGGAACAAGAAAATGAATGTTGTTATATATGTAGTAGTAGGTCTGCATCATCCTGTGATTTATGGAAGATGGGTTGTAGATATGGAAAAAATCCAGAAAAGAACATCCTAGGACTGGTTAGTGTGGTGGTTTGAGTATGTCATGTGTACAGTAAATGCAATACATTGTGGCCATATATGCCCTATTTTCATGTTTTTGTTTTTGAAAATCTACGGTTGCTTCTTTTTCCATACTCTTCTGAAGTACAAAATTCTTTGGATTTAAGTTATGCTGTTACTATGAGGATAATTCTTCTATAAGAATTACAAATGGATAAGAAACTAAATCCGTGCTCTCCATATCTCAACATTTGTTGCAGCCATATAACTCGACATACAATGTATACTTTGAATTTATGACGAGCTAATGAATGTCAGTAATTACATAATGCAATCAACTATTGTGATAGAAAGCTTATCACTAGCATGATATTACATAGGCGCAGCGGAGCGCGCCAATCCTTCTAGTCTCTACTTCTAATGAAGCAGTTGGTAGTCTCGCTTCCAGGTTTTTTATAGTCCCACCTCCCACGGTTTATTTTGGTACCTCCTCCCACCTCTGACTAAAACATCACAAACCAAAAAAACCTCCTCCTAAGCCCCGAACCCGCACATATCCACATGCGACCCTCAAAAGACGTACGAAGGTTAACCTGCGACAAAAAAAACCTACGACGGTTAACCAGCGACGAGTCCTGTTCTCGAGCGAGGCCTCCCTTCGTGGCCGCCCTACATTCCTGCGCCGCCGCGCTTCAGTCGCTGCCCTCCATCCTCGCCGCCCTCCATCCTGGTCGAGGTCGCCGCCCCGCTTCACTGGCCGTCCTCCATCCGCGTCGATCCTGGACAAGGTCGCCGCGGCCCTCCATCACTTCGCCGTCGCGCTGAACACCTCGACGATCCGGCGCGGGTCCTGGATCGCCGCCGCCCTCCATCACTTCGCCGCCGCGCTGAACTCCTCGCCCTTGATCCAGGATCCGGCGCCGATCCTGGCCGAGGATAAGCGGACACGTCCAGGATCCGGCCAGAACACGTCCTCGATCCAAAAAATAGGTATACAAACCCATACATCCATCGCATGTCATACATCTCAAATGCCATACAATCGCATCTCATACATCTCACAGCCCATACATCCGTCGCATGTCATACAGCCATGGCAAGTGCTTTCACAGGGATGGATCCGCCTGCGAGATTGATTTCTGTTCTACACAGTATAGGTTTACAGATGGCAATTGGCAAAAAAAAATTACCAAGGGGTATTCTGCATCTTGCACTTGTATAAATATGGCAAAAAAGAAAACACAGACCATACAGGACCCTAGAGTATGTTTCCACTTTACACATTTTTACAGATGGCAATTGGCAAAAACAATTTACCAAGGGGTATCCTGCATCCTGCACTCGTATAAATATGGCAAAAAAGAAAACACAAACCATACAGGACCCTAGAACAAAAACACTTGCATTATAAGAAAGTACAGAGATGTAGAAGATGTAGATGAAAGTGCCATTGCAGTATTTATGTAGAATAAAATACAATTGCAGTATATGCTAGCAACAGGTTGCAGTATATATGTAGAACAATAACCCTGGCAGAATGTCAATGATATAGAAGAGATTACCATGTTGGTTAAGATCATCAAATAACTACCATTTCTGTCTTCATGATTCTTGCCATTCAGTAGTTGCATATGGGGAATTCAAAAAGCACGGTTGTCGAACATCAACCTGAAGATGACGTAACAGGTATGATGCAGTCTACCATTTTTTTGTTTAGTTGCGAGACCTGAATATATGACAGTATGCATAATGTCTCCCAGGTCTTACAAGCGGGAGAAGTGATGCAGAACACAATGCGAGCATCATACCCGTATCTAAAATTGTTGATAACGTCTACTCGACGGAATCAGGTATAATACTGTCCGGAGATTGGTTATAAATGTTGCTTCACGTCCATTTTTGAAAGTGGCAGAATGCATGATGTGTTGCAGTCCTTACGGGCGGGATAAATGTTGGAGACTACAATGCAAACTTCATACCTTACATGCAGGTATAAGACTGTGTCAAGATTGCTGCTAATGTTTCGTGCATACTGTATATTTTGTTGATTGCTAAGATGTAGGGCGGGAACCTTCAAACGACGGGATTCCGTCGTATTCTGAGAACAATAAGGATGGTACGACTAAGCTACGAGATGATACTCGAGGTATTCACAGGCATGCTTATACAGCTTCCAAATCGACATCTCCCAGATGAGCTTAATGGGCTTTGTGGTTTTTACGCTTAACGTAATGCAGATGACAAAACTTCCGAGCAGCATGCAATAGTAGCTTTATTTAATGATGGAAATAAAAATGTTAGCGATACAAGGGAGCAGTTCAACGCCCAGAGGCGTGAATCTTATCGGGAGAAAAAAGAGGAGGATATGGTCAGGTTACAAGAGTATAATCAGCCATCCCTTTCAAAGACTGGTAAGTATTTAAGCGTGATTTTGACTACTCTTGGTTTTTTCTGAATACCTATAGTATACCTATAGTAACCTGACTTCATAGATGTTCCCCGTATTGGTTTCATAGATGTTATAGTAACATGACTTCATAGACTTCATATATGTTGCATCTTATCACATAATTTTTTGTTCTCTAACTCTCATACCTATTGTAAAAATGGTAGACCATGGGGATCTTATCAACGCGTGGAGGCAGGCATCTTATCGCACTAAGAAGTCAGGTGGTTTTATAAACCATCTAGACGAGGGGGCGATTGTTCACCGCCGTACTCTATGTGATATCACAAATGTTCAACAACCTTCATATGTGATCCCTGGTACTTATTTGATAGATTTACAATGTCGTAAATTATATGTGCGTATTTGACAATCATACTATTTGTGATTATGTTTAACTTCTCTTTGCTTTCTGAACGCCCGTGGTGGATAACTATAGGAACTAATGAAGGGGCATATCATATGGTGGGGCAGCTAATAAAACCCACGCGAGATGATAAGCACAGGAAAGTTGTTCTTCGTCCCCTTTGTAATTCAAGTAAGATTAATTTATGTTACATCCTAGCATTCGTGGTTCAGCCATTTTAATAGATACTAACCAAGCATGTCCTCCTAAAGCTACGGGCCCATTATATTCAGTACCCGACTTCATGTCTTAATGATTAAGTTTTCCACATGTTTTCATCAATTTGTTTAACCAGACAACCCAACTAGCTCCAACTATACATCAGACCCGGGTGATGCGACAACATTTCATGCTACAACTACTGTCACATCTGGTCTCATTAATGACATGGAGGTACAAGGTAATCGATTTGTGCGTACTCCATCATCAATTGCTGTCATTGTTATGTTTTATTCACTAATGTCCTGATCGACATCAGATGTGGTCTTGAATAACACCCAAGAAACATTGCAAAAAACCGACGAAGAACTCAAGAGAGATCGTAGAAACGCCCTGCGGAGAGCTGCTTATAGGAGGAAAAAGGATAAGCTTATTCATGATGAAAATATACGTCCACTTTCGTTATCAGGTTAAACATGATCTATATTTTCACCATGACTTACATATGTTGTTTTGCTGCTCATAGCTAAATATTCTTATAGCCACCATCATGCTCGATGCGTACAGTTTAATGCTGCATATTAAAACCATTATGTTTTAAATAATATTGGTTCTAACTATAGACGTCTTAAATAATATTGGTTCTAACTATGTTTTCCACATGTTTTCATCAATTTGTTTAACCAGCCAACCCTACTAGCTCCAACTATACATCAGACTCGGTTGATGCGACAACATTTCATGCTACAGCTACTGTCACATCTGGTCTCATTAATGACATGGAGGTACAAGGTAATCGATTCGTGCGGACTCCATCATCAATTGTATTTATTGTTATGTTTTATTGTCTAATGTCCTGATCGACATCAAATGTGGTCTTGAATAACACCCAAGAAACATTGCAAAAAACCGACGAAGAACTCAAGAGAGATCGTAGAAACCCCTGCGGAGAGCTGCTTATAGGAGGAAAAAGGATAAGCTTATTCATGATGAAAACATATGTCCACTTTCGTTATCAGGTAAAACATGATCTATATTTTCACCATGACTTACATATCTTGTTTTGCTGCTCATAGCTAGATATTCTTATAGCCACCATCATGCTCGATGCGTACAGTTTAATGCTTCATATTAAAACCATTATGTTTTAAATAATATTGGTTCT
Source organism: Aegilops speltoides (assembly GCA_021437245.1). NCBI lineage: Eukaryota > Viridiplantae > Streptophyta > Magnoliopsida > Poales > Poaceae > Aegilops > Aegilops speltoides. The sequence goes on along the minus strand of CM038147.1, from coordinate 436,054,380 downwards.
AACTATATACGTCTTAAATAATATTGGTTCTAACTATGTTTTAAAATCATTATGAAACCAGCCAACCCTAATATGCAAAGCTATATAGAATTCGATGGTGACGCAGCAACATTTCCCCATTCAACTTTAGACGCGTCTGTTGTCACTCATGACAATGATCTAGCTAGGAGGCAACGTGATAATGAGCGGAAAAGAAACATAACAAACGCGCAAAGGGAGCAAATAAACGCACAGAGGCGTGCAGAATATCAGCGGAATAAGGACAAGGTATCTGTTGATGTCAGACAAACAGTGAATGAAAAAGTACGAGAGAAGCGAATGCAACGTCGCAAAAGCATGTCAGTGATTGAGAAGGGGGAGTCAAGTGCTCAGAGGAAGGCCAATTATGCCAGAAGAAAAAACAACCCATGCAACGAATCCATCGCGCTCCCACGTCCAAACCTAGCAAACTCAACCTCTGATGTCCCACTTTAATCTACCGCACATCATCCGTCTCTCGGGCCGCCGAAGATGATTCATCTGATGGCGACCCTCCGACGAACAAGACGAATTACATTGTTGGTATCGAAGGTATGAAATCGCTAATGTCACTTTCTTCTGCTCATTATCAGCAACCATCTTCTAACATGATGTTATCTACTGTGACATTCGCAATGAAGAATGTCCAGAGGACATCGAATTTTTACAAAGCGGCATCGTGGGCGATGAGCCGACAGCAGCCGAATTGATGGATGAGGAGTACTACATGTTTCGCAACCAAGGTATGGTCAGATATGAAGTAGGACAGCGTGCATCTATATTGTAGTTAAATTTTTTATTTTGTAATTTTTGTTTTGAGCGTTATGTTTCAACAAATTCCCTTAGGGTCCGATCATGACAACATGGATGATGACGATGAAGGGAGCATGTCGTCTGCTATACCTAGCGAGGTTGATCCATTAGAGTTTGTTTACACAAACATCCCCTACACCACTCACATCTTGAAGCTCGACGCAAACTGCAAACACTGCCAGGCCAAGAAGTTTGTCTCTGAGACCGACGGGTTCTGCTGTCGCAATGGCCAGATCGAACTTAAACAACGGAGCCAATCCCAGAGCTGATGAGGCTATGGTCAAGCATGGATGCAGATTCTAGACATTTTCGGGAGAACATACGGTTCTTCAACGGTCGTTTCGCCTTCACAACCCTTGGCGTCAGCCTTGATGAGAACGACACAAACATGAAGTCTGGAGTGTACACATTCCGTGCACACGGCTCCATCTACCACAATGTGCATTCGTTCAGGCCTAGCTCTCGTCCAGAACATCTGCAGTTGTACTTCTATGATGACGACCCAACCATTACTCATCGTAAGGTGACCACCAAGCAATTAGACCAGGATGTCATGAAGAAGTTAGTAGACATACTCAAAGAAAACCCGTACTCCCAGCAATTTAGGAGTTTGGGTGCACACAAGGACAACCTCGATGATTATAGGATAGACCTAAACACCGATAAGAGGCTTGACCAAAGAAGATATAATATACCGTTGTCATCTGAGGTCGCTGCAATTTGGGTTGAGGGCAACGACCTAGCAAAAAGGTTTGACCGGAGCATAACACTTTGTGGTAACAACAATGAAAGGCATAGTATACGTTTGACCTCCGGAGCATATGACCCGTTGTCTTACCCCTTATTCTATCCAAGGGGGGAGCTAGGTTGGCATCCAAAGCTACTTAAACGTAATGTAACGGAGGAGGTTGTACTACATTCTCAACTTGTCCATGATGATGATGAGGATGCAGGTATGCCGTCTGCGTCCCATTTTGCTACAAATAATATCTTATTTCTCGAATATATCCTCATTTTGATGGTACTCAAACATGTGCAGAGGGCAACAGCAGGTTGTGCGTCTCTGTCAGAGACTACTACTGTTACATGCTGCAGACACGGCCTGGAATCTTCAATCCCATACTCTGTGGAGCACGCCTCTTGCAGCAATGGGCGGTCGACATGTACGTCAAGATTGAAAGTTGTCGGTTGAGGTGGTACAGGAAAAACCAGACACAGATTCATGCCGACTTGTATAAAGGAGTTGTTGATGCAATCACATCGGGGGAGACGCGGGCAAGCGCTGTTGGAAAAAGAATAGTGCTCCCTGGAACATACCCTGGTGCCGACCGCGACATGAAGAAGAGGCATATGGATGCCATGGCAATTGTCCATACATACGGGAATCCTGATATCTTCTTGACCATGACTTGCAATCCTAAATGGAAAGAGATAACGAATGAGTTGCTGCCTGGTTAGACGGCGCAAGACCGACCTGATATTGTGGCTCGCGTGTTCTACGGCAAGCTAGAGGCTATGAAGGACATGTTGTTCAAGAAGCATATCCTAGGTGTTGTTGTCGCATATGTATACGTAGTCGAGTTCCAACAAAGGGGCCTCCCCCACGCACATTTTTTGTTGATCATGGACTCTAAATATAAGCTTATCGTCCCGGAGCAGTATGACCGACTCATTTCCGCACAGCTCCCAGACAAGCATAAGTATCCGGAATTGTATGCTATGGTGGTAAAACATATGATGCACGGACCATGCGGTGCTCTCAACCAGAAGAATGTTTGCATGCAAGAAAACGGATGCAAGTGCAGATACCCACGACCGTTCAATGAAAACACATCACAGGGGAAGGACTTGTACCCAATTTATCGGCATAGAGACGATGGAAGGCGTGCTAAGGTCCGAGGGAAGATGTTGGACAACAGATGGGTTGTGCCTTATAACCCATACCTTATGTGGATGTTCAATTGCCACATCAACGTTGAGGTCTGCTCCAGCATAAAGGCCGTCAAATATCTTTACAAGTACATTTACAAGGGCCATGATAAGGCTTCTTTCAGCATCGACCAACCCGACGCCGATGGTAACATTGATGAGATCAAGAGATACGTTGATGCAAGGTGGATCACCCCTCCGGAGGCTATGTGGAGGATATTTGACTTTCCGCTTTGCGCCAATTACCCACCTGTCTTGCAGTTGCCTCTTCATCTCCCGAATATGCACAGGGTCGCATTCAATGCGCATGCTGACTTGAAGAATGTTGTAGCCTCCGAAAATAATTCAAAATCCATGTTAACGGAGTATTTCAAGGTTAACCAGGAACACCCTTGGGCTAGGCATATATTGTACAAGGATTTTCCCGGAAGCTTCACGTGGCAGAAGAAAAAGAAGTTTTGGAAGCCGCGGGTCGAGCGTTTTCAAATAGGTCGCATCGTGTCTGCCAATCCTGCCGAGGGTGACCGATACTACCTGCGTGTGTTGCTAAACCATGTTACAGGCAAAACATCCTTCGACGACTTGCTCACCGTGGACGGCGTTCTATGTGGGAGCTTTAGAGAAGCTGCTGAAAGGTTGGGACTCATCGAGGCGATAACACGCCGACGATCGCCTTCTCGAGGTCGGCGATGGCGATGCCATGTTCTCTTAGGAGGCTCTTCGCAACCATCTTGGTGCACTGTGAGCCAGGCGACGTGCGTGGTTTATGGGATAGGCACCTCGATCATATGTCAGATGACTATCGTCGATCACGCACGTCCCCTAGGGTGGAGCAGATGGTGTTGCCTGACATTAGGGGTATGTTGCAGTCCATGGGTAAAGACATTGTTGATTTCGCTCTTCCAAGCATAGATTATGCGTTTGACCCAACCGAGGGTGAGGCAAGAGAGGTCATCGAGGAATCAACCGTCGAGTTTGACATGGATGATACTAAATTGGCATCTTCCCTGAACTTGGAGCAGAGGGCCGCATAAGACGAGATACTAGCGGCTGTTGAACGCGGTGATGGGGGTGTATTCTTTGTTGATGGCCCTGGAGGTACAGGGAAGACCTTTCTATACAGGGCGATGCTTGCCACGGTGAGGAGCGATGGCAAAATTGGTATCGCTACCGCGACATCGGGCGTCGCCGCTTCTATCATGCCTGGAGGCAGGACTGCCCACTCGAGGTTCAAGATCCCATTGAGTTGTGATGATGGAGCCTCATCAGCTTCACGAAGCAGAGTGGGACCGCCAAGCTGCTTAGGATGGCCTCATTGATAATATGGGATGAGGCCAGCATGACAAAACGACAAGCGGTTGAGGCATTGGACAATAGCATGCGCGACATCATGGGAATACGCGACCGACCCTTTGGAGGAAAGACTGTTGTTTTTGGTGGGGACTTTAGGCAGGTGCTTCCGGTCGTCAGAAGGGGGTCGCGGGGCCAGATAATTGATGCAACCCTACGAAGTTCTCATCTATGGAAGGGTATGCGGCAGCTTCGGCTCATCACCAACATGAGGGCTCATAATGACACGTGGTTTGCAAATTACTTGTTAAGGGTTGGCAATGGCACTGAGGAAGTCGACGATCAAGGCAACATACTACTCCCTGAAGGCATTTGTCTGCCGTCTACAGGCGAGGTTGACGACCTGGAGAAGCTTATTCAACACGTGTTTCCGATTCTAGATGACAACATCTCTGATTCAAATTACATGACATCTCGAGCAATCCTTTCCACGACAAATGACAATGTCGACAAGATAAACATCCGCATGATAGAGCATTTTCAGGGAGATGAAGTAATATACCATAGCTTTGACAGTGCGGAGGACGACCCATATGGCTACTACGCTCAAGAGTTTCTGAATGGATTGACTCCTAACGGTCTTCCTCCGCATGCACTCAAGCTAAAGCTGAACTGCCCTGTCATACTTCTAAGGAACATTGATCCAGCAAATGGGTTGTGTAACGGCACTAGGCTTGTTGTTAGAGGTTTTGAGAGGAACACCATTGATGCAGAAATCGTGATTGGACAACACGCTAGCAGGAGGGTCTTCCTTCCTCGAATACCTCTCTGCCCATCTGAAAACGACATGTTTCCGTTCAAGTTTAAGAGGAAGCAATTTCCTATAAGGCTTAGCTTTGCTATGACCATTAACAAGGCTCAAGGGCAGACAATCCCGATTGTTGGTGTCTACCTACCCAATCCCGTGTTCTCTCATGGTCAACTCTATGTTGCTTTGTCTCGAGCCACCGCAAAGAGAAACATAAAGATACTCATTTAGAAGGAGAAGCCGAAGGAGAAGTCCAACAAGCAAAAGGACAATCCAAAGAAGCGAAAAAGACCGACCGTGTCATTACTGACCTCGATGAAGAACATCGTCTACAAGAAAGTCCTTACAGGCTGAAGTCCGGTCTTAATAGACCGGCATGTAATGACACAACATTTACTCTTGTGATGGTCAAGATTTATTGTAATTCGTTTTTTTACATATAACTTTTTTATTTGGTATTTTGATGGTTGGAGGTATACTCCATTTAGTTGAGCTACTAACTGCATTTCAATAATCAGCCGTCATGTTGGCACCATCATCGTTGTTATATCTTTTCTACTATCGCAATGTTTATGGCAGTGTACATGTCACCCACCGTAGTATTTCATGTGTAATATGTGATTCAGATATAATGATTGGCCTGAAAAATACCTGGATCATGCAATCAAACTTTTGTGTTACGGCAAGTGATCATATCCATTGTTATTATTTTGATATTTTGATAATATGGTTGAATGTAAATTTATTGGCGTCCTTATTATCCCTGTATTATTCTGATAGGTCAGAAGTATAGGATTACGATTGGTCTGAATTATAAGATCAACACATGCAGAAGGGAAGTTTGTGCAGCTTTTCAAGATATCTACAATCCATATGTACATCTAATAAATAATAAAATGGTAGCCTGCGTACTTGCAAATATGTTCAAATGCCCGTGTGACTCTGGAGAATGTGACAATGCACGTGTCTGATCGCTGAAGTGTGCAAACTTTGGAAAAAAAATTGATTACTTGTACTTTCACGCGTCTAAACTAATTATTTATCAGTTCAGTTCAAGTTTCATTTTTATTTTTTGCATTGGTTCATGTACCTTCATGAGTTTACTGCGGATCTGAAAGAGTTCTAACCTAAAAAATTGTACAAGGCTGCATTAATCTAGGACCTAGCGAGGATTGGTTCAGAGAGCAAGCATTGTTCTGCAGTATCTTAAGGACGCTGGTTGGGCTGAGGGTGGTCGACTTATAGGTTGCACCCAGCCAAGACAATTGTCTGTGCAGGTATCAACTGTTTAAATGTTCATCAAAATGTGTATCCTTCTCTAGATGCCATGTAATACTAGGTTTCTCTTTTTACCTTCTGACATGAGCATGCACCAGATTATTCTTTTGGGTACGTCCCTAGCACTAGCATGGCGAGTAAGGATCTTAGCTAATTATCTAGAGCAAGCTTCTGTATTACTTATGGATATGCTGGTGCAACATGAATCAAACCCGGGGAACATGAATCTAAGAAATAAATTATTAGAGATAGATAACTCCTAAAAGATAAGCTTGGAGGACTTTTGCAGAGCTCCCAGCCACATAGATTTATCCAACTTCCCCTTTGTGACCTAGCCGTTTGTGACAGGGTTGCCATGTGGTAGTGGCCATAGTGCCCAAAAGTGTGTCTGTAACAGGAGACTTCATCCTGCAAAATTATTCATGTGCTCCGGCAGTGATTTCTAACATCCTATACGGAGCAGTCATCTGATAGAACCATATCTGTACTAATTAGAAGATGGTAGCTGAACTTTTGTTTACTGCATTGGTATTACTAATTTCCATATGTTTGAATTTTTTTATAAGGTAGGGGTTGCGTTCTATTTTACATTTGTTGTCAATGTATTTTTTATGTAATACTATGTCACTACTATATAACACTGATTTTTAGCGTAGATATCCATGAAGCCAGCCTCATGACACTTGACGAAAGAGAAGTGCGTACGTCAATGGTGTTGTTCAAGCTAGGAACAATGGAGGCTAGAAGTATCTGTGTACACAAGTGCACAATTTGTCTTAGATATAAAAATGTATGAACGCTTTGCATGCATCATTTTGTTGCCAATTGTCACATTATGAAGTGTTCGCTAATGTCTTGGAGGTTTAATAATATGTGATATTCAATAAAAAAAACTATTTAACAGTGTCGTCATATTTCGGAGCCATATACTGTAAAGTTCTGAACTATATATTTGACTAATATATATTTGATGACCAAACTGTCAATAATGGACTTCAAATGGTAACCTGTCTACTCTCATTTGAGCTACACGTATGAATCTCTTTCAGTGTAGGTTCAAATTTTTTAATATACAGTGCAGTGCAAAAAGGAAAATATGTTTACCTTGACAGATGCTATCGCATGCTATCATGCATTATGACATTCCAAATAAAATATAATTTATTTTGTACATGGAATCAAGGACTGCCGTATGCCCGTGCGTTGTGTTTCTTTCTACACACGGAAACAACAATTCTTCAAGTGGCGCGGGCTTTTTGATCGTGGTGAGGAGAACAAAAACAGAAGAAGAAAAAACGTTGTGTTTCTTTATATTTCTCGAACGCCCGTGTTTGACGTATATTTGGGAAATAACTTAATTGTTTCTTACTATATATCTGGAGGCAAAGTTTGGAAAGGAGACATAAATTAGGAAATATATAATCCGGCGCTGATACATCTACCGGGTGGAGCATGCAACCAAAATAATTTTATTCCATGTTTTCCTATAGTTTTTGTTATGGAATATTGTTATTACGGAAGGATATGGGCCACCTTCCGAGTACATGCCCACGATTCCTCCCAGCCAGGATATGTCAATTAGAACTATAATTATCCTTAAAGCCATTTCCTTCCAAAACGTTATAGTGTCCAATCTCCCGGTCCGGCCTACCATACGTTTAATGTGTTTCCAGTGTGGCCATTAATATTCCCTTAATCGGATTTGTTTATAAGGAAAGTTAAATTATGCTTCTTCTGAACGGGAAAGGGAGACATATATAATAGATATATAATCCAGCGTATATTTATTTGCCCAGTGGAGTATGGAAGAAAAATATATGCTTGTCCTTTTATTAGCAAGGATTTGTAATGGAAACATGCACGGATGGAATGATAAGGGGCACCTTCCAATCCATACAACATGCTAATGCGTCACCGACCTGGTGCCGGACGATTTCCCTCCGACACTCATATATATGGCCCGGCTGTGAGTCCACCGTTGTCCACTGCCCCCTCGCTCGCTCGTCCTGCCCCCTCGCTCGCTCGTCCTGGTGCTAAGACGACTTTCTGCCCGTGCCAATGGCTGCAATGCCGATTTTTGATGGAGTGAACGACGCATAAAAGTCGAGTACATATACAACTACGTCATGCTTTCCTCAGACGAGGAGCAGTTAGAGTTTGTTCTGCCAGCCCTAAACTCTATCTATAATTTATTTGCAATTGTTAGCTGCAGATCAGTACCATTATATTATGCATTATCGGCTTCTTATTTTAAACCCGAGTAAAAATCTGTTCTTTCACCTAATCCACGTCGATGAGTTGGTCACGTTCATAAGTTGTTGCATGCATGCACTGGTTAGGATCATGCGATCCTTTCTAAGTCCATAAGGTTCTTAAGATCTAACGTAGTGGTTGAAAAAATCTGGTCATGCGCTAATATTATCCTTTTACATTACGCCATGTTAGTACCATCCACAGCATGTTATTTTAAACTACAAATTTTCTATGAACTGTAGTATATTGCAACGGGTCCTGGTGCATGATACATGTACCATCTATAGATTTTATCATCACTGTAATAGGAACAAGTTGCAACCGAACATATCATAGTAGATTTGGTTATCTTACGAAATAGTACTTATGTCCTCAAATGACACTACAACTCCAATTTTTAGGTACATACATTTGAGACCGTTCTAAAGTTTTGAAAAAATATACTATTGTTTGCCCACACATTTAAGTACAATATTTTTATGATACCCTGATTTTATCATCCCGGTTTGTTTGCAGCACAATATGGATAAGGAGCCCTCGTCCATTCGTGATCGAGTTAAGTCTATGGACTATCCAAGACACCATGCGAGCTGATACATGGGTCAATCCGAGCTGCTTCGATCTTGCAGTGCGTAAGCTTAGTAGCGACGCGATACAGAGGAACGCAGGAACAGACTTTGTTGGCTCCACACATATGTTTGATTTGCAATTCCATGGCCTAGCACGGGTGCTGAGTCAGATTGGCTTATGCCAAGCTGAACGCACCAACTTGTTGATTAACAATGTCATTGTACGGCCTTTGCCGAAATACAACGTGCTCATGACCCCGTCCATGGTAAGGATTTTCCTTCTTAAAAGTTGGTGTGTATACTCTCTATTCACCACTTACTTTATATACCTATTGCAGTACCTATTGCCGTTGTATATTTGTGGATTCCTCCTACGCCCTCCTTGCAGTTAATATTGAAAATAGGAGGACTCTCCTGATTGATCATGCTAACGAGTCATTCCTAGGCCCAGAGGACTTTCATGACAAGGAACTTAAGAAGGAAGCCCTGATAGTTCTGAAAGAATTTGGCATTGTATTGCAACAGGAGAGGCCTAGTTTGAATCCCCAACTCGTGGATTGCCCACAAGATAATACCTATATTACAGTCCCGCGGTAATAGTTTTAATTGGTCATGCACAATATAGCCTCACTTGTATAGGTTCTAACATATGGAGTTTTTTTTGTCACAGCCTGGACTCTGGATTCAAACTCCTACAGGAGATGGCTCACCAAGATGATACTCTCGGGCATAACATTTCCAGAACTTCGGTAGGTGTATATATAACAAGTTTCTCTCTTACATATCATTGTTGAATATAAATTTATGTTCTTCCACTCACATAGGTTTGTTGTGCAATTCATTCTTGAACAATTTATTCCCTATATATATATATATATATATATATAACAATTCATTTTTTTATATTTTCTAGGATTCAATACAGCTCAGAAATAACTTGCTGGTCCAGATGCTGACGATCAAAGGGAATGAAGCAGCTGGAAACATCCCAGATGGACGAATGATTATGGACTAATGCATATTGAAATGTCGCAGATATAATAAGCCAATAGAGCTTTGTTAGGGATCAATTATCAGATTTATCCTTTTGGCAATATGAATAATGTATTGGATTATATATATGTAGGGAATAAATGCTTCGATGGCACCCTCTAGCTTCGTATTCGCTTCAACGTTGTCTGCTTGTTTTGGTTCTATCTATATAATTTGGATTCTATGTATATTTTGTACTATAATACCCGTGCGGTCAGGAGCAGGTTTGTTGCTCCCGGTGAACTGGAGGCATTTTGAAGGTAATAATCTTTTTGAATGCCCATGCTGATCAGATGATCAAATGACATTTTCTGAAATATTTTTAAAGTTTAAAGAGTGATTAATGGTGGCATCCACTAGCTATGTTGGTTGTATATCTATCTTTCCTTCTATCTAAATTTTATGGTTGTAGACCAGACAGTTTGGACCAGGTTTGCTCCAGGTGAACCTAAGTACTTTTGTGTTGGACCATGGCAGGTTCACAACGTACTCAAAGTCCGGCAGGTGATGTTTTCAGACATTCCGTTCCTCGCATCATATACTACCTCGTATAGTATAACTCCATCCTATACGAGGTTTTCCTCATCGAAAATAACCAGCTAGAGAATAGTCAACAAACATATGACGGTCATACAGGCACCATATACTACCTCGTATAGTATAACTCCATCCATACATGCACTGTTATACTATACGAGGTTTTCTTCGTCCGAAATAATCACATTCCAGCTAGAGAATAGTCAATAAACATATGACGGTCATACGGCACGTACCTTGCATATATTCTTAAATTTTGAAGTTGTCCTTGATCTTGCTCTCTCGCCTTGCCTTTAATTCCAGCTAGCGAATAAATGCTGATTATCTTTTATGTGCTCCTGAATAGAGTAACAAAAATGAGAGAGGAATAGTTTTTCTTATTGATCAGTACCTACAGTAAAAAAGTAAAACCACGGTAACAGTAGATATGTTAGTGTGCAGGCTGTGAATTTTAATGAGTTGCATACAAATCAATGATAACTTCATAATTTAATGAGTTACATACACCACGTTGTAGAAAGCAAACACATCTAGAAGACCACATGTATATTAGTAGTAGAATAAATAGCATTTCTTGCGAACAAAAGCAATGAAATAAGTTGATATTCTTTATTCACTTCAGTGCAAATGCGTCCTTTGTGTGTGCTTGTGGGTGGTGAGATGCACCAACCTATTCAGCATATTCGAGAGAAGTGAGACACATAAGATGCTACATGAAAGCTGTAGTTTTTCAGCTTTAAGAGCTGCCCGTGCGTTCTTATGGGTAATAGAAATCATTTTAGACAAACGTGTTCTCATAAAATTAGCAACAGAATACGGTTGACACTTCACCCATTTTTGGAGAGGTTGAATCTAAGACACAGAAAGCAGTGCAAACCAAGCAAGATAGTAGATAAATTAAGGGAGGCCCAATTACCTTTGCTGAGTGTTTTACTAACTGAAAGAAGGTTATTCAGGTGAAGCTTGTGCTCTGAACGGGGCCCCATGTCGGCAAGTTGGCAAAGTCACTGGGATACGCAATATAGTAAAAATCCATGGAATTATGAAAAGGCAGAGTTATGAATGCGAAAGAACTGTTAAATGCATGCTATATTAGGCAGCTCGTAGACACTTGCCATATCAATCACCAACTATTATCTTTCATAACACAAGATTTGTGTAATAGAGTTGTCCAGTACATGAAACTTGTGGGTAGACGAAGTAAACAAACTTGTGGGTAGGCTCATAATTTAATGCCTCGGTGTATAATACGTCCTCAAACCCGTTTCAAGTTGTGAGCAAGTTAGCTAAATTCCTCAGCTAACCACTGACTAAAGAGGAGGATAGAGCTCTGGTGTTGCTAAAGAGGTGGTGAGACTCTCCAGTTTTGAGACACTTACCAGCCTATAAGTTAACCAGGTTGGGGCCGTTAGCCACGGAAACAAAGTTTACTTTGGTAATTCCTGGTTTATAGGAAATCAGGAGTAGGGGACTGGGTGAACCACATGAGCCGCGAGATGGGCGAGAAGTTAGACTGCATCAGCCAACAGAAGCTTCAGTGGTTTGGGCTTGTGCTTCAAGTCAATTTTGTTATATGTTATGCTATCAATATCCATAAGCACATTACACAATGTTCCCTACTTATATCTTACTCAGTCTACTGTATAATGTTGTCAAAAATCTGATCCCAGTGTTGTGCAACAAGATTACGAGTGTGTGCATTTTATCTGATACCTGTGTCAACTGTACACCATAAGCAAGCTGGCATTTGAAAACTACGGTATTTTGTACAGAAAACAAATTAAGTAACCATTTGATCTCAACACATTTTGCCCGTACACTTTTGCAGGATCTTCACCAAGTAGGGGTGATGAAAATTAGATAAAAATGTTTTGTTTAGGTTTGGCCCCCTCAGACTTGTCCATCAACATTCTAAAACCATCAACCTTGGGGGTCTTATCTGAGGTTAAGTGGTTTCAAAGATGACAGTGGCCTTGTATTTGACTAAGGCCGGGCTAAGTGGTTTCAAAGGGAACCTGGTGGGCTGGTTGCTGTTGTACTCACAATATCACAGACCCCCACACATATATAATCCCAGGCTTGCATATACGATGCAGTGATTGTTCGACATAAACTTGCGAGTACAGGAACCTACTACTACTAAGCTACTATACTAATCAAGTCACATTTTGTTCAATTTGCTACCATGTAGTTGTGTAGAGGAAGTACCTGGCTGGGCAAAGTCGCTCAAGTCTGCTCTGTCTCACCATCAAAAATCACCACCGTGGTCGTGTCTTGGCCGCCGGGGATACGTCTTCGCCCTGGCCCTTCCTGTGAGGCCGGGTCACGGCTCCTCGATACATCAGTGAGGAGGATATCAGGTCATGGAAGCAAAAAGGAAGAATTTTCTTCAAGTTGCTACCAAGTAGAGGATGTACCTAGCTGGGCAAATTCGCAGGAGTCTGCTCTGGCACAGATGGGCTGCAGCAGTTCCACGCCCCCTTGTGACCTACGGCCGCTCGTACTCAGTCGATGTCGACCTTGCAAAAGATCGATGATGCATTAGGTGCATTTGTGTTTTGATTGTGCAAACAACAAAATCCGAAGGCTGTTAATTGCCATCTTTCAGAAACAAAACATTTAAGATTGTTTGTTTGTTAATTGAACTTGATTTATAGTACATGTTGAACTGATTAAATACACATAAATTATATAGAAAGTTTATGTTTACCTCTTCAAATTGAACAATATTAAAAAAGAATAAATATTTAAATAGACTAATAAGATATTTCGTTTTTATATGGGAAAATTTTATAAGAACTAATAAGTAACTTAGTGGCACGCAATCAATGATAAGTTGTTTATTTAATTAATACAACAATTTAATTCTTTAGTAAGTTCTGATTTCTGACATATTTTCAAATTTATTAAGAGGTGTGCGTTTCATGAAAAAAGGAAAGATATCTGCACCATACATAAGTACATATCTGAAAAAGGAAAGATATCTGCACCATACATAAGAATATATCTGAAAAAAGGAAAGATATCTGCTACCCAGCCTTCCCCTGCATGGCCTACCTATATATGCTATCCTCATGTGCCATCCCTCGTCCCCCTCCTTACTCTCCCTTCCCCCATCACAGATATCAAAGGATCTAAATACCCAGACTTGGAGGACAAATTCCCGAGGAGTACCTTCTGTAAGCAAGGGGCATCAAGAAGACGAGTTCCTCTAGGTATGCAAATTTCTGGATCTTTCTCTTCTGTAAAAGGGTAACAGTTATTATATTAGGATCATGTTTGGTCAGGAATACCATCAAATTCCGAAAAAAAAACACCAGTGGAGATAGTGCCATCTTATAAAAAGATCATAGCCAATACAATTGACTGTAGATCTAATCAAGCAGTCCTATTAGGTGGGCTGCAACTGAATACAAACAGTTCTTTCAGATATTATAGGCTAACAGTCTATTCTGGACATCGCACGTGTGTCATACACCTAACTTTTGAAGTCATGACCATAGTTGACTGCCTAACTTTTTAATGAAATCTCATATATATATTTGAGCGAGAAAAACAAACAAATAACTTATTAAGTGTTTCAACATGCCAGAAAACAAACAAATATAATAGGACTGCTTGAAGATATATATCATCAGAGTCATAATATTAAGTCATTACATGTAATAGAAATTGCTTGAGGACAAAATGCTTCGATGGAATAGTCTAAAATTATTCACAATGGATATGTAATACTCTAATACCAACTATATCCCAACTATATCAAGATAGAGCAAGTAATACAATGAATATAACAAATGGAGGACAGTGTCAAAGCACATCATCTGGACAAGCAAGCAATAAAAGAAAAGTTGGGCAGGAAGATCTGTTGCTTATTGATGCAGTACGTAGAAGGTTGCATAGTCAAATTTAAATAAACTACCACTGGTTTTGAACAAAAAAACTGTACAGAAGTCAAGGGGAGTAATTGTATATGACATAAATAAAAGAATATATAAGGAATACAGATTCAGGCATAAGTTCCAGGTAAGCATGGTACTAAAGTACAGAAAACAAGATAATATGCTGCTCATAAAATTATATACAATTTGCCTGCTTTCCAATTCTTTGTGAACTGTTCTCTTCCTCTTTAAGTACCTTTTGAACTCTTTGTACAACAGCTCTAGCATTTTCAATCTCCATGCGTGCATTAGTTCGTTCTTCGTCAACAATTCTCCTAGCATCTTCAGAAGCCTGTGAACAATATAGAAAGAGTGATTTGTGAAAATGAAAAAATGGGAATATACCAAGATTAAGCATACTTGATATGGATAAATGATGTTTATAAAAAAATACTAAAACGACGCGCCAATCCAAGAGGAAGTGGAACATGCTTTACTCACAAATCATTGCCAGCATGTTATTTTCTTAACCATGGTAAGAAAATCAGGCAGAACTCCTAAAAATTTGCTGTTCAACAAACCATCGGCAGGCCCCTGAAAGTTTGTTGTGCATTTGCAAGAAAAGAACACCATTTCAAATTTGTAGTACTGTTTGATAGTCTGTTTCAGAAGTCCCAACAAAGGCAAAACTTCAGCTTGGCTTGCTTAATCATGGCAGATAATTTACATTTAAAAACGACGGAACTAAGTTTTCCTCCAAAGCCAGTAGCAAGCAGGGAAAATACACATGACATTTGATAGTACATTGTAAAAAGTGAACACAGAATGGATCATGGTACTAAAATGTGCTACTCATTATATATGAACATCACAGTTTCTTGTTTTCCCCTAATTTTGTGTTAGTACAATTATTTAAATTATGTAATGTCAATTATGTTTTCTATAGAGAAAATAGTGTATTATTTTCACTACTATTTTTTCAGATACTATATATGATTATATTATGCAGTAGAAAACATCATTTATATTTGCTCAGTGCAATCTCTTTCAATCCTACCAATCGGTGTGTACTCAATTCTTCACACACACAAGTGATCGACTCCCAGTAAAAATACAAAATCCATGACAAAGAACAAATCACCTGGTGTCATTTCCCTTGGCTGCAGCATCAGAGGACAATTCCTCTCCTCCAACTTGGAGATCTCAAAGCCCCTTCCGCTGCCTGCGAACAAAGAAACAAAATTCAACATTAGTATCAAGAAATTAAGTGAGCTATTGTTGTTGGCCATTATAGCTTAGTAGAAATTAAGTGAGTACCTATGCACTATCTATGTTAGTATCAAGAACATAACCAAGCCAGCAGAAGAATTTGATTGAGCACCTTACCAATACTATTGCATTTTAGAATGAACATGACATAATAAGGATGCATTCAGTTAAGGATGTACAAAAATTGGAAGCTGGAGAGGTGTATCAATCAATATACAAAAGTTAGCTGGAGATCATTTAGCACATTAGAGAAGTGGAAACTCAGTCTTTCCAATAAACTAAGATCACAAGACTTGACAGAAAATCAAAATTTTAGCCTTTCTAGGCCTGCCAATGGACCATCAGGAAGGTCTAGCACATATACAATTAGTAAATAACCCGAGCATACACCTAGAGAAAAGGAATCCCGAACATACACGTAGAGAAGAGGCACAAGCCTGATTGGTACTTCCCTTTAACATCCAGTGGTTGCTTACAACTAACCAACGAGAAACGAACTTACTACTTAAATTGCTTCATGGTTAGAAGAATAGATCCATTGGAGATTAAACAGAAGCTTTTAGAGAGGATGACTCATCTTAGCACCGTCGTAGGTCCGGCCGGTGACAGCGTTGGGGACTTGGTGACTGGCAAAGCACGCCATGCCGCAGAGTTGGGGATTCATCGCTCCTTCCTGTGGTTGTGAGGCCGGGTCACGGCGCCTCGGCTCATCAGGAAAGATGAACCACATCAAACCATGATACAAAGGAATACTAAGAGGAGGAGAGGGGCGTGATGAAGAAGGGGGGGCGACGTACCGGAGCTGCTGGCGATGCAGATCGAGGAGACGAACACCGCCGCGGATGCGAGGGGAACGGGACCGGACCGAGCACCCGTGTCCGTCCCCGTTGTTCGTGCCGCACACAGCTCGTCGGATCCCCTGGCCGCACAGGTAGGTGGTCGGTGGGCGGAGTCACATGGTCGACGCACGCGACCATGCGGCGGGGGGAGTGGAGATGGCCGAGCTGCTGGTGGGGGTGTAGAGGACCGGTGAGGCCGCCCCAATATCTGCCATGCATGGGATGGATCCGTGGTGAGTCAGTCGCAGCCATCTGGCAGGGGAGGGGAGAGGGCCGAGCTGCTGGTGGGGGTGGAGAGGGCCGGTGAGGCCGCCCGGAGGTTTGTCGCCGCATGGGATCCGGCGGTCGGCGGGTGGAGCCGCGCGAGCGCCATGCTCGTCGAAGCACGCGACGGGGAAGGGGAGACGGCGAGAGGAAATCAGTGAGTGGAGGGGAGTGTGGTGAGTGAGTGGGGTTAGGTTTTGGATGCGGCGAGGGGAGGGGATAAGCCTAGGGTTGCCAGTGAGTGGGGTTATGGTTTGGGCCGAGTGTGGTGAGTGAGTCGGGTTAGGGTTTGGGCCCAGACGCCAGCGTGCCAGGTGGGCCGTCGAGCCGGCCCATTAGGCAACCTAGGCCGTGGAGGCCACCACGCCTTCCTGGTCGGTAAGTGCCGGCCCATTTGTCGTGTTATAATGTAATCCCTCCGAAAAAATATAATGTGGATAAGGTAATTAATTTTATAGTTATTTTATTATGGGGCTAAGTTTGGGTGCAGGTTCGGCCGTGCTGTGTAGCTAATTTGGGTCTTGTGTGCAAATTTTGCTGAACGATATAAATGCTAGACTCGCATGTGTAGGTTTTTAAAAGTATACATACCTCGCAGAAACAATAAAAGTATATATATTTGTTAAATATTGTTCATAAAAATAAATATTTTTTATATTTACCTTTCATATATTAAGGGTACCACAACAAAACTTGGTTGATGTATAAATAAATCTACTCATTATAAATAATTATAATTATGTAATCTACCTTGGGTGCATGTTTTTTTTTCTTGAGGTAGACAAATTTCCATGGCCTATATAAATAATTTAAATAATTTTCATATGACTACTCATTATATATGAACATCACAGTTTCTTGTTTTCTCCTAATTTTGTGTTAGTACAGTTATTTAAATTATGTAATGTCAATTATGTTTTCTATAGAGAAAATAGTGTGTTATTTTCACTAATATTTTTTCAAATACTATGTATGATTATATTATGCAGTAGAAAACATCATTTATATTTCATCATATATATTTCACCGTAGATACAAAGTGATGGGTTCTGTATGTATATTATACATGAAAACACGAAAGGAATATTTTTATATTTTTATTTTTTTTCAGAATATAGGAGACATGGATATGGACTTTGGAGATGCATGGAAAGTATCCATTGAGGGTTCATATGCGATGTTGCTGAAAGGGGACGAAAATTCACAACATAAAAATGTCGAAGATGTTATATCTCATAACAAACCAAAAAAGGATGCTAATTTACATTTTATCCCACAAGGTATTTTTTAATATTACTATCAATCTTATT
The DNA here is from genome assembly GCA_021437245.1 of Aegilops speltoides. Lineage (NCBI taxonomy): Eukaryota > Viridiplantae > Streptophyta > Magnoliopsida > Poales > Poaceae > Aegilops > Aegilops speltoides. The sequence continues at coordinate 436,036,290 of CM038147.1, read as the reverse complement.
TTTGTGATGATATTGCCTTCTGTATTCAACTATTTTTGCTCAGTTTGATTGCTAAATTGGCTCATTTATTTACATATTCGACAGACTATGTTTGTACCCCTAGGGATATTACAGTCATTGAATCAATCAAGGCTGCCCCCAAGAATACCCAGTTTGTGGACATTAGAGATGCCTTGTTATCAATCGATGATTTGGAATGCCTTATGAAAGATGATATGTTCTTACATGACGGTGTAAGATCAATTGCACAAACTTTGTAATTAATAATATGAACAATATTTAATATCATAAAATGTATAATCTAAATGTTGTTTACAGATGATAAATGCTTACATATATTGCATGCTTGCTCACGACCATCTACGAAACAGAGTGGGTGAAAATGTACACATTGTTAGCACGTTTGTATCTGGCCAGATAAAAAAAGACGGGGAAAGAGACATAGACCCATCAAAATATCACCGCATTGTGCATCATGTTAATACTTATGTACAGCAAGACATGGTTACTTTTTGTCTCGTTATCTATGCATATAATTATGGATTGTTTTTTTAATTCGTATGTATAATGATTTATTAATATTTATATCTAATTGCGACCGTGACTTGTATGATATTTACACCAGTTATTCATTCCGATTAACATGCCGGGCTACCATTGGTATCTAGCAGTCGCCAATGCTAAAAAACGTGAGATTCAAGTACTGGACTCACTTGGTTCTCGGGTCAACCGCAATGACCTTGCTACTACTGTAACTATATATATTTTTACTCATCTTAACATATGTTTTTGTTTGCCTTGATCCCTAATATTTCTTATATATAAAATAGTTACTAGGACTTAAGAAGCGTCTGAAACTTGTAGAGCATAGTCCGGATTTTATCAGAGATCATAAGTGGCCTGATCTCAATGTTACAAAATGGACGGTTGTAGAGCAGTTTCATGAGGCAACACAAACCGATGGGTAAGCACTTGTTACAATGGTTTTTTCATTTGATTCATTTGCGTGATATTCTAAAGCATTATTTTATAATTTTTTAGCGTATCATGTGGACTGTTTATGCTAAATTATATGGAATACTGGACATCACATGGACTCTCAGACGAGTTCACCCAGGTATTATATCTTTATACACTATCTCGTTATTTTATCTCAAAAATTTATATAAATTGTTTATATATATATATTGTAGGTGGATATGAAACATTTTCGAAAAAAATTAGCTGTCATTTTGCTCGATTCAGAGTTGAATAAGCTAAAAGGAGGTCCCATATACCATCAACCTAAACCTACCGATGAAGAAACTTTAGCTAATTCTGATCTCGAGATCCTGGAGAATCCATCATAGTCAAACACAAACGTCCTGCCCCAATCACTATCATACCCACGGACCAACGTGAATTACTTGCCGGCCTCTGCAACTACGTCATGTCGATCGATGATGTCGGGTGTTTGGAGTAAGTATCATGTATCAATATTTAATGTGCGGATGTATATTATTGTTCTTCTTACCGTCCAATTTTTAGGGAGGTATGGGTCCGGAGCTCGACACCCGATGCAATGGGCTTAAGTCTTAAGAAACTTCAGTGCGTACTTAACATGGACCAGCCCATGGACAATGATTGCTTCAACACCGCAGTGCGTATGCTGGCATGTGACGAGGGAGTACTGTTCACAGACCCTCCTGTACACTATATGGATCTTTGATTTTTGTAAGTTATCATAACTCTTCATTCTATGTGTCATTAGTATCAACATGTTGAAACAATATTTCGTTTTTTTCTTAGTCCATGATGCTAGAGTCAACACGAGGTCAGAAGTTTTGCGAGAAGCAAACTATCCAGACGTTAGCAACATTATTTCATAGCTGGCCTGGGATGGACAACGACATCTCATCGTGCAACAAGGTAAGCAAAATAGTTTGTCCATTGTTATCATGGTTTATTGTTTTTTCTAATAGCCCCACTTGTAGATTTATCTTCCCTATGCATCTATCGGTCGATACATCTTGTACGTCATCGACAAAGAGGCACGTCGTCTATATATTATGGATCCTATTCAAACATCACAATTGTTAGAGGAAAAAAATATGAGGCATGCACTGAAACTAAAAAGTTTTGCAAGGGATTTCAAAGAAGCGGTCGAAATAAAGCTGCCTGGTTGGAATTATGATATATCTAAATGGCAACGTTTATTTCTGTTCGGTGTTCCAACGAGTATAGACGGGTAATGATTTCATAACAAAAACATTTACTTTTGTTATAACTATATTTTTTATATTAATAATTTAAAGTTTTACAGGAATGTGTCTGGCTATTTTGTTTTTCATTTTATGCTCTGGTGGAACGGTAAAGAATTGGTCAAGCCGATTTGCGCAGTGGGTATTGTCCGTTACATGTTTTAAGACCTTCGGCGTGAAATTTTCATGCTAACTACATGTATTGTTTGTGCAGGATGGGTATGAATTGAGGAAGCAGTTTTTATTATATTTGCTAAAACATCGTGGGAATGAAGCTAAAAGAAACTTTCCTGACATTGTGAAAGAATTTCTTAGGTGCATCATCTAGATATTAATAATTTTGTAATAGATGTTTAGTTGGAACATCGCTCAGTTTGTTACATGGACATAACATTAATTTTTTTTATGCTATCAATTTAATTTGCAAAAATGGACTCCAGGTATTAAATAATTGTGTTTGAGTTATATTCTTTGTACGTGTGAAAGACCTATTGTAACTCTTTTAAACTATATCAAGAACCCGTGGCAACGCACGGGCACTCTACTAGTAACAATAAGGGACAGCACTAGAAAATCCTATTGGTTGGTCTCTTAGGCAAGGAGTTGGGCTATCTTTTTTGTTTGAGCAACTGATGTTGGGCTATCGTACATAGTGACACTAGGCGGGCACAACCACGGGAGCTATATCTCGCTTAGAGCAAGATGATAGCTACCCTAGCCTAAAGCTTTCCCGGAGCGCTGTGTCACTGAGCCGGCCCAGTATATTGTGTTTTCTCGGTCGTTCGTTTCTTGTCGCAGCTTGTTTTCTTTTTTCCTTTTTTTCAGTTTCTTTTTTTATTATTATTTATTTCTTCATTAAAATTCGGTAATGTATTTGTTTCTCAGTTTTTTGGGTTTTTTGTTTTCTTTTATTTCTTATTTGCACTGATTTTTCTTCGGTTTTCATCGGCTTTCTAAATTTTATTTTTACTGATTTTCTTTATTCCTTCAGGTTTTCTCTATTTTTTCTTTCAGTTTTCTTTGTTATCTTTGATTTATTTGTTTCTTTTGTGGTTTCACCCCTTTTTCATCTTCTTGTTCTTTGCTTTTTCGTATATATCTTGTTTTTCATTGGTTTTCTTTTGTTTTTCGTTCTTTATTATGTTTGTTAGGCTTTCTTTGTGTTCTTATTTTTCCTTTTCCTTTTGATTTTTTCTCTATCCTTTTCGGTTTTCATTGGTTTTCTTTGTTTTTATTATGTTCAAATGAAAAGGGGTTGACCATGTCTTTTCAAAATGTTAAAATTGTATATAAAAATGTTGATTATGTACACAAAAATGAACATTGTACATTAAGTAAAAGTGTATATAAAAATGTTGATCATGTATATATGCAAACGTTTTCCTATCACACAGAAGTAGTTACCCAAATGAAATACAATATCCACATTTCTTTATACATGTTTAACATTTTCTAAATACATGATCAACATTCTTTTCATACACGTTCTATATTATAGTTTCCGTACACATGGGGAACTTTTTTTTTGTACAAAAATTTAAGATATTTCAAATGCTTGATTAACAGTTTTGAATTCTTGATTAACATTTCTTATAAATGTTGTAATTCTATTGTATACAATATGAACATTATTTTATAGACATCTAACATTATTAAAATATTTAATGTACGTTCTATTTTTTGTATATATCAGGAAAATATTTATATCGCTTAAAGATTTTTAGTTACACAATGAACATTTTGTCCATACACATTGTTTTTATAAACATCAGAATTTTTTAAATATAATCATTTAATAATTTTAAATGCCCTCTTAAACATTTTTAGGTTTTTTCATACACGTTGTATTGTTTGTATGCATTTTTCATACATGAAAAACATTTTTTTCTGTACAAATTTAACATTTTTCAAATGCTTTATTTATTTTTTGAAATATTTTATCTCAAGTGTATTTTCTAAAATATATAATTATATTAATTCGAAAGTATAAACAAAAGTGGAAAAACAAAACAAAAAACGAAACAAAGAACCTGAAAAAAATGAGGTTGTGGCCTGTGGCCTTCGGCCTCCTGCGCGCTCTGTCGGCCCACTCTGGTCTCCCTTCAGGCGAGGCTAGCCTCCAACTCGCGTTGAGCGAAGTGTAGAGGCGCCCTGGCACAACTAACTCAAACCGGGATGTGGGTGTGGACGTTGTTCATTCTGTTCTTGGATGATATTTTGTGAGAAGTGGTCATGGAGTGGTTCACGCCAGCGCAAAATGCCAACGGCGGTCGACCTCCATGGAGGTGGGTATTTTGAAAAAAAAAAATCAAAAAACATATTTTAAACTTTCAAAACATTCTAAAAAAAATCATACTCCCTCCGTTCCAAATTACTTGTCTTGGATTTGTCTAGGTACAGATGTATCTAGACTCATTTTAGTGCTAGATACATCCGTAACTAGACAAATCAAAGACAAGTAATTCAGAACGGAGGGAGTACATGTTAACATGGATGTATTCTTGTGTGTAAATTTTGAAGATGAAATACATTATAATGAGAGCTACACAAAAAAGACAAATCGCGTTTTTCAAACTGATGAACAGTTAAAGACTGTTCACTATTAGAAATGCAAGATTTTCTCTTTTTTGTGTAGCTCTCACCATTATGTATTTCGTTGTCAGATTTTATACACATGTAGAATACATCCATATGAATGTGTAGAATGTTTTTCTGAATTTTTTGAAACTCCAAAATGTAATTATTGAATTTTTTAAAATATCCACCTGCATGGAGGTCGCCCGGCAAAGGCCTTCACTTGCCACGCCAGTTCCTATTTGGTACTTAACGCGCCGTTTCGGTCGTTACTGGTATGCGGCCCTCACGCGTCAACTGTGTTGGGCCAGTCCATGTAACGTTATTGTTACCTTCGGTTTTGGGAAGCTACTAGAAACTTCTGATTCATTATTTTTTCTATGTTTTTCTGTTTGGTTTTTTGCTGGTTTTTGTTTAGTTATGTCTCCTTCTTTATTTTTCCTTTTTTTGTGAATATTTTTCAATTTCGTAAAAAAAATAATGAACTCTTTCAAAATTCATTTCTTTTTAAATGTGTGAACCTTTTCAAAATTTGTGAACCTTTTTCAAATCCATGAACTTTTTCAAACCCGTGAACATTTTTGAACCTGTAATTTTTTTCAAACTCACATTCTTTTTTCAACTTCACAAACTTTTATCATATTATTGAACTTTGTTTATATTTGTGTCTTTTTTAAATTCATGCACTGTTTTCAAATTTATGATTTTCCTTAGATATTGCTTATTTAAAAGTCAACGGTCGAAGTCGTCAATGGTTGACCGGTCAATAGTGAACCGAGCGAACCAAGTGGCTGTGTGAGCAAACCAAATGTCTATGTGAGCTAACCAAGTGACGAGCGAGCGGCCAGCACGTTTGTTGGGTCGGCCCAAGCAAGCGGTCGCTGAGTGCGAGTTTGCGAACCAGCGCGTGAAGCACTGATAAGGAGGAGTCGTGGTTCTCTTTTCGTTGCCGGACAATTTTTTTCTTTAATTGTTTCTTTTCTGTTTCTTTGTAGCGGTTCTGTACAGTTATTTTCACTAGCAAGATGCCCATGCATTGCAACTATTATTTCAAAATGTGATATATTGTATAAAGAAATACAATATTGGACTAGAGAGTACACATCAATTTTCTTTTAAATAGAAAAGAAGAGAAATATATTTCTACATGCTATTGAACAAAAGAAAGGGAAAGATAGTTCTGCATGAAGTAAATAGCTCAGCATGAACTAAATACATAACAAGTATAACAAAGAATGCATAGCACACATGTCAAGTAGACAGACTAGATCACCGGAGACACAAATGAGCTGAGTGTTGGACTTGGCCTTGTTCTATGCCTCCACGTCCATCTTCGTTGGAAATGGAGCAAGGACGCCTTTTCTGGAATGCACCATTGGTGAATGACCGCAAGCCAAGGGACATTGCGCCTCTCATGTACGAGGCGTCCAAGAGGAAAAATTGAAAGGTGCAAAGCTCTCAACAACGATGCTTGAGTCTAGAAAATTAACATCTCGACCGCCTTCTCCCTGAATCATTTGCGTCAATTTGTTACCCTGTGGACAACGCTCCATGGCTTCCGTCTTGAAGCAAATGTCAAGAATGATATTGTGTGGAAGCATATCGCTAGCACGCAATACACGGTCGCGTAGGCATACAAAGTGCAATTCTTGGCACAATTAAATCCCCTATGGAGCACGTTATGTGGAAGGCTTGGGCTCACCCCCCAAAGTCAAGTTCTTCACTTGGTTGGCTACTCAAAGCAGAATTTGGACGACAGATAGATTGGAGAAGCGCAGATGGCCAAACGGTTGCCTTTGTACACTTTGAAAGAGGGAGCAAGAGTCTGTGGACCACCTTTTCAACAAATGACGCTTCTATATCCGCCTTAGGGGTTTAGTCAAGGACTGGCTACAATGGGTGAGCATCGATATTTCCTCATGACACCTCTCGAACACCATCAAAGATTGGTGGTGGGCCTTTCCCGCACATCTATCCCCAACAGGAACGCGATGGCCTCGCTCACCATGCTCGTCGCCTGGACCATTTGGAACGAGAGAAACACATGGGTATTCCGCTAGAAGAGTGCTCTGCTGATGGTCCTCCTCGCCAATATCAAAAAGGAAGCCACACTTTGGGTAACTACGGGTGCTAGAAAGCTGGGAGATCTAATGCCGCAAGAGTAGTTGAGCACTTTTTGGGGATGTTGCAGCGCTGTCTATTCCTCTTATTTAATGAATGAGGCAAATCTTTTGCCTCTTTTCAAAAGAAAAAGAAACAAGCTGAGTGTGCAAGACGAACAAGAGTGCATGGATGTTGGCAATCATCAGGTAGATGGCAGTGACGTCTACATACCTAGATAGAGGTATCCTCTGCTGCAAATGGGCAAGCATTTTAAATTAGCAATTAGAGTGTCAATTAAGAAAAAATATGTTCAATAGTAAACTTATTATGAGTCAGCCATAAGGATCAACAAAGTGTAGAAAAGTCAATCCAGAAAACATGGAGAAATTGACCCTATGTACTAGATAAGTGCCCAAATAAATCAGTAAATAAGTCGGGTTCCAGATAATGTTCGACCAAAATCGAATGCAAGAATTCTTTATGAGAGTGGGGACTTTCTGATTTCAAGTTGTTGGGGGAAACAAGGGCATCTCGAACAAATCACTTCGACTCGATGAGGGCCGAAGATGCAGTGGAGGAAGCCGTTCCATAAATAGAGGCGAAAATCTTGAAAAGGCACAAAAGAAATTCAAAGTTTACGAAAAAAATCTAATAGAAATCAAAAGTTTTTTTTAGGATTAAACAAAATGATTCGCAAATAAAAGCGCTAGTGCCACAACTAGTCAATTTTTTATACGATTCAAAACTGGATCGGGTTTCACTACCAGAGGATAATGAAGCAACATAAAAAGTGTCTCGGCGGAACAAAGAAACAAAAGAACGTGAAAGTCAGGTTCAAAACAAGCCGTGTTCCCGAGCTTCCAAATCTCCCAGCACAACGTTGCCAAGCCAACAATTTACAGGTTCCTACTCTAAGGTAGGAATCTGGGAATCCACCAGAAGTATTGGGAGAAACACCTAGGCATGTCCCCCGTAGCAATAGTCTCACTCACTATATTCGACACATATTTGGCAGCAAAGCAATGGAAGAAAATGTGGTGAATATTTTCATTATCATGGATTGTTTATCCACCAATAGGGAACGTGCGCTGGGGGTTAGGCCGTCGTGAGATAGTGTTTTTTACCCTACTAATGGCAGAAGCAACATATTTTTTTATCTCAAGATCCTTCGCATCGAGCTTCCCTTGATCTTTTGGTCAACATATCGTGTTCCACCTCGTGAGGCGGTATTTAGGCTTAAGCTTGTCAGATTGACAGACAAAACTGGATTTGCACCAGACCAATCTTTCTTGTACCCCTTCAAGTATTTTAAAGAAGGACAATGCGAACATCAGCAAACTCGTAAGAACAACATTGATTAGAACAAGTCTTACCCCATAAGACATGAGCTTGCCCATTCAACAACGAGTTTTTTCTCACAATGTTCTCCAATGCCCTTCCATTCCTTGTTGAGGAGATTTCCAAAATGCATCAGAATACAAATTGAGACGGGAACGAGCCAAACTCACAATCAAACAATTATTTGTATTGATCCATTTCTTCTTTAGCTTTTCCAAAGCATGAGAGTCGTTCTTGTGAAAATTTATTGTGAGGCACGATAACAGCTCGAACAAACTAAGAATCATTTCCATATCTCCGCGATGCTCCATGAAGATGATGGTTTATGCAAGGCCAAAAACTCCAGCGCCAACAAGATACAGAATGAGGCCACCAACTTGCCTGGCCTCCTTAGCCTGGCCTGGCCAATGAGCGCCATGAGAAAGGTTCGCAACAATATTGAAGAGAATGGTTGACACAGGATCTTTGTGACGAGATCCTTTTCTGGTCTACAAGCAATGACCAACGTCATCATTCACACCAAGTCACCAATGCTATCACCGCAAACAAAAATAAATAAATCAACCCACTCTCATTATTTTGTCAGGAAGCCTTTTATGCACACGGCTTGCGCAAAAAAGGTCATTTTACTTTGTCATAAGCTTTTCCCAAATTCTCCTTAAAGATAATTATCATGTTAAAGTTCATACATTCATGCGCGTGTAATAGCAAAAAGTCAGCGAATGATTGGTCCTAGTCCAGAAACCAATCAGACCCTCCTTATTATATTGTTCTTGCCTGAAACCAGAGTCTTGTTATTTAGAGAGCAAGAAACTCGTGCAAATGGTCATAAGATTCAAACTAAAGAATCCCGCCAGCAGGCAGGTACAGTGCATGCATATATTATTATCATACAATTAGTTTGCCAATTCTCTCTCATATTTTCCACTTCTTCCGCCCGGTCCTGACCCCGTCAGAATTCTCCCCCGCAAGCACGCGAGGCAGCATGCAGACCGGAGACCACGCCAATCGAAGCAGTACGCACGTCACCTACGTACTCCCAAAAGCTATATAAGCATGATTCCGTTCCATGCTTCAAAGCACTCATCACCGCAACCAGCTAGCAATTAACCAAGCCAAGCACCCTGCTTCAAGAATTACAGCTGCTGGCATAGTTTTCTTCCTCACAAGTCACAAGTATATTGTGGTCAAGTGATCGGCGCGAGCCATGGCGTCCTCCAAGGGCTCCTGGGCCGCACTTGCATTGCTCCTCCTCGTTGCTCTCGCGTCCACGGCCGTCAATGGCGACCACAAGCTCTCCGCCGGGTACTACAACAAGACGTGCCCCAACGTGCAGCGCGTCGTGCGGCGGGTCATGGCGTACAAGGTCGCCGGCGAGCCCGCCGTCGCACCCGCCATCCTCCGCCTCTTCTTCCACGACTGCTTCGTCAACGTACGTACCGAAATACCTACCGCACTCACTTCATGTTCTCCTGCTGATCCCTGGCTAATTACGATGCGCAAAACGCTGCGTGCGTGCAGGGATGCGATGCCTCCGTTCTCCTGGACGGCACCTACTTCTCCGAGAGCGAGAAGGACGCGCGGCCCAACGCTTCCCTCCGAGGCTTCGAGGTGATCGACGAGATCAAGTCCGTGCTGGAGCACGACTGCCCGGCCACCGTCTCCTGCGCCGACGTGCTCGCCCTGGCGTCCCGGGACGCCGTCGCCATGCTCGGAGGGCCCGCCTGGAGCATGCCCCTCGGCCGCATGGACTCTCGCGCCGCGGACAGGGACGGCGCCGAGAACCTCCCCAGCCCACACGAGAACTACACCTCGCTCGTGTCGACGTTCAGGGAGCGCGGCCTCGACGCCCGCGACATGACCGCGCTCTCCGGCGCGCACACTGTAGGGATGGCCAACTGCGAGAACTACAGGGACCGCATCTACGGCACCGACGGCGACACCAACATCGATCCCTCCTTCGCGGAGACCAGGCGGCAGACGTGCCCCGACGGTGACAATGAGGGTGGCATGGCGCCATTTGACGAGCAGACGCCGATGACATTCGACAACGCCTACTACAAGGATCTGATCGCGCGGCGTGGCCTCCTCAGCTCCGACCAAGCACTCTACGGCTCGGGCGGGCGGCAGGACAATCTTGTGGAGATGTATAGCAGGGACGGTAAGAGGTTCGCGAAGGACTTTGCCAAGGCCATGGTAAAGATGGGGAACATACGCCCGTCCAAGGGGACCACGGTGGAGGTCAGGCTCAATTGCAAGATGGTCAACTAGCAATTGATATAATGATTTACTACAAGAATCTGATAGTGCAACCCATTCATGTTTGGGTTCAATTTGTGTTTTTGGGTCAAGTTTGTCAAATAATTGTAAATGCGTATCCCTTTATTCATTCATTAGTTTGCCAATCATGTATTTTCTTCATTTCACAAAAAAAATCATGTATTCTCTTCATTCTAATGGTGTATGATTCAAATTTTATACTCTCTTTCCAAGATATATCATTTTGCTTCTGGTATTTTCCTAGATAGTTCGTCCATCTATTTATCTAATAGGATTTCCTAAATCTCAACTAGATGATATTTAGCTATGTCATATCTAAGTCCGTCACCACATGATAAAAAAAAATGCTAAAAGATTGGTGCAACTGTGCTCGCGCTCGTACGTTTTGTTTTCCCGTTGTTTGTGATGCATTGTCTTCTATGGGCCAGGCCCAATAGTGAACTTTTTTCTTCGAAAAACAGGGCACCGCTCCAGCTCCACATATTTATACCAGTTTGGGATTCGCTCCCCTAGACTTTCTAGGGTTCCAACTTGCCCTCTGGCGATCTCGCTAGAGTCCATGTCAAATCTCACCGGCGGCCGGAGTTTGTCTTCGGCGGTTGGTGATCATACCCAGAACAATTTTTGTCAATTCGTTTGCATGGCGGAGCCGCCTACTTTGGGGGATGGGGGTCGTAGGCTAGGGTTTCGCAGATAAGCAACAATTGGGAAAATGAGAAGGAGGAATGTGCAAGGGCAGAAGGGAACAAGGCGGCGGAAACTAGGGTCGTGCGATCAATGGCAGCCAGAGGAGGAGGACAGGAAGGTATGGTGGCTAATGGAGGAGGTAGATCAGAGTTGGGGGAGGAAGAATTCTGGGACTATTACGGTCCCACACCGGAGCTAGAAGACCACTTCGCAGGCATGAAGTTTGTCAAATAAATTGTAAATTTATTCCTTCCTTCATTCATTAGTTTGCCAATCATGTATTTTCTTCATTTTGCTAAAAAAATCATGTATTTTCTTTCTTCTAATGGTGTATGATTCAAATTTTAAACTCTCTTTCCAAGATATATCATTTTGCTTCTGGTATTTTCCAAGATAGTTGGTCCATCTATTTATCTAATTGGATTTCCTATATCTCAACTAGATGAAATTTAGCTATGTCATATCTAAGTCCATCACCACATGATCAAAAAAATTTGCTACAAGATTGGTGCAACTGTGCTCGTGCTCGTACGTTTTGTTTTTCCGTTGTTTGCAATGCACTATCTTCTGTGGGCCAGCTCCAAATTTTTATATATGAAGCCAACACCAAAACACAACGTCAGTGAAAGTGCTCGAGGCAAGCACATGCTCCTAACCCAGGAAACAAAAAGAAAATTCAAACCTCCAAGTCTGGAAAACCCAAAAAATAGAACACAAAATCCTCACAGGGGGAATGGGTACACAGACTCCAGATCTGAGCAGGTGCTAAGGCTAGGATGATCAACACAACGCCACCACCCAGTTCAGTTGCACTGCAACCCACACAAGATAACTCTGGTGAGATGGGGAACTACCTCATCAGCCTGTATCCAGCCAGAGAAGTAGGGGAGGCATTCGAGCACCCCCCGATCACCTTGGTAGAAGCCTCTGACTTGATCGATCCGCACATGCACACAACACCCTCGAGAGATCGCCACACTTCTCAGGACATCCTACAAACCAAGCCAAGGAACACCATTGAAACACATGTTGTTCAGCACTTCCAAATGGCCCAAAGAACACCTGCATGCATGACATTAGCAACAATATGTTTGCTATTACTAAGCCACCATCCGGCTATGCTTTCAAAACCAGGCTCATGACAACAACCGACAATAGGTTGAATACTTCGCCAAAGTTCTTTAGCCACTACACACTCAAAGAAGAAGTGAGTGCAGGATTCAAGCTCAGAGCAAAACAAGCAATCCAAGTCATCAACATTCCGCCTTTTACTGAGATTATCTATGAGAAGCTTATTGCGCTAAAAACCACAAAAGACGTGAATTCTAGGGGGAACATGAACCTGCCAAATAGAAGGAACAAAAGTGGGCACTACATCCCTAAAATTAACTACAAAATACAAAGAGCTAATAGTGTATTCTCCTTTGGAATTAAGTTTCCAAATGAGAGTCATTATCAGCAGATAAAGAAAGAGACCTAGAAATGCTAATCAAATCAAACAACTGGTGCATGCGCCTCTCATCTACACACCTCCTAAACGTTAGTTTAAGGTTCAAACCATCCCAGGCATCAGGTATGGTGATACATTGCTCATTACAGATTACAGTAGCCAGAACTGAAGAGCTTGATTAGAGAAACCCAAACCACTGATTTCCCAAAACTTCACTTTTCTCCCATTCCCCACTTGCCAATTATAACCGAAATGGCAGCCTGAGCAGCCCATATCACTCCTTTCCAAAAAGGAGAGGCAAGGAGGGTAGTAATGGAACAGAGGTTGGGAGCATTGGTTTTGTATTTAAAATCTATAATCTGTTTCCACATCTTTTCCTCTCCCGGCTCATATCTATTAGCCCAAGAGGCTAAGAAGCATAGGTTAGAGGTCCACACCAAAGTAGTATATAGTCATATCTTTTGCCCTGACATGATTGGCAGTATATACAAGTTAGTAGCTTAGATATGCAATTAGACGTGAAGCTATGGCACAATTCAATGGTTTCAAAATTTTGTTGTTTTCACCTCAATGTCACCATGTTTAAGCATAATTCTTCAAGAGCAATGCATGTTGCATAGCTCATTAGGATATCAAATGTTCCTACTTGACATGTTGCAGATTACTCTCGGCTTTTAATATAGTGTTGAATTTCTCATTTGGTATGTATATCAGTATATGGGGGACTAAATGCCGATTAAGAGAGCGGTGATACATAAATAATTGAACCATTGTTTTACTCCATGCATGTATTATTATTTCACACTTAATTGCTAAGAAGATAGTTCAGTGTTGCCTGAGATTGTATGATATGCCCTTGATCCTCTTATCTATCATGCGTTTCAGACATTTGTTACTCTGATAACTAGGTAATTGTTCTCTATACATTGTATTGTAACTTAAATACAAGATTAATGACATTATCATTTTTTAATATTAGATGAATCAAATTATATATGAAAGCAGGGACCACGAGAGGAGGCGGTATAGAAACATATTTGAATTACTTTGTATAAGCATGCAGAAAATGAAAAACGACATACAATTGTAGACATATTGTAGAGCACATGATAACTGATCTAGTAGGGCGGGGATTGCATGTTATTTTGAATATTGTATTTTAGCTAGATGCCTCATTGTATAATTACCATTAGATTTATTGCATAATAACATTTTATAATTCTATTTTGTTATTTATTGGCAACATAATCATATGGTCATATACAAAATAAAGGTTAGTGTTACACTTTTAGAAATGTATCATTACTTAAAATATTTTTTATTATGCAATGAAGCGATAAATAATACTAAAAAAATCTGAATAGGATAAAAGTAAATACTTATTTTTTTTGAAAAACTAAAAGACGGTGCCCTCACATTTGCGAGGGCCACCTTACTAGTTGTTGTGAAAACATTAGATACATCCACCTTGATCATGAAAATAACAAAGTTCATCTAGTGAAAAGTAGTGAGCTAAAAATGCACCAAAACTGATTAAAAGGGGGCATATGTGATCTTCTATATATCCCAGTGACAAGGTACACATGAGGCAAAAACCAGTTGTGTCATAAAAAAGGAAGGCTTGCAATTTCTCCCCTTATATCATCTGGCCAACCTTCTGCGATGTCACGGGTTCGACTCCCTCATGTCTTGTATTTGTAATCCCCATTTTCTTTCATCTTTGCACACATTGGCAAGTGGGTCCCACCACTAGTGCAGAACCGGGCTATAGCACCGGTTCTGTAACCAACACTAGATGGTGGGGACTAAAGGCCCCCCTTTAGTCCCGGTTCAACACAAACCACCACTAAAGGGTCACCACATGGCATGAGCCCGCGTCGGGGGCTGGGAGACCTTTAGTACCTGTTGGTAACACCAACCGGTACTAAAAGGTTTAGGGGTTTTTGGGTTTATGATTTCTTTTTCCTTTAATTTTGTGTTTTCCATTTAATTCTTTTTCATTTGCTGGCATTTTATGATACTATATATTGCACACGTTATGCATATATATAAATAGAATTTCTCGTATATATATATATATATATATATATCATCAAATGTCTCGCACCACCATTCACATATACATGTATATATATATATACAATTTGGTATGTATAATTTCTCCTACATGGAGGCATTACTGTGGTAGCGGGTAATGGAATTCTCCTTTGGGATCTATGACTTGGTCGAGCAAAAATCCCGCTATTTCTTCTTGACTTGCTCGTATGCGATCCGTTGGTGGGAGCTGCTCCCCCACCTCCTTGAACTTGAACTTTAAAGAAGGAGATCAATATGCATGTATTAGTTGTGTGTATATATATTAGATATCGATAATGATGTAAAAATTGTGAATAGTGTTCTGACAAACGTGCCCATAGCTGTCTATCAGATCTGCTCCTTTCGGACGCCATCATGCGAATGTTCTCGCAAACATAGTATGCACATAAATCATTCCCCGACAACTGCTTCATGCACTTTACGAGAATAGAATTCAATCAGATAATAATTAATCAAGCATGATAACTAATGGTATTGAAATTAGAATTAAAGAGATGGTAGCTAACTAGTACTACTTAATTAATTATACCTTGGGTCTATACCAATACAACATTTGTTTCCATTGGCCTAGAACCTCTTTGATGAACTTTTGCCAAGCCCTGCCCGCTGGCAAAGATGAATAAAGGAGTTATTAATTAGTTGATATCAGGAAATGGTGAACTAAAGAGGCTGATATATAGTTTGATAATGATTGAAATTACCTGTTGACTACCCCCTTCACGATTTCGTACTGAGCAACTGGTTTAAGTAGCGAGTCCAGTACTTCAACTGTTCCATCTTCAACTCGAATGATTAACAAGATCCAGTGGAAACTGCTTGCGCACACGTTTGCATGTATAAATTAAGCGGGCATGTGCATAACACTCATCAACTACCCTAAAACCTATACACTTATTAATTAACATCTAGCTAGTAAGCAAAAACAGAACTTGTAGTACAAGACAGTGTGACTCACACAAAGTTGTAAGGAAGTAGTATATCTGGATTGGTATTTAGGCGCTTCAAGAACTCTAGGAAGCTTTTCTTTGTTTCATTTCGATAGAATTCCTGTGACCATGTTGTTTCTTTAACGGTATTTGGGTCAATGAACCCAATTCCATAGCATCCAACTTTTTTCGTTTCATAGATCTTCATTCTGCATAATACCATAGAAAAGAATATAGTGAGGATAATTACAGGTAATGATCAACGAGCACTATAGCTAGCTTGAGACTTAAATTACAGAAAGAAATCACTTACAGACAATAGCAACTGACGATAGATTTGTCGAGTGCGTCTTGATTGAATAACTGAAACAGTTCTGTAAACTCAACATACAAAGCATTCTCATGGTAGCAATGCTCTGCCTTGACTTTCACCATGAGGGACTCTCGATTGGTAGTCTTGGCAATTTTCATGTACCATTCATGCAATTCATACATTATCGTTGAGAGCTTCTTGACCTCCTCAGGCTTGACCAAAGGTTCACCGCTGTCATATTTCCGTTTTAGTTCCTGCTCTATAAAACTTTCCATGGGCTTGAGATCTAGGAGTTGTTCTACAATGCATCAGATCTCTGCAGCCTGCTTCTATGATCATCGGTTATTACCAGATGATCAGCCGTGCCGGTACTGATGTGTGTTGGTACAATGAGCGGGAGGATCGATTGCACCGCCTTTTCTCCCAGCTGGGGAACAGTTTTCTCGCTTTTTTGGTAGCTCCTTGGCTGGAGCTTGAGCTCGACTCCTTCTTTTGTTGTGCTTCATATGCCTTCCTGATTTGGCACTCATAGTATGAGTCAACAGGCTTGAGAGCTGGTGGTTGAGCCATACGAATAAATTGGCCAATGGCATGCTCAGGCACTTTCTCCTTTGGCGACGGTGGCGGTTTCGGTCCAAAATGGGCGTCCAATTGTCTCCTGCATTCGGCTTCATTTTCCTCTTCGGTCATGTTGTAAGGCCTCTTCGGAAGAGGTGCTAGGCTTGGACCAAGTCGGTATCTCTTGCCTCCTGTACTTGTACCACTAGCCGCCATAGCTGCGGCAGCTCTCTTTCGCTGTTGCTTAGGCGGCAGAGCCCGCTGAGGCGGCGGAAACAGCTTACGCGGTGCCTGACTTGGAGGAGGAGGAGGAGTGGGCAGACGCGGTGCCGGACTTGGAGGAGGAGTGGGCTCATGCGGTGCCGGACTTGGAGGAGGAGGAGTGGCCTCATGCGTTGGCAGACCTAGAGGAGTAGGAGTCTGCAGAGGCGTTAGCTGACTTGGAGGAGTAGGAGCCGACTGCTGAGGCAGTGGCGGACTTGGAGGAGGAGCCGGCTGACGCGGTATCGGTGGCCTTGGAAAGACGATGCAATCCTTTCTCCATAGAATGATATGAGGTAGTGCCTCTCCTAGTGTGCGCTCGTCGTCACCTCTAGGAATGTCAAGCTGTAGCCCCCAATATTCTGCCACCACTTCATCAACCGTGACACGAGCATAGGCAGCTGGAATCTGATTGCAATGGAAGGTTTCTTAAGGGGGATTTCTATAAGCAACATAGTCCGCCACCTTGATGGATATGTTCTTCATTTTGAACTGTATCTCACAATTAGTGTTATCAATGATTGATGACCCAGAAGTATATGGGGTCAGTTGTAGCTTTTTCGATAAGTAAGAGTGTTGAACCCAACGAGGAGCAGAAGGAAATGACAAGTGGTTTTCAGCAAGGTATTGTCTGCAAGTGCCAAAATTGTAAGTAGCTGAGTAGTTTGATAGCAAGATAATTTGTAACGAGCAAATAGCAAGAGTAGTAACAAAAGTGCAGCAAGGTATCCCAATCCTTTTGAGGCAAAGGACAGGCCAAAACGGTTTCTTATGTTAAGCAAAGTGTTCTTGAGGGTACACGGGAATTTCATCTAGTCAGTTTCATCATGTTGGCTTAATTCATGTTCGGTACTTTGATAATTTGATATGTGGGTGGACCGGTGCTTAGGTGCTGTTCTTACTTGAACAAACCTCCTACTTATGATTAACCCTCTCGCAAGCATCCGCAACTATGATATAAGTATTAAGAATAAATTCTAACCATAGCATTAAACTTTTGGACCCAATCGGTCCCTTACGGAATAGCGCATAAACTGGGGTTTAAGCTTCTGTCACTCTCGCACCCACCATCTAATAACTACTCCACAGTGCATTTCCTTAGTCCCAAATATGGTTAAGTGTCATGTAGTCGATGTTCACATGACACCACTAAGAGAATGGCAACATGCATACCATCAAAATATCAAACACATATCAAGTTCACATGATTACTTGCAACATAATTTCTCCCGTGACCTCAAGAATGAAAGTAACTACTCACAAATGATAAAACATGCTCAAGATCAGGGGGTATTAAATAGCATAATGGATCTGAACATATAATCTTCCACCAAATAAACCATATAGTAATCAACTACAAAATGTAATCAACACTATACTAGTCACCCACGAGCACCAATCTATAGTTTTGATACAAAGATTGAACACAAGAGATGAACTAGGGTTTGAGAGGAGTTGGTGCTGTGAATATGTTGATGAAGATAGCCCTCCCCAAGATGGGAGAGTTATTGGTGATGATGACGACGATGATTTCCCCCTCCCAGAGGGAAGTTCCCCCGGCGGAATGCTTTGCCGGAGGGCAAAAGTGCTCCTGCCCAAGTTCCGCCTCGAGGCGGCGGCGCTTCGTCGTGAATGTCCTTCCCTTATTTTTTCTAGGTCAAAATGACTTATATACCAGAAGATGGGCACCGGAGGTGGGTCGAGGAGGGCAGCACCCACCAGGGCGCGCCTGGGCCTCTTGGTGCGCCCAGGTGGGTTGTGCCCACCTGGTGGCCCTCCTCTGGTACTTATTTGTTCCAATATTTATTAAATATTCCATAAAAAATCCTCGGGGAGTTTCAGCGCATTTGGAGTTGTGCAGAATAGGTAGCTTGACGTAGCTTTTTCAGGTCCAGATTTCCAGCTGCCAGAATTCTCCCCCTTGGTGCATACCTTGCATATTATGAGAGAAAAGGCATTAGAATTACTCTAAAAAGCATTATTATACAATAAAACAACATAAATAACAGTAGAAAAACATGATGCAAAATGGACGTATCAACTCCCCCAAGATTGGACCTTGCTTGTCCTCAAGCGAAAACCAAAATCGAAAAACATGCTCACATGCTTATAGAGAGAGGTGTCGATAAAAACAAAAATACAGACATAGCACCATCATGTTTCTTATTATAACAACGACAAACTTTAATATAAAATTTTACCATAGACTTCTCATGAACAAGTGACAATTCATCACAACAATGAAGTATAAAGCATAAACTCGATTGAAAACCAACAAACTATGTTCTCAGTCAACTTTGCAACAACAATTCATCATCTTTTCGGGAAGGGTCACGTATCGGAGCCTTTAGGAAAGTCCACATACTCAACCATCATTTAGTCTTCTAGGATTGCTAACACTCACTGTGTACACATGAGCAAAACATTTCAAATGGACACACAGAAAGATAGGGGCTTAAATTTTGCCTCCCAACACACTCACCTCAAGGATGATGTCAACAATAATAACTTATGCCACCCATATTCAACTGGACATATGTGCCTAGATCTTCCCTGACCACATGATGCTTGCCAAAGGAGAAAAATAAAAGGAATAGATGGAAAAACTTTGACTCTTGCATAAAAGTAAATACATTAAAGTAAAAGAAAGGTCCTTCACAGAGGGAAGCAGAGGTTGCCATGCGCTTTTTGTTTGTATGCTCAACCCCTTAGTGCAAGAGAACGTCATGTTATATTGCCCCTTGTGATGGCAACCTTTATTATGCAGTCTGTCGCTTTTATTCTTCACCATCACAAGTTCGTACAACACTCAATTTTCCCTTACACTAAATGATCTCACATTTTATAAGTAATTTTTATTGCCCTTTTTGCACCGATGACAACTTACTTGAAGGATCTTACTCAATCCATAGGTAGGTATGGTGGACTCTCAAACAAGATAGGGTTTAAGGGTTTTGGATGCACAAGTATTATCTCTACTTAGTGCGGAATTTTTGGCTAGCAAAGATAGGGGCAAGGACCATATGTTGAAGGATCTATGATAATATGACTTCTATGTGAATATGAACAATCATAAATCATTAGGTTGTCTTCCTTGTCTAACGTCAACAATTTTGGCATATAATATTTTGATGGGTGCTCACAATCACAAAAGATTTCCATGATAGTGTATTTATATGTGAATCTTCTCTTCCCTTATTAATTCTTTCATGTGTTGCATCATTGACCAATGCTATGTTTGCCAATCTACAATAAAATTTTCTACTTATACTTTTCCTTGTGTAATGTCATCACTTACCATAAGATTAGCATATGATCTTTTTCTTTTATTTCCTTTCTTTTTATTGCAGCAAGGAAGTAAAGAAGGCAAAACTCAAACTAAACTTTATTATATCTCGCACACGATTACAAGGATTGATCACTAAGCAAACTCATAAAAAGAAAGGATCAAACTAAACTTTTATTCATCTAATAGCAAAAGATAGCCATTGATCGAACTAAGAAAAATAAAGGCAAAATATAGTAGGGACGATACGATACCGGGGCACATCCCCCAAGCTTGGCGAAAGCCAAGGGGAGTGCCCATACCCGATATTAAGTTTTCTTTTGGTGGTGATGAAGAAGATGGTGGTGTTGAAGTAGAAGGTTTCTTGTCCTCGGGTTTCCATGGCAGAGGCTCACCATCATAAGAGGAGGAGTGAGTCTCCCGGATCCTGCAACCGGTAGCCAAACTCATACCTTTAAACCTGGCCTCATATTCAAAGACCTGGCTTTGAAGATCGTTGATCTGGCTATGGAGGAAGTTGATTTGCTCGTTGAGGTAGAAGATGATGTTTTTTATGGGCTTGCCATCCACCTTGAGATCACGGGTATAGTCCGCGATCATGAGGTGATTGGCATTGATTCCACGCTCCACCATCCCCTTGCACTTGAAGATGTCCTGCTCCATCGCTCCAAGCCTGGCCTCCACGTATCCAGTCCCCCTGGGTCCTTGCACATCGCGGATGTGCAGCACCCCATCGCACATCTGGATAGCTTGAGGGTGATGCATCACCTCCCGCAGATATGGGTTGATAACGTTGTCGAAGAACTTGTCCTTGGAGGAGCTTGAAGCGGCCATGGTGGATTGAATCTGATAGAAAACAACAAGAAAAGAAAATAGGAGATTTCTCGACGGTACGGAGGTTAACAGGTTCGGGAGCTATATATATAGATTTTCTTTATCTTGAGGAACAAGCAGAACAGAAGAAAAACGGAGGCCGGAAAGTACCCGAGGTGGGCACAACCCACCTGGGCGAGCCATGCATGCCTAGCGCGCCCTGGTGTATCGTGCCCACTAGGGTCACTTTCCTGGAAGTTTTTTATTTTTGTAATTTTCTAAATATTCCAAAACAAAAAAAAATATTTTTGCGGATTTTTCGGAGTCCGTTTGCTTACCGTATCACGTACCTCCTTATTTTCATGATTCTGGAGTGTTCCAGAAGGACTCCTCTATGTGTTCTTCCGGTGTCAAAGTTTGGATAACATTGCTTTCAACATTAATGGGTGTACCTGAGAGATAGTGTTTTATTCGTTGCCCATTGGCTCGGGTTAGTCCCTTCGGCATTATTTATTTTGATAGCTCTGGATCAATAGACCTCCTCGATGACATAGGGTCCTTCCCATTTGGAGAGGAGTTTTCCTGCAAAGAATCTGAAATGAGAGTTGCACAAAAGAACATATTCTCCTACTTTGAACTCACGCTTTTGGATTCTTTTGTCATGCCATCTTTTAACTTTTTCTTTGAATAACTTAGCATTTTCATAAGTCTGGGTTCGCCATTCATCTAATGAGCTAATATCAAATAACCTCTTTTCTCCAGCAAGTTTGAAATCATAATTGAGTTCTTTTATTGCCCAAAATGCTTTGTGTTCTAACTCAAGAGGTAAATGACAAGCTTTTCCATAAACCATTTTATATGGAGACATACCCATAGGATTTTTGTAAGCTGTTCTATAAGCCCAAAGTGCATCATCTAATTTCTTAGACCAATTCTTTTGGGACCTATTAACAGTTGTTTGTAAAATTAGTTTTATTTCTCTATTGCTAAGTTCAACTTGACCACTAGACTGAGGATGATAAGGTGACGCAATTCTATGATTAACATCATACTTAGCAAGCATTCTACGAAAAGCACCATGAATAAAGTGTGAACCACCATCAGTCATTAAATATCTAGGGACTCCAAACCTTGGGAAAATAACTTCCTTAAGCATTTTAATAGAGGTGTTGTGATCAACACTACTAGTTGGAATAGCTTCTACCCACTTAGTAACATAATCAACAGCAATAGAAATATGTGTACACCCATTAGAGGTAGGAAAAGGTCCCATGAAGTCAAATCCCCAAACATCAAATAGTTCAATAGCAAGTGAATAATTCATAGGCATTTCTTGACGCTTACCGATATTACCTATTCTTTGGCATTCATCACATGATGAGAAAAACTTACGGGCATCCTTGAAGAGAGTAGGCCAATAAGAACCAGATTGCAATACCTTATGAGCGGTTCTGTCTCCCGCGTGATGTCCTCCATAAGCTTTGGAGTGACATTTCCGTAGGATTTTTTCCTATTCATGCTCAGGTACACAACGTCTCGTAATACCATCTACTCCTTCTTTATAAAGATGTGGATCATCCCAAAAGTAATGTCTTAAATCATAGAAGATTTTTTTTCTTTTGTTGGTATGTGAAGCTAGGTGGAATGTATTTAGCAACAATGTAATTAGCATAGTCAGCATACCAAGGTGTACTATGAGAAACATTTATTGGAGCTAGTTGTTCATCAGGGAAGCTATCATAAATAGGTTGTGGGTCATCAAGAATATTTTCAAGTCTAGATAAGTTATCAGCTACGGGGTTCTCTGCTCCTTTCCTATCAGTGATATCCAAATCGAATTCTTGTAGCAGAAGAACCCACCTAATGAGTCTAGGTTTACCATCTTTCTTTTCCATAAGATATTTTATAGCAGCATGATCGGTGTGAACAATTACTTTAGAATCAACAATGTAAAATCTGAACTTATCACAAGCAAACACCATTGCTAAGAATTCTTTTTCAGTAGTAGCATAGTTTCATTGAGCACTGTCTAGAGTTTACTAGCATAATTAATAACATTTAGTTTCTTATCAACTCTTTGTCCTAGAGCAGCACCAACAACATAATCACTAGCATCACACGTAATCTCAAAAGGCAAGTTCCAATCAGGTGGTTGAACAACAAGTGCAGTAATTAAGGCTTTCTTTAGTGTTTCAAAGGCTTCCATGCAATCATCATCAAATACAAAGGGGATATCCTTTTTCAAAAGATTAGTAAGAGGCCTAGAAATTTTAGAAAAGTCTTTGATAAACCTCCTATAGAAACCAGCATGACCAAGGAAACTATAAATACCTTTGATATCTTTAGGACATGGCATTTTCTCAATTTCATCAACCTTGGCTTTGTCCACCTCAATGCCCCTTTCAAAATTTTATGGCCCAAGACAATACCTTCATTAACCATAAAGTGGCACTTCTCCCAATTCAAGACGAGATTTGTTTGTTCACATCTCTGCAAGACTCGATCAAGATTGCTGAAACAATCATCAAAAGACTTCCCATAAACAGAAAAGACATCCATGAAAACCTCAACAATCTTTTCACAAAAATAAGAGAATATAGCAGTCATACATGTGCATTACATAAACCGAAAGGCATATGTCTATAAGCAAATGTTCCAAAAGGACAAGTAAAAGTGGTCTTTTCTTGATCAGATTGTAAAACACGTATTTGTGAAAAGCCAGAGTATCCATCAAGGAAGCAAAAATGTGTGTGCTTAGATAATCTTTCTAACATTTGATCGATAAATGGAAGATGGCAATGATCTTTTCTAGTAGATTTATTTAATTTTCTATAATAAATTACCATTCTATAGCCCGTGACAATTCTTTGTGGAATAAGCTCATTCTTATCATTAGGAACAACAGTAATACCTCTCTTCTTAGGGAAACAATGAACATGACTTATCCATCTACTATCAGCTATAGGATAGCTTATACCTACTTCCAGAAGTTTCAATATTTCCGTTCTTACCACTTCTTTCATTTTTGAGTTTAACCTACGTTGGTGATCAACAACGGGTTTAGCATCAAGTTCCATATTAATCTTGTGCTGACATAGAGTGGGACTAATGCCCTTAAGATCATCAAGAGTATATCCAATAGCAGCCCTGTGCTTCCTTAGAACTTCCAATAATCTTTCTTCTTCATATTCTGAAAGGTTAGCACTAATAATAACATGATATATCTTCTTTTCATCAAGATAAGCATATTTCAAAGTGTTTGGTAATTGTTTTAGTTCAAACACATGATCACCTTTAGGTGGAGGAGGACCTCCTAGAGTTTCAATAAGCAAATTGTGTTTAAGCAGAGGTGGTTGTTGGAAAAAGATTCTATCTATTTCATTTCTTTCGCGCATATGCAAATCATTTTCATGGTCTACCAAATATTGTTCCAAAGGATCAGTAGGAGGCACAACAATAGAAGCAAGACCAATAATTTCATCCTTACTAGGCAAATCTTTTTTATGAGGTTGTTTACTAAACTTGGAAAAATTAAACTCATGAGATTCATTACCAAAGCTAACAACGTCAGTTTGTTTCTCACAATCTATTTTAGCATTTACGGCATTCAAGAAAGGTCTACCAAAAATAATGGGGCAAAATTCATCTTGTGGGGTGCTAAGAACAAGAAAATCAGTAGGGTATTTTATTTTCACACACAAGACTTCAACATCTCTAAGAAACCCAATTGGTGATATAGTATCTCTATTAGCAAGTTTAATAGTAACATCTATATCTTCTATTTCAGCAGGTGCTATTTCATCTTTAATTTCTTGATATAAGGAGAAAGGGATAGCACTTACACTAGCATCTAGGTCACATAACCCATGATAACAGTGATCTCCTATCTTAACTAAGACAACAGGCATGCCAACAACCGGTCTATGTTTATCTTTTCCTCCAGGTTTGGCAATTCTAGAAGCTTCACTACAGAAGTAGATAACATGCCCATCAATATTATCAACTAAGAGATCTTTAACCATAGCAACACTAGGTTCAACTTTTATTTGTTCAGATGGTTTGAGTGTTCTAACATAACTTTTGTTAACCACAGTTGAAGCTTTAGCATGTTCCTTCATCCTAACAGGAAAAGGTGGTTTTTCAATATAAGTAGTGGGCACAACTGGATCAACATTGTAAATGATTGTTTCTTCTTTATCTTTCACCGGTTCTTTAATTTCTTATTTAGTTGGTGGGTGATATTTAAACCACTTATCCTTAGGGAGATCAACATGAGTAGCAAAAGATTCACAAAAGGAAGCTACTATCTCAGAGTCAAGTCCATATTTAGTGCTAAACTTCTGAAAAGCATCGGTATTCATAGAAGATTTAACACAATCAAACTTAGGTTCAATACCTGACTCTTTACCTTTGTTGAGTTCCCAATCTTCAGAGTTGCGTTTAATTCTTTCCAAAATATCCCGCTGGAATTCAATAGTCTTCTTCATAAAAAAACCAGTACAAGAAGTATCAAGCATGGATTGATCAGTACAAGAAAGCCGAGCATAAAAACTCTGAATAATAATTTCTCTCGAGAGATCATGATTGGGGCATGAATATAACATTGACTTAAGCCTCCCCCAAGCTAGTGCGATACTTTCTCCTTCATGAGGCCAAAAATTATATATATAATTCCGATCACGATGAACTAGATGCATAGGATAAAATTTCTGATGAAATTCCAATTTCAAACGGTTCCAGTTCCAAGATCCAATATCATCGCATAGCCTATACCATGTCAATGATTTTACCGTCAAAGATAAAGGGAAAACCTTCTTCTTAGCTTCATCTCCGGGCAAACCTACAAGCTTAAATAATCCACAAATTTCATCCACAGATACCAAGTGCATATCAGGATGTTCGGTTCCATCTCCTGCATAAGGATTAGCTAGAAGTTGTTCTAACATACCCGAAGGAATTTCATATTCAATACTTTTAGTAGGGGCAGTAGGTTGTGGGGTAACTAATTGTGGTTCCGGTCGAGGTGAAGATTCCCCGAACAAACCCCTCAAAGGATTGTTTTCCATAGTAGAAAGTGGCAATAAATTTCAGCATGTAGTAATAATGTTTCCTTACCAATTTCCACTTACCAAGAGCGCTTCACTCCCCGGCAACGGTGCCATAAAATAGCCTTGATGACCCACAAGAATATGGGGTCAATTGAGTGTAGAACCCAACGAGGAGCAGAAAAAATGACAAGTGGTTTTCAGCAAGGTATTGTCTGCAAGTGCCAAAATTGTAAGTAGCGGAGTAGTTTGATAGCAAGATAATTTGTAACGAGCAAGTAGCAATAGTAGTAACAAAAGTGCAGCAAGGTAGCCCAATTCTTTTGAGCCAAAGGACTGGCCAAAATGGTTTCTTATGATAAGCAAAGTGTTTTTGAGGGTACACGGGAATTTCATCTAGTCACTTTCATCATGTTGGCTTAATTCGTGTTCGGTACTTTGATAATTTGATATGTGGGTGGGCCGGTGCTTAGGTGCTATTCTTACTTGAACAAACCTCCTACTTATGATTAACCCTCTCACAAGCATCCGCAACTACGAGATAAGTATTAAGAATAAATTCTAACCATAGCATTGAACTTTTGGATCCAATCGGTCCCTTACGGAATAGCGCATAAACTGGGGTTTAAGCTTCTGTCACTCTCGCAACCCACCATCTAATAAATACTCCACAATGTATTTCCTTAGGCCCAAATATGGTGAAGTGTCATGTAGTCGACGTTCACATGACACCACTAAGAGAATGGCAACATACATACCATCAAATTATCGAACACATGCCAAGTTCACATGATTATTTGCAACATGATTTCTCCCATGATCTCAAGAACAAAAGTAACTACTCACAAATGATAAACATGCTCAAGATCAGAGGGCTATTAAATAGCATAATGGATCTGAACATATAATATTCCACCAAATAAACCATATAGTAGTCAACTACACGATGTAATCAACACTACTAGTCACCCACGAGCACCAATCTATAGTTTTGATACAAAGATTGAACACAAGAAATGAACTAGGGTTTGAGAGGAGTTGGTGTTGTGAAGATGTTGATGAAGATAGCCCTCCCCAAGATGGGAGAGTTGTTGGTGATGATGATGATGATGATGATGATTTCCCCCTCCGGGAGGGAAGTTCCCCCGGCGGAATCGCTCCGCGGGAGGGCAAAAGTGCTCCTGCCCAAGTTCCGACTCGAGGCGGCAGCGCTTCGTCCCGAATGTCGTCCCCTTATTTTTTCTAGGTCAAAATGGCTTATATACCAGAAGATGGGCACCGGAGGTGCGCCGAGGAGGGCAGCACCCACCAGGGCATGCATGGGCCTCCTGGCGCGCCCAGGTGGGTTGTGCCCACCTGGTGGCCCTCCTCTGGTACTTATTTGCACCAATATTTATTAAATATTCCATAAAAAATCCTCGGGGAGTTTCAGCTCATGTGGAGTTGTGCAGAATAGGTAGCTTGACATAGCTTCTTCAGGTCCAGATTTCCAGCTGCCAGAATTCTCCCCCTTGGTGCATACCTTGCATATTATGAGAGAAAAGGCATTACAATTACTCCAAAAAGCATTATTATACAATAAAACGCCATAAATAACAGTAGGAAAACATGATGCAAATGGACGTATCAATGATGTCATCCACAGGGTATCTATCCAGTAGTAGTGCCTCATCGCCCGGTGCGGAACCCATGCTGCTTCTCGGCATGGATGGGACGGTGCTATCCAATGCTGGATCCGCTAGCTGCTGCCGCTACAGAGACCCTCTTTCCTGGCTAAGTGAGTCAATCTGCTGCTGCTGCCGCTGGAATTGGAGTGCCAGCTCCGTGTGCGCTGATTCTAGGCCTTTAAGGCGGTCTGCTTCCTGTTTCATATGCTCCTCCTCCAGCTTCCTCTTCTTCTCCTCCTCCATCTTCTTTCTCGCACGACTTTTGTAGTCGGTGTTCCAGTACGCAAACCCCTCATACCACGAAACAACGCCTTTGCCTCGTGTTCTTCCCGGGTGTTCAGGATTTCCCAGGGCGTGCATAAGCTCGTCGTTCTCTCTGTTGGGCGTGAACACCCCTGTTCGAGCCTCTTATATTGCAACAAGTAAATTAAGGTCGGCTCCTTTAAGACTTGCCTTCTTCAAAACCTAGCCTGTCTTTGGGTCCAATGCCCCCCGTGCGCATAGAACCAAGTCCCGCACCTGGGGGGCTAGCTCAATGTAACTGGACTGACCCCTGTATCAAACATCTCATGCTTAGCCTTATCCCACTTTGGCCGGGCCACCGCGTAACCACCTGGCCCCAGCCTATGTTAATGCTCCTTTTTCACGGCATTGATCATGTTTATTCTCGACTGTTCCTTAACTAATTTTGATTCCTTGAATTTCACAAAAGCTGGCCAGTGATCTCTTTGCTTCTCCAGTGTTCCCGTGAATTCTGGAGTCTTCTTTCCTCCTTCGACGTACTTGGCCCATATAGTTTTCTTGTGGTTGTTGAATGTAACCACTATCTTCCTAAGAGCAGCATCCTTGAATTTCTGCACATCTACATCTGTGAAATGATCTGGTAGGGTGAAATGTGACATGAGAGATTCCCCCCAATTTTTTTTTGCTCTTTCATCAACCAAACTAAGATCTGGACATAGCTTTGCTGGCTTTTTCCATTCTTGAATGGAGATCGGGATGTGGTCCTTCACAAGAACTCCGCACTGACGAACTGAAAGCACATTTTCTCCCTGGTGGTTTTGGTAATTAATGACAACATACTTTGTGGTTGGACTAATGCTTTTATCAAGTATGTTTCAGGAAGTTCAATCACTCTGGCATGGCAAAAGGACTGAAGAGGTGGACCCCTAAGATGCTAAGGCAAGCATTGGCAAAAGCTCAAGACTCCATTTTTGGTTTAGTGATCCAAGATCACATTGAGTCTATAGGAAAGCCAATACTATTAAAAGGGATGAGGTTATGATAATGATCCGGTTGCTCAAAGTGCTTAGTGATCTATCTCCCAAACTATCGCAAATCTTTCATTCCATCATACACTCATAAGTAATCTCGGTTCCACCGATTCCATAAACTCACCACACCGAGATGAACCACCTCAGCCATAAAGCCAAACCCTAGTAATTTCGGTTTTCCGATTCCAAACTCGGTCTCACGAAACTAGTGTTGCCAAGCTTCAGAACCTTCGTCATCATATCGGTGTCACCGAGATGATAAAGTCGGTCCCACCGAGATTGGCAAACCCTAGTCTTTGGAAGAATCGGACTCACCGAGATTGTATTTTCGGTCCCATCGAAAATCCCAACGCTCACATGTTTTGAACTTTCGGTCCCACCGAGTTGTCAACTTCGGTCTGACCGAGATTGGTCAAATGTGTGTAACGGTTGGATTTTGTGTGGAGGCTATAAATACCCTCCACCTCCTCTTCATTCGTGAAGAGAGCCATCGAAAGAACTACCACTCCTACCATACATTTCTGAGAAGAAAACTACCTACCCTTGTGTTGAGATCAAGTTGCTCCACTCCCACCATATGAAACTTGATTTCTAGCCTTCCCAAGTTGCTTTCCACTCAACCCTTTCTTCCACCACAGCCAAATCAGTGAGGAGAGTTGAGTGTTGGGGAGATTATCATTTGAAGCACAAGAGCAAGGAGTTCATCATCACCAACACCATCTATTACCTTTTGGAGGGTGGTGCCTCCTAGATTGGTTAGGTGTCGCTTGGGAGCCTCCGTCAAGATGTGGAGTTGAACCAAGAAGTTTGTAAGGGCAAGGAGATCGCCTACTTCGTGAAGATCTACCCCGAGTAAGGCTAGTCCTCCGTGGGCGTATGCCATGATGGCATAGACAAGGTTGCTTCTTCGTGGACCCTTCGTGGGTGGAGCCCTCCGTGGACTCTCGCAGCCTTTACCCTCCGTGGGTTGAAGTCTCCATCAACGTGGATTGACGATAGGACCACCTATCGGAACCACGAGAAAAATCTCCGTGTCTCCAAATTGCGTTTGATCTTCTCCACCTCTCTTTACTTCATGTGCAATTTACTTTCCGCTGCCCATACTCTAGAATTGCATGTGTAGTATGCTACTTGACTTGTGTGATATGCAAAATCTGCCAAGAACTTGTCTTTGTAAAAAGGCATAGTTTTTATCTTGTCGAGTAGTCTAATCACCCCCCCTCTAGACACTCTCACCTTCAACGATCCTACAATTGGTATCAGAGCATTGGTCTCCATTGCTTTGGTTTGCACACCATTGGAGGAAGATGGACGTGTCTATGTTTGGGAGTGTTAGCCATAGAGTGCCTATTCTTGATGGAGTGTCCTATAACTCGTGGAGGATTGAAATGCTTGCTATCTTTAAGATGTACAACTTGCGCAAATATGTTGAAACCCCATATGTACCTCCATTTGACCCCTTGCACCCTACTATGGATGAAGAGCTTGATTTGCTTCGTAACCTTAGAACTGTAAATCTCATCATTAGAGGCTTGCCCGACAACTTGCTTGAGCTTGTCACAAACTTTGAGTGCGCCTATGCTATGTGGAAGTTCTTGGAAGAACTTTATCCGGACTACACCTTGAGAGGTCTTGATGAAATTCTGTACAAGACTATTGAATTTGATATGATGCGCCCCAATGATCCCAACTTTGATAGATGCTTCTTTGAGCTTCCTGACCTTATGAAAAAGAAGGGTGATCCCGGACTTATCAATGTTCTAATTAGAAATGCTCTTGTATTGCATTCCGATGATTATTGTCACATTGACAAAACTAATGCAAGTCATTGTCAAATTGACCTAGGTGTTGATGATGAACTATCTATGGGTCAATATGATGACGAGCATGAGCATGATGATGATTACTCTGATTCAGACACCGAGCTAGACAAGATCATGAAGAGTCTCAATCTTATGGCAAATTTGAGAGACTACATATCCGGTGGAAAAGAGTGGATTCTTGATAGTGGATGCACCGATCACATGACGGGAGATGAAGACATGTTTCGAGAGCTTGCAAAGAACGATGGTCCACGCAAGTATGTGACTTTTGGAGACAACTCCAAGGGTAAGGTACTTGGCCTTGGTAAGGTGGCCATATCCCATGATAGCTCCATTCAAAATGTCATGCTTGTTGAATCACTTGGATACAATTTACTTTCCGTGTCTAGATTAGCTGACTTTGGATTCAATGTGCTATTCACCGAAGTAGATTGCCAAGTTTTTCGTCGTGACAATCATAACATGGTCTTTACCGGTATCCGTAGAGGTGATCTATATATTGTTGATTTCACTAAGAAAGCTCAACCTAGAACTTGCTTCATTGCTAAATCCGCTAAAGGTTGGCTTTGGCATAGAAGGCTTGGACATGTTGGTATGCGTAATCTAGATAAGCTAATCAAAGGTGATCATATTCTTGGTGTTAAAGATGTTTTCTTTGACAAAGATAGACTCTGTAGTGCCTGTCAAGCAGGAAAACAAGTAGGTGGAAGTCATCCCGTGAAGAACATCATGACCACAAGGAGACCGCTTGAGCTTCTTCATATGGATCTCTTCGGTCCCAATGCTTACAAAAGCCTTGGTGGTAACTCCTTTGGTCTAGTTATAGTTGATGATTATTCCAGATTTACGTGGGTATTTTTCCTTGATGACAAATCGCAGGTTCAGAGGATCTTCAAGACCTTTGCCAGAAAGGCCCAAAATCAATTTGAGGTGAAGATCAAGAAAGTTCGGAGTGACAATGGAACGGAGTTCAAGAACGCCCATGTGGACTCTTTTCTCGATGAGGAAGGAATTCTACATGAGTTCTCGGCTACGTACACACCTCAAAAAAATGGAGTTGTTGAGAGGAAGAACCGAACGCTCATAGAGATGGCGAGAACGATGCTTGACGAATACAAGACACCGAAACACTTTTGGGGTGAAGCGGTCGAGACAGCTTGTCATGCTATCAACAGGCTTTATCTTCACAAGCTCCTCGGCAAGACTTCATACGAGCTCCTCACCGGTAACAAACCCCAAGTGGGATACTTTCGTGTCTTTGGTTCAAAATGCTACATCCTTGATAAGCATCGTCGGTCCAAATTTGCTCCTAAAACTCATGAAGGCTTTTTTCTCGGTTATGGATCAAACTCCCACACCTACCGTGTCTACAATAATTTCACCCGAAAGGTTGAAGAGACGGTAGATGTGAAGTTTGATGAATCTAATGGGTCGCAAGTAGAGCAAATGCCTATTGATGTAGGAGACAAAGACCCATCGGAAGCCATTCAAGATCTATCCATTGGAAAGATTCGTCCCATGGAAGTGAAGGAGAGTACCTCATCTACATATGTGGAGCCCCCTACCTCACGGAGAGATGAACCTCAAGGCAACATGGAGACTTCCACAAGTGGAACTCACCAAGATGAGGAAATGCGACAAGAAGAACCACCACAACCTCCTTCTCCACCGCCTCAAGACAACACCAACAACAATGAAGAAGAAGAGGAAGATGAGGATGATGAGGAAGCTCAGCCGCGACCACAACAAAAGCTATCTCGAGTTCGAGCAAGAGTCAAGAAGAATCATCTCGTGGAACAAATGATGAATGACATCGACTCCGGGAGAATTACTCGCTCTAAAACTCGTTTAGCTAACTTTTGTGAGCATTACTCATTTATCTCTAGTCTTGAACCTATGAAGGTAGAAGAAGCACTTGAAGACCCGGATTGGGTGAACGCTATGCATGAAGAGCTACACAACTTCGAGAGGAACAACGTTTGGACTCTGGTAGAGAAGACCAATGATGACCAAAACGTCATTGGAACCAAATGGGTGTTTCGGAACAAGCAAGATGAAGATGGACAAGTCATCCGCAACAAGGCTCGTCTCGTAGCTCAAGGTTACACACAAGTCGAAGGTATGGACTATGGTGAGACCTATGCCCCCGTTGCTAGACTTGAGTCCATTCGCATTCTTCTTGCTTATGCCAACCACCATGATATTAATCTCTATCAAATGGACATTAAAAGTGCTTTCCTAAATGGTGAAATTGAGGAGGAAGTATTTGTGAAACAACCTCCCGGATTTGTGAATCCTAAAAAGCCTAATCATGTTTACAAGTTGCACAAAGCTCTTTATGGTCTTAAACAAGCCCCTAGAGCTTGGTACAAATGCTTGACTAGCTTTCTTCTTGAGAAAGGATTTGAGATTGGTAAAATAGACTCAACGCTATTCACGAAAAGGGTTGATGGTGAACTATTTGTGTGCCAAATATATGTTGATGATATTATCTTTGGTTCAACTAACCCTCATTTTAGCGAGAAGTTTGGAAAGCTCATGTCGGAGAAGTATGAGATGTCCATGATGAGTGAACTCAAATTCTTCCTTGGGTTGCAAATCAAGCAATCTAAGGAGGGTACCTTTGTCTCACAAACAAAGTACACCAAGGATCTCTTCAAGAAGTTCAACATGCAAGAAAGCAAAGGTATGAAAAACCCCATGCCTACTAGTGGACATAATGACTTGACAAAAGATGGAGAACCTGTTGATCAAAAGGTTTACCGATCCATGATTGGTTCTCTACTATATCTCTGTGCTTCTCGTCCCGACATAATGTTGAGTGTATGCATGTGTGCTCGATATCAAGCAGCCCCTAAAGAATGTCATCTTAAAGTTGTTAAAAGAATTGTGAGATATTTGATACACACACCTAACTTTGGCATTTGGTATCCTAAGAGGGCCTCTTTCGATCTTGTTGGCTATTCCGACTCGGACTATGCCGAGACAGGTTGATAGAAAGTCAACTTGGCACGTGTCAATTTCTTGGTCGATCCCTTGTATCTTGGTCCTCCAAGAAACAAAATTCGGTATCATTATCTACTGCCGAAGCAGAATATATTGCTGTTGGTTAATGTTGTGCTCAGTTGCTATGGATGACACAAACGCTTAAGGATTATGGAATACATGCGAGACATGTTCCTTTGCTTTGTGACAATGAGAGTGCGATTAAGATTGGACACAATCCCGTGCAACACTCTCGCACGAAACATATTGAAGTTCGTCACCATTTTATTCGTGATCACATTGCCAAGGGTGACATCAATCTTAAGCATGTTCGTACTGACAAACAGCTTGCAGATATCTTTACAAAACCACTTGATGAGAAAGTGTTTTGTCGCTTAAGGAGTGAGTTGAACATCATTGATGCTTCAAACTTGGAGTGAAAACTCCATTGATGCATGCAAGGCATGAACCTATTTGACTAATCCTTGATATTTCTCTTATGATGATGATCATATGTCTTGGACACATTTGCCCCCTTGTATTGCATCTAACTCCTTGCAGGTACTTGGATGATCTACATTCCACAAGATTACCACACACTCAAATCTTGAGTAATCTTGTCATTGACCAAGTATCTAGCCCTTTGGGATGTTGAGTTCAAGGAACAAAACTCCACATATCCTTTTTGACATCTTATACATCTAGTATTACACTCTTGTCATCTTGGATATTCTTGAGTATTTCCTTGCTTGCCTAACCCATGTAGGAAGATGAACTACACAATTGGAAATGGTGCTCCAACTTCGCATTCGATGAGCATCTACATCAAGTTCACCTACATGAACAAAGCAACAACAAGCCCAAGGTATGTTCTTCACATCTTGAAGGAGTTTTGCTCAAAGTCATGAGTACAAGCAGCTTCATAAGATGTGATAACATCAAATGCTTAATCGAAAAATGGCAACCCCATTTTGAGCTTAAACGATGAGTATGACCTATGATCAAATGTTCTCATTTGACTCCTAAGTCAATATACTCAAACATAGGTGACTTTGTCGCCGACCCCTATCTAGATGAAGTACACATGTTTTGGAGTTTTTCTATTTTCTCTTCTGTTCTCTCATTGAGTTTTCCTTTTAATCAAAAAAAAAACACTTCATCTAGCAATCTCTTTTATTTCTATTCTTCTGTTTTTGTGAATATCCTTTTGGCTCTGATCAATTCCCTGAAAATCATTTACAAATTCATTGCAAATCTTTTGAAACATTCCTTCCAAAGTGAGCTGAATTATTTCTGAATTTCCTTGGAATTAAACTCGGCGTCACTGACTTAAAACTTTCGGTCTGACCGAAAAAGGATCTGCCCTAAGTCCCAGACTTTCGGACCTACCGATCCATCTCATTTCGGTGTCACCGATTTTCTTCTAGGATAGCATCTTCTGCAGCTCAACTCAATGATTCTGTATGCATGTTTCTTATTGCCCTGTTGTGATTCTTAAGGATCCCACTTCTTTCCTTCCATCTTTCCTGACCTTCCTAGTTTAATGTCCTTTTCGGCACTTGATGTCAAAGGGGGAGAAGATTTAGGGGGAGTTTAGGGGGAGATTGGGAGATAAGGGGAGAAGAGAAGATTTAGGAGGAGAAGAAGAGCAATCTTATCTTAAGGGGGGGAGAATCACATCAAAGCTTTTGGCTTCATTCTTTTGATTTTGCTTTCCTCGCTCTCACAATTGGTATCTTATGAAAAGCAAAATCTCTTAGAGTTTATTGAAAATCTTTTAGTCTTGGGAGACATGTTTGCTGATTCAAGCTCGTGCTCAATATGAGACACTCTTTATACATGTCATCCCTGGCTTGGTACTCTTGATGTTCTTGCAGTTGGTTGAAGAAATAATCTTGTGTTATCTAACCCTATTTTCCCAAGTCTATTTCTTCAGGTACAATGCCAAGGAACCTCAAGGTAAGTATATGCATCTTGCAGAATGTGCATGATGGTAACTTGCTTGTGAATATCTGTTTGCAAGAAATCACCATGCACATATGCATAATCACTCACTTCTTTTCATCTGCTCTGATGCATATAGCCAAGCTGCATGTAGCACATCTCGCTTTTCTCTCTTGTGTGCTTGTGGTAGTCCAAAACCATAATCAATGAAAATCTTGCACACTTGTAGGGGGAGCCTGTGTACTACATGCTTGTCAAAGCTTTAATGATAATTCTGTCTTTCTTTCAGTAAGCTTTGATGTCTTCTGTTGTGTGTTGCCATCAATTACCAAAAAGGGGGAGATTGAAAGCACATTTGCTCCCTGGTGGTTTTGGTAATTAATGACAACATACTTTGTGGTTGGACTAATGCTTTTATCAAGTATGTTTCAGGAAGTTCAATCACTCTGGCATGGCAAAAGGACTGAAGAGGTGGACCCCTAAGATGCTAAGGCAAGCATTGGCAAAAGCTCAAGACTCCATTTTTGGTTTAGTGATCCAAGATCACATTGAGTCTATAGGAAAGCCAATACTATTAAAAGGGGATGAGGTTATGATAATGATCTGGTTGCTCAAAGTGCTTAGTGATCTATCTCCCAAACTATCAGCAATCTTTCATTCCATCATACACTCATAAGTAATCTCGGTCCCACCGATTCCATAAACTCAGTCACACCGAGATGAACCACCTCAGCCATAAAGCCAAACCCTAGTAATTTCGGTTTTTCCGATTCCAAACTCGGTCTCACCGAAACTAGTGTTGCCAAGCTTCTGTAACCTTCTGTCATCATATCGGTGTCACCGAGATGATAAAGTCGGTCCCACCGAGATTGGCAAACCCTAGTCTTTGGAAGAATCGGACTCACCGAGATTGTATTTTCGGTCCCACTGAAAATCCCAACGTTCACATGTTTTGAACTTTCGGTCTCACCGAGTTGTCAACTTCGGTCTGACCGAGATTGGTCAAATGTGTGTAACGGTTGGATTTTGTGTGGAGGCTATAAATACCCCTCCACCTCCTCTTCATTCGTGAAGAGAGCCATCAGAAAGAACTACCACTCCTACCTTACATTTCTGAGAAGAAAACTACCTACCCTTGTGTTGAGATCAAGTTGCTCCACTCCCACCATATGAAACTTGATTTCTACCTTCCCAAGTTGCTTTCCACTCAACCCTTTCTTCCACCATAGCCAAATCAGTGAGGAGAGTTGAGTGTTGGGGAGATTATCATTTGAAGCACAAGAGCAAGGAGTTCATCATCACCAACACCATCTATTACCTTTTGGAGGGTGGTGCCTCCTAGATTGGTTAGGTGTCGCTTGGGAGACTCCGTCAAGATGTGGAGTTGAACCAAGAAGTTTGTAAGGGCAAGGAGATCGCCTACTTTGTGAAGATCTACCCCGAGTAAGGCTAGTCCTCCGTGGGCGTATGCCATGATGGCATAGACAAGGTTGCTTCTTCGTGGACCCTTCATGGGTGGAGCCCTCCGTGGACTCTCGCAGCCGTTACCCTCCGTGGGTTGAAGTCTCCATCAACGTGGATTGACGATAGCACCACCTATCGGAACCACGAGAAAAATCTCCGTGTCTCCAAATTGCGTTTGATCTTCTCCACCTCTCTTTACTTCATGTGCAATTTACTTTCCACTGCCCATACTCTAGAATTGCATGTGTAGTATGCTACTTGACTTGTGTGATATGCAAAATCTGCCAAGAACTTGTCTTTGTAAAAAGGCATAATTTTTATCTTGTCGAGTAGTCTAATCACCCCCCTCTAGACACTCTCACCTTCAACGATCCTACACGAACGAACTTGCCCGCATTCTTCCTAGGCTCGATAGGTTCGCCATTATGTTTGATGGCATTGATGTTGTACTTTACGCCTTCCTTCAACTTTTTGGCTGGGCCTCGCACTGTCCTGCTCCTTGCAGAAGATTTGCTCGATCTGGAGGGCTGAAAGAAGAAAGATTAATTCGTTAACATATATATACACAAAATAATTTAAAACACGTGATGATCACCAGATGCCTGCTTCTATAAACATACCTCTATTTGCTATTTCAAGATCATCATCATAGTTCTGGACTTCATCAATTCGGCCATCTTGATCGAATCATATGACCCTCGCCGGTTTGTTTAGATATTGGGAGCCGTCATCTTCTTCATTCTGATCATCTGGTCGGCTCGGGGAGCGTATGAGCTCGAACATAGCCTCTTCTCCTTCTCTGCCGGTATTGTCCGCCATAGCTTTTATTTAACTAATCTAGAAGATATATAAAACAATTTAGTACGCATCTTAAATAATAGTAGATAATTCATATGCATCTCGAATAATAGTAGATAATATATATGCATCTCGAAAGATAAAACTGAATCATAGTAGATAATTAATATGCATCATCGAATATAATCTCGAATACATCGTATCGAATATTATCCAATAATATATATATAATCTCGAATACATTACTAGCTAGCTTCTAATATAGATCGAATACTATCAAATTATCTAGTTCACTCGCGGTTCCTAAGGCGCGGGCGGTGGACACCCAAAGAGAAGGAACCATCACAGGATCATAGCTCGGGTGAGATCCCCGAAGAACGTGCCAGGTATTGGAGAACCTGACGTCCATAGCAGCCATGTAGTGACGGATGTGCTCATCCTCCTCCCTGACATGGCGACGTACTAAAGGAAATATGCCCTAGAGGCAATAATAAAGTTATTATTTATTTCCTTATATCATGATAAATGTTTATTATTCATGCTAGAATTGTATTAACCAGAAACATAATACATGTGTGAATATATAGACAAACAGAGTGTCACTAGTATGCCTCTACTTGACTAGCTTGTTAATCAAAGATGGTTATGTTTCCTAACCATGAACAAGGAGTTGTTATTTGATTAACAAGGTCACATCATTAGTTGAATGATCTGATTGACATGACCCATTCCGTTAGCTTAGCACCCGATCGCTTAGTATGTTGCTATTGATTTCTTCATGACTTATACATGTTCCTATGACTATGAGATTATGCAACTCCGTTTACGGAGGAACACTTTGTGTGCTACTGAAACGTCACAACGAATCGGGTGATTATAAAGGTGCTCTATAGGTGTCTCCGAAGGTACTTGTTGAGTTGGCGATTTCGAGATTAGGATTTGTCACTCCGAATGTCGGAGAGGTATCTCTGGGCCCTCTCGGTAATACACATCACTTAAGCCTTGCAAGCATTTCAACTAATGAGTTAGTTGTGAGATGATGTATTACGGAACGAGTAAAGAGACTTGCCGGTAACGAGATTGAACTAGGTATTGGATACCGACGATCGAATCTCGTGCAAGTAACATACCGATGACAAAGGGAACAACGTATGTTGTTGTGCGGTTTGACCGATAAAGATCTTCGTAGAATATGTAGGAACCAATATGGGCATCCAGGTCCCGCTATTGGTTATTGACCGGAGACATGTCTCGGTCATGTCTACATTGTTCTCGAATTGTAGGGTCCACACGCTTAAGGTTTCGATGACAGTTATATTATGAGTTTATGTATTTTGATGTACCGAAGGTTGTTCGGAGTCCCGGATATGATCACGGACATGACGAGGAGTCTCGAAATGGTCGAGACGTAAAGATCGATATATTGGACGACTATATTCGCAGTTCGGAAAGGTTCCGAGTGATTCGGGTATTTTTCGGAGTACCGGAGAGTTACGGGAATTCGCCGGGGAGAAGTATTGGGCCTTATTGGGCCCTGCGAGAAAGAGAGAGGGCTGCCTAGGGCAGGCCGCGCTTTCATGGCCCAGTCCGAATTGATCGGGGAGGCCGCACCCCTCCTTCCTTCCCTTCTCTCTTCCCCTTCCTAGTCTCCTACTCCTAATACATGGAAGGACTCCTAGTTGGACTAGAAAGGGGAATCCTACTCCCGTGGGAGTAGGACTCCCAGTATGCCGCCATAGTAGAGGGCCGGCCCTCCCTCCTCCTCTCCTTTATATACGGGGCAGGGGCACCCATAGACACACAAGTTGATCATTGAGATCGTTCCTTAGCCGTGTGCGTGCCCCTCCACGATATTACACCTCGGTCATATTGTAGCGGTGCTTAGGCGAAGCCTCGCGACAGAGAACATCAAGATCGCCACCACGCCGTCGTCTTGACGGAACTCCTCCCCGCCTCTGCTGGATCGGAGATCGGGTGCGCCATCGAGCTGTACGTGTGTCAAGAACTCGGAGGTGCCGAGTAACGGTGCTTGGATCGGTTGGACCGGAAGACGACGACTACTTCCTCTACGTTAAGCGCCAACGCTTCCGCTTCGGTCTACGAGGGTACATAGACAACACTCTCCCCTCTTGTTGCTATGCATCACCATGATCTTGCGTGTGCGTAGGAAATTGTTTGAAATTACTACGTTACCCAACAGTGGCATCCGAGTCTAGGTTTTATGGTTTGATGTTATATGCACGAGTAGAACACAAGTGAGTTGTGGGCGATATAAGTCATACTGCTTACCTGCATGTCATACTTTGGTTCGGCGGTATTGTTGGATGAAGCGGCCCGGACCGACATTACGCGTACGCTTACGCGAGACTGGTTTTACCGCCGTGCTTTGCACACAGGTGACTAGCGGGTGTCAGTTTCTCCAACTTTAGTTGAACCGAGTGTGGCTACGCCCGGTCCTTGCGAAGGTTAAAACAGCATCAACTTGACAAACTATCGTTGTGGTTTTGATGCATAGGTGAGATTGGTTCTTGCTTAAGCCCGTAGCAGCCACGTAAAACTTGCAACAACAAAGTAGAGGACGTCTAACTTGTTTTTGCAGGGCATGTTGTGATGTGATATGGCCAAGACATGATGCTATATTTTATTGTATGAGATGATCATGTTTTGTAACCGGTTATCGGCAATCGGCAGGAGCCATATGGTTGTCGCTTTATTGTATGAAATGCAACGCTACAGTAATTGCTTTACTTTATCACTAAGCGGTAGCGATAGTCGAGAAGCAATAGATGGCGAAACGACAACGATGCTACGATGGAGATCAAGGTGTCGCGCCGGTGACGATGGTGATCATGATGGTGCTTCGAGATGGAGATCACAAGCACAAGATAATGATGGCCATATCATATCACTTATATTGATTGCATGTGATGTTTATCCTTTATGCATCTTATCTTGCTTTGATTGACGGTAGCATTTTAAGATGATCTCTCACTAAAAAATTATCAAGTAGTGTTCTCCCGAGTATGCACCGCTGCCAAAGTTCGTCGTGCCCGCACACCACGTGATGATCGGGTGTGATAAGCTCTCGTCCATCTACAACGGGTGCAAGCCAGTTTTGCACACGCAGAATACTCAAAGTTAAACTTGACGAGCCTAGCATATGCAGATATGGC
Source organism: Aegilops speltoides (assembly GCA_021437245.1). NCBI lineage: Eukaryota > Viridiplantae > Streptophyta > Magnoliopsida > Poales > Poaceae > Aegilops > Aegilops speltoides. The sequence continues at coordinate 435,995,191 of CM038147.1, read as the reverse complement.
CTCGGAACACGAGACCGAAAGGTCGAGCGTGAATCATATAGTAGATATGATCAACATAAGATGTTCACCATTGAAAACTACTCCATCTCACGTGATGATCGGTTATGGTTTAGTTGATTTGGATCACGTGATCACTTAGATGACTAGAGAGATGTCGCCTAAGTGGGAGTTCTTAAGTAATATGATTAATTGAACTTAAATTTATCATGAACTTAGTCCCGGTAGTATTTTGCAAATTATGTTATAGATCAATAGCTCGCGTTGTTGCTTTCATATGTTTATTTTGATATGTTCCTAGAGAAAATTGTGTTGAAAAATGTTAGTAGCAATGATGCGGATTGGATCGATGATCCGAGGTTTATCCTCATTGCTGCACGTAAGAATTATGTTCTTGATGCACCGCTAGGTGATGACCTATTGCAGGAGCAGTCTGCGATGTTATGAACGCTTGGCTAGCTCAATATGATGACTACTTGATAGTTTAAGTGCACCATGCTTAACGGCTTAGAATCGGGACTTCAAAGATGTTTTGAACATCATGGACCATATGAGATGTTCCAGGAATTGAAGTTAATATTTCAAGCAAATACCCGAGTTGAAAGATATGAAGTCTTCAACAAGTTCTATAGCTAAAAGATGGAGGAGAATCGCTCAACTAGTGAGCATGTGATCAGATTGTCTGGGTACTTCAATCGCTTGAATCAAGTCGGAGTTAATCTTCCTGATAAGATAGTGATTGACAGAATTCTCTAGTCACCATCACCAAGTTAGTAGAACTTCATGATGAACTATAGTATGCAAGGGATGATGAAAATGATTCCCGAGTTTTTTCATAATGATGAAATCGTTGAAGGTAGAAATCAAGAAAGAACATCAAGTGTTGATGGTTAACAAGACCACTAGTTTCAAGAAAAGAGCAAAGGGATAGAAGGGAACTTCAAGAAGAACGGCAAGCAAGTTGCTGCTCAAGTGAAGAAGCCCAAGTGACCTAAGCACGAGACTAAGTGCTTCTACCGCAAAGGGACCGGTCATCGAAGCGAACTACCCCAAGTATTTGGCGGATAAGAAGGATGGCAAAGTAAACAAAGGTATATTTGATATACATGTTATTGATGTGTACTTACTAGTGTTTATAGCAACCCCTCGGTATTTGGTACTGGTTCGGTTGCTAAGAGTAGTAACTCAAACGGAGTTGCGTAATGAATGTAAACTAGTTAAGGGTGAAGTGACGATGTGTGTTGAAAGTAGTTTCAAGATTGATATGATCATCATCTCACACTCCCTATACTTTCGGGATTAGTGTTGAACCTAAATAAATGTTATTTGGTGTTTGCGTTGAGCATGAATATGATTTGATCGTGTTTTTGCAATACGGTTATTCATTTAAGTAAGAGAATAAACTGTTATTCTGTTTACATGAATAAAACTGAAAGCACATTTGCTCCCTGGGTGGTTTTGGTAATTAATGACAACATACTTTGTGGTTGGACTAATGCTTTTATCAAGTATGTTTCAGGAAATTCAATCACACTGGCATGGCAAAAGGACTGAAGAGGTGGACCCCTCAAAATGCTAAGGCAAGCATTGGCAAAAGCTCAAGACTCTATTTTTGGTTTAGTGATCCAAGATCACATTGAGTCTATAGGAAAGCCAATACTATTAAAAGGGATGAGGTTATGATAATGATCTGGTTGCTCAAAGTGCCTAGTGATACATCTCCTAAACTATCAGCAACTCTCACTTCCATAATACACTCATAAGTAATCTCGGTCCCACCGATTTCCTAAACTCAGTCACACCAAGATGAACCACCTCAGCCATATAGCCAAACCCTAGAAATCTCGGATTTTCCGATTCTGAACTCGGTCTCACCGAAATTTGAGTTGCCAAGCTTCTGTAACCTTCTGTCATCAAATCGGTGTCACCGAGATGATAAAGTCGGTCCCACCGAGATTGGCAAGCTCTTGACTTTGGACGAATCGGACTCACCGAGTTTGTATTTTCGGTCCCACCGAAAATCCCAACGTTCACATGATTTGAACTTTCGGGCTCACCGAGTTGTCAACTTCGGTCTGACCGAGATTGGTCAAATGTGTGTAACGGTTGGATTTTGTGTGGAGGCTATAAATACCCCTCCACCCCCTCTTCATTCGTGAAGAGAGCCATCAGAAAGAACTACCACTCCTACCTTACATTTCTGAGAAGAGAACTACCTACCCTTGTGTTGAGATCAAGTTGCTCCACTCCCACCATATGAAGCTTGATCTCTAGCCTTCCCAAGTTGCTTTCCACTCAATCCTTTCTTCCACCACAGCCAAATCAGTGAGGAGAGTTGAGTGTTGGGGAGATTATCATTTGAAGCACAAGAGCAAGGAGTTCATCATCACCAACACTATCTATTACCTTTTGGAGGGTGGTGCCTCCTAGATTGGTTAGGTGTCGCTTGGGAGCCTCCGTCGAGATGTGGAGTTGAACCAAGAAGTTTGTAAGGGCAAGGAGATCGCCTACTTCGTGAAGATCTACCCCGAGTAAGGCTAGCCCTCCGTGGGCGTATGCCATGATGGCATAGACAAGGTTGCTTCTTCGTGGACCCTTCGTGGGTGGAGCCCTCCGTGGACTCTCGCAGCCGTTACCCTCCGTGGGTTGAAGTCTCCATCAACGTGGATTGACGATAGCACCACCTATCGGAACCACGAGAAAAATCTCCGCTCTCAAATTGCGTTTGATCTTCTCCACCTCTCTTTACTACTTGTGCAATTTACTTTCCGCTGCCCATACTCTAGAATTGCATGTGTAGTATGCTACTTGACTTGTGTGATATGCAAAATCTGCCAAAAACTTGTCTTTGTCAAAAGGCATAATTTTTATCTTGTCGAGTAGTCTAATCACCCCCCTCTAGACACTCTCACCTTCTTCGATCCTACAATTGGTATCGAGCCTTGGTCTCCATTGCTTTGGTTTGCACACCATTGGAGGAAGATGGACGGTTCACGCTTGGGAGTGTTAGCCATAGAGTGCCTATTCTTAATGGAGTGTCCTATAACTCGTGGAGGATTGAAATGCTTATTATCTTTAAGATGTATAACTTGCGCAAATATGTTGAAACCCCATATGTACCTCCATTTGACCCCTTGCACCCTACCATGGATGAAGAGCTTGATTTGCTTCATAACCTTAGAACTGTAAATCTTATCATTAGAGGTTTGCCCGACAACTTGCTTAAGCTCATCACAAACTTTGAGTGCGCCTATGCTATGTGGAAGTTCTTGGAAGAACTTTATCCGGACTGCTCTTTGAGAGGTCTTGATGAAATTCTATACAAGACTATTGAATTTGATATGATGCGCCCCAATGATCCCAACTTTGATAAATGCTTCTTTGAGCTTCGTGATCTCATGAAAAAGAAGGGTGATCCTTGTCTTGTTAATGCTCTAATTAGAAATGCTCTTGTATTGCATTCCGAAGATTATTGTCACATTGACAAAACTAACGCAAGTTGTTGTCAAATTGACCTAGGTGTTGATGATGAACTATCTATGGGTCAATACGATGATGAGCATGAGCATGATGATGATTACTCTGATTCGGACACCGAGCTAGACAAGATCATGAAGAGTCTCAATCTTATGGCAAATCTGAGAGACTACATATCCGGCGGAAAAGAGTGGATTCTTGATAGTGGATGCACCGATCACATGACCGGAGACGAAGACATGTTTCGAGAGCTTGCAAAGAACGATGGTCCTCGCAAGTATGTGACTTTTGGAGACAACTCCAAGGGTAAGGTACTTGGCCTTGGTAAGGTGGCCATATCTCATGATAGCTCTATTCAAAATGTCATGCTTGTTGAATCACTTGGATACAATTTACTTTCCGTGTCTAGATTAGCTGACTTTGGATTCAATGTGCTATTCACCGAAGTAGATTGCCAAGTCTTTCGTCGTGACAATCATAACATGGTATTTACCGGTATCCGTAGAGGTGATCTATATATTGTTGATTTCACTAAGAAAGCCCAACCTAGAACTTGCTTCATTGCTAAATCCGCTAAAGGTTGGTTATGGCATAGAAGGCTTGGACATGTTGGTATGCGTAATCTAGACAAGCTAATCAAAGGTGATCATATTCTTGGTGTTAAAGATGTTTTCTTTGACAAAGATAGACTTTGTAGTGCTTGTCAGGCAGGAAAACAAGTAGGTGGAAGTCATCCCGTGAAGAACATCATGACCACAAGGAGACCGCTCGAGCTTCTTCATATGGATCTCTTCGGTCCCAATGCTTACAAAAGCCTTGGTGGTAACTCCTTTGGTCTAGTTATAGTTGATGATTATTCCAGATTCACGTGGGTATTTTTCCTTGATGACAAATCACAGGTTCGTGAGAATCTTCAAAACCTTTGCCAGAAAGGCCCAAAATCAATTTGAGGTGAAGATCAAGAAAGTTCGGAGTGACAATGGAACGGAGTTCAAGAACGCCCATGTAGACTCTTTTCTCGATGAGGAAGGAATTCTACATGAGTTCTCGGCTACGTACACTCCTCAACAAAATGGAGTTGTTGAGAGGAAGAACCGAACGCTCATAGAGATGGCGAGAACGATGCTTGATGAATACAAGACACCGAAGCACTTTTGGGGAGAAGCCGTCGAGACAGCTTGTCATGCTATCAACAGGCTTTATCTTCATAAGCTTCTCGGCAAGACATCGTACGAGCTCCTCACCGGTAACAAACCCCAAGTGGGATACTTTCGTGTCTTTGGTTCAAAATGCTATATCCTTGATAAGCATCGTCGGTCTAAATTTGCTCCTAAAACTCATGAAGGCTTTTTCCTTGGTTATGGATCAAACTCCCACACCTACCGTGTTCACAATAATTTCACCCAAAGGTTGAAGAGACGGTAGATGTGAAGTTTGATGAATCTAATGGCTCGCAAGTAGAGCAAATGCCTATTGATGTAGGAGACAAGGACCCATCTGAAGCCATTCAAGATTTATCTATTGGAAAGATCCGTCCCATGGAAGTGAAGGAGAGTACCTCATCTACATATGTGGAGCCCCCTACCTCACGGCAAGATGAACCTCAAGGCAACATGGAGGCCTCCACAAGTGGAACTCACCAAGATGAGGAAGTGCAACAAGAAGATCCACCACAACCTCCTTCTCCACCGCCTCAAGACAACACCAACAACAATGAAGAAGAAGAAGATGAAGATGAAGATGATGAGGAAGCTTAGCCACAACCTCAACAAAAGCTATCCCGAGTCCGAGCAAGAGTCAAGAAGAATCATCCCGTGGAACAAATGATGAACGACATCGACTCCGGGAGAATTACTCGCTCTAAAACTCGCTTAGCTAACTTTTGTGAGCATTACTCATTTATCTCTAGTCTTGAACCTATGAAGGTATAAGAAGCACTTGAAGACCCGGATTGGGTGAACGCTATGCACGAAGAGCTACACAACTTCGAGAGGAACAATGTATGGACTTTGGTAGAGAAGCCCAAGGATGATCAAAACGTCATTGGAACCAAATGGGTGTTTGAACAAGCAAGATGAAGATGGACAAGTCATCCGCAACAAGGCTCGCCTCAGAGCTCAAGGTTACACACAAGTCGAAGGTATGGACTATGGTGAGACCTATGCCCCCGTTGCTAGACTTGAGTCCATTCGCATTCTTCTTGCCTATGCCAACCACCATGATATTACTCTCTATCAAATGGACATTAAAAGTGCTTTCCTAAATGGTGAAATAGAGGAGGAAGTATTTGTGAAACAACCTCCCGGATTTGTGAATCCTAAAAAGCCTAATCATGTTTACAAGTTGCACAAAGCTCTTTATGGCCTTAAACAAGCTCCTAGAGCTTGGTACAAATGCTTGACTAGCTTTCTTCTTGAAAAAGGATTTGAGATTGGAAAAATAGACTCAACGTTGTTCACGAAAAGGGTTGATGGTGAACTATTTGTGTGCCAAATATATGTTGATGATATTATCTTTGGTTCAACTAACCCTCATTTTAGCGAGAAGTTTGGAAAGCTCATGTCGGAGAAGTATGAGATGTCCATGATGAGTGAACTCAAATTCTTCCTTGGGTTGCAAATCAAGCAATCTAAGGAGGGTACCTTTGTCTCACAAACAAAGTACACCAAGGATCTCTTCAAGAAGTTCAACATGCAAGAAATCAAAGGTATGAGAACCCCCATGCCTACAAGTGGACATAATGACTTGACAAAAGATGGAGAACCTGTTGATCAAAAGGTTTACCGATCCATGATTGGTTCTCTACTATATCTCTGTGCTTCTCGTCCTGACATAATGTTGAGTGTATGCATGTGTGCTCGATATCAAGCAGCCCCTAAAGAATGTCATCTTAAAGCTGTTAAAAGAATTGTGAGATACTTGATACACACACCAAACTTTGGCATTTGGTATCCTAAGAGGGCCTCTTTCGATCTTGTTGGCTATTCCGACTCGGACTATGCCGTGTGACAGGTTGATAGAAAGTCAACTTCGGCACGTGTCAATTTCTTGGTCGATCCCTTGTATCTTGGTCCTCCAAGAAACAAAATTCGTATCATTATCTCTTCGCCAAGCGAATATATAGCTACTGGTTCATGTTGTGCCCGGTTGCTATGGATGACACAAACGCTTAAGGATTATGGGATACATTTGAGACATGTTCCTTTGCTTTGTGACAATGAGAGTGCGATTAAGATTGGACACAATCCGTGCAACACTCTCGAGCGAAACATATTGAAGTTCGTCACCATTTTATTCGTGATCACATTGCCAAGGGTGACATCAATCTTAAGCATGTTCGTCGACAAACAACTTGTCGATATCTTTACAAAACCTCTTGATGAGAAGGTGTTTTGTCGCTAAGGAGTGAGTTGAACATCATTGATGCTTCAAACTTGGAGTGAAAACTCCATTGATGCATGCAAGGCATGAGCCTACTTGACTAATCCTTGATATTTCTCTTATGATGATGATCATATGTCTTGGACACATTTGCCCCTTGTATTGCATCTAACTCCTTGCGGTACTTGGATGATCTACATTCCACAAGATTACCACACACTCAAATCGTGAGTAATCTTGTCATTGACCAAGTATCTAGCCCTTTGGGATGTTGAGTTCAAGGAACAAAATTCCACATATCCTTTTTGACAACTTATACATCTAGTATTTCACTCTTGTCATCTTGGATATCCTTGAGTATTTCCTTGCTTGCCTAACCCATGTAGGAAGATGAACTACACAAATGGAAATGGTGCTCCAACTTCACATTCAATGAGCACCTATATCAAGTTCACCTACATGAACAAAGCAACAACAAGCCCAAGGTATGTTCATCACATCTTTAAGGAGCTTTGCTCAAAGACATGAGTACAAGCAGCTTCATAAGATGTGATCACATCAAATGCTTAATCGAAAAATGGCAACCCCATTTTCAGCTTAAAAGATGAGTATGACCTATGATCAAATGTTCTCATTTGACTCCTAAGTCAATATACTCAAACATAGGTGACTTTGTCGCCGACCCCTATCTAGATGAAGTACATATGCTTTGGAGTCTTTCTATTTTCTCTTATGTTCTCTCATTGAGTTTTCTTCTTAAAAAAAACTTCATCTAGGAATCTTTTTCATTACTATTCTTCTGTCTTTGTGAATATCTTTTTGGCTCTGATCAATTCCTTGAAAATCTTTTACAAATTCATTGCAAAGTGAGCTGAATTATTTCTGTATTTCCTTGGAATTAAACTTGGCGTCACCGACTTAAATATTTCGGTCTAACCGAAAAGGATCTGCCCTAAGTCCATGACTTTCGGACCCACCAATCCATCTTATTTCGGTGCCACCGATTTTTCCTTGATATTTTCTTCTGCAGCTCCACTCAATGATTCTCTGTGCATGTTTTCTTATTGCCCTGTTGTGATTCTTAAGGATCCCACTTCTTTCCTTTCATCTTTCCTGACCTTCCTAGTTTGCTGTCCTTTTCGGCACTTGATGTCAAAGGGGGAGAAGACTTAGGGGGAGAAGGGGGAGAAGAGAAGATTTAGGGGGAGAAGAAGAGCAATCTTATCTTAAGGGGGAGAGAATCACATCAAAGCTTTACCGTGTTTCACATTGGATATTACATTTGGCATCATTCTTTTGACTTTGTTTTTTCCTCAAAGGGAGAGGAATCAGAGTTCATTGAAAATCTTTTAGTTTCAGGAGACATGTTTGCTGATTCAAGCTTGTGCTTAATATGAGACACTCTTTGTACATGCCATCCCTGGCTTGGTACTCTTGATGTTCTTGCAGTTGGTTGAAGAAATACTCTTGTGTTATCTAATCTTGTTTTCCCAAGTCTATTTCTTCAGGTACAATGCCAAGGAACCTCAAGGTAAGTATATGCACTTTGCAGAATGTGCATGATGGTGACTTGCTTGTAAATGCTTGTTTGCAAGAAATCACCATGCACATATGCATTATCACTCACTTCTTTTCATCTGCTCTGATGCATATAGCCAAGCTGCATGTAGCACATCTTGCTTTTCTCTCTTGTGTGCTTGTGGTAGTCCAAAACCATAATTTATGAAAATCTTGCACACTTGTAGGGGAGACTGTACTACATGTCCACAAAGCTTTGTGATAATTCTGTCTTTCTTTCAAGAAGCTTTGATGTCTTGTTTTGTGTGTTGCCATCAATTACCAAAAGGGGAGATTGAAAGCACATTTGCTCCCTCGGGTGGTTTTGGTAATTAATGACAACATACTTTGTGGTTGGACTAATGCTTTTATCAAGTATGTTTCAGAAATTCAATCACATTGGCATGGCAAAAGGATCAAGAGGTGGACCCTCAAAATGCTAAGGCAAGCATTGGCAAAAGCTCAAGACTCTATTTTTGGTTTAGTGATCCAAGATCACATTGAGTCTATAGGAAAGCCAATACTATTAAAAGGGATGAGGTTATGATAATGATCTGTTGCTCAAAGTGCCTAGTGATACATCTCCTAAACTATCAAGAACTCTCACTTCCATAATACACTCATAAGTAATCTCGGTCCCACCGATTTCCTAAACTCACCACACCAAGATGAACCACCTCACCATATAGCCAAACCCTAGAAATCTCGGATTTTCCGATTCGAACTCGGTCTCACCGAAATTTGAGTTGCCAAGCTTCAGAACATTCACATCAAATCGGTGTCACCGAGATGATAAAGTCGGTCCCACCGAGATTGGCAAGCTCTTGACTTTGGACGAATCGGACTCACCGAGTTTGTATTTTCGTCCCACTGAAAATCCCAACGCTCACATGATTTGAACTTTCGGTCTCACCGAGTTGTCAACTTCGGTCCGACCGAGATTGGTCAAATGTGTAACGGTTGGATTTTGTGTGGAGGCTATAAATACCCTCCACCCCTCTTCATTCGTGAAGAGAGCCATCAGAAAGAACTACCACTCCTGCCTTACATTTCTGAGAAGAGAACTACCTACCCTTGTGTTGAGATCAAGTTGCTCCACTCCCACCATATGAAGCTTGATCTCTAGCCTTCCCAAGTTGCTTTCCACTCAATCCTTTCTTCCACCACAGCCAAATCAGTGAGGAGCGTTGAGTATTGGGGAGATTATCATTTGAAGCACAAGAGCAAGGAGTTCATCATCACCAACACTATCTATTACCTTTTGGAGGGTGGTGCCTCCTAGATTGGTTAGGTGTCGCTTGGGAGCCTCCGTCGAGATGTGGAGTTGAACCAAGAAGTTTGTAAGGGCAAGGAGATCGCCTACTTCGTGAAGATCTACCCCGAGTAAGGCTAGCCCTCCGTGGGCGTATGCCATGATGGCATAGACAAGGTTGCTTCTTCGTGGACCCTTCGTGGGTGGAGCCCTCCGTGGACTCTCGCAGCCGTTACCCTCCGTGGGTTGAAGTCTCCATCAACGTGGATTGACGATAGCACCACCTATCGGAACCACGAGAAAAATCTCCGCGTCTCCAAATTGCGTTTGATCTTCTCCACCTCTCTTTACTACTTGTGCAATTTACTTTCCGCTGCCCATACTCTAGAATTGCATGTGTAGTATGCTACTTGACTTGTGTGACATGCAAAATCTGCCAAAAACTTGTCTTTGTCAAAAGGCATAATTTTTATCTTGTCGAGTAGTCTAATCACCCCCCCTCTAGACACTCTCACCTTCTTCGATCCTACAAAAACCTTATATGGTTACACACCCAATGAAAATGGTTCATTGGATCTCGATCGTAGTGATACACATATTCATAATATTGAAACCAAAAGATGCAAAGTTAATAATGATAGTGCAACTTATTTGTGGCACTACCATTTAGGTCATATTGGTGTAAAGCGCATGAAGAAACTCCATGCTGATGGGATTTTGGAATCACTTGATTATGAATCACTTGATGCTTGCGAACCATGCCTCATGGGCAAGATGACTAAGACTCCGTTCTCCGGTACTATGGAGAGAGCAACAGATTTGTTGGAAATCATACATACAGATGTATGTGGTCCGATGAATGTTGAGGCTCGTGGCGGGTATCGTTATTTTCTGACCTTCACAGATGATTTGAGCAGATATGGGTATATCTACTTGATGAAACATAAGTCTGAAATAGTTGAAAGGTTCAAAGAATTTTAGAGTGAAGTGGAAAAATCATCGTGACAAGAAAATAAGGTTTCTACGATCTGATCACGGAGACAAATATTTGAGTTACGAGTTTGGTCTTCAATTAAAACAATGTGGAATAGTTTCACAAATTCATGCCACCTGGAACACCACATCATAATGGTGTGTCCGAACGTCATAACCGTACTTTATTGGATATAGTACAATCTATGATGTTTCTTACCGATTTACCAATATCGCTTTTGGGATCATGCATTAGAGACAAACTGCATTCACGTTAAATGGGGCACCATCTAAATCCGCTGAGACGACACTATATGAACTGTGGTTTAGCAAGAAACCAAAGTTGTCGCTTTCTTAAAGTTTGGGGCTGCGATGCTTATGTGAAAAAGTTTGATCCGATAAGCTCAAACCCAAATCGAGAAGTGCGTCTTCATAGAATACCCAAAGGAAATTGTTGGGTACACCTTCTATCACAGATCCGAAGGCAAAATATTCGTTGCTAATAAATGGATCCTTTCTAGAGAAGGAGTTTCTCTCGAAAGAAGTGAGTGGGAGGAAAGTAGAACTTGATGAGGTAATTGTACCTTCTCCCTTATTGGAAAGTAGTTCATCACATAAATCTGTTCCTGTGACTACTGCACCAATTAGTGAGGAAGCTAATGATGATGATCATGTAACTTCAGATCAAGTTACTACCGAATCTCGTAGGTAAACCAGAGTGAGATCCGCACCAGAGTGGTACGGTAATCCTGTTCTAGAAGTCATGTAACTAGACCATGATGAACCTACGAACTATGAGGAAGCGATGATGATCCCAGATTCCGCGAAATGGCTTGAGGCCATGAAATCTAAGATGAGATCCATGTATGAGAACAAAGTGTGGACTTTGGTGGAGTTGCCCGATGATCGGCAAGCCATAGAAAATAAATGGATCTTCAAGAGGAAGACGGACGCTGATAGTAGTGTTACTATCTACAAAGCTAGACTTGTCGAAAAAGGTTGTTGACAAAGTTCAAGATGTTGAATACAATGAGATTTTCTCACTCGTATCGATGCTTAAAAGTCTGTCCGAATCATGTTAGCAATTGCCACATTTTTTGAAATCTGGCAAATGGATAAACAAAACTACATTCCTTAATGGATTTAAAGAAGAGTTGTATATGATGCAACTGAAGGTTTTGTCAATCCTAAAGGTGTCGACAAAATACGCAAGCTCCAAATGATCCATCTATGGACCGGTGCAAGCATCTCGAGTTGGAATATACGCTTTGATAAGTTGATCAAAGCATATAGTTTATACAGACTTGCAAAGAAGCCCGTATTTACTAAAAAGTGAGTGGGAGCACTACAAAGATTTCGATAAGTATATGTGAATGACATATTGTAGATCGGAAATAATGTAGAATTATTCTGCAAAGCATAAAGGAGTGTTTGAAAGGAGTTTTTCAAAGAAAGACCTCGGTGAAGCTGCTTACATATTAAGCATCAAGATCTATAGAGATAGATCAAGACGCTTGATAAGTTTTTTCAATGAGTACATACCTTGATAAGATTTTGAAGTAATTCAAAATGGAACAGTCAAAGAAAGAGTTCTTGCCTGTGTTACAAGGTGTGAAATTGAGTAAGACTCAAAATCCGACCATGGCAGAATATAGAAAGAGAATGAAAGTCATTCCCTATGCCTTGGCCATAGGTTCTACAAAGTATGCCATGCTGTGTACCAGATCTATTGTATACCCTACACTGAGTTTGGCAAGGGAGTACAATAGTGAACTAGGAGTAGATCACTGGACAGCGGTCAAAATTATCCTTAGTGGAATAAGGATATGTTTCTCGATTATGGAAGTGACAAAAGGTTAGGTAAGTAAAGGTTACGCCGATGCAAGTTTTGACACCGATCCGATGACTCTAAGTCTCGATCTAGATACATATTGAAAGTGGGAGCAATTAGCTAGAGTAGCTTCATGCAGAGCATTGTAGACATAGAAAATTGCAAAATACATAACGGATCTGAATGTGAAAGACCCATTGACTAAGATTCTCTAACAAGCAAAACATGATCACACCTTAGTACTCTTTGGGTGTTAATCACATAGCGATGTGAACTAGATTACTGAATCTAGTAAACCCTTTGGGTGTTGGTCACATGGCGATGTGAACTATGGGTGTTAATCACATGATGATGTGAACTATTGATGTTAATCACATGGTGATGTGATCTAGATTATTGACTCTAGTGCAAGTGGGAGACTGAAGGAAATATGCCCTAGAGGCAATAATAAAGTTATTATTTATTTCCTTATATCATGATAAATGTTTATTATTCATGCTAGAATTGTATTAACCGGAAACATAATACATGTGTGAATATATAGACAAACAGAGTGTCACTAGTATGCCTCTACTTGACTAGCTTGTTAATCAAAGATGGTTATGTTTCCTAACCATGAACAAGGAGTTGTTATTTGATTAACAAGGTCACATCATTAGTTGAATGATCTGATTGACATGACCCATTCCGTTAGCTTAGCACCCGATCGCTTAGTATGTTGCTATTGCTTTCTTCATGACTTATACATGTTCCTATGACTATGAGATTATGCAACTCCGCTTATCGGAGGAACACTTTGTGTGCTACCAAACGTCACAACGAATCGGGTGATTATAAAGGTGCTCTACAGGTGTCTCCGAAGGTACTTGCTGAGTTGGCGATTTCGAGATTAGGATTTGTCACTCCGAATGTCGGAGAGGTATCTCTGGCCCTCTCGGTAATACACATCACTTAAGCCTTGCAAGCATTTCAACTAATGAGTTAGTTGTGAGATGATGTATTACGGAACGAGTAAAGAGACTTGCGATAACGAGATTGAACTAGGTATTGGATACCGATGATCGAATCTCGGGCAAGTAACATACCGATGACAAAGGAACAACGATGTTGTTGTGCGGTTTGACCGATAAAGATCTTTGTAGAATATGTAGGAACCAATATGGGCATCCAGGTCCCGCTATTGGTTATTGACCGAGACATGTCTCGGTCATGTCTACATTGTTCTCGAACCGTAGGGTCCGCACGCTTAAGGTTTCGATGATGCTTATATTATGAGTTTATGTATTTTGATGTACCAAGGTTGTTCGTGTCCCGGATATGATCACGGACATGACGAGGAGTCTCAAATGGTCGAGACGTAAAGATCGATATATTGGACGACTATATTCGAGTTCGGAAAGGTTCCGAGTGATTCGGTATTTTTCGAGTACCGGGAGAGTTACGGAATTCGCCGGGAGAAGTATTGGGCCTTATTGGGCCTCAAGGAAAGAGAGAGGGCTGCCTAGGGCAGGCCGCGCCTTTCATGGCCCAGTCCGAATTGATCGGGGAGGGCCGCACCCCTCCTTCCTTCCCTTCTCTCTTCCCCTTCCTAGTCTCCTACTCCTAATACATGGAAGGACTCCTAGTTGGACTAGGAAGGGGAATCCTACTCCCTGGGAGTAGGACTCCCAGTATGCGCCATAGTAGAGGGCCGCCCTCCCTCCTCCTCTCCTTTATATACGGGGCAGGGGCACCCCATAGACACACAAGTTGATCATTGAGATCGTTCCTTAGCTGTCGCGGTGCCCCTCCACGATATTACACCTCGGTCATATTGTAGCGGTGCTTAGGCGAAGCCTGCGCGACAGAGAACATTAAGATCGCCACCACGCCGTCGTCCGACGGAATTTCTCCCCGCGCCTCGCTGGATCGGAGATCGCGCGCCATCGAGTTGTACGTGTGTCAAGAACTCGGAGGTGCCGAGTAACGGTGCTTGGATCGGTTGGACCGGAAGACGACGACTACTTCCTCTACGCTATGCCAACGCTTCGCTTCGGTCTCACGAGGGTACGTAGACAACACTCTCCCCTTTCGTTGCTATGCATCACCATGATCTTGCGTGTGCGTAGGAAATTTTTTGAAATTACTACGTTACCCAACACGTACCACCTCCGACGGGTCCGGCTCCCTCCGCATCAAAAGTGGCCCACGCGAACGCCACCAAAGGAGCTCCGAGTCGACGACGGGACCCGGGGCCGGGTTCCTCACCAAGCGGCGCGCCCCTGAAGGTAGCACCTCCCAGTGCCAGCCCGACGGAGCCCAGTCCCGGACATGGCTCTCCAGAAGCAAGACGTCATCATGAACGGGTCGACGGCGAGGATGCGGGCTAGGCATTGTTGACGTCGAGAACAAATATTATATGTGAATGTAATCGTTGCATATGTCAAAATTCATCTATAACTAAAAGTATAAATAGTAACTCGCGCAAACATTTGACATTACTCTAACATTTCTATCTAATTCATCTAACATTTGACATTAATATATCTAATTTGATCATCTAACAATTTGACATTAATCTAATTCATCTAGCTAAAATTTTGACATTAATCTAATTCATGTAGCCAAAGTTTGACATTAATCTAATATTTATATAACTAAAAGTATAAAAAAAACTAAAAAAACAGAAAATAATTAAGAAAAATGTGTGTGTGTGTGTGTGTGTGTGTGAGTGTGTGTGTGTGTGTGTGTGTGTTTGTGTGTGTACTGCGTGTGTGTGTGCGCGCGCGGGGGCAGGCTCGATCAGATGATCGAGGGCGCGACCATGGCGTAGGGGGCTCACAGCGGGGCAACCGGGGCGGCGACGGGGGGTGGCGATGGGGCGGCGGCGAGACGGTGACGACGGGGATGGGCCGGGGCGGCGATGGGGACGGGGACGGGGACTGCGATGACGCGCTACGGGGGCGGGGACGGGGACAACGATGGCGACAACGCGCGACGGAGGTGGCGATAAATTTCATCGTGATGGGGATAGATCATTGCAAGTGTTGGTCTTCAATGAGGAATGCCTAGTAAGCGCGAGTCATCAGCTCACGTTGACTACATCCCTACCCTTTGTACACACCGCCCGTCGCTCCTACCGATTGAATGGTCCGGTGAAGTGTTCGGATCGCGGCAACGGGGGTGGTTCACCGCCCCCGACGTCGCGAGAAGTCCATTGAACCTTATCATTTAGATGAAGGACAAGTCGTAACAAGGTTTCCGTAGGTGAACCTGCGGAAGGATCATTGTCGTGACCCTGACCAAAACAGACCGCGCACGCGTCATCCAATCCGTCGGCAACGGCACCGTCCGTCGCTCGGCCAATGCCTCGACCACCTCCCCTCCTTGGAGCGGGTGGGGGCTCGGGGTAAAAGAACCCACGGCGCCGAAGGCGTCAAGGAACACTGTGCCTAACCCGGGGGCATGGCTAGCTTGCTAGCCGTCCCTCGTGTTGCAAAGCTATTTAATCCACACGACTCTCGGCAACGGATATCTCGGCTCTCGCATCGATGAAGAACGTAGCGAAATGCGATACCTGGTGTGAATTGCAGAATCCCGCGAACCATCGAGTCTTTGAACGCAAGTTGCGCCCGAGGCCACTCGGCCGAGGGCACGCCTGCCTGGGCGTCACGCCAAAACACGCTCCCAACCACCCTCAACGGGAATCGGGATGCGGCATCTGGTCCCTCGTCTCGCAAGGGGCGGTGGACCGAAGATCGGGCTGCCGGTGTACCGCGCCGGACACAGCGCATGGTGGGCGTCCTCGCTTTATCAATGCAGTGCATCCGACGCGCAGCTGGCATTATGGCCTCCGATGTCGAAAGCAGAGAGGAAGAGGGAGAATAAACTGAAATTTTTGTAAATGCTATTTATATAGGAGGGACCTTTAGTACCGGTTGGAGCCACCAACCGGTACTGAAGGTCAAATTTGGCCAGTCCAAGCGGCGGGAAGCAACCCCCTTTAGTACCGGGTCGTGGCTGCAACCGGTACTAAAGAACCCCCCCACCTTTAGTACCGGTTGGGCCACAGACCGGTACTAAAGGTGGTGCGCTGCCAGGCGAGGGGCGGGAAGTTTAGTCCCACCTCGCCTAGTGAAGAGCAGCCACACCTGTTTAAAAGCCCCGACACGGGCACAGTATCGAACTCCTCTCTATAGCAGGCTTCTGCGCCTACTCTGCCACGCTGCTTTGTGGGCTACTGGTCCTTGCGGGCCCGCATCCTGGCCCAACTACAGTTGGGTTTCTAGTCGTATGCAGGCTGTTGTGGCCCAGCAGGCGGGCTTTTTTTATTTAGTTTTTTTTCCTTTTCTGCTTTATTTATTTTCTTTTATTTATTTCTTAGTTATTTTTTAGTGTATTTAGAATTTCTTTGTGAATATTTTTTGCTTTAGGTACAAAAAATTACAAACTTTCTGTTAGTGCCAGTAGTTTTCAGATTTTAATAGTTTAAATTTGGATTATTTGAAAATTGTATGGATCACTAGTTTAGGAATAACGTTACTTTAAAAATAGATTTTTCAGTGATTCTTTTTCCTTATGTTTAATATTAGTGTGTTTTATCATTATATTCAATTTGGTAATACTTAGGTTATTTAAAAAAAATGAAATGCCTTTGTAACATATGAGTTTTCGTCCAAAACCCTGATACTTCGAAAGAGATTGTCCATTTTTGTACAGGAAGTGGATGTAGTTTTCTCCATAACCCTCTCTAGTTTTTTGCACATGCTATGTGGGTGAAATGATGATACCATGCCAACTTTCAACCTTTTCAGAATTCATTTGTAGTGCTTTTCAATTTCAGGGTCATTTAGCTCAAAAAATCAGTAAATGCATGAAAAATAGCAAATGATGTCAGAAAGGGTTGAAAGTTGATGACATGGCTTTGAATGGTGCATACTGAACGCACAAAAAGTCTGGAGTTGTAGTAAGTTAAAAAATGAAATGCCTTTGTAACAGATGAGTTTTCATCCCAAACCCTGATACTTCGAAAGAGATTGTCTATTTTGTACACGAAGTGCATCCAGTTTTTGCCGTAACCCACTCTACTTTTTTCACATGCTATATGGGTGAAATGATGATACCATGCCAACTTTCAACCTTTTCAGAGTTCATTTGTAGTGCTTTTCAATTTCAGGGTCATTTAGCTCGAAAATCAGTAAATGCATGAAAAATAGCAAATAATGTCAGAAAGGGTTGAAAGTTGATGAAGTGGCTTTGAATGGTGCATACTGAACGCACAAAAATTCTGGACTTGTAATAAGTTAAAAAAAATGAATTGCCTTTGTAATAGATGAGTTTTCGTCCAAAACCCTAATACTTCGAAAGAGACTGTCCATTTTGTACACGAAGTGCATCCAGTTTTTGCCATAACCCTATCTCCTTTTAGCAAATGATGTCAGAAAGGTACACGTTTGTGCGAAGCACAAAAGTACATGTTTCAAATACAAAACACATAAGCACCCTAACTATTACAAAGATTCCCTACTGTCTTTGGGTGTGAAACATTTTCTTCACGTGTGTCCCTTTGCGCCGTAACCAGGACAATCTTCATCATTTAACTGGATGCTCAGGTCAATATTCACTATGAAGGGAGCAATTTCATGGAACTTTTCATAATCTTCTGACATGTCTGTCTGTCATCCACTCCCATGATGATTATTTTCCATGAAAGAACTATGTGGCGCTTTGGCTCATCGTATGATGTATTCGCTTCCTTATCTTTTCTTTTTCTCGGCTTGGTAGACATGTCCTTCACATAGAAAACATGTGCCACATCATTGGCTGGGATGAATGGTTCGTCTGTGTATGCAAGATTGTTGAGATCCACTGTTGTCATTCCGTACCGCGGGTCTTCCTTTACGCTGCCTCCTGTCAGATTGACCCATTTGCACCAAAACAAAGGGACCTTCAAATCGTGTCCATAGTCAAGTTCCCATATCTCCTCTATGTAACCATAATATGTGTCCTTTCCCCTACTAGTTGCTGCTCTTTTTATCTCAAAGCGGACACCACTGTTTTGGTTGGTGCTCTTTTTATCTTTGGCGATCATGTAAAATGTATTCCCATTTATCTCGTACCCTTTGAAAGTCATTATATTCAAAGATGGTAACTGGGACAACAAGTACATGTCATCTTCAATAGCAGCGTCATGCATGGCACGTGTCTGCAACCAACCGGCGAATGTCCTTGTTTGTTCACGTGTAATCCAGTCTTCAGACTGCTCCGAGTATTTGAAGCTTAGAATATTCTTGTGTTCCTCCATATACGGAGCCACCAAGGCAAAATTTTGTAGAACTGTGTAGTGTTCTTCAGTGTGAGAATGCCCGTCCATACATATTATTTGATCCGGTCCTAGCGTGCCATTTCCACCCAGTATGCCCTTATACCGCGATTCAGGAACACCAATCGGCTTAAGGTCAGGAATAAAGTCAACACAAAACTCAATGACCTCCGCATTTTCATGGCCCTTGGAGATGCTTTCTTCTGGCCTAGCACGATTATGAACATATTTCTTTAAGACTCCCATGAACCTCTCAAAGGGGAACATATTGTGTAGAAATACAGGACCCAGAACGACAATCTCTTCACATAGGTGAACTAGGACGTGCGTCATGATATTGAAGAAGGATGGTGGGAACACCAACTCGAAACTGACAAGACATTGCACCAAATCATTTTTCAACCTTGGTACAATTTCTGGATCGATTACCTTCTGAGAGATTGCATTGAGGAATGCACACAGCTTCACAATGGCTAATCGAACGTTTTCTGGTAGAAGCCCCCTCAATGCAACCGAAAGAAGTTGTGTCATAATCACGTGGCAGTCATGAGACTTTAGGTTCTGAAACTTTTTCTCTGCCATATTTATTATTTCCTTTATATTCGATGAGAAGCCAGACGGTACCTTCATACTGAGCAGGCATTCAAAGAAGATTTCCTTCTCTTCTTTGGTAAGAGCATAGCTGGCATGACCCTGATGTATGTCGTCCTTTCCGTGCATACGTTGCTGGTCCTCCCGTGCCTGCGGTGTATCTCTTGTCTTCCCATACACGCCCAAGAAGCCAAGCAGGGTCATGCAAAGATTCTTTGTCACGTGCATCATGTCGATTGCAGAGCGGACCTCTAGGTCTTTCCAATAGGGCAGGTCCCAAAATATAGATTTCTTCTTCCACATGGGTGCGTGTCCGTCAGCATCATTTAGAACAGATTATCTGCCAGGACCCTTTACAAAGATTACCTTCAAATCCTTGACCATATCATGTACATCATCACCAGTACGGTGGCGAGGCTTCGTCCGGTGATCTGCCTCACCTTTGAAATGATTGCCTTTCTTTCTTACGGGATGCCTGCTCAGAAGAAACCGACAATGTCCCAGGTACACATTCTTCTTACGATTATCCAAATATATATTGTTGGTATCATCCAAACAGTGTGTGTATGCGCGGTATCCCTTGTTTGTCTGTCCTGAAAGGTTACTGAGAGTAGGCCAATCATTGATGGTCACAAACAGCAATGCATGTAGGTCAAATTCTTCTTGTATGTGCACACCCCATGCATGTACACCTTTTTCATTCCACAGCTATAAGAGTTCTTCAACTAATGGCCTTAGATACAGATCAATAACGTTGCCGGGTTGCTTAGGGCCTAGGATGAGCACTGACATCATAATGAACTTCCGCTTCATGCACAACCAAGGAGGAAGATTATACATACATAGAGTCACAGGCCAGGTGCTATGGTTGCTGCTCTGGTCCCCAAAAGGATTAATGCCATCTGCTCTTAGACCAAACCATACGTTCCTTGCGTCACCTACAAAGTCCTCCCAGTACTTTCTCTTGATTTTTCTCCACTACGACCCGTCAGCGGGTACTCTCAACTTCCCATCTTTCTTACGGTCTTCTCTGTGCCATCGCATCGACTGGGCATGCTCTTTGTTTTTGAACAAATGTTTCAACCGTGGTATTATAGGAGCATACCGCATTACCTTGGCAGGAATCTTCTTCCTGGGGCGCTCACCCTTTACATCACCAGGGTCATCGCGACTGATCTTATAGTGCAATGCACCGCATAACGGGCACACGTTCAAATCCTCGTACTCACCGCAATAGAGGATGCAATCATTAGGGCATGCATGTATCTTCTGCACCTCTAATCCTAGAGGGAAGACAACCTTCTTTGCTTCGTACGTACTCTCGGGCAATTCGTTGTCCTTTGGAAGCATCTTCTTTAACATTATCAATAACTTTCCAAATCCCTTGTCAGATACACCATTCTCTGCCTTCCATTGCAGCAATTTCAGCGTGGTGCCCAGCTTTTTCTTGTCAGCTTCGCAATTCGGGTACAACAATTTCTTCTGATCCTCTAACATGCGCTGCAACTTCTTCTTCTCCTTTTCACTTGCATAGTTTCTCTTTGCATCCAGTTTCTCTTTGCATCGGCAATGGCCCGACCTAGATCATCAGCGGGCTCATCTGATGCCTCTTCTTCAGCTTCTTCCCGCATTGCAGGCTCAGCTTCTTCCCCCATTCTTGTACCATCGTATTCAGGGAACCCATGGCCAGGATAGCTGTCGTCGTCCTCTTCTTCATTGTCTTCCATCATAACCCCTCTTTCTCCGTACTTGGTCCAAACATTATAGTGGGGCATGAAACCAGACTCAAATAGGTGGACGTGAATGGTTCTTGACTTAGAGTAATTCAGATCATTCTTACAGCCAACACATGGACAGGGCATAAAACCATCCGCCCGCTTGTTTGCCTCATCCACAAGCAGAAAAGTATGCACGCCATTAATGAACTAGGGAGAGCATCGGTCATCGTACATCCATTGCCGACTCATCTTCATTACACAGCACCGAAAAGACCAAATTAATACAAGTTCATACAACACTTATTCTCATAAAACAACATACAAATAACTCTCTAGCTAAAGCATTTAAATGCAACAACAAATGCGATCAAGATCGCAACTAAGGTATCCAATAGCATAATGATACCAAGCCTCACTATTGATGGCATATTTTCTAATCTTTCTAATCTTCAAGCACATTTTCTCCACCTTGATCTTGTGATCATCGACGACATCGGCAACATGCAACTCCAATTCCATCTTCTTCCCCTTAATTTTTTTTAATTTTTTCTTTCAAACACTCGGTTGTTTTTCAACTAAATTTAACCTCTCGACAATAGGGTTGGTTGGAGTTTCCGGTTCACATACCTCCTAGGTAAAAATATCTATGTCAACTTGATGGGCATAATTTGTCATAAACACGAAATGCAACAAACAGTTATAAAAGATAATATACCACATCCGAATCATAACCCGGACGAGGGCCGGCGGGGATGGATATCAAAACCATGGCACTATGTATAACAAACAACATACGGGTAAGATAATTATACAAATAACTATATATCTAAATCATGCAAACATGATTTTTTTATATTAAAAAGATAAGAACAAGAGGCTCACCACAAGGTGGAGCCGATGACGGGACGGTGCGGGCGATCAACGGTGGTTAGGACGGAGACGGGAAGGCACTAAGTAAACCACACCTACATATGCAAATTAAGAGTTATTTTGACCTCAAATTGCATATAAATCAAATACTACGACATATAATTCCTCCCAAAATAAAAACCACAAATCACTATACTTATAGAGCATTGCAAGAGCTAATCTAGCAATGAGAGATGAAAGGACAAAGTTGCTATTCTTTGTGATCACTTGGATGTATGTGGTGCCTTCAAATCTTCACAAATTTTGGCAAAAATGGAGTGTGAGCTTGAGAGGAAGAGAAAGAAAACAGAGGAGAGGAAAGAGGAAGAACAGAGGGCTCGGGCTGGACGAAGGGGTTTATATAGAAAGACCTTTAGTACGGGTTTGCTAGACGAACTGGGACTAAATGTGCATTTCTAGTCCCGGTTCGTGGCATGAACCGGTACTAGAGGTGCTGGTGGGGCCGCAGCCTGACACCAGCCTACCACCACCTCTTTAGTACCGGTTCGTGGCACGAACCGGTACTAAAGGTTTGCCATGAACCGGTACTAATGCTAGCCGCCCGCCTAGCCGTTGGAACCGGCACTAATGGTCACATTAGTGCCGGTTCAAATACAAATTGGGACTAATGAGCTTCACATTAGGCCCTTTTTTACTAGTGCACATAGATCGAATGCCACACGATGAGATTTGACAATACTTAATGTGCACCGGCAGACTTGAGGAAAAGTGTACCAAATTGTATCGTTAACGAAGTTAGTGTGTCTGGGCTTTTTTTAGTTCTTGTACCATTTTATACGCACATATACAAGTTTATGTATCACATGCGCTATTAACTAGCTCTAGTGCTTTCCTACACATAAAAGGCCCATTTGGCGAACATAACAGAAAAGAGCCGTTGGAAAAACCAAACAAGGCATATCCCCACAGCGAAGAAAACCCTAAACGGGCTGCACTACACTGTCGCCCGAAAAGGCTTTTCATATATGATTCTCTCTCGGATGAAATGTATTAATAACACACAACCCAACTGGGTGAGCATTGAACTCGGTCGACCCATTTAACCCGGTGATGTTCCCTGTGTTCCCGATCTAGGAACCTTCTAGAAGGTTTCGGTCCAGTTTTCATTTGTTTATTTATAAGTTTCTACTGGTTTCTGTGTTTTTATTTTATTTTCATATTTTAACCAACAGATTTCAAAATCAAGTTTCAGAAAAAGGTTAAATTTTTCCAGAATTTTATATAACAAATTTGCATTTTAAAATGTGCATGTTTCTTGAAAAATATTTGGAAATATAAAAAAATATGCAGTTTTTTTAAAAATCATAATTTATTTCAAATGTTTTTTTTGGTAAATTTTCATATTTTTCCACAAAATGTTCACAAATGTTCTAAAAAATTTCCGCCGTTTTAAATTTTTCTGAAAATTTAATATATGATCACTTTTCAAACTAAACCGTTTTAAGGTTCATGCAATCTTTTAAAGAAAAATGACTGAATACCAAAATAAACCGAGAAAAGCAAAAGGCAAGCAAAAAATCATAAACAAACAACGCGCTTGGACGGCGAACACCTAACTAAATGGGCCATACCCACGATTGATCACTGCACGACACCCTCCAATTTGATGCGAGTGTCATCAAGGAGATCACAGATACTTCGAAAGAGTTCAGTCATTGCTCCTTCATCTTCGAAGGAAGAGAGTCCAATCTCGAGACACATAGCCTTGCTAAGCATGCTTTTGATCTGGATTTCGGGCGCCACGTGTGGCTTCTAAACTCGCCAGACTTACATTGTATCCCTATGAACTTCATTGATTAATAAAGCAAGTCAAATAGGAGGTCCCGCATGAAAAAAAAAAGTCGTCGGCTGAACGGATACATACAGGCATATATTGCCAATGATTGATAGAAGTACGTACTGCATAAAATTTCTCACGGCCAAAGTGCGACTGAGAAACAGCGGATCCCAAAAAAGGACTTATCCTTCCAAGCGGCTTCACATCACCAAATGCAACGAGCGAGCAGAGCATGCACCCAACATATCAGAGTAGTAGTACTACTTCTTGGAAAGTACCGTAGATGGAACAAGGATGTAACGTTTAGATTAGTTCGTCCTCATGTTAAATGCTGGAGTCTGTCTTTGTCAAAAAGAGTAGCTTGGAAACGGGGTCGCGAGTCAGTGACTTGGATCGGTGGATCCATCTAGTATTTATCTCTGATCTAAGTTCATGCCTCTCATGCTAAGAGCAATTATAATAGTAGGCTATAGTAGTATAGAGACGTTACCTTCATATTTTTAGGTGTTTTTATACAAAGTACTGTATGTCTGCATATGTTTTCTTTTACGGAAACACTAACGCACACACGTGTTGGCGTTAGCTAACTCGCCCACACGCGTCGATCGTCGTCCAGTGTCTTTTGCACGAATCTTGGCACGAAAAGGTTGATTTTGTGTGCCACGTAGGACTGGGTTAGTATATGAGCATTCATCTGGTCGCCCACACGTCCTTTTTCACCACACAGGGGGCTGGTGTGTGGGCCTTTAGCAATTCGCCCACACACTAGTTTTCACGCACGCAGAGGGGCTGGTGTGTGGGCGTTTATCACTTCGTCCACACGTCTGTCTCCTCGCCCACACCCAAAGCTGTCAGTTACCATGTGTTTCTGCAGGGTACATGGCAACCAGGGCCGGGCCCACAGTGGTACAAAAAGTGCCGCCCGCACAGGGCCCAAAATTTTGGGGGGCCCCAAATTTTTTACACAGGCCTAGTATTAAGAAAACAAAAATGTATCTGCTAGTGGGTGCTGCTAGGCGCTGGAGTGGGCTGGACTGCAGGGTTGGAGTCGAAGCGACGAGGGAATCCAGCCATCAAGCGACCAGACCAGCACTGAAACGGGATCCGTGATCGATCTCCTCGACTCTACCCTAGTCCTCCTACTCGATGTCGTTTTTTTACGGGATTCCTACTCGATGATTTGGTCGCTAAAGGGACGGGGAATTCAGGATCGTGATTCGTGAAAACTCTCGATCGTCAGTTCGTCACTTCGCCTGGTCTCGATCGAAAGGAACCCGGTCTCGCTGAATCGATCGGAATCGGATCACAGGGGACCGACCGCCGCCGCCGTTGCCTTCCTCTCCTCCTCTGTCCTCTCTCAAAATTGGATTGATTGGTGGCCGACTCTAGCCTCCTGCCAGATGCTTAGTGAGTCCTTCTTTTCAATTAACTTTGGTTCCTACTCCTAATTCCCAATTTACTAATTAACTAATAACTATTGGCAGGGATCTTCGCTTGATCATTTCGTTAGAGATTGGTTCTTACCTCCTCGGTTAAAGATCACATGACCCAAAATTAGGTGAGTTAGACGGTTCATCTAATTGGCAAACATTGATGCATGATCTTCAATTGATATATAGTGTAACTTTAATTTTATTTTATTCATCTTCTTTATCATGTGTTTCGATAATACAAATTTGAGTCATCATTAGGAAACATGAGTCTGGTGCCTCTAAGCGCAAGAAAAAGTACAAGAACAAAATTTAATTAATAAATATAAACACTCAATGATTTTGCCACAATAGCACTTGAGAGTGGAGTGTTGGAGAAGATTGATTACGAGGATATCATTGAAGATTTCATTTCAAAGAATGCTAAAAGAATGAAAATGTTCAAATAAATAGCAATCAGGAGTTGGATAGGTATGACTTTTTTATATGTCCAATTGTTATGTAAGACATTATATTATATACATTATAATTATTTTCTGTGAGATATATATACTATAATTTCTCGTTAGTTCATTTTTTTGTGAGATAGGGCCCCATTTTTCAGTTTCGCACAGGGTCCCGGATTTTGCCGGCCCGGCCCTGATGGCAACTGCCCTAGCTTTGCTTAGCAGATGACAACTCTCTTTTACCCGAGTTGCTATGAATTTTTGCATGGTACATGGCAAATGCCCTAGCGTGCACGTAAGCAGATGGCAACTCTTTCTTTTACATGACAACTGCCCTAACGTGCTTGTGAGCACATGGCAACTCTCTCTTTTACCCGAACATGTTTTTTTTGCCATGCCTTTTTTGTAGTGCTACATGGCAACTGCCTAGTGTTTAGGTGGCAACTCCTAAAGTTTTGAAATCATGGCAACTGCAGTAGACCAGACCATACATGGCAACTGCAGTTGAGCAACCATGGCAACTGTAATTGTCTGACATGGCAACTGTAGTTCAGCGACATGGCAACTGCAGTTAAATGAATATGGAAGAGGGTCCAGACCATGGCAACTGCGGGGCGTGTGGTGATTGTCACGCGGGGCGTGCGGGACTATAAGATAGGAGGTCTGACGTACGTGCGTGTGGGCATTATCTATTTTGCCCACACGTAGACATGTGAGAGGGACCGCGAAGGAGAAAAAAAAGAAACGTGTGGGCGCTAGTTGCTTTGGCCCATACGTAGGCGTATAGATAGATCCTCTTAAACACGATATAAAATGTGTGGGCAGACCCCTTTAACGCCCACACGTGTGAGCGTTATCCGCGTCCTTCTTTCAAACACGTCCAAATCAGGCCGATATCCTCCTTGTCTATGCCACCAAGCTACGCACCCCTTGTACGTTTTTTGCGCAACATTGCGTATTCCGGAACAAATTTAGGCCGATATGCCTGCCTTTTCCAAGACGATGTTGTGGTGGCTTGAATGAGACAACTTGTAGAAGGACGTCCTACAGAAGGAACACGTGCGGTAATCGCGTTTGCCGCATCTTCCACTCATTTGGCAGCACGAGTTCAAAGAACCGCCGCCGCCGCTGACCCGTCCGTCATGCACAGCACTGCTCTCCCGCGAACAGCATCAGACTTGCCTCCCAAGACTGATCGGGCGCGCGCGCCTGCCGCCTTCCACCTTCTTTCTCCCCTGCTTCATCCATGTCAGTGTCACTGACTTCGTCACTCCAACACTCACTCCGCGCGCATATATATATGTACGAGCTTTTTTACATCGAGCATTCGAGCGCATCTTCACTCACCAAGCCACACGGAATTAATAGACCAGACCGCGCAACTACATGGTACAAGACTTCGAGCAGTCCGCCGCTGCTATGGACTCATCCTCGGGCTGGGCGGTCGCGCCGGCGGTCTCCACGGCCGCACCAACCATGCCGATCGGTGGCATACTCACCATGACAGGCATCTTTCTGGTGTTCCTGGCGTTCGCCCTCGCGCTCATCTTCCTCCAGTACTACTTCAACACCAGCGTCCGGACCGCGCCGAGAGGGCGGCCACGCGGCGTCCGGGGGGCGGCCGCAGGGGGAGTCCACCCGGAGCTGCTGCGGTCGCTACCGGTCACGGTGTACCGTGCGGGGCTGAAGGGCTCCACGGACGAGGTCGGGGTGGAGTGCGCGGTGTGCCTGACCGAGCTCGAGGACGGGGAGGAGGCCAGGTTCTTGCCCCGGTGCGGCCACGGCTTCCACACCGAGTGCGTCGACATGTGGCTTGCCTCCCACACCAGCTGCCCGCTCTGCAGGGCCACCGTCGGCAAGCCCGACGAGTCGCAGGCGCTTACACCGACGAGTCTCCCTTCGTTGCCGCCGGAGCCGGTGAACTACGCCGGGAACCTGCCGGCGAGTGTACTGCTCGGGGTTTCAGACCAGGCCACGCTCGCCGCGGTGACCGTGACCTCTCACGGAGGCCACTCGAGCTCCTCCGCCCTTGCCACCGCGGCAGTGCTGGTGATCGACATTCCGGACTCAAGAACAGTGGCGACCCCGCGCGGCGCGTCCAAGTCTCCGGGCTTGGCGAGGCTGAGGTCTTTGAAGAGGCTGTGGAGCTTCGGGAGGCAAGGACCGTCGGGGTCGACTCCCTCCTGCTCCGGCGGCAGCGGTACCGGAACAGCAGACACAGACCAGGGTATTAGCATCACCTGTGCAACTCCAAGAGCTCCCGTGTAGCGTGGAGCCGGAATTACCTCGGACGTGCGGCCAGCCTGCCTCCCTCCCAGTCCCAAAGATCAACTCCGATGCCTATGCTCTGTACATATAATGCAGCTGCCCACATAAGAGCATCTCCAATAGGTATCTTGGGCACACAAAAAGTAGTTTTACATCACCAAAATATGAATTTTGCATCGTCTCAAACATCAACAGATGATGTAAAAATAGGGCACCATTTTGCTCCAACATGTGATGCATATTGGGCACGAAAACATCAATACATTACAAATTTAGATAGAACATGACAATTTCAAACATACTCCCTCCGTCCCATAATGTAAAATGTTTTTTGACACTAGAGTGTAGTGTCAAAAAACGTCTTGCATTGTGGGACGCAGGGAGTAGTTCCGATACAAACTAAAAGCATAGTTCCAATACAAACTAAAAGTAGTTCCGATACAAAGATTCTTTGACTACAAACTACTACCAACTACTCATCAGAGAGGTCGTCCCAGTCAATAACGGAGCCCGACTCGTCAGCCTCGTTGTTCACCAAGTCCGAACTATTGAGCACAACCATCGTCCGAGGGGCCAACTTCGTCATCCTTTGTTTTCATTTTATGCTCCTTCACCCCCTTCTTTGTCTTGTTCTGCGACGCATAGAACTCGTACTCCACCTGCTCGAGGTGTTGATTTTCCGCCGCAAACCTCACCATCGCGACTTCATCCTGCCGACAAGCGTCACACTGATCCAGAACGATCCGTGTCTCATTCTTCTCCGCGACGGTCGCCATCTCGATGACGGGACCGACAAACTCCAGATCGGCCTGGTTGTCAATCCCCGGGAAGTTCAAGTGCGACTTTGGTTGGCCGAAGCGCCAACAAGCCTTGTCAAAGGTGAGTGCGGCGATGTCAGACTCCTCCCACGTGTCAAGCCAGTAACACACTTGGTCCTATGTTATCTCGGCTGAGTAACGGCCGGATTGATGCCAACGCACACTGTGGAAGCCGGTGGAGCTCCTCGGGCGGTGGCATCGCAACGACAACCGAACAAAAGGAGAGAGGCGGGGGAAGGGGGATCCACAGCGGAGAGGCGCGACAGAGGCCGATTCAAAGGTGGGAACCGGCATGAAGTTTCACGCGAGCGGGAGGGAGCGGCTGTGCGCGTCGGTGGGAGATGCAGAGGCTTTTACGTTTGGGCAGCCGGTTAGGTGATGCAAATATACATCACCTAGGGGTGATTTTACATCAAGCCCTAAAATTTGGACCACATGATTTTACATATATATCACCTGTTGGAGCTAGATTTCTAGACACAGTGATGTATAAAACAATTATACACCAAATGATGTATTTTACAGCACTTATTGGAGATGTTCTAAGTATAGCAAGCAAGGATGTGAGCTTTTGGACGACCACACCGCACATATAATATTGTAAGCAAGACCACTCGCACAAGACATGACTCCCTTGTGCCAAGCAACCCCCCCTCCCCCAGGGGGGAGGGGGGCATGAACCGATTCCATCGAGCGTGAGCAGCTCACCGGGGGAGGAGGGGCAGAACATATTTGAGGGACAACTGGGGTCTATTATCAGTAATCCAATATACTAGCAGGCAGAGGTGCGGCATCACACTGTGCCCGTCAAACTGCTTGGGCAGGTATGTAGGTTGTCTTTTTGTTTTAATGAGAAGATATGTGATAGTGGATTTGAGGGCGAGTTGGTGGCGTGTGTTCTTATTTCTTAGGGCATCTCTAACCAATCCCCAATAAGGTCGTAAGGGAGGATAAATTCGGTTATCCTCCTTTACGACGCACCTAGTCGATCCCCTAACCAGTATAGTGGAGTAGAAATTATCCTGCACCTCCCAATATCCCCCTGATGTCCCTAAGTATGCTCACTCCCGCCGCGGTCGTGTATAAGTGGCACCTCACTTTCTCCGACCCCCGCGCCTGAAGGAAATATGCCCTAGAGGCAATAATAAAGTTATTATTTATTTCCTCATATCATGATAAATGTTTATTATTCATGCTAGAATTGTATTAACCGGAAACATAATACATGTGTGAATACATGGACGAAACTATAGTCACTAGTATGCCTCTACTTGACTAGCTCATTAATCAAAGATGGTTATGTTTCCTGACCATAGACATGTGTTGTCATTTGATTAGTGGGATCACATCATTAGGAGAATGATGTGATTGACTTGACCCATTCTGTTAGCCTAGCACTTGATCATTTAGTATACTGCTATTGCTTTCTTCATGACATATACAAAGTTCCTACAACTATGAGATTGTGCAACTCCCGTTTACCGGAAGAACACTTTGTGTGCTACCAAACGTCACAACATAACTGGGTGATTATAAAGGTGCTCTACAAGTGTTTCCGAAGGTACATATTGAGTTGGCATAATTCAAGATTAGGATTTGTCACTCCGATTGTCGGAGAGGTATCTCTGGGCCCTCTCGGTAATACTCATCACCTAAGCCTTGCAAGCATATAACTAATGAGTTAGTTATGAGATGACGTATTCTGAGCGAGTAAAGAGACTTGCCGTAACGAGATTGAACTAGGTATTGGATACCGACGATCAAATCTCGGGCAAGTAACATACCGATGACAAAGGGAACAAAGTATGTTGTTATGCGGTTTGACCGATAAAGATCTTCGTAGAATATGTAGGAACCAATATGGACATCCAGGTCCCTCTATTGTTTATTGACCGAGAATGGTTTTAGGTCATGTCTACATAGTTCTCGAACCCATAGGGTCCGCACGCTTAACGTTTCGATGACAGTTTTATTATGAGTTTATAAGTTTTGATGTACCGAAGTTTGTTCGGAGTCCCGGATGTGATCACGGACATGACGAGGAGTCTCGAAATGGTCGAGACATAAAGATTGATATATTGGACGACTATATTCGGACACCGGAAAGGTTCCTGGAGTTTTCGGAGAAAACCGGAGTATCGGAGGGTTACCGAAACCCCCCGGGAAGTAATGGGCCTTGATGGGCCCTAGTGGAGGAAGAGAGGGGCCGGCCAGGGCAAGTGGCGCGCCCCCTCCCCTTGAGTCCGAATAGGACAAGGAAGGGGGCGCGCCCCTGCCTTCCCCTCTCCTACTCCTTCCTTCCCCCTCCCTCTTGGATTAGGAAAAGGAGAGGGGAAACCTACTTGGAGTAGGTTTCCCCCTCCTAGGGCGCGCCTCCCCTTAGGCCGGCCCCTCCTCCCTCCCTCCTTTATATACGGGGGTGGGGGGCACCCCATAGACACACAAGTTGATCTACGGATCGTTCCTTAGCCGTGTGCGGTGCCCCCTTCCACCATATTCCACCTCGGTCATATCGTCGCGAAGCTTAGGCGAAGCCCTGCGCCGGTAGAACATCAAGATCATCACCACGCCGTCGTGCTGACGGAACTCTCCCTCGACACTCGGCTGGATCGGAGTTCGAGGGACATCATCGAGCTGAACGTGTGCTGAACTCGGAGGCTCCGTACGTTCGGTGCTTGGATCAGTCGGATCGTGAAGACGTACGACTACATCAACCGTGTTGTGCTAACGCTTTAAGCTTACGGTCTCACGTGGGTGGGACGAACACTCTCCCCTCTTGTTGCTATATCATCACCATGATCTTGCGTGTGCGTAGGAATTTTTTTGAAATTACTACGTTCCCCAACAGTGGCATCCGAGCCTAGGTTTTATGCGTTGATGTTATATGCACGAGTAGAACACAAGTGAGTTGTGGACAATATAAGTCATACTACCTACCAGCATGTCATACTTTGGTTCAGCGGTATTGTGAGATGAAGCGGCCCGGACCGACATTACGCGTACGCTTACGCGAGGCTGGTTTCACCGTTACGAGCACTTGTGCTTAAAGGTGGCTGGCGGGTGTCTGTCTCTCTCACTTTAGTTGAACCGAGTGTGGCTACGCCCGGTCCTTGTGAAGGTTAAAACGGAGTCTATTTGACAAACTATCGTTGTGGTTTTGATGCGTAGGTAAGAACGGTTCTTGCTAAGCCCGTAGCAGCCACGTAAAATTTTGCAACAACAAAGTAGAGGACGTCTAACTTGTTTTTGCAGGGCATGTTGTGATGTGATATGGTCAAGACGTGATGCTATATTTTTGTATGAGATGATCATGTTTTGTAACCGGTTATCGCAATCGGGAGAGCCATATGGTTGTCGCTTATTGTATGAAATGCAATGCCACAGTAATTGCTTTACTTTATCACTAAGCGGTAGCGATAGTCGAGAAGCAATAGATGGCGTAACGACAACGATGCTACGATGGAGATCAAGGTGTCGCGCGGTGACGATGGTGATCACGATGGTGCTTGAAGATGGAGATCACAAGCACAAGATGATGATGGCCATATCATATCACTTATATTGATTGCATGTGATGTTTATCCTTTATGCATCTTATCTTGCTTTGATTGACGGTAGCATTTTAAGATGATCTCTCACTAAAATTATCAAGTAGTGTTCTCCCTGAGTATGCACTATTGCCAAAGTTCGTCGTGCCGAGACACCACGTGATGATCGGGTGTGATAAGCTCTACGTCCATCTACAACGGGTGCAAGCCAGTTTTGCACACGCAGAATACTCAGGTTAAACTTGACGAGCCTAGCATATGCAGATATGGCCTCGGAACACAGAGACCGAAAGGTCGAGCGTGAATCATATAGTAGATATGATCAACATAAAGATGTTCACCATTGAAAACTACTCCATCTCACGTGATGATCGGTTATGGTTTAGTTGATTTGGATCACGTGATCACTTAGATGACTAGAGAGATGTCTGTCTAAGTGGGAGTTCATAAGTAATATGATTAGTTGAACTTAAATTTATCATGAACTTAGTACTTGATAGTATCTTGCTTGTCTATGTTTGTTTGTAGATAGATGGCTCGTGCTATTGTTCCGTTGAATTTTAATGCGTTCCTTGAGAAAGCAAAGTTGAAAGATGATGGTAGCAATTACACGGACTGGGTCCGTAACCTGAGGATTATCCTCATTTCGCACGTAAGAGTTACGCCTGGAAGCACCGCTGGGTGCCAGCCTGCTTCTTGATGCAACCGACGACGTTAAGAACGTCTGGCGAGAGCAAAGCTGATGACTACTCTATAGTTCAGCAGCCATGCTTTACGGCTTAGAACCGGTCTTCAACGACGTTTTGAGCGTCATGGAGCATATGAGATGTTCCAGAGTTGAAGTTAATATTTCAAGCAAATGCCCGGATTGAGAGATATGAAGTCTCCAATAAGTTCTATAGCTGCAAGATGGAGGAGAATAGTTACGTCGGTGAACATATACTCGAAATGTCAGGTATAACAATCACTTGATTCAACCGGGAGTTAATCTTCCGATGATAGTGTCATTGATGAAATTCTTCAATCATCGCCACCAAGCTACAAGAGCTTCGTGATGAACTATAATATGCAAGGGATGAACAAGACTATTCCCGAGCTCTTGGCGATCTTTGAAAGCATGGAGGTAGAAATCAAGAAGGAGCATCAAGTGTTGATGGTCAACAAGACCACTAGTTTCAAGAAAAGGGCAAAGGGAAGAAGAAGGGAACTTCAAAAGAACGGCAAGCAAGTTGCTGCTCAAGAGAAGAAACCCAAGTCCGACCTAAGCCTGGCCGAGTGCTTCTACCGCAAGCGATCGACATTTGAAGCGGAACTGCCCCAAGTATTTGGCGGATAAGAAGGATGGCAAAGTGAACGAAGGTATATGTGATATACATGTTATTGATGTGTACCTAACTAGAGCTCGTAGTAGCACCGGTTATTTGATACTTGGTTCTTGCTAATATTTGCAACTCAAAGCAGGGACTACGGAATAAGCGAGCACCGCCAGGACGAGGTGACGATGCGCGTGGGAAGCGGTTCCAAAGTCGATGTGATCGCGGTCGGCACGCTACCTCTACATCTACCATCGGGATTAGTTTTAGACCTGAATAATTGTTATTTGGTGCTGCGTTGAGCATGAACATTATATCTGGATCTTGTTTGATGCGAGACGGTTATTCATTTAAATCGAGAGAATAATGGTTGTTCTATTTATATGAGTAATATCTTTTATGGTCATGCGCCCTTGAAGAGTGGTCTATTTTATTGAATCTCGATAGTAGTGATACACATATTCATAATGTTGAAGCCAAAAGATGCAGAGTTGATAATGATAGTGCAACTTATTTGTGGCACCGCCGTTTGGGTCATATCGATGTAAAACGCATGAAGAAACTCCATCTTGATGGACTTCGGAATCACTTGATTATGAATCACTTGGTACTTGCGAACCGTGCCTCATGGGCAAGATGACTAAAACACCGTTCTCGGTACTATGGAGATAGCAACAGATTTGTTGGAAATCATACATACTGTATGTATGTGGTCCGATGAATGTTGAGGCTCGTGGCGGATATCGTTATTTTCTCACCTTCACGGATGATTTAAGCGAGATATGGGTATATCTACTTAATGAAGCACAAGTCTGAAACATTTGAAAAGTTCAAAGAATTTCAGAGTGAAGTGGAGAATCATCGTAACAAGAAAATAAAATTTCTGCGATCGATCGTGGAGGAGAATATTTGAGTTACGAGTTTGGTTTACATTTGAAACAATGCGGAATAGTTTCAACTCACGCCACCGAACACCACAACGAAATGGTGTGTCCGAACGTCGTAATCGTACTTTACTTGATATGGTGCGATCTATGATGTCTCTTACCGATTTACCGCTATTGTTTTGGGGTTATGCTTTAGAACGGACGCATTCACGTTAAATAGGGCACCATCAAAATCCGTTGAGACGACGCCTTATGAACTGTGGTTTGGCAAGAAACCAAAGTTGTCATTTCTTAAAGTTTGGGGCTGCGATGCTTATGTGAAGAAACTTCAACCGATAAGCTCGAACCCAAATCGAGAAATGTGTCTTCATAGGATACCCAAAAGAGATCATGGGTACACCTTCTATCACAGATCCGAAGGCAAGACATTCGTTGCTAAGAATGGATCCTTTCTAGAGAAGGAATTTCTCTCGAAAGAAGTGAGTGGGAGGAAAGTAGAACTTGATGAGATAATCAGATCTACTCCCTTATTGGAAGGTAGTTCATCACGAGAACCGGTTCCGTGACAACTACACCAATTAGTGAGGAAGCTAATGATATTGATCATGAAACTTCAGATCAAGTTTCTGCTGAACCTTGTAGGTCTACGAGAGTAAGATCCGCACTGAGTGGTACGGCAATCCTATTCGGAAGTTATGTTACTTGACCATGATGAACCTACGAACTATGAGGAAGCGATGATGAGCCCAGATTCGCAAAATGGCTGGAGGCCATGAAATGCGAGATGGGATCCATGTATGAAAACAAAGTATGGACTTTGGTTGACTTGCCGATGATCGGCAAGCCATTGAGAATAAATGGTTCTTTAAGAAGAAGACCGACGCGATGGTAATGTTATCGTCTATAAAGCTCGACTTGTTGCGAAAGGTTTTCGACAAGTTCAAGGGGTTGACTACGATGAGACTTTCTCACCAGTGGCGATGCTTAAGTCTGTCCGAATCATTTTGGCTATTGCTGCATTTCATGATTATGAAATTTGGCAAATGGATGTCAAGACTGCATTCTTGAATGGATTTCTAGAAGAAGAGTTGTATATGATGCAGCCGAAGGTTTTGTTGATCCAAAAGGTGTTGACAAAGTGTGCAAGCTCCAGGGTTCCATTTATGGACTGGTGCAAGCATCTCGAGTTGGAATAAACGCTTTGATAGTGTGATCAAAGCATATGGTTTTATCTGAGACTTTTGGAGAAGCTCAGATTTACAAGAAAGTGAGTGGGAGCTCTGTAGCATTTCTAGTTTTATATGTTGATGACATATTATTAATTGGAAATTATATAGAATCTCTGGATAGCATAAAGAGATACATGAATAAAAGTTTTTCAATGAAAGACCTCGGTGAAGCTGCTTACATATTGGGCACCAAGATCTATAGAGATAGATCAAGACGCTTAATAGGACTTTCACAAAGCACATACCTTGACAAGATTTTGAAAAAGTTCAAAATGGATCAGGCAAAGAAAGGATTCTTACCTGTACTACAAGGTGTGAAGTTGAGTCGAACTAAATGCCCGACCATAGCAGAAGATAGAGAGAAAATGAAAAATGTTCCTATGCTTCAGCCATAGGCTCTATCATGTATGCAATGTCAGTACCGCACTGACGTATGCTTAGCAATAAGCTTGGCAGAAGGTACCAAAGTAATCCAGAGTTGATCATCGGACAGCGATCAAGAACATCCCAAATACCGAAAAGGACTAAGGATATGTTTCTCGATATGGAGGTGACAAAGAGCTAGTCGTAAATGGTTACGTCGATGCAAGCTTTGACACTGATCCGGACGATTCTAAATCACAAACCGGATACGTATTTATATTAAACGGTGGAGCTGTAAGTTGGTGTAGTTCTAAACAAAGCGCGTGGCGGGATCGGAGTACATAGCTGCTTCTGAAGCAGCAAATGAAGGAGTCTGGATGAAGGAGTTCATTTCCGATCTAGGTGTCATACCTAGTGCATCGGGACCAATGAAGATCTTCTGTGACAATACTGGTGCAATTGCTTTGGCAAAGGAATCCAGATTTCACAAGAGGAC
The DNA here is from genome assembly GCA_021437245.1 of Aegilops speltoides. NCBI lineage: Eukaryota > Viridiplantae > Streptophyta > Magnoliopsida > Poales > Poaceae > Aegilops > Aegilops speltoides. Next base: position 435,958,609 of record CM038147.1, on the reverse strand, counting down.
CAAGCACATCAAGAGACGCTTCAATTCCATTCGGGACCAAATCCAAGTGGGAGACATAGAGATTTGCAAGATACATACGGATCTGAATGTTGCAGACCCATTGACTAAGCCTCTCTCACGAGCAAAAGATGATCATCACCAAGACTCCATGGGTGTTAGAATCATTACTATGTAATCTAGATTATTGACTCTAGTGCAAGTGGGAGACTGAAGGAAATATGCCCTAGAGGCAATAAAAAAGTTATTATTTATTTCCTCATATCATGATAAATGTTTATTATTCATGCTAGAATTGTATTAACCGGAAACATAATACATGTGTGAATACATAGACGAAACTATAGTCACTAGTATGCCTCTACTTGACTAGCTCATTAATCAAAGATGGTTATGTTTCCTGACCATAGACATGTGTTGTCATTTGATTAGTGGGATCACATCATTAGGAGAATGATGTGATTGACTTGACCCATTAGGTTAGCCTAGCACTTGATCGTTTAGTATACTGCTATTGCTTTCTTCATGACATATACAAAGTTCCTACAACTATGAGACTGTGCAACTCCCGTTTATTGGAAGAACACTTTGTGTGCTACCAAACGTCACAACGTAACTGGGTGATTATAAAGGTGCTCTACAAGTGTTTCCGAAGGTACATGTTGAGTTGGCATAATTCGAGATTAGGATTTGTCACTCCGATTGTCGGAGAGGTATCTCTGGGCCCTCTCGGTAATACTCATCACCTAAGCCTTGCAAGCATATAACTAATGAGTTAGTTATGAGATGACGACATGAATCGAGTAAAGAGACTTGCGGTAACGAGATTGAACTAGGTATTGGATACCAACGATCAAATCTCGGGCAAGTAACATACCGATGACAAAGGGAACAAAGTATGTTGTTATGCGGTTTGACCGATAAAGATCTTCGTAGAATATGTAGGAACCAATATGGACATCCAGGTCCCGCTATTGGTTATTGACCGTGAATGGTTTTAGGTCATGTCTACATAGTTCTCGAACCCGTAGGGTCCGCACGCTTAACGTTTCAATGACAGTTTTATTATGAGTTTATAAGTTTTGATGTACCGAAGTTTGTTCGGAGTCCCGGATGTGATCACGGACATGACGAGGAGTCTCGAAATGGTCGAGACATAAAGATTGATATATTGGACGACTATATTCGACACCGGAAAGGTTCCGGAGTTTTGGAGAAAACCGAGTACCGGAGGTTACCGAACCCCCCGGGAAGTAATGGGCCTTGATGGGCCCTAGTGGAGGAAGAGAGGGCCGGCCAGGCAAGTGGCGCACCCTCCCTTGAGTCCGATTAGGACAAGGAAGGGGCGCCCCTTGCCTTCCCCTCTCCTACTCCTTCCTTCCCTCCCTCTTGGATTAGGAAAGGAGAGGAAACCTACTTGGAGTAGGTTTCCCCTCCTAGGGCGCCTCCCCTTAGGCCGGCCCTCTCCTCCCTCCCTCCTTTATATCTGGGCGGGGCACCCCATAGACACACAAGTTGATCTACGGATCGTTCCTTAGCCGTGTCGGTGCCCCTTCCACCATATTCCACCTCGGTCATATCGTCATGAAGCTTAGGCGAAGCCCTGCGCGATAGAACATCAAGATCGTCACCACGCCGCCGTCTTGACGGAACTCTCCTCGACACTCGGTTGGATCGGAGTTCGAGGGACGCCATCGAGCTGAACGTGTGCTGAACTCGGAGGCTCCGTGACGTTCGGTGCTTGGATCGGTCGGATCGTGAAGACGATGACTACAACAACGCGTTGTGCTAACGCTTCGCTTACGGTCTCACGAGGGTACGTGGACGAACACTCTCCCCTCTCGTTGCTATATCATCACCATGATCTTGCGTGTGCGTAGGAAATTTTTTGAAATTACTACGTTCCCCAACAGTGCCGCCCTGTCTCCCGCCGCCACAACCACCACGCCCTACCGCCAGCACCGATGACCGTCCCTCTGGCCAGAATGGATAGCCCAGACCCTTCCATCACCCCGTCGGCCACTGCCATGGCTTTTCTTCGCCATAAATCACCCATGTGTCACCGTCCGCGAAGAAGAAGAGGTTGGGGGTGAAAAAAACACCGGGTTCAAGCTCCTCCTCGAACCATCGCAATGGCCTTCTGGGTGGCCACAACCTCTCCAACTACAGCCCGCCGCCCTCTCGCCGCTCCCGCCAGAGCCAAATAAGCTCGAAAGCTGATGGTGGCACTTGCCAAGGCTGCCATGAAGAAGAAGATGAAGAAGGCCACATCGGCGCCTCGTCCACAGCCAGCGCCTCGTGCAGCTACTCTGGCGCCCCCTACGGCCACTCCTCCAGTGCAGGCAGCGGCGGTAGCCGGCAACAAACATCGTGGCCGCCAAGTGCTCGATCAAATGCCTATAAGGTAAAAAAATCTAGGCCATGGTGATTGTTTGTAGCCAATTAGTGATTGTTTGTAGCCGATGGTGATGTAGTTTCGTTGTTTCGTTGTCATAGTGGTGAGATGAACATGACTGAGTTCTTAGCATCTTTGGACTCCTCGACCACGATGGGACTTGACAAGCTCAACTATGACTAAATTTGGCATCATTCGGATGTGGTCCAAGACATGGAGCAAGAGGAGGAGATGGCCGAGGAAGAGAAGGGGCCCGATGAGGAGGTGGGAAATGATGAAGAGGAGGTTGTGGAGGTGACCGAAGGAAGCACACGGTGGTCAAGGTTGCGTACCGCCAACTACAATCACAAATAGGATGTTGCTCTTTGCGATGCTTGGATGAGTATCTCTGCAACATTGGAACGGATCAAATGAAGACTATGTTTTGGGAGAGAATTGCCGACCACTACAACAACTCCACGGATGTGCAATCAATCCGCACGCAAGGTTCTCTTGGGCATCGTTAGAGCTGTTGGGGAACAAAGTATTTCAAAAAATTTCCTACGATCACACAAGATCTATCTAGGAGATGCATAGCAACGAGCTGGGAGAGTGTGTCTACGTACCCTCGTAGACCGAAAACAGAAGCGTTTAGTAACGCGGTTGATATAGTCGAACGTCTTCGTGATCCAACCGATCGAAGTACCCAATATACGGCACCTCCACGATCAACACACGTTCAGTGCGGTGACATCCCTTGAACTCTTGATCCAGTTGAGGCCGAGGGAGAGTTCCGTCAGCACGACGGTGTGATGACGGTGATGATGAAGTTACCAGCGTAGGGCTTCGCCTGAGCACTATGACGATATGACCGACGTGTGTATCTGTGGAGGGGGGCACCGTACACGTCTAAAAGATCAACTTGTGTGCCTTTGGGGTGCCCCCTGCCCCGTATATAAAGGACGAGAGGAGGAGGCCGGCCAACAAGGGGCGCGCCAGGGAGAGGGGATTCCTACTAGGACTCCAGTCTAGTAGGATTCGGCCCCGCCCCTTTTTCCTTCTACCGGAGGGGGGAAAGGGGAAGGAGAGGGAGTAGGAGAAGGAAAGGGGGTGGCGCCCCCTTCCCAAGTCCAATTCGGCCTCCTCCCTTGTGGGGGCGCACCAGCCCCTTGTGGGCTGGTTAGCCTCCCTTCTACGTTGTTCCCTTTGTCATCGGTATATTACTTGCCCGAGATTCGATCATCGGTATCATCATACCTAGTTCAATCTCGTTACGGGCAAGTCTCTTTACTCGTTCCATAATGCATCACCCCGCAACTAACTCATTCAGTCACATTGCTTGCTTATAGTGATGAGCATTATTGAGAGGGACCAGAGATAAGTCTCCGACACACGGGGTGACAAATCCTATTCTTGATTTATGCCAACACAGCAAACACCATCGAAGACACCTGTAGAGCATGTTTATAATCACCCAGTTACGTAGTGACGTAGTGTTCCTCTGGTATTCGGGAGTTGCATAATCTCATAGTCAGAGGAACATGTATAAGTCATGATGAAAGCAATAGTAATAAAACGAAACGATCATTAATGCTAAGCTAACGGATGGGTCTTGTCCATCACATCATTCTCTAATGATGTGATCCCATTCATCAAATGACAACACATATCTATGGTTAGAAAACTTAACCATCTTTGATTAATGAGCTAGTCAAGTGGAGACATACTGTTTTGTCTATGTATTCACACATGTACTAAGTTTCCGGTTAATACAATTCTAGCATGAATAATAAACATTTATCATGATATAAGGAAATATAAATAACAACTTTATTATTGCCTCTAGGGCATATTTCCTTCAGTCTCCCACTTGCACTAGAGTCAATAATCTAGTTCACATCGCCATGTGATTTTAACTCTAATAGTTCACATCTTTATGTCATTAATACCCATAGTTCACATCGCCATGTGGCCAACACTCAAAAGGTTTTACTAGAGTTTAAGAAACGATAGCTTAGGTTTCTTGCCAAACCATAGTTCATACGGTGTCGCCTCAACGGATTTATATGGTGCCCTATTTAATGTGAATGCAGTTGTCTCTAATGCATAACCCCAAAATGATAGTGGTAAATCGGTAAGAGACATCATAGATCATAACATATAATAAAGTGCAGTTACGACGTTCGGACACACCATTACGTTGTGGTGTTCCAGGTGGCGTGAGTTGCGAAACTATTTCACATTGTTTCAAATAAAGACGAAACTCGTAACTCAAATATTCATCTCTGCGATCAGATCGTAGAAACTTTATTTTCTTGTTACGATGATTTTCTACTTCACTCTAAAATTCTTTGAACTTTTCAAATGTTTCAAACTCATGTTTCATTAAGTAGATATACCCATATCTGCTCAAATCATCTGTGAAGGTCAGAAAATAACGATAGCCGCCGCGAGCCTCAACACTCATCGGGCTGCATACATGAGTATGTATTATTTCCAATAAGTTAGTTGCTCTCTCCATTGTTCCGGAGAACGGAGTCTCAGCCATCTTTCCCATGAAGCATGGTTCACAAGCATCAAGTAATTCATAATCAAGTGGTTCCAAAAGCCCATCAGCATGGAGTTTCTTCATGCGCTTTACACTAATATGACCTAAACGGCAGTGCCACAAATAAGTTGCACTATCATTATTAACTTTGCATCTTTTGGTTTCAATATTATGAACATGTGTATCACTACGAACGAGATTCAATAAACCATTCTTGGGTGTATGACCACAGAAGGTTTTATTCATGTAAACAGAACAATAATTATTCTTTGACTTAAATGAATAACCGTATTGCAATAAACATGATCCAATCATATTATACTCAACGCAAATACGAAATAACATTTATTTTAGGTTCAACACTAATCCCGAAGGTAAAGGGAGTGTGCGATGGTGTTCTTATCAACCTTGGAACCACTTCCAACACACATCGTCACCTCGCCCTCAACTAGTCTCTGTTCATTTTGTAACTCATGTTTCAAGTTACTAATCATAGCAACTGAACTAGTATCAAATACCCAGGGGCTACTATGAACACTAGTAAGTACACATCAATAACATGTATATCATATATACTTTCACTTTGCCATCCTTCTTATCCGCCAAGTATTTGGGGCAGTTTCACTTCTAGTGACCATTTTGTTTGCAGTATAAGCACTCAGTTTCAAGCATGGGTCTAGCTTTGGGCTTCTTCATGGGAGTGGCAACTTTCTTTCCATTCTTCTTGAAGTTCCCTTTCTTTCCCTTGACCTTTTACTTGAACTACTGGTCTTGTCAACCATCAACACATGATGCTTTTCTTGATTTCTACCTTCGCTGATTTTTAGCATCGCGAAGAGCTCGGGGAATCCTTTTCGTCATCCCTTGCATATTATAGCTCATCACAAAGTTCCAGTAACTTGGTGATAGTGTCTAGAGAACTCTGTCAATCACTATCTTATCTAGAAGATTAACTCCCACTTGATTCAAGTGATTGTAGTACTCAGACATTCTGAGCACATGCTCACTGGTTGAGCTATTCTCCTCCATCTTGTAGGCAAAATACTTGTCAGAGGTCTCATACCTCTCGACTCGTGCATGAGTCTGAAATACCAATTTCAATTCTTGGCACATCTCATATGCTTTGTGGTGTTTGAAAACATTTTTGTAGTCCCAGTTCTAAGCCTTAAAGCATGGTGCACTAAACTATCAAGTAGTCATCATACTGAGGTTGTCAAACGTTCATAACGTCTGCATCTTCTCCTGCAATAGTTCTGTCACCTAGCGGTGCATCAAGGACGTAACTCTTCTGTGCAGCAATGAGGATAATCCTCAGATCACGAACCTAGTCCGCATCATTGCTACTATCATCTTTCAACTTAGTTTTCTCTAGGAACATATCATAAATAAAACGGGGAAGCTATACGCGAGTTATTGATCTACAACATAGATTATGCAAATACTATTAGGACTAAGTTCATGATAAATTAAAGTTCAATTAATCATATTACCTAAGAACTCTCACTTAGATAGACATCCCTCTAGTCATCTAAATGATCATGTGATACAAATAAACTAAACCATGTCCGATCATCACGTGAGAAGGAGTAGTTTTTGATGGTGAACATCATTATGTTGATCATATCTACTATATGATTCATGCTCGACCTTTCGGTCTCTAGTGTTCCGAGGCCATATATGCATATGCTAGGCTCGTCAAGTTTAACCCGAGTATTCCGCGTGTGCAAAACTGGCTTGCACCCGTTGTATGTGAACGTAGAGCTTATCACACCCGATCATCACGTGGTGTGTCGGCACAACGAACTATAGCAACGGTGCATACTCAGGGAGAACACTTGTACCTTGAAATTTAGTGAGGGATCATCTTATAATGCTACCATCATACCAAGCAAAATAAGATGCATAAAAGATAAACATCACATGCAATCAAAATAAGTGACGTGATATGGCCATCATCATCTTGTGCCTTTGATCTCCATCTCCAAAGCACCGTCATGATCACCATCGTCACTGGCTTGACACCTTGATCTCCATCGAAGCATCGTTGTCGTCTTGCCAACTATTGCTTCTACGACTATCGCTACCGCTTAGTGATAAAGTAAAGCAATTACATGGCGATTGCATTTCATACAATAAAGTGACAACCATAAGGCTCCTGCCAGTTGCCGATAACTGTTACAAAAATGATCATCTCATACAACAATTTATATCTCATCACGTTTTAACTATATCACATCACAGCAAGCCCTGCAAAAACAAGTTAGACATCCTCTACTTTGTTGTTGCAAGTTTTACGTGGCTGCTACGGGATTCTAGCAAGAACCGTTCGTACGCATGCATCAAAACCACAATGATTTTTCATCAAGTGTGTTGTTTCAACCTTCAACAAGGACCGGGCATAGTCAAACTCGATTCAACTAAAGTTGGAGAAACAGACACCCGCTAGCCACCTGTGTGCGAAGCACATCGGTAGAACCAGTCTCATGAACGCGGTCATGTAATATCGGTCCGGGCCGCTTCATCCAACAATACCACCAAATCAAAGTAAGACATTGCTGGTAAGCATTATGACTATTATCGTCCACAACTCGTTGTGTTCTACTCGTGCATATAACATCTATGCATAGACCTGGCTCGGATGCCATGTTGGGGAACAAATTATTTCAAAAAAATTCCTACGATCACACAAGATCTATCTAGGAGATGCATAGCAACGAGCGGAGAGAGTGTGTCTACGTACCCTCATAGACCAAAAGCGGAAGCATTTAGTAACGCGGTTGATGTAGTCGAACATCCTCGCGATCCTCGCGATCCAGGTACCGAACGTACGTCACCTCCGCGATCAGTGCACGTTCAGCTCGGTGACATCCCTCGAACTCTTGATCCAGTTGAGGCCGAGGGAGAGTTCTGTCAGCACGATGGCGTGGTGACGGTGATGATGAAGTTACTGGTGCAGGGCTTGGCCTAAGCACTACAACGATATGACCGAGGTGTGTATCTGTGGAGGGGGGCACCACACAAGGCTAAATGATCAACTTCTGTGCCTTTGGGGTGCCCCCTGCCCCCGTATATAAAGGAGGGGAGGAGGAGGCCGGCCAACAAGGGGCACGCCAGGGAGAGGGGAGTCCTACGAGGACTCCAGTCCTAGTAGGATTTGGCCCCAACCTTTTTTCCTTCTACCGAAGGGGGAAAAGGGGAAGGAGAGGGAGTAGGAGAAGGAAAGGGGGGTGGCGCCCCCTTCCCAAGTCCAATTCGGCCTCCTCCCTTGCAGGGGCGCACCAGCCCCTTGTGGGCTGGTTAGCCTCCCTTCTATGGCCCATAAGGCCCATATCTTTCCCCGGGGGGTTCCGGTAACCCCTCCGGTACTCCGGTATGTACCCGATACACTCCGGAAACCTTCCGATGTCCGAATACTACCATAGGAGACACCTGTAGGGCATCTTTATAATCACCGTTACGTTGTGACATTTGATAGCACACAAAGTGTTCCTCCGGTATTCAGGAGTTGCATAATCTCATAGTCAGAGGAACATGTATAAGTCATGATGAAAGCAATAGCAATAAAATTAAACAATCATTAATGCTAAGCTAACAGATGGGTCTTGTCCATCACATCATTCTCTAATGATGTGATCCCATTCATGAAATGACAACACATGTCTATGGTTAGGAAACTTAGCCATCTTTTATTAATGAGCTAGTCAAGTAGAGGCATACTATGGACACTTTGTTTTGTCTATATATTCATACATGTACTAAGTTTCTGGTCAATACAATTCTAGCATGAACAATAAACATTTATCATGATATAAGGAAATATAAATAACAACTTTATTATTGCCTCTAGGGCATATTTCCAAGAGTACCATTCATGTCCAATGCAACCGATGGTCCAGTTGTATCGACCAAGTGAATCATGCACCACCGAGAGGTGTGCAAGTGGCGGAGTATGCCCCTACATCCAAGAACTTTTCAAGCATGGGAACACCAAGTTCAGACACATGCTCTTCGCATTGCATCATTGCTACAAAGTGCTATGCAAGAAAGAGAAGTGGATCCAAAGAATCGTGAAGACCACTCCAAGGAGATCAAGGTTGAGCATACCCATTGAGGAGACAACGAGGTTGACAAAGATACTAACAATAGACTGAAAGGTAACAAGATTGCGAATAAAGAAAGAAGAGAAATGCATTCAGTGGCACTTACAAAGAGGAACTTGTGGCCATGATCGAGACCAAGAAGGTGTTGGCGGCCGAACGCAAAGAAGAGAAGATGGTGAGGTGGAATGAGCCCAAGGTGTTAGAGGATGAGAATGGAAGGCCAATTTGGTAGCCGAAGAGAGGAAGTTGAAGGCGGGGGAGCCTAGGCTTGCACTTAAGGAGGAGAGGATTCATGATGCCAAAAAGGCCGAAGAACGTGCTATCATGTTCATGAATCCAACATAATGGATGAAATTGCAAGCAAGTATTGTGAGCTCACTCGTGGGAGATCTTGGAAGCATCTCTTCGGAATGTTGGTGGTGGGAGAGGCGGTGGTGCTGGTGATGGCGGTGGCCGAGCGGGTGGTGGTGTTGATGGAGGCCGAGAGGATGGTGGCGGTGATGGTGGCCGAGAGTATGGTGGTTTTGATTTCTTCTCCGAGGACCTCGTTTGAGTGGTGGTGGCAGAGGGGGTGGTGGTGCATGCCATTGGTTGGCTCGATCCACAACATACACATGTTATATTTTTGGTGATTTTGAATCAAATATTGTGTTTGAAGTGATGTATTTTGGATGAACTTTGCATGTTTTATTTGAAATTTACGATGATGAAACTATATGTTATGATAGTTATGATATGCATGTTTTAATTTGAAAGTTTTTAAGATATATATTTGAAGGAAATATGCCCTAGAGGCAATAATAAAGTTATTATTTATTTCCTTATTTCATGATAAATGTTTATCATTCATGCTAGAATTGTATTAACCGGAAACATGATACATGTGTGAATGCATAGACAAAACAACATGTCACTAGTATGCCTCTACTAGACTAGCTTGTTAATCAAAGATGGTTATGTTTCCCACCATGAACAAGGAGTTGTTATTTGATTAACAAGGTCACATCATTAGTAGAATGATCTGATTGACATGACCCATTCCATAAGCTTAGCACACGATCGCTTAGTATGTTGCTACCGCTTTTATCCATGACATATACATGTTCCTGTAACTATGAGATTATGCAACTCCGCTTGCGGAGGAACACTTTGGTGCTACCAAACGTCACAACGTGAATCGGGTGATTATAAAGGAGTACTACAGTGTGTCTCCAAAGACGATGTTGGGTTGGCGATTTCGAGATTAGGTTTTGTCACTCCGATTATCGGAGAGGTATCTCTGGGCCCTCTCGGTAATGCACATCACTTAAGCCTTGCAAGCATTACAACTAATGAGTTAGCTGTGAGATGATGTATTACGGAACGAGTAAAGAGACTTGCCGATAACGAGATTGAACTAGGTATTGGATACCGACGATCGAATCTCGGGCAAGTAACATACCGATGACAAAGGAACAACGATGTTGTTATGCGGTCCGACCGATAAAGATCTTCGAGAATATGTAGGAGCCAATATGGGCATCCGTGTCCCGCTATTGGTTATTGACCGAGAATAGTTCTAGGTCATGTCTACATTGTTCTCGAACCGTAGGGTCCGCACGCTTAAGGTTTCGATGACAATTATTATGAGTTTATGTATTTTGATGTACCAAGAAGTTCGAGTCCCGGATGTGATCACGGACATGACGAGGAGTCTCAAATGGTCGAGACATAAAGATTGATATATTGGACGGCTATATTCGGACACCGAAAGGTTCCTAAGTTTCCGGAGAAAACCGGAGTGCCGGAGGGGTTACCGGAACCCCGGGGAAGTTATGGGCCTTAGTGGGCCAAAGGGGAGAGAGAGGGCCGCACCAGAGGTGGCGGCCCCCCTGTGGGAGTCCGAATAGGACAAGGAGGGGGCGCCCCCTTTCCTCTCCCTCTCCCTCTTTCCTTCCCTTCTCCTTCCTAGTTGGACTAGGAAAGGGAGTCCTACTCAACCAGGAGGAGGACTCCCCCCTCCTGGCGCGCCTATAGGGGCGGCCGGCCCCCCCTCCCTCCTTTATATACGGGCAGGGGGCACCCTAGTACACATAAGTTTGATCTACGGATCGCCCTTAGCCGTGTGCGGTGCCCCCTCCACCATATTCCACCTCGGTTATACCGTCGCAAGCTTAGGCGAAGCCTGCGCCGGTGAAACATCAAGATCGCCACCACGCCATCGCGGTCGACGAAACTCTCCCTCGACACTTGGCTGGATCGAGTACGAGGGACGCCATCGAGCTGTCGTGTGTCAAGAACTCGGGGCGCGAGTAACGGCGCCGGATCGGTCGGATCGCGAGGAGAACGCATAACTACTTCCTCTACGCTGTGATCGCTTCCGCTTGGGTCTACAAGGGTATGTAGACAACACTCTCCCTCTCGTTGCTATACATCACCATGATCTTGCGTGTGCGTGAGGAAAAATTTTGAAATTACTACGCTCCCCAACAAAGGCATCCGAGCCTAGGTTTTTCTATGGTTTGATGTTTTGCACGAGTAGAACACAAGTGAGTTGTGGGCGATACAAGTCATACTACCTACCAGCATGTCATACTTTGGTTCAGCGGTATTGTGAGATGAAGCGCCCGCACCGACATTACGCCAGACGCTTACGCGAGACTGGTTTCACCGCCACGAGCACTCGTTGCTTAAAGGTGACCGGTGGGTGCCTGCTCTCTCACTTTAGTTGAACTGAGTGTGGCTACGCCCGGTCATTGAGAAGGTTAAAACGGAGTCTATTTGACGAAGTATCGCTGTGGTTTTGATGCGAGGTGAGACTGGTTCTTGCTTAAACCCGTAGCAGCCACGTAAAATTTGCAACAACAAAGTAGAGGACGCCTAACTTGTTTTTGCAGGTATGTTGTGATGTGATATGGTCAAGACATGATGCTATATTTTATTGTATGAGATGATCATGTTTTGTAACCGGTTATCGGCAATCGGCAGGAGCCATATGGTTGTCGCTTATTGTATGCAATGCATCGCTACGTAATGCTTTACTTTATCACTAAGCGGTAGCGATAGTCGAGAAGCATAAGATTGGCGAGACGACAACGATGCTACGATGGAGATCAAGGTGTCGCGCCGGTGACGTTGGTGATCATGGTGGTGCTGCAAGATGGAGATCATGAAGCACAAGAAGATGATGACCATATCATATCACTTATATTGATTTGCATGTGATGTTTATCCTTTTATGCATCTTATCTTGCTTTGATTGACGGTAGCATTATAAGATGATCTCTCACTAAATTATCAAGAAGTGTTCTCCCGAGTATGCACCGCTGCCAAAGTTCGTCGTGCCTGCACACCACGTGATGATCGGGTGTGATAAGCTCTCGTCCATCTACAACGGGTGCAAGCCAGTTTTGCACACGCAGAATACTCGGGTTATACTTGACGAGCCTAGCATATGCAGATATGGCCTCGAACACGGAGACCGAAAGGTCGAGCATGAATCATATAGTAGATATGATCAACATAAGATGTTCACCATTGAAAACTACTCCATTTCACGTGATGATCGGTTATGGTTTAGTTGATTTGGATCACGTGATCACTTAGATGACTAGAGAGATGTTTTTCTAAGTGGGAGTTCTCAAGTAATATGATTAATTGAACTTAAATTTATCATGAACTTAGTACCGATAGTATCTTGCTTGTTTATGTTTGATTGTAGATAGATGGCTCGTCTTTGTTGTTCCGTTGAATTTTAATGCGTTCCTTGAGAAAGCAAAGTTGAAAGATGATGGTAGCAATTACACGGATCGGGTCCGTAACTCGAGGATTATCCTCATTGCTGCACGAAGAGTTACGCCCCGATGCACCGCTGGGTGCGAACTCGCCGCTGATGCAACCGACGACGTTAAGAACGTCTGGCGAGCAAAGCTGATGACTACTCTATAGTTCGATGTGCCATGCTTTACGGCTTAGAACCGGACTTCAACGACGTTTTGAACGCCATGGAGCATATGAGATGTTCCAGAGTTGAAGTTGATATTCCAACAGTAATGCCCGGATTGAGAGATATGAAGTCTCCAATAAGTTCTATAGCTGCAAGATGGAGGAGAATAGTTCATTAGTGAGCACATACTCGTAATGTCCGGGTACTACAATCACTTGACACAATTGGGAGTTAATCTTCCGGATGATTGTGTCATTGATGTAATTCTTCAATCACCGCCACCAAGCTACAAAGGCTTCGTGATGAACTATAATATGCAAGGGTTAGTAAAGACTATACCGAGCTCTTCGCAATGCTAAAGGCTGCGGAGGTAGAAATCAAGAAGGAGCATCAAGTGTTGATGGTCAATAAGACCACTAGTTTCAAAAAGAAAGGCAAAGGGAAGAAGAAGGAACTTCAAGAAGAACAGCAAGCAAGTTGTCGCTCAGAGAAGAAACCCAAGTCCGGCCTAAGCCTGAAATCGAAAGTGCTTCTACCGCAAGCGACGGTCATCGAAGCGGAATTGCCCCAAGTATTTGGCGGATAAGAAGGATGGCAAGGTGAACAAAGGTATATGTGATATACATGTTATTGATGTGTACCTTACTAGAGCTCGCAGAGCACTGGTATTTGATATGGTTCTGCTGCTAATATTTGCAACTCAAACAGGACTACGGATTGCTTAACACCGCAAAGGACGAGGTGACGATGCGCGTGGGAAATGGTTCCAAAGTCGATGTGATCGCGGTCGGCACGCTACCTCTACATCTACCTTCGGGATTAGTTTTAGACCTAAATAATTGTTATTTGGTGCTGCGTTGAGCATGAACATTATATCTGGATCTTGTTTGATGCGAGACGGTTATTCATTTAAATCGAGAATAATGGTTGTTCTATTTATATGAGTAATATCTTTTATGGTCATGCACCCTTGAAGAGTGGTCTATTTTGATGAATCTCGATAGTAGTGATACACATATTCATAATGTTGAAACCAAAAGATGCAGAGTTGATAATGATAGTGCAACTTATTTGTGGCACTTGCCGCTTAGGTCATATCGGTGTAAAGCGCATGAAGAAACTCCATATTGATGGACTTTTGGAGTCACTTGATTATGAATCACTTGGCACTTATGAACCGTGCCTCATGGGCAAGATGACTAGAACCCGCTTCTCGGTACTATGGAGAGGGCAACAGATTTGTTGGAGATCATACATACGATGTATGTGGACCGATGAATGTTGAGGCTCGTGGCGGATATCGTTATTTTCTCACCTTCACAGATGACTTAAGCGATATGGGTATATCTACTTAATGAAACATAAGTCTGAAACATTTGAAAAGTTCAAAGAATTTCAGAGTGAAGTTGAAAATCATCGTAACAAGAAAATTAAGTTTCTACGATCCGATCGTGGAGGTGAATATTTGAGTTACGAGTTTGGTCTACATTTGAAACAATGCGGAATAGTTTCAAGAACTCACGCCACCCGAACACCACAACGTAATGGTGTGTCCGAACGTCGAATCGTATTTCTTCGGATATGGTACGATCTATGATGTCTCTTACAGATTTACCGCTATCGCTTTTGGGGCTATGCTCTAGAGACGGCCGCATTCACACTGAATAGAACACCGTCAAAATCCGCTGAGACGACACCTTATGAACTGTGGTTTAGCAAGAAACCAAAGTTGTCGTTTCTTAAAGTTTGGGGATGCGATGCTTATGTGAAAAACTTCAACCCGATAAGCTCGAACCCAAATCGAGAAATGTGTCTTCATAGGATACCCAAAGGAGACAGTTGGGTACACCTTCTATCACAGATCCGAAGGCAAGACATTCGTTGCTAAGAATGGATCCTTTCTAGAGAAGGAGTTTCTCTCGAAAGAAGTGAGTGGGAGGAAAGTGGAACTTGATGAGGTAATAGTACCTTCTCCCTTACTTGAAAGTAGTTCGTCGCAGAAACCGGTTTCTGAGACACCTACACCAAGTAGCGAGGAAGTTGATGATGTTGATCATGAAACTTCGATCAAGTTACTACGAACCTCGTAGATCAACCAGAGTAAGATCCGCACTGAGTGGTACGGCAATCCTGCTCGAAATCATGCTACTAGATCATGATGAACCTACGAACTATGAAGAAGCGATGGTGAGCCCAGATTCCGCAAAATGGCTTGAGGCCATGAAATCTGAGATGGGATCCATGTATGAAAACAAAGTATGGACTTTGGTTGACTTGCCCGAGGGTCGGCAAGCAATAGAAAACAAGTGGATCTTCAAGAAGAAGACCGACGCGATGGTAATGTTATCGTTTACAAAGCTCGACTTGTCGCAAAGGGTTTTCGACAAGTTCAAGGGATTGACTACGATGAGACCTTCTCACCAGAGCGATGCTTAAGTCTGTCCGAATCATGTTAGCAATTGCCGCATTTTATGATTATGAACTTTGGCAAATGGATGTAAAGACCGCATTCTGAATGGATTTACGGAAGAAGAGTTGTATATGATGCAACCGAAGGTTTTATCGATCCAAAGGAGCTAACAAAGTGTGCAAGCTCCAACGATCCATTTATGGACTGGTGCAAGCATCTCGAGTTGGAATAAACGCTTTGATAGTGTGATCAAAGCATTTGGGTTTGTCTGAGACTTTTGGAGAAGCTTCAGATTTACAAGAAAGTGAGTGGGAGCTCAGAGCATTTCGATATTATATGTAGATGACATATTACTTGATCGGAAATGATATAGAATTTCTGGATAGCATAAAGGGATACTTGAATAAGAGTTTTTCAATGAAAGACCTCGATGAAGCTGCTTACATATTGGGCATTAAGATCTATAGAGATAGATCAAGACGCTTAATTGACTTTCACAAAGCACATACCTTGACAAAATTTTGAAGAAGTTCAAAATGGATCAAGCAAAGAATGGGTTCTTGCCTGTGTTACAAGGTGTGAAGTTGAGTAAGACTCAATGCCCGACCACCGCAGAAGATAGAGAGAAATGAAAGATGTTCCTATGCTTCACCATAGGCTCTATCATGTATGCAATGCTGTGTACCGGACTGATGTGTGCCTTGCTATAAGCCTAGCAGGAGGTACCAAAGTAATCCAGAGTGGATCACTAGACAAAGGGTCAAGAACATCCCAAATACCCGAAAAGGACTAAGGATATGTTTCTCGATATGGAGGTGACAAAGAGCTCATCGTGGCGGTTACGTTGATGCAAGCTTTGACACCGATCCGGACGATTCTAAATCGCAGACCGGATACGATTTACACTAAAAGGAGGAGCTGTCGGTTGGTGCAGTTCTAAACAAAGCGTCGAAAGGGGATCTACATGTGAAGCGGAGTACATAGCAGCTTCGAAGCAGCTAATGAAGGAGTCTGGATGAAGGATTTCATATCCGATCTAGGTGTCATACCTAGTGCATCGGGTCCAATGAAAATCTTCTGTGACAATCTCGAGCAATTGCCTTAGCGAAGGAATCCAGATTTCACAAGAGAACCAAGCACATCAAGAGACGCTTCAATTCCATCCGGACTTAGTCCGTGGGAGACATAGAGATTTGCAAGATACATACGGATCTGAATGTTGCGCACCGCTGACTAAGCCTCTTCCACGAGCAAAACATGATCAAGCACCAAGACTCCATGGGTGTTAGAATCATTACTATGTAATCTAGATTATTGACTCTAGTGCAAGTGGGAGATCAAGGAAATATGCCCTAGAGGCAATAATAAAGTTATTATTTATTTCCTTATTTCATGATAAATGTTTATCATTCATGCTAGAATTGTATTAACCGGAAACATGATACATGTGTGAATGCATAGACAAAACAACATGTCACTAGTATGCCTCTACTAGACTAGCTTGTTAATCAAAGATGGTTATGTTTCCGACCATGAACAAGGAGTTGTTATTTGATTAACAAGGTCACATCATTAGTAGAATGATCTGATTGACATGACACATTCCATAAGCTTAGCACACGATCGCTTAGTATGTTGCTACTGCTTTTATCCATGACATATACATGTTCCTGTAACTATGAGATTATGCAACTCCGCTTG
The DNA here is from genome assembly GCA_021437245.1 of Aegilops speltoides. Taxonomy (NCBI): domain Eukaryota; kingdom Viridiplantae; phylum Streptophyta; class Magnoliopsida; order Poales; family Poaceae; genus Aegilops; species Aegilops speltoides. The sequence continues at coordinate 435,941,554 of CM038147.1, read as the reverse complement.
TCGGAGGAACACTTTGGTGCTACCAAACGTCACAACGAATCGGGTGATTATAAAGGAGTACTACAGTGTCTCCAAAGATGATGTTGGGTTGGCGATTTCGAGATTAGGTTTTGTCACTCCGATTGCTCGGAGAGGTATCTCTGGCCCTCTCGGTAATGCACATCACTTAAGCCTTGCAAGCATTACAACTAATGAGTTAGCTGTGAGATGATGTATTACGGAACGAGTAAAGAGACTTGCGTAACGAGATTGAACTAGGTATTGATACCGACGATCGAATCTCGGCAAGTAACATACCGATGACAAAGGGAACAACGATGTTGTTATGCGGTCTCGACCGATAAAGATCTTCGTAGAATATGTAGGAGACAATATGGGCATCCAGGTCCCGCTATTGGTTATTGACCGAGAATAGTTCTAGGTCATGTCTACATTGTTCTCGAACCGTAGGGTCCGCACGCTTAAGGTTTCGATGATGCTTATTATGAGTTTATGTATTTTGATGTACCGAAGAAGTTCGAGTCCGGATGTGATCACGGACATGACGAGGAGTCTCGAAATGGTCGAGACATAAAGATTGATATATTGACGGCTATATTCGGACACCGAAAGGTTCCGGAAGTTTCGGAGAAAACCGAGTGCCGAGAGGTTACCGGAACCCCTGGGAAGTTATGGGCCTTAGTGGGCCAAAGGGAGAGAGAGGGGCCGCACCAGAGGTGGCGCCCCAGTGGGAGTCCGAATAGGACAAGGAGGGGGCGCCCCCTTCCCTCTCCTCTCCCTCTCTTTCCTTCCCTTCTCCTTCCTAGTTGGACTAGGAAAGGGAGTCCTACTCAACTAGGAGGAGGACTCCCCCTCCTGGCGCCCTATAGGGCCGGCCGCCCCCCCTCCCTCCTTTATATACGGGCAGGGGGTCACCCTAGTACACATAAGTTTGATCTACGGATCGTTCCTTAGCCGTGTCGGTGCCCCCTCCACCATATTCCACCTCGGTTATACCGTCAAAGCTTAGGCGAAGCCTGCGCCGTGAAACATCAAGATCGCCACCACGCCGTCTTGGCCGACTCTCCTCTCCTCGACACTCGGCTGGATCGAGTACGAGGGACGCCATCGAGCTGTCGTGTGTCAAGAACTCGGGGCGCCGAGTAACGGCGCCGGATCGGTCGGATCGCGAGGAGAACGTCGACTACTTCCTCTACGCTGTGATCGCTTCGCCCGGGTCTACAAGGGTATGTAGACAACACTCTCCCCTCTCGTTGCTATACATCACCATGATCTTGCGTGTGTGTAGGAAAATTTTTGAAATTACTACGTTCCCCAACAATATTGTGTTGTGTTTGAAGTTCATGTGGCTAAGACACAAAATACACAGAAATTTGTTTTTACTCCACTAAGTATAGGGGATAGGCTAGGTGCGGCCACCGTTAGTAGAGTAAACTTTTCCTTCACTAACTTTACTTTGCCGGATACTCCCTTAACTTTTAGGGATCGGCTAAAAATACCCTTAGCTAGATTCATGCAAGTCCTTTTGTGTTCCATGCATCATGATGCTAGAATTTCTTCTTTCATAACATAATACAATAGCAATAGAGAAAGGTGACATATATATCATACTACAATAAACACGATAACAGTTCAGGAGCATGCAAAGGTACATATGGTTCAACACAAATGGGATCGATACCTGCTTAGTTATGTGTCAGAAACGCTCCTATATTATGTAATGGAGGGAGTGGCATACTACGCTTGATCTGGGAATAAGTAGCTTTCCTTGACTGGTTGTTAAAGTGGCTGACTTCATTTGATACGAAGACATGTAGCGTTTTCTTCACCAATTCCTGAAGCGAACTGTTTGGTTTCAGACCCATAAGTGAGAACGCCATGTTGTGTCAGCGACTGATATAAATTTTTGAATTACTCTTCTCTATGTAGTTTGTATTGACTTCTTTCTAAATTTTGAGTCTGGAGATCCATCTTTTTCTCGTGATCTTTTCTTGTTTTGCGAAGCAGATGTGTCATCCATCGACTGATTTATATCAGAAATTAGCTAGGTTTTTGTCTAGTTGGCTACCTTTCCCCTTCTACAGTACCTAGAGTGGCGACTTGCAGCGATTTGCCAGAGATAGGCGTGATGTCGTTATCCTCTCCCTCCGAATCCTTCTTCCCAGGTCGATCTTGTTCCTGATCTTCTTGTTCCCCTGTTTCCTCTCCAGTTCTTCTCCACTTTTCTCTAATTTTCTAGCTTGGTCCCGAGTTTCTTCCGCTCCTCTGCTTTTTACCCCAAATTGTGCTACACATCACCGATTTCCCTAAATTTTGTTCTTGTTGTTGTCTCTCTTGCTCTGTTGCGTCCTTGATGCGATTTGTCTCTACCGCCTCGTCTGCCTCCATCGTCTTGTTACAATTTATCCTAAAGTCTTTAGCAGGCTGTGAGTCGCGGGAAGTTTCTCGAGGGATTTGGTGGGAGTTCGTCATGTATGCTATGCAGGTTGGTCGTCAGCCAGGTTGCCTGCCAGAGGGGTGCAAGGACATCGTGTTTGATCTGTTTAGTTTTGAGGATATAAAAAGGGCGGGGAGATATTGAGGACATCAAGAAATCCAGAGAAATTACTGCAATGGATGAAGGAGATATCTCACACATTTCTTTAAAAATGTGATTATAATACAGGTTTGACGGTTCTGTGTCATATGGATGCACATGCTGTGGATAAATGGTACAGAGAGGAGTGTGAGGTCCCTTCTCAGTTGCATGTTATGGATCCAGGTCATCACAAAGTTCATGATGTATACAAAATTCACAGAGCTCATACAGTGGAGAGTGAGGTTGGCTCAGTTTTGTATGATGATTCAGAACAAATTAAGGTCCACCACCATGTGCAATTTCAGAGAGAGGTGTCTATCATTAGTGTTCATGTGCTTGATTCTATAGTTCTGCATGCTACAGATGAAATGGGGTATAAACCTTTCGATGAGGGTCCAAGATATGGTCTGATTCCAGGAATTAGTGAGAAGCTTAATAGTTTTCTTATTCTTAGGTGGATGGAGGTGGGCGAGCAGGCTTCTAAACATAAGAAGAAAAGCGCATCTCCAACAAAAAAGGTTTTGGCCGGAAGGAAGTCTGGTTCGCTAGTAACCAGAGACCACCCATTCATCTTGAAGAATTTGATCCCTATTCTTAACGGCCTTAACACTTCGGATGCGTCCTCCGGCAGTGTGGAAGAGCTTTATGGATTATAATGACTCTACCCTGGATAAGCGTCATGCAGTGAGATTGCTGGGCTATGGCCAGGATACTAGTGACGGAAAGGCCCTCATCCTATTTGTTGATGTTCAAGCACTACTGCAGTATGCTGCTAACACAATACTACAATCAGATACCCTCTAAAAAAATTGTATGCGACGCATTAATTGCAAAATGTGTTGTAACAAAACCATCAAAAATTATATGAACTGTTTGCGATGGCGGAGACATCAGACATTATTCAGATTATAGTTGCGTGTGCTATGCGTGGTGTTCAGTTCACTCGAATGAACTATTTGCGATGAGCATAACACGACAGAGGAGGGGAGTGCCCAAGGGTGATCGGCCAAAAGTGTCACTTCAGAGCCATCAAGACTCTCTTGGGAAAAAACCATCTTCAAAATTGATCGACGTTTCTGGATCGTCATGAAATCTCGGGTCATTGTCGCGGGAATAACTCTCCGGTTGAGGAGCGGGGCAGCTAACTGTCTCGATCCAGCGCCTCCATTTCTGTTCGGGAAGTCAGAAGATCCGATTAGACAAAAATGGACATAACGTCCGAACTATAATGTATAGCTGAACTCACCTATTCAATGGGATTATAGCTCGAATAACCATCCTTGGACTTTAGGCGGGCAAAACGTTCCTCCTCCCCTTTAAAGAGATCGGCCAGTATGGCCGCCATTGCTTTCTGGTTGGCAGGCCCCTTACGTTTGTAATGGGTTGCATCATTCATCGCGTTGTAGCACCATAATGGGTGCATCCTTTGCTGGAGTGGTTGGACGCACCGAGTAATAACAACGGCCATCACGTCAATGATGTTTAACCCGCAGTGAGATAACTATTGGAAATATGCCCTAGAGGCAATAATAAAAGGATTATTATATTTCAATGTTCATGATAATTGTCTTTTGTTCATGCTATAAATGTATTATCCGGAAATCGTAATACACGTGTGAACACTTAGACCCAATGAGTCCCTAGTGAGCCTCTAGTTGACTAGCTCGTTGTGATCAATAGATAGTCATGGTTTCGACTATGGACATTGGATGTCGTTGATAACGGATCACATCATTAGGAGAATGATGTGATGGACAAGACCCAATCATAAGCACAGCATAAAAGATCGTATAGTTCGTTTGCTAGAAGCTTTGCCAATGTCAAGTATCTATTCCTTCGACCATGAGATCGTAACTCCGGTTACCGTAGGAGTGCCTTGGGTGTATCAAACGTCACAACGAATCGGGTGACTATAAAGGTGCATTACGGTATCTCGAAAGTATCTGCGGGTTGACACGGATCGAGATCGGGATTTGTCACTCCGTATGACGGAGAGGTATCTCTGGGCCCACTCGGTAATGCATCATCATAATGAGCTCAATGTGACCAAGGTGTTGGCCACGGATCATGCATTACAGTGCGAGTAAAGTGACTTGCCGGAACGAGACCGAACAAGGTATTGGGATACCGACGATCGAAGTCTCGCAAGTAACGCATCGATTGACAAAGGGAATTGTATACTGTGGTTTGATCGAATCCTCGACATCGTGGTTCAACCGATGAAATCATCGAGGAGCATGTGGGAGCCAACATGGATATCCGACCCGCTGTTGGTTATTGCCCGAGAGTCGCCTCGGTCATGTCTCAAGGTCTCCCAACCCGTAGGGTCTACAAACTTAAGGTTCGGTGGCGCTTAGGGTTAGTAGGAAGTCAAGTATGTGACCACCGAATGTTGTTCGAGTCTCGGATGAGATCCCGGACGTCACGAGGAGTTCGGAAGGGTCCGGAGGTAAAGAATAATATATAGGAAGTGGTGTTTCGCCATCGGGAAAGTTTCGGGTTACTGGCAAAAGCACCGGACCACCTAAGGGTCCCGGGGTCCATCGGTGGGGCCACCTATCCCGGAGGGCCCCATGGGCTGAGAGGGGAAGGGAACCAGCCCACAAGGGGCTGGTGCGCCCCCCTAGGGTCCACCCCCTGCGCCTAGGGTTGAAACCCTAGGGGTGGGGGGCGCCCCACCTGGCTTGGGGGGTACTCCACCCCCTTGGCCGCCCCCACAGAGATTGGATCTCAGGGCCGCCACTGGGGCCTATATAAAGGGGGAGGAGGGGGCTGCTGTACACAACTCCCAAGGCGCAGCCCCTCCTCTCCCCAACACATCTCCTCCTCCGTAGAGCTCAGCGAAGCCACGCCGAGATCGCTTCTCCACCATCATCACGCCGTCGTCTTTGCGGTGGAGCTGTCTTCCTCAACCTCTCCTTCCCCTTGCTGGATCAAGAAGGAGGAGACGCCGATCGTCCGTCGTGTGTTGAACGCGGAGGTGCTGTCCGCTCAGACTTGGCATCGGTGATCTGAATCACGCTCGAGTACGACTCCATCATCACCTTGCAAGCTTCCGCACGCGATCTACAAGTGGTATGTAGATGTCATCTCTCTCCGCTACTCGTTGCTTAGATGAACTCATAGATGGATCTTGGTGAAGCCGTAGGAAAAATTTTAATTTTCTGCAACGCTTCCCAACAAAGGCATCATGAGCTAGGTCTATGCGTAGTTCTCTAATGCACGAGTAGAACACAATTTGTTGTGGGCGCTGATCTTGTCATCTTACTTGCCTCTACTAGTCTTTTCTTGCTCAACGGTATTGTGGGATGAAGCGGCCGGACCAACCTTACACGACGCTTACGTGAGACCGGTTCCACCGATCGACATGCACTAGTTGCATAAGGTGGCTGGTGGGTGTCTGCTCTCCCACTTTAGTTGGAGCGGATTCGATGAACAAGGCCCTTATGAAGGGTAAATAGAAGTTGACAAAATCACGTTGTGGTGATTCGTAGGTAAGAAAACGTTTTGCTAGAACCCAATCGCAGCCACGTAAAAGATGCAACAACAATTAGAGGACGCCTAACTTGTTTTTGCAGCGATTGATCATGTGATGTGATATGGCCGAAGTTGTGATGAATGATGAATTGTGATGTATGAGATCATGTTCTTGTAATAGGATTCACGACTTGCATGTCGATGAGTATGACAACCGGCGGAGCCATAGGAGTTGTCTTTATTTTTGTATGACTTGCGTGTCATTGAAGAACGCCATGTAAACTACTTTACTTCATTACTAAACGCGTTAGTCATAGAAGTAGAAGTAGTCGTTAGCGTGACAACTTCATGAAGACACGATGATGGAGATCATGATGATGGAGATCATGGTGTCAAGCCGGTGACAAGATGATCATGGAGCCCCGAAGATGGAGATCAATGGAGCTTGATGATATTGGCCATATCATGTCACAACTATATAATTGCATGTGATGTTTATTATGTTTGTGCATCTTGTTTACTTAGGACGACGGTAGTAAATAAGATGATCCTTACAAAATTTCAAGAAGTGTTCTCCCTAACGTGCACCGTTGCTACAGTTCGTCGCTTCTAAGCACCACGTGATGATCGGGTGTGATGGATTCTTACGCTCACATACAACGGTGTAAGACAGTTTTACACAAATAAAAACACTTAGGGTTAACTTGACGAGCCTAGCATGTGCGATATGGCCTCGGAACACGGAGACCGAAAGGTCGAACACGAGTCGTATGGAAGATACGATCAACATGAAGATGTTCACCGACGATGACTAGTCCGTCTCACGTGATGATCGGACACGGGCTAGTCGACTCGGATCGTGTAACACTTAGATGACTAGAGGGATGTCTAATCTAAGTGGGAGTTCATAATTTTGATTAAGAACTTTATTATCATGAACTTAGTCTAAAACCTTTGCAAATATGTCTTGTAGATCAATGGCCAACGCTAATGTCAACATGAACTTCAACGCTCCTAGAGAAACCAAGTCGAAAGACGATGGCAAAGAACTATACGGATCGGGTCCTAACCCGAGGATCATCCTCATAGCTGCCAGAAGCAATATGTCCTAGAAGGACCGCTAGGTGCCGCTCCGTCGAAGAACCAAGACGTTATGAACGCTTGGCAAACTCGTCTTGATGATTACTCCCTCGTTCGGTGCGGCATGCTCTCTGACTTAGAACCGGGCTCCAAAAGCGTTTTGAGCATCACGGAGCATATGAGATGTTCAAGAGCTGAAACTAGTTTTCCAAGCTCATGCCCGGTCGAGAGATATGATGTCTCCGACAAGTTCTACAGATTGTAAAATGGAGGAGAACAGTTACAAGATGAGCACATCCTCAAGATGTCCGGGTGCACGCTTCGATGACCCAGTTGAACATTAACCTCCCGGATGAGGCGGTCATTGACAGAATCCTCCATCGCTCCCACCAAGCTACAAGAGCTTTGTGATGAACTACAACATGCGGGGATGGTAAAGACCATTCTGAAGTGTTCTCGATGTCAAGTCAGCAGAGGCTGAAATCAAGAAAGAACATCAAGTGTTGATGGTCAATAAGACCACTAAGTTCAAGAAGGGCAAGGGTAAGAAGAACTTCAAGAAGGACGGCAAAGATGTTGCCGCGCCCGTAAGCTTTGCTGCCGGAAGAAGTCAAAGAATGGACCCAAGCCCGAGATCGAGTGCTTTTATTGCAAGGGAAGGGCACCGAAGCGGAACTGCCCCAAATACTTAGCGGATAAGAAGGCCGCAACACCAAAGGTATATTTGATATACATGTAATTGATGTGTACCTTACCAAGACTCGTAGTAACTCCCGGTATTTGATACCGTGCCGTTGCTCACATATGTAACTCACAGCAGAGCTGCGGAATAAACGGAGACCGGCGAAGGGCGAGGTGACGATGCCCGCGGGAATGGTTCCGTGGTCGATGTGATCGCCGTCGACACGCTGCCTCTACATTTACCTACGGGATTAGTTTTAAACCTCAATAATTGTTATTTAGTACCAAGTTTGAGCATGAACATTGTATCCGGATCTCGCTTAATACGAGATGGCTACTCATTTAAGTCCGAGAATAATGGTTGTTCGATTTATATGAGAGATATGTTTTATGGTCATGCTCCGATGGTCAATGGTTTATTCTTAATGAATCTCGGCGTAATATTACACATGTTCATAGTGTGGATGCCAAAAGATGTAAAGTTGATAACGATAGTCCCACATACTTGTGGCATCGCCGCCTTTGGTCACATTGGTGTCAAGCGCATGAAGAAGCTCCATGCCGATGGACTTTAGAGTCTCTTGATTATGAATCGCTTGACACATGCGAACCTTGCCTCTTAGGCAAATGACCAAGACTCCGTTCTCCGGAACAATGGAGCGAGCAACCAACTTGTTGGAAATCATACATACCGATGTAAAAGGGTCCAATGAGCGTTGAGGCTCATGGAGGATATCGTTATGTTCTCACTCTCACGGATGACTTAAGTAGATATGGGTATGTCTACTTAATGAAACACAAGTCTGAGACCTTTGAAAAGTTCAAGGAATTTCAGAGTGAGGTAGAGAATCAACGTGACCGAAAGATAAAATTCTTACGATCAGATCGTGGAGGAGAATACTTAAGTCACGAATTTGGTACACACTTAAGGAAATGTGGAATCGTTTCACAACTCACGCCGCCTGGAACACCTCAGCGATTTACCGCTATCATTTTGGGGATACGCTCTAGAGACAGCTACATTCACTTTAAATAGGGCACCGTCTAAATCCGTTGAGACGACACCGTATGAATTATGGTTTGGGAAGAAACCTAAGCTGTCGTTTCTAAAAGTTTGGGGATGCAATGCTTATGTCAAGAAACTTCAACCTGAAAAGCTCGAACCCAAGTCGGAAAATGCGATTCATAGGATACCCTAAGGAAACTGTCGGGTATACCTTCTACTTAAGATCCAAGGCAAGATCTTTGTTGCCAAGAACGGATGCTTTCTAGAGAAAGAGTTTCTCTCGAAAGAAGTAAGTGGGAGGAAAGTAGAACTCGATGAAGTACTACCTCTCGAACGGGAAAGTGGTGCAGCGCAGGAAACCGTTCCTGTGATGCCCACACCAACCGAAGAGGAAAACGTTGATGATGATCAAGGTACTTCGGATCAAGTTACTATTGAACTTCAAGGTCCACGAGGACACGCCCGCACTGCAGTGGTACGGCAACCTGTCATGGAAATCATGTTGCTAGACAACAATGAACCTTCGAACTATGAAGAAGCAATGGCGGGCCCGATTCCAACAAATGGCTTGAGGCCATGAAATCCGAGATAGAATCCATGTATGAAAACAAAGTATGGACTTTGACAGACTTGCCGATGATCGGCGAGCGATAGAAAATAAATGGATTTTTAAGAAGAAGACGGACGCGGATGGTAATGTTACCATCTATAAAGCTCGACTTGTCGCTAAGGGTTATCGACAAGTTCAAGGGATTGACTACGACGAGACTTTCTCTCCGTGGCGAAGCTTAAGTCCGTCCAATCATGTTAGCAATTGCCGCATACTATGATTATGAGATATGGCGATGGACGCCAAAACGGCATTCCTTAATGGACATCTTAAGGAAGAGCTGTATATGATGCAGCCGAAGGTTTTGTCGATCCTCGAACGCTAACAAAGTATGCAAGCTCCAATGATCCATTTATGGACTGGTGCAAGCATCTCGAGTTGGAACATTCGCTTTGATGAGATGATCAAAGCGTTTGGGTTTATGCAGACTTATGGAGAAGCCTGCGTTTACAAGAAAGTGAGTGGGAGCTCCGTAGCATTTCTCCCGTTATATGTAGATGACATACTCTTGATGGGAAATGATACGACACTCTGGACAGCATTAAGGCCTACTTGAACAAGTGTTTTTCAATGAAGGACCTTGGAGAAGCTGCTTATATATTAGGGATCAAGATCTATAGAGATAGATCGAGACGCCTCATAGGTCTTTCACAAAGCACATACCTTGATAAGATTTTGAAGAGGTTCAAAATGGATCAGTCCAAGAAGGGTTCTTGCCTATGTTACAAGGTGTGAGATCGAGCTCACCTCGACCACCGACCACGACAAAAGATAAAGAAGAGATGAGTGTCATCCCTATGCTTGCAGCCATAGGATCTATTATGTATGCCATGTCTTTGTGTACTGCACCGATGTAAACCTTGCCGTAAGTTTGGTTGCAAGATACCAAAGTAACCCGGCAAGGAACACCGGACAGCGGTCAAGAATATCCCGAAGTACGAAAAGGACAAAGGACATGTTTCTCGTTTATGGAGGAGACGAAGAGCTCGTCAGTAAGGGTTACGCCGACGCTTAGCTTCGACTCAGATCTGGATGACTCTAAGTCACAAACCGGATACGTGTATATGTTGAATGGTGGAGCAATGGTGGTGCAACCGCAAGCGAAGCGTTATGGCGGGATCTACGTGTGAAGCGGAGTACATGGCAGCCTCGGAGGCAGCGCATGAAGCGATTTGGGTGAAGGAGTTCATCACCGACCTAGGAGTCATACCCAACGCGTCGGGGCCGATCAAACTCTTCTCGTGACAACACCGGAGCTATTGCCCTAGCCAAGGAGCCTGTGTTTCACAAGAAGACCGAGCACATCAAGCGTCGCTTCAACTCCATCCGTGAAAATGTTCAAGATGGAGACATAGAGATTTGCAAAGTGCACACGGATCTGAATGTCGCAGATCCGCTGACTAAACCTCTCTCGCGTGCAAAACATGATCAACACCGTAACTCTATGGGTGTTCGATTCATCACAATGTAACTAGATTGGTGACTCTAGTGCAAGTGGGAGACTGTTGGAAATATGCCCTAGAGGCAATAATAAAAGGATTATTATATTTCAATGTTCATGATAATTGTCTTTTGTTCATGCTATAAATGTATTATCCGGAAATCGTAATACACGTGTGAACACTTAGACCCAATGAGTCCCTAGTGAGCCTCTAGTTGACTAGCTCGTTGATCAATAGATAGTCATGGTTTCGACTATGGACATTGGATGTCGTTGATAACGGATCACATCATTAGGAGAATGATGTGATGGACAAGACCCAATCATAAGCACAACATAAAAGATCGTATAGTTCGTTTGCTAGAAGCTTTGCCAATGTCAAGTATCTATTCCTTCGACCATGAGATCGTGTAACTCCCGGTTACCGTAGGAGTGCCTTGGGTGTATCAAACGTCACAACGTAATCGGGTGACTATAAAGGTGCATTACGGTATCTCCGAAAGTATCTTGGGTTGACACGGATCGAGATCGGATTTGTCACTCCGTATGACGGAGAGGTATCTCTGGGCCCACTCGGTAATGCATCATCATAATGAGCTCAATGTGACCAAGGTGTTGGCCACGGATCATGCATTACGGTGCGAGTAAAGTGACTTGCCGGAACGAGACCGAACAAGGTATTGGGATACCGACGATCGAGTCTCGGGCAAGTAACGCATCGATTGACAAAGGAATTGTATCTGAGGTTTGATCGAATCCTCGACATCGTGGTTCAACCGATGAAATCATCGAGGAGCATGTGGAGCCAACATGGATATCCGCACCCGCTGTTGGTTATTGCCCGAGAGTCGCCTCGGTCATGTCTGCGTGTCTCCGAACCCGTAGGGTCTACACACTTAAGGTTCGGTGGCGCTTAGGGTTAGTAGGAAGTCAAGTATGTGACCACCGAATGTTGTTCGAGTCTCGGATGAGATCCGGACGTCACGAGGAGTTCGGAAGGGTCCGGAGGTAAAGAATAATATATAGGAAGTGGTGTTTCCGCCATCGGAAAGTTTCGGGGTTACTGGCAAAATCACGGACCACCTAAGGGTCCTGGGTCCACCGGTGGGGCCACCTATCCGGAGGGCCCCATGGGCTGAGAGGGAAGGAACCAGCCCACAAGGGGCTGGTGCACCCCTAGGGTCCACCTCGCGCCTAGGGTTGAAACCCTAGGGGGGGGCGCCCACCGGCTTGGGGTACTCCACCCCTTGGCCGCCGCCGAGATTGGATCTCCAGGGCCGCCACCAGGGGCCTATATAAAGGGGGGAGGGGGCTACTGCACACAACTCCCAAGGCGCAGCCCTCCTCTCCCAACACATCTCCTCCTCCGTAGAGCTCAAGTGAAGCCACGCTTGAGAATCTCGCTTCTCCACCATCATCACGCCGTCGTCTTTGCCGGTGGAGCTGTCTTCCTCAACCTCTCCTTCCCCTTGCTGGATCAAGAAGGAGGAGACGCCGATCGTCCCGTCACGTGTGTTGAACGCGGAGGTGCTGTCCGCTCAAACTTGGCATCGGTGATCTGAATCACGCTCGAGTATGACTCCATCATCACCTTGCAAGCTTCCGCACGCGATCTACAAGTGGTATGTAGATGTCATCTCTCTCCCGTTACTCGTTGCTTAGATGAACTCATAGATGGATCTTGGTGAAGCCGTAGGAAAAATTTTAATTTTCTGCAACGTTCCCCAACAATAACCACCGCACTTGAGCGGACAAACACTTTACTTCGGAACTTTTCATCTGGGAAGGGCTTTTTGGTCACTAGTTGAACCGATTCTTCAGAAGAGCGAGCGATTGCTCGGGTAGACCCCTCTGAGCTGGTTCAAATAGAGGGACGTCTTCGATGTAAAACCACTCTAAGGTCCACTCCTCGGAATCCTTCTTCCGGTCCCAATAGGGCACCCCGTCCAAGGAATGCGCCATACCTCGGCTCCGCCGACCTTGAAGATCGTCCCTTCCCGAGTGCAGGGGACGAGGCAGAAGCATTTCCTCCATAATTCAAAATGGGCTTCGCAGCCCAGAAACATCTCGCAAAGGGAAAGGTAGCCCAAGATATGCAGAATAGATCCGGGGGTGAGGTGATGGAGCTGGATCCCGTAGAACTCCAGTAAAGGCCCAGGCCTTGTAAGAGGAAGGGCACAAAGCATACCCTCTCTTCCTTGCGTGGGGCAGGGAAGTTCTCCGCAAAAGCTTCGCCGTTTGCGGAAGTCAATCCGGGTCGGATTGATGCAAGATCTAAAGCAAGAAGATACCCTTGCTCTCAAGGACGCTTAGCCAAAGACAGGAGACGGAACAGCTTGCTCAGTGACCCGAGAGGGGGCCGTGAGGGCGTGAGGAGGAGCCCGGGGCGCTTGCCATGTCTCGGGTCTTCCTGATTTCTAGCTTCTCAATGGTTGAGGAATGTGATGCATTGCTCATTGTACTCCCAGCCTATTTAATAGGCATTTTTTTCTCTGATCCGTGAAGGGCATTTCAATAAAAGACTATTGGAACGCCTGCCTCCCGCTGGCGCTCAGGAATCGAGGGGTGTCATTAATCCTAAGCAGGAAGGTTAATATTGTGGGCCCCATGACACTTCGACAAATCAGGAAGTCATCGGTGGCCGAACTAATGTCAGTCGGACATAGAAGGGGAGAGGAACTCGCCCCGCAAGCCGGAGACTTCGGACGCGTGAAGCTACGAAAGATCATGGACCCCGGCATTGGAGGCTAGTTCAGGGGCTACTGAGGGAGTCCGCAACTAAGGGGTCCTTGGCCTGCCGGTCTAGCTCTCATAGGCCGGATAGGTGGGCCGCTCTGTGACTATCACTAGAAGGCCGAGCTATAAGGCGACACTGTGTTCAAAAGGGAAACCTCCAAATCCTTGGTATGTCCTCCAAGTCAAGATAGAAGAATCGACATGTTTGTTCCCTGATGGTAATCGATCATGTGTAACCCTAGGTACCCCTGGTGTCTATATAAACCAGAGAGTTTAGTCTGTAGAGGCTAGAAGAACCATAATCCTACTCATCTAGGGTTTAGTTCATATGATCTCGTGGTAGATCGACTCTCTAATCATCATACACACATCAATATAATCAAGCGTGACGTAGGGTTTTACCTCTTCGAGAGGACCCATACCTGGGTAAATACTGTCCCTGTGTTTCCTGTTCCCCATTGATCCAAAATCCACAGCCCGGAACCCCCTACCCGAGATCCGCCGGTTTTGACACCGACGGCAGGGTTCAGTGCAAAATCCTATTTACCACTCTCTCCAGTAAAGTGTCGACGAATCATGTAGAGCTGGGCTAACCCAATTAGCGTACTTTGTTTCCCAGTTCATGGTCTTTTTCTAGCTTTAGGAAGCTTATGTAAAACTCTAATGCAATTTTGGTTTTCCCTTCTTTTATATTCTTTTCTCTACAGGTTTTGTTTGTATTGTTTTTTATTTTCTATTTTAATTAATTTTTTATTTTACTTAAATTTTCGTAGATATTTGAATTTTTTGACATTATAAAATAAATTGTCCACAAATATTAAAAAATATTTATATTTTTAGAAAATATAATAATCTTTTAAAAATGTTCACACATCTTTCCCTACTAATAAACCACGGATCGCTTCTGGTCGTACGTCGTCGGCGCTTTTGCAGAAAAGTCCCTTCGTTTTTCAAAAATTAACCCGCAATCCTCCTAATATGTCAAACTGAACAGGTACGGGCGATGGAAAAGAAAAAAAACACGCTTACCTCCCCGTCTCCACCTCCAGCGCGCCGCCGGCCCCCGCCAAGCGCCGTCGCAGTCTGCCCTCGCCCCTCCGCCGCGCGCCGCCGCCGCCCCTCCGCCGTGCGCCGCCCCCACCCCTGCGGCTTTCCACCACCGGCGACACTCGACGCCGGCGCCGCACCTTCCCCCAACTCCTCTCTCTCCTCCTCCTTCGCCGTCATCGCTCTTCATCAGCCGGCAGACTCTGTCCAAATGGGCAGGCGGCGCTGGAGTTCATCGGAACGGGTAGGCGGCCGGCGGCCGGCGCGAGGAAGATGGCGGATCTGGGCGCGGCGTCGAGGGTTCAGGCGGCTGGTGCGGCAGCTTGCTCCGATGGCGCTGGTGTCCTGCTCATCCAGAGAAAGAGAGATATGGCGTGAGGGAGAGAGGAAAGAGAGGAAGAAATGAGAAGGAGAAGGGGCGCAGGGTGAGGGAGGCAGTCGCCGGCGGTGGCGCCGCTCTGCCGCTGCATCTCTCTTCCCCCACGTCCCTACTGCTGCTCCTCTAACTCCATCTCTCTGCTGTCGATTCTCTGCCCGCTGCTACCTCTCCTCTCTGCTCCTTGCTGCCTGTGACTGTCCCATCTCTCCTAGCGCTGCTGCTGCTGCTGCACTTCTTCTGAAGCTCTTCTCAAACCCGTTGATGCAGTTCTTCTCTGAACTCCAACATGTTGCTGCTTCTCTCTCTCTCTCTCTCAATTTTTCTGTAATTTTGTGAACCACAAACCATTTTTGTGCGATTATATGATTTGTGGTATCTGCTTGAGTGAACCTGTAAGGTTTGTACCTTCTGGAAAGTGCTAGCACCTACATATTATCCAATTTTTTCTAAATGTCATGAGGCATAAGCCACAATATTTCTCAAGAACGACCGTTGGTATATATAAGGCATGCATACAATTTTAATAACACTCTTTTTGCTCTCATTTATCTGTTGGCATAGAGCATCGTATAATATAGAAGAGTCATTCAAACATAGCTCTTTGAATATCGGACAAAATATTGGTTGCCTGATTTATTTATAAGAAGATTCTTCTATGTATTTAGTTACATGATTTTAATTTGATAGTATTCTTTCAACTTTTTTTTGCCAAGTATGATATTTCCTTAGGTTCACCTTGACCTTCACTGCTCTTGTGTAAGAGCTTAAGTAAATTGATGTTGTATCATCAGAATCTGTAGCCTTGCACAGTTTTTTTTGTCTGTACATACACTTTAATTTCTTGCTCGCACTGAAATCCCTCTTTGTCACAGGATGAATCAGAAACTGAAGATGATGATCCCATGGACACAGAAGAAGCTTCCTCCGTCCTCATCGCTGCACTGCAGTCTTTCAGCCAAGCTCTGGTGAACTTTGAAATCCAGTTTAGAGAATTGCTCATGACTTGACAGAAATCATTCTTATGAGCACATCGTTTGATTCTATTACTAGGTCAGTCAACTTGAACTACCATGTGGAAGTGGAACTATTGTTGTCTGTCAGTTAAGACAGTCGGGAACTTGGTGTTGTCATTCCTGGCTATTGTATTAGGATACTAGCAGCACTTACATGCAGATATGCTTGTGATTCTAAAGATAGTACACAAGGTGATTGATGTGTGGGTCGCTCAAGTCCTGTGGGGTGCTGGGCTAAAGGTGTTCCATATACATGAACCATAAACTGGAATTGAAATTATTCTCCGCACGCACAAGTAAAACCTATGCAAAGTGAACAATCTCACAGTTGCAGCTTATATTCGGTACTTCTTCATTACAAATGTCGATTTCAAAGCATTTTCTTTCTCTAATTCTGCAACTTTATAAACTGCAGCTCAGTTGCTCACAAATGTTTTGCTCCTCATAAAACTAATTTTCTACTAACTAATTTCCGTATTTCCATTATAGTTTATTCATTACCATGTTCAAGGAATTATCAGCGTTTTTTCTGACTTGGTCAACTTACCCTTGCAGTAATTTAGCAGTTGAGATCAAGATGCTGCTCCAATCTATATATGAAACCAAATCAGGTGGGCTTGATGACAGAGAGGTAATAAGAGATGAACTCTTCCAGTATAAAAAGTTGATGGTCCTAATTAGTTTATAGCTTATTCCTTGATCACTTTAATTTACACGACGTCTCCAGGGCTTTTTGTGTTCTTTGGTAATATATTTGATTATAGTCACAGCTTACGCAAGATGATTATTTACGTTCCTAATTTATCTTCCTCTATCATGGTGGTAGGGAAACATCGCCGTTAGTTTGCCTGAGATAGAAGGACTTCACATAATTTTGTCAATAGCATTGATCAGGACTTTTTTCTTATTCCTTTCTATTTGTAGACAAGGAAGAACCATAGAGAATCTCGATCCTTACACTATAGCAGTACCTGAAGCAGAGCAAACCGCTGTCTCAAATTTAATAGTAGATGGAAAGGAATGGTTGTTTTTGTTGCAGGTTACTCCAAGAACAAGTGCATTGTCAAGCTAGATGTTTTATATTATCCGTCCATAATCTGGATGCTTGTGTATCCTGCGACTTGGTTCATCCAGGAGGTATTTGTGTTCAAACACAAGTGTGGGCTGCTTGCAGGGTAGAGCATAATTGGATTTTAAAGCCATTTATAATGTCCTGCAAAACTATAAGTTTGAACAAAGGTACATTAAGTTGTGTCACTCACATGGACAGTGTTGCCATCTATAATGCCTTACAAGTCTGAGCTCCATCATGATAATCTGATTAGTGTGTCGCAAGTCTGCTATTTCTAACTGTACAAATTCTGCACTTATTTAGCAGTTTACATGATGCATAGATTTTTCAGAACAGAAATAAGTCAATCCTTATAACCTGATTTTGCTATATTATTTAGTTTGAAGTTACTTTGTAAATCCCAGTTTCCCCAGTATTGTAACTCTGTGTCAAATTAAACTGATATTTCTCTTGTGAGCAACTTCAATTTGTAATATCATGATTTTCTTTTTCAGAAACCACTTCAACTAGCCTAGGGCTATGTCTATTAGTCCTCCAGTATTTCTTGGAATGAGATAACACATGTTTCTTGAAGTGTCTACACACTACATGAAGTAAGTTTCTTATAGGAGTAGTCAAACCTGGATACCAATTTATTGGAACATTATATTTCTTATAGAAGTAGTCAAACAAGGATATCAATTTATTGGAACCATCAAGGAAGAGACACTCCTGGAGGGTCAGAAGTAATGCAATATATTCTCTCTCTTATGCCTATTTGAAATACAGTTGTAGGGTTGTACTTTGCCACTCATATTGCAGTACTCAACTGTAGCATGGATGGAGCAGGAAAGTGTGCTAAACCTTCTAACATGGACACTGCACTTGTACGAGCTACGGCCACTATTGTTTGTCATATGGATTGTAGATGTAGTGGTAATGTACCACATTTTTCATGTAGTAAGGATGATACGTTATACGGAGTATAACAGTATGGTTGCCGTGACCTTCCTATTGTCCGTAGAGCCAGAAGAAAAATAGAATAAAAATTTGCATTAGACAAATAATAGAATTGGTGATTGAATATCACATGTCTGTAATTTTATATCTATGTGGGAGCTTGACGTAAGAGTACATGCAGAGTATACAAGTGAAAAACATTATTTATTTACAGGCGTTATTGTCAAAGTTTTTTTAACAGGAAGGGATCCCGAAGCTTTATTACCATCGTAATAACATGATACAACACATATGACATCTAGGCCCTAAAGAAACAAGAAAATACCTAACAAATCCATGGACTTTTACAAAAAAGGACCTCAAACTGAGAGACAAAAACATGATCAGGTCCTTGCGTCAGTGTAGGTTGCATCTTGCTGCCGTCGGGGACGAGCCACTTGGGGCAACGAGGTTGCTATGGCAGTATGGCTCGAGGCCATACATAGTCCCAAATAGAAGAAACACTACCTCCTTGTTGGCATAGCCCTAGCAAGAAGAAAGAGGCGCGCAGATAGACCCATCGCTTCAGAAGGTTGCACTTCAGCCTGAAGAGTCACCAGAGCGACGAAGAACCGCCCATCGATTGCCAAAGACCGGCTTCAGCGAGTGGCGTAGCTTCATAACAATTACCGGTGAAAATAAGCTCATATCCAATCATATATTATATTTTTGGATGAAGTTAACACCAAAGCTTCTACTGGTAAAAATTAGGGCCAGTTCGGAAGTGAAAATCCTAATGAAGTCTTGCTGACCTCAAATGTTGGCTTTACAAGAAAAGACTCATTTTTTCGCAATAATAGATGAGCAAGAATTTTCAAAACCAATGTTTCATTGTTGTTTCCCGTGGCAACGCACGGGCATTTTACTAGTATATTTAAAATGTTAATGCCTTTTAAATATTCTTCACATTTCATAAAAAGCTTCATAAATTTAATATAATGTTCATACTTTTTAACAAAGTTTTCATATTTTTCAAAAAATTATCCAAGTATTTTTGAAAATATGTACACAAAGTACAAAAATGTTCACATATTTTTATTTTTATTTTTATTACTAACAACAATTAAATAGGAGAATAATCAATAAATAAGAAAATTATCCTTTTTTATTAAATAGTAGATCACTCCGCTCGATGCACACAACACCATCAAAGTGAAGAGGCTGAGACCCATATACGGTACCATGTGCGACCTCCCATGTGTATGGCACCATGGGTGTCATATAAGAGGTCCTGAGGCTTAGCTTGTTTGGAAGCTCGGTGGACCTCTGGTGCATGGACGAAGGCCAAAGCCCAGGTGTGGGTGGCGTGAATCCCATAAGGCTGAGCTGGAGGGGGCCTGCGTACCATGCATTGCTGGTCAGTTGACCCATCTCCTTATTTCCTGCGGATTATCTCTATTTTCTTTTTGGTTTTGGTCTGGGTCGGTTGTTCTGGTTTCTATCACAATTCACCAAGAAGCTTGTAAGTGGGCCACAAATTTCAATAAAAAAATATTTTCATAAATTTTCGTTTTAAAGAATTTTGTATTTTTTACATAAAAGGTCTCTAGTAATTTAAAAATATTCGCAAATTAAAATAAGTTCACTAATATATAATAAAATAACGAATTTAAGAAAAAAATATGAATTTAAAATTTTCATTTTTAAGTTCAAAAACATTTAAAATATCATGTAAAAATGCTCATACATGCAAGGTATTACTGAATTCCATAAATATATCAAAAATACCAAAAAATGTTTGTTAATTCAATAGGTGTTCCACATTTCCAAAAACATTTATAAATGATCACATAATATTGTGTGAAGATAAAAAAGTTTCAATATTTTCTAAAAATGTTCACAAATTATTAACACATTTGAGAATTGAATGTTTTATGGGGTTAAATAAAATATTTGCATAAAATATATGTAAAATTTATATATTAAACTTAAAATCCAAAAATATTCACGCAATTAAAAAGGATTTGTCAATTTTAAAAATAGTTCACGGATTTAAATAATCTTTAGTGATGTCAAAAAATTATTCATGAATTTAAAACTGGGTGAAATAAAAAAGGAAAGATGAAACAAAAAATATAATGATAAATTAAATGATGATGGAAATGAAAAAAGGACAACAGAAAATAAAAAAACAAAGAAATCAATAAAACGGGTGAAGAAAAACATGGATTAAAAGAGAAGGAAATAATATGTTCTGGCCAGCCCAATAGCACGCAAGGGGCGCGTTGCCGGCCATCACCATTCTAGACTAACCCTAGAAAGGGCACCACGCTTGAGGCGTAATAGGAAAACTGAAGGGACTCCCAAAAATGAGGGGGGGGGGGGGGTACTACAGATCCCATGGAGCTTCAGGGGACAAGGCCGCATGCGTAAATTGGTTTGTTGAGAAAAGGAAGTGGATGTGTGTCACATGCTAGGAGTTAGGAGACCACACGAGATATCAACTAGGAGCATGTTGGGTAAAGAGAAAGAAAAATGGTACAAGTCTGGAAGGCTAGTCAAGGTTGCAAGAAACTGTTTCTTTCTTGTTCTTATGTTTGTACATGGATTGTGTACCCGGGATGGGGTGGCATATAGACATACAGTCCCAAATCAAAATCAAGGGATATGGCAGGTTCCCTATTGTCAAGTGTTGCATTAAGGATTGCAGGGTGTTTTTCACTTCAAGCATGGAGTTGGGTATTGTTGACGACTATTGTGGAATGGTATAGTTCGACGAAACCAAAAGCTTTAGATAATGACAGAGACGGATGAAGCATGCATGCTGTTGTAGAGGAATGTCAAATTGATTAAGATGGACAACGTGCAGCGATAGGAGGCGACTCAGGAAGAGTCTTGAGTGCGTCATGCAGTTGAAATGGTAGCATAATATTTCACATGATAGCTTATATATACATATATATACCTCAAAACCCTTCTCAACATGATATCATAATTTTTCACCGTGACAATC
This sequence comes from Aegilops speltoides, assembly GCA_021437245.1. Taxonomy (NCBI): domain Eukaryota; kingdom Viridiplantae; phylum Streptophyta; class Magnoliopsida; order Poales; family Poaceae; genus Aegilops; species Aegilops speltoides. Next base: position 435,920,503 of record CM038147.1, on the reverse strand, counting down.
CAATATGGAATCATTTTTATGGCACTAGGAAACTCATCACCAACATCGTCCTTCATACAACGTAGCAACTAGTTAGGCCACTAAGTGCAAAGTTTCTAGCAAGCAGCTGGTTTCCCTCATGTATTAATCCGTCAATGTACAAGTTTTCTACAAAAATAATAAGCTCCACAACTAAAAAAAACTTCACTTGTGCTCTCAACAATTCTTGTAAGGGTGTCAAACTTACTAACTTTGCTAGTTGTACAAGATATTAGCATATAATGTGGTAGGAAGCATTTCGTATTTTGGGAATAAATAATAGCTACAAATAAAAGTACATGTGTAAAATATGTTGGAAGGTGTTTCTTACATTGGAAATTGGGCCAGATCATAGTTGTACCAATAGTAACTCTATAAGATAGAAGTGCGGCAAAAATAACATTGGCTTGTGAAAGTGTAATATTTTGTACTTACTCTATGACATGTATCGTGTCATGGGATTATATAGGCCAACTTAGTTGGGTCATCAATAGAGGGAGTGGTGTGTGATACTTCTCAAAAGTACTAATAATTTTTGAAGTATTCATGCTATATTACATAATTTATATAAGTTTTGGCATAGTTTTATATCATTTTATTTGGACTAACCTATTAATAATTGCAACATTGCACAACTTCTTGTTTGTACTTTGACGTGCATGATGTACTTGGATATTGCAAAAAACACAAACGAACCCTTTGCTGTGGTGGAATCCAAACTTTCCTGAAATCTGTCTCCACCTGACATCTTTTATAAATTGCTAAGCGAAGGCCTGAATATGATGTCAAACAGAAAACGTTAGAACATAAAATTGTAGAGAATTTTGTGCTAATATAGATACATAGATTGAATGGTCCAAACTGATTTAGGATGCAACATGTGGGTCCGTTTTATCATAGTTACATATATGATTACCTGATTCCAAAAGTGGATGATGGGATTGACTCATGGTTTTATCCTATGGACTCATGTGGACATAAGAGAAACCCTAGGAAGGTTCTAGAGCTTCCCAAGAGCCCTTGGATCAATGGGGGTATTAATCAGAAGGCCAAGCATTGTCTCGATCTATTAAAGAGTGGAAACAATAAAGATTTTTCATATGTTTTCATTATCATACTAGTGGGCAATTTTACATTATAGAACTTGGCTTGCATATTTAAATGATGAGCTTCCTCAAAATGCTCTAGGTTTTTGTGAGCTAGCAAGTTGGATGCAAACCACACTTAGTTCATTTGGAGAGCCTTTTTTGACCGGAAATTGTGAGGCAAAAGCCCCATAGTACTTTATTACCCACAAAAGCAAGCAAGAAAAATAGAGTCCTTACAAACAAAGAAGATAAAAAAAAAGCTAAGTACCTACCTACATGTACAGAACTTATCAGTAAGGAGAAAGCCTACTAGCAGCGCTGGAAATACCTATAGCAGTAGCGTTGGGTCCATCACTACTGCTAACGTGCTACAGCTAGGTTGTAGCAATAGCGCTTCTCGGACCAGCGCAACTGGTAAGTATGGTTAGCAGTAGCGCTGCTTCAGCCAACGCTACTGCTAATTATCTGTAGCGCTACACCGAAGCAAACGCTGGTGCTAAACCAGCCCTGCTGCTAATATTGCTGCTTTCATATTTTTATTTCCCCTCTACATATTTGTGATGTATTTGTGCATGCTTTATATAGTAGTTTCATCATATCATAACAAACATACATTTTTCTCATCATATCATACACATACAGTAGTCTTATCATACCATCATCGTCATCATCATCCAACACAAATATAATCACATCTCGAATATAGTGATAGACAAGTCATGTCATGTCTTGAATAAATGCAACTGCATGGTCATGGCACACACACAAGTTTCATCATATCTATTTAAACCATGATGTGGAAGAGAAGAGCGATCAACATGAGCAAGAGCGCGACTATGTAGTACTTCTTGAGGCACCGGTTTTGCTCCCTCTCTTGCCGGAGCATCCACCTCAAGTAACTATTTTCCGCTTCGGCTCTGCTGTCGAACCCTCTGTGGCTAGCGTCCGGGTACCTGTCCACCTGGACCTGAGCATCTGGCCACGGTCGTACACTCCTGGAACCCTCCCAACGAATATGGCGTAGCAGTCCTTCGCCATCTCTGATCTATGTACCTGCATCGTCAGTTGATGAATTTAATGATAATATGCGACATAATATACTTGAGAAACACAAAGAGGCATATTTAGAAAAATACAAGCAACCTATAGTAAACATACATAACAAAGTTCCTCATACCCAAACTAATTAACTAGAGCAATCTACGCTAGTTCGGGCGGACGATTTAATTACATCAGAGAGTTTCGCCGTGCATAACTTCAAAGTTTTGCCATAGAAAGACAGTAGTGACACATTGTCATCGATAATCAGTCCTCCATGTCGGCGGTCCAATCTTCATAGTCAGGGAGGAAGCACCCGAGCTTGTTAAAAGGCTTCAAGTCCAAACGTTGAGCGAGTAGCAGTGCTCGGACATCATCCCGCGTGATTGGCCCATGGTAGAACATCCCTGTTAGTTCGAGGACCTCCTTCATGATTGATACGTCTCCAACATATCTATAATTTTTTATTGTTCCATGCTATTATATTATCACACCCTGACTTTTGGCCCTTTCTTTTTCTTTTGATTCTCTGAGATTTTTGCTTGAGTTTTCTTTTTCTGTGGTTATGTGGTTTGGAAACCGGAGAAGATGACCTCTTCTTCCTTTACAGAGTGGCTTGGCATCCTCATATCCATCCCTAGACCATGTCATATTCATCTTGGCCCAACCTCAATATTATTTTCATGGGGAATATTCCTTTTCTATTAAAGGAATAATCCTTTTTGCCCTAGGTTGTGAAGCAACCTATATTTCTGTCACTCCCAAAATTCCCAAATAATTCTCATAAATTGTTTGGGTCATATCTTGCTCACATATTACAAATCCTTCCTTGCCATCATCAAAGATAATTCACAAATATCCCTTTTCTCATTCTGCCCTCAGTGGCCTTTTGAGAAGGAAGTGTCATTTTGTTGGGGAACGTGGTATTTCAAAAATTTCCTACAATCAAGCAAGATTTATCTAGGAGAAGCATAGCAACGACCGGGGAGAGTGTGTCCACGTACCCTCGTAGACCGAAAGTAGAAGCATTTAGTAACGCGGTTGATGTAGTCGAACGTCTTCGCGATCCAACCGATCCAAGTACCGAACATACGGCACCTTCGTGTTCAGCACACGTTCAGCACGATGACGTCCCTCGAGCTCTTGATCCAGTTGAGGACGAGGGAGAGTTCCGTCAGCACAATGGCGTGGCGCCGGTGATGATGAAGTTAACAACGCAGGGATTCGCCTAAGCACTACGACGATATGATCGAGGTGAGTAACTGTGGAGGGGAGCACCGCACACGGCTAAGAGAAGACTTGGTGTGCCTTTGGGGTGCCCCCCTCCCACGTATATAAAGGAGTGGGGAGGAGGAGGTCGTCCAAGGTGTGGCGCGCCAAGGGGGAGTCCTACTTGGACTCTCGGTTCAAGTACGATTCACCCCCCTCCCCCCCGCTTTCATATTCCCACAAGGAGAAGGGCGGAAAGAGGAGGAGGAGAGAAGGAAAGCCCCCCCCAACCCTAGTACACTTCGGTTTGGGATTGGGGGCGCGCGCCTCCACCTGGCCGCTGCCTCCTCTCTTCCACTAGGGCCCATGAAGGCCCATTAACCCCCTGGGGGGTTCCGGTAACCTCCCGATACTCCAAAAAATACCCGAAACACTTTGGAACCATTCCGGTGTCCGAATATAACCTTCCAATATATCGATCTTTATGTATTGACCATTTAGAGACTCCTCGTCATGTCTGTGATCTCATCCGGGATTCTGAACAAACTTCGGTACATCAAATCACATAATTCATAATACAAATCGTCATCGAACGTCAAGCGTGCGGACCCTACGGGTTCGAGAACTATGTAGACATGACCAAGACACATCTCCAGTCAATAACCAATAGCGGAACCTGGATGCTCATATTGGCTCCTACATATTCTACGAAGTTCTTTCTCGGTCAAACCGCATAACAACATACATTGTTCCCCTTGTCATCGGTATGTTACTTGCCCGAGATTCGATCGTCGGTATCATCATACCTAGTTCAATCTCGCTACCGGCAAGTCTCTTTACTCATTCCGTAATGCATCAACCCGTAACTAACTCATTAGTCATATTGCTTGCAAGGCTTATAGTGATGATCATTACCGAGAGGGCCCAGAGATACATCTCCGATACATGGAGTGACAAATCCTAATCTCGATCTATGCCAACTCAACAAACACCATGGGACACACCTGTAGAGCATCTTTATAATCACCCAGTTATGTTGTGATGTTTGATAGCACACAAGGTGTTCCTCCACTATTCGGGAGTTGCATAATCTCATAGTTAGAGGAACATGTATTAGTCATGATGAAAGCAATAGCAATAAAACTAAACGATCATTATGCTAAGCTAACGGATGGGTCTTGTCCATCACATCATTCTCTAATGATTTTATCCCATTCATCAAATGACAACACATGTATATGATCAGAAACATAACCATCTTTGATTAATAGGCTAGTCAAGTAAAGGCATACTAGGGACACTCTGTTTTATCTTTGTATTCACACATGTACTAAGTTTCGAGTTAATACAATTCTAGCATGAATAATAAACATTTCTCATGATATAAGGAAATATAAATAACAACTTTATTATTGCCTCTAGGGCATATTTCCTTCAGTCTCCCACTTGCACTAGATTCAGTAATCTAGTTCACATCGCCATGTGATTTAACACCAATAGTTCACATCACCATGTGATTAGTTCACATCGCCATGTGACTAACACCCAAAGGTTTTTACTAGAGTAAATAATCTAGTTCACATCGCTATGTGATTAACACCCAAAGAGTACTAAGGTGTGATTATGTTTTTCTTGTGAGAGAAGTTTAGTCAATGGGTCTGCCACATTTAGAGCCGTATGTATTTTGCAAATTTTCTATGTCTACAATGCTCTGCATGGAGCTACTCTAGCTAATTGCTCCCACTTTCAATATATATCCAGATTGAGACCTAGAGTCATCCGGATCAGTGTCAAAGCTTGCATCGACATAACCCTTTACGATGAACTTTTTGTCACCTCCATAACCGAGAAACATGTCCTTATTCCACTAACGATAATTTTGACCGTTGTCCGGTGATCTGCTCCTGGATCACTATTGCACCGTCTTGCCAAACTCATGGTGAGGTACACAATAGGTCTGGTACACAGCATAGCATACTTTATAGAACCTATGACTGAGGCATAGGGAATGACTTTTCATTCTCTTTCTATTTTCTGTCGTGGTCGGGTTTTGAGTCTTTACTCAACTTCACACGTTACAACTCAGGCAAGAACTCCTTCTTTGACTGATCCATTTTGAACTCCTTCAAAATCTTATCAAGGTATGTACTCATTGAAAGTCTTGTCAAGCGTCTTGATTTATCTTTATAGATCTTGATGCCCAATATGTAAGTAGCTTCACTGAGGTCTTTCATTGAAAAATTCTTATTCAAGTATCCTTTTATGCTATCCAGAAATTCTGTATTATTTCCAGTCAACAATATGTAGTCATCCACATATAATATCAGAAATTCTACAGAGCTCCCACTCACTTTCTTGTAAATACAGGCTTCTCTGGAAGTTTGTATAAAATCATATGCTTTGATCAGACTATCAAAGCGTACATTCCAACTCCGAGACGCTTGCACCAGTCCATAAATGGATCACTGGAGCTTACACACTTTGTTAGCACCTTTCGGATTGACAAAACCTTTTGGTTGCATCATATACAACTTTTCTTTAAGAAATCCATTAAGGAATGCAATTTTAACATCCATTTGCCAAATTTCATAAAATGCGGCAATTGATAACATGATTCTGACAGACTTTAAGCATAGATACGAGTGAGAAACTCTCATTGTAGTCAACACCTTGAACTTGTCAAAAACCTTTTGCGACAATTTGAGCTTTGTAGATAGTAACACTACTATCAGCGTCCGTCTTCCTCTTGAAGATCCATTTAATCTCAATGGCTCGCTGATCATCGGGCAAGTCAATCAAAGTCCATACTTTGTTCTCATACATGGATCCTATCTCAGATTTCATGGCCTCAAGCCATTTCGCGGAATCTGGGCTCATCATCGCTTCCTCATAGTTCGTTGGTTCGTCATGGTCTAGTGAAAGGATTACCGAACCACTCTGGTGCGGACCATATGGTGCGGACCATACTCTGGTTGATCTACGAGGTTTGGTAGTAACTTGATCTGAAGTTTTATGATCATCATCATTAGCTTCCTCACTAATTGGTGTAGGAATCACTGGAACTGATTTCTGTGATGAACTACTTTCCAATTCAGGAGAAGGTACAACTACCTCATCAAGTTTTACTTTCCTCCCACTCACTTCTTTCGAGAGAAACTCCTTCTCTAGAAAGGATCCATTCTTAGCAACAAAGATGTTGCCTTCGGATCTGTGATAGAAGGTGTAACCAATAGTTTCTTTTGGGTATCCTATGAAGCCGCACTTCTCCGATTCGGATCTCTGATAGAAGGTGCCTCCTCTCTTCCAGTAGGGCCCATGAAGGCCCATTAACACCCCGAGGGGTTCCGGTAACCTCCCGGTACTCCGAAAAATACCTGAAACACTTCAGAACCATTCTGGTGTCCGAATATAACCTTTCAATATATCAATCTTTATGTCTCGACCATTTCGAGACTCCTCGTCATGTTCGTGATCTCATCTGGGATTCCGAATAAACTTAGGTACATATAATCACATAACTCATAATATAAATTGTCATCGAACGTTAAGCATGCGGACCCTATGGGTTCGAGAACTATGTAGACATGGCCGAGACACATCTCTGGTCAATAACCAATAGCAGAACCTTGATGCTCATATTGGCTCCTACATATTCTACGAAGATCTTTATCGGTCAAACCTCTTAACAACATACGTTGTTCCCTTTGTCATCGGTATGTTACTTGCCCAAGATTCGATCGTCGGTATCATCATACCTAGTTCAATCTTGTTACTGGCAAGTCTCTTTACTCATTCTGTAATGCATCATCCCGTAACTAACTCATTTGTCACATTGCTTGCAAGGCTTATAGTGATGATCATTACCGAGAGGGCCCAGAGATACCTCTCCGATACACGGAGTGACAATCCTAATCTTGATCTATGTCAACTCAATAAACACCATCGGAGACACCTGTAGAGCATCTTTATAATCACCCAGTTACGTTGTGATGTTTGATAGCACACAAGGTGTTCCTCCGGTATTCGGGAGTTGCATATTCTCATAGTCATAGGAACATGTATAAGTCATGATGAAAGCAATAGCAATAAAACTAAACGATCATTATGCTAAGCTAACGGATAGGTCTTGTCCATCACATCATTCTCTAATGATGTGATCCCGTTCATCAAATGACAACACATGCCTATGGTCAGGAAACATAACCATCTTTGATTAACGAGCTAGTCAAGTAGAGGCATACTAGGGACACTCTGTTTTGTCTATATATTCACACATGTACTAAGTTTCCGGTTAATACAATTCTAGCATGAATAATAAACATTTATCATGATATAAAGAAATATTAATAACAACTTTATTATTACCTCTAGGGCATATTTCCTTCACATTTATCTTTGCTTGATTGACCCCAAACTTTTTGGACACATTTTCATGCCCATATCATTGCCTCATGCCAAAATTCAACTTAATTTTCCTACTGAATATTCGTGAGAATTTTTTCAAAGTTCGTGTCCGAGGGAATTCTTTGTGAAGGAAGTACTAGCTAGGATAATCCAAATGAGTTGAAATTTTGGTTGGCCCTTTAAATCATCAAATCATGACTCTCCTCAAAATGTCAGCTCATTTTATCTATCCATGTGAGCACACCTTCAATTCTTTGTTTTTGGTCACATTTCCAAGTTGTGAAGCAAGTATATTTTATCTTGCTCCATTATGGCTGAAAATTTTCCAAGACCTTCTCCTACCCATATAACTTATCGCAACAAGATTTGGGCTCATTTCATTCAGCCATTTTTCCTCAGGATTTTCGCAAGAATCTGTCCAGAGAGGTGCTGTATGAAGGAAGTGCCATTTTGGCTTGACCAAATGACATGAAATTTTTATGGCACTTTCATATGCCCAAATAATATTCCCATGCCCATTTTCAGCCCAAGGCATCACTCTATGTGAGTGCTACTTCCTGGTTTTGTTTCTGGACCAATTTATGTAGTTGTAAAGCAACTATATTAATTAGTGGTCCAAATCTCTTCATAATTCACAGGACTATAGTCCTTCCTATCCTAAACCTCCGTGACATCAAGTTCTTCACTTAACCTCACTTTGTTGATCACAATAGTATGGTCAAGTTTGCTACAGCAAACTTCTGAGCATCATTCCAACCCAACCACAGTGCCATTTCTTGATCTATCACCTCATGTCTTCTCCTGGTAGTAGGGACTTCACACTAGACATCATTTGCCTGCCAGTTGAGTCCTAACCATGCCAGTCTGCGCGGTGACCCCTGTTTTGGCATGCTATGAGCGTGTCCAGAACATCATTTTGCTTGGGCCCTGCTCGTGATCGTCGTTCCAGCGCGCCCGTGCATGTCTAATGGGTTCCCCATGCCTTCACCGTCCCCCTGGACCCCTCTCCCCCTCCGGTAGCTCGCTCATCGGAGCTCGTCGCCACGCGTCCACGGGCCCACAGTGGCCGGTTGTCTTTGTTCGCGCCCTGGCTCTTTCCTCCCCGTGCCCCCTTGGCCTTCTCTGCTCCGTGACCGCTGCACCGATGTTTTGTCGCATTCCCGCGCCCTCTCGTGATCGCTGAGCATCGTCAGAGCGTTGGCTGAGCCCGAGCGGTGGCACTCGGCCATGGCCCCGCGTCCCCGGCTATCTAAGCCCTTCTCGACCCTCTCCGAGCTCACCAGCAGCCTCCTCCTCCTCCCAGGACCCCGCCCAGCCTCTCCGTCGAGCCTCTGGAGCTCACCTCGACCCCCATGGCTGCAGTACCTCTCTTTGGTGCCCGGGTGAATTCGCGGAAGCCAGCGCCCCTCCCTCCTCCTCTAGCACCTCCAGACGCTTCCTCCACCACCCTGAAGCCTTCCCGTCGCTCAGCCCCTCCTCTCCACGGCTGCACCATCCTCCCCAAGATCGCCTGACGCCACCCACCTTCTCGAAGTTGTCGTCATCTCGGTGTTAGACAGTATTTACACGTGGCTTCTGTATATATCTTGTATATTGTATTGTACACTTTGTGTACCCCTTTATATATATGGGATAGCCACACCCGTTACGGGTGTCGAGCAGTTTCCAAAACCCTAGCTTTTACATGGTATTAGTTTAGGTGTCGATCGATCGCTTCTGCAACTATCACGATCGCCCTCGATGGCATCTGTCCCGGCCGCCGATCCGGCCGCTCCGGTCTCTCCGTTTTTGGCATCAAACCCACTGGCCTCCATGACCGGCGTCTCCATAGCCGCACAGGCGATTCCCACGCCGCCGTCTCCAATCCTCAGCGACGCCGCCGCGCTGCCGACGCCTTACGGCGCTGCCGCGCCGCCGCCTCCCGGCTACAACGACTCGGTCCTGCCGCCCATGCAGTACGGAGGCGCTGCTTCGTTCCAATCTACTGGCGTGATTCCGCCTCCGCCGCAGGCATACGGAAGCCATGCGGTGTATGGCGCCCCGTACGTGAACATGCATGCGGCATATGGCTCTCCGGCTTCCTGGTGGAGCTCCCATGCGCCGCTCGGTGTCCAGCAGCAGGCCACGATGCACTCAGCTGCAGGCGCCCAGCAGCAGGTTGCAATGCATGTAGCTCCTAGCGCCCAGTAGCAGGCCCCGATGCATGCAGCTCCTAGCGCCCAGCAGCCGGCCGCGGTCCACTCCTTCGGCGCTGCAGCAACAACGTCATCCCACGGCGCTGCCACGGTCAATCCGTGGCCTACTCCAGCCGCACTGTCGGCTCCTTATGGCTCCATTGCTCCGTTGGCGTACGCCTACCCGACAGCTCCGACAACTGCGCCTCCTCATGGCACGTCTTCCTCGTACGCGGCACCCTATGGTGGTCTATCAACGGAGTTGGTGGCTTCCTCCATGCTGCCGAGTGGTTCTTCACCTTCGGGATTTTATGCGCCGCCGCCTTCAGACTATGGTGTACCTAATGCACCGTTCTATTTTGCTCATCTGATACCGGTGAAGCTGACAACGGATAACTATCTATCATGGCGTGCTCAGGTTTTGCCACTTCTTCGCAGTCGCTACTTGGAGGGGTTTGTTGATGGCACCCTGTCGTGCCCACCGCCATACCATCCGGGGCATCATGCGTGGGTGGCTCAGATCGAGCCATTCTCTCGCCATCCATCCTCTCTTATGGAGGGGTCTCACATCGGTCATCTTCGCCGCTTCGTCTCGGGGCGCGTGGGCGGCTCTTCATACTAGTTTTGCTTGCAGCTCGGCGCTGGCTCACGCCATCCGCCTTTGCGCTTGGGGACATGAAGCTTAATGATCTCACCATCACCGATTACTTCAACAAAGTGACGGTATGGCTGACACACTTGCCTCCATTGGTAAGGCTCTTGGTCCGGAGGAGTTCACCTCTTATGTGCTCAATCGACTGGGTGACGAGTATGATAATTTGGTGGAGAATATCAATGGTCATGACACTCCCATCCAGCCTCATGAGTTGTACGCACGTCTCCTTGCCACGGAACAACGCATCCGGGCTCGCCGCTCTACACCGAAGTTTCCTTCCGCCAACGCCGCAACACGTGGGAAGGGCAAGCCCTACAAGCCACCAACCGGTGGCAAACCTCCACCGACCGCGCTAACTCGCGAAACACCACTACCTCCACGGAGGCCGAGTCCGTGCTCGCTGCCCTTCATGTGGTGCTCCGGTCCCCCGCCACCGTGTGGGCTTGATGGTCACCTTGCCTCCCGTTGTCATCGCCGCTTCAAGCAGGATTTCTTGGGGATCGGGAACAATGGCAAGGGTAATGAGAAGCAGGTTGCATTTGGCGAGTCATGAGCAGGGCATACCCTTCCTATCCAATTGATGCATCTTGGTACATGAATACGGGGCTACCAATCACCGACGAGTGAGATGGGCAAGCTATCTACACAGGAGCCGCACTGTGGACACGATCAGTTCGCACCGCTAATGGGGAAGGTATGCACATCTCACATATTGGTCGCATCACTTCTTACACGTCGATCCACACAATTCGCCTTCTTAATGTCCTTCGTGTTCCTCTGCTTCACGTAGTTTGCTTTCAGTTCCTAAACTTACTCGTGATAATAATGTTCTTGCTGAATTTCATCCTTTTCATTTTTTGTGAAGGACCGAGACACGAGGGACGACTCATAGAGGTCATCGCGTAATAATGGTCTCTATGCACTTGATGTGCCACTAGCTCCTAGTGCTTTCAGCGGTGTTCGTGTGTCTCCATCACATTGGCATGCGCGCCTTGGTCATCCAGCCACTCCCATCGTTCGCCATGTACTTCATCGTCATGAGCTTCCAGTAGTGTCCAATAAACATGTTGATGCAGTTTGTGATGCCTGTCAGCAAGGCAAGAGTCATCAACTTCCTTTTTCTGAGTCGAGTCGTGTAGTAAGTAAACCGCTTGAACTTGTGTTTTCGGATGTATGGGGCCATACCCAAACCTCTGTTAGTAGTCATAATTATTATGTCAGTTTCATTGATGCTTACAGTCGGTTCACTTGGCTTTATCTTCTTAAACGCAAGTCTGATGTGTTTAATATTTTCTTGCAATTCCAAACACATGTTGAGCGTCTACTCAGTCATAAAATCATTCATGTGCAATTTTATTGGGGGGTGAGTATCACAACCTCAATGCATTCTTTAATAAGCTTGGAATTACACATCGTGTGTCTTGTCCTCATACACATCAGCAAAATGGTGTAGCTGAGCGTAAGCATCGTCATATAGTTGAGACTGGTCTTGCTTTGCTTGCCCATGCCTCCGTTCCTTTTCGGTTCTGGAGTGATGCATTTTCCACCGCATGCTTTCTCATTAACAGACTCCCTACACGACTCCGTCAGATGAAAACACCACTTGAGCTCTTGCTGAATGAAGTTCCTGATTATACGTTTCTTAAGGTCTTTGGGTGTGCGTGTTGGCCACATCTTCGTCCATATAACCAACGCAAGTTGGAGTTTCGGTCTAAACAGTGTGTGTTTCTTGGTTATAGTTCTCTTCATAAAGGGTACAAGTGTCTTCATATTCCCTCTAACCGCGTCTACATCTCACGTGATGTGGTGTTTGATGAGAATGTTTTTCCTTTTTCCGCACTTCCGGTCACCTCCACCACTCCCACTGCACCCGAGAAATCTGTTTTACCTTTGCCTGGTCAATTTGTAGATGCTGCATATACCCCCTTGTTGCTACCTAACCATGGTGCAGGTACTGGGCGCGGAGCACGCCTCGAGCTTCTGGATGAGCAGTCGCCCGCGTCCCCACGTACGTCCGCCGAGCCCGCTCGCGACGCCTCTCCGTCACCTGGCTTGCCGACGAGGCTGGCCGAGCCGGGCCCTGCTACTTCGGTCCAGCATGGGGCTGGCAACGCGTTGGCGGAGCCGACCGAGCCGGTCGAGCTGGTCGAGCCAGCTTCCCCCGAGCCGGCCTCTGCCACGGGGGCCGAGCCAGTGTCCCCGCCCGCGTTGGTCAAGCCGACGTCCGCGCCTTCCTCGCCAGGCCGGTCACCTGGGGCGACTGACTCTACATCCGGGGAGCGGTCTGCGTCGTCGTCGACGTCGCCATCTTCATCGACTCCGTCTCCACCGCCACCTCCGCCACCTATCGCTATTATGCGTCCTCGTACGCGCAGTCAGAGTGGTATTGTTCGGCCGAAGGAGCGCACTGACGGCACGGTTGCGTGGATTGCAGCATGTATGGCACAGATAGATGCTGACCCCACTGGTGAGCCTCGGCATTTTCAGGCGGCTCTTCGGATTCCTCATTGGCACAGTGCCATGGAGCAGGAGTTTCAGGCACTACAGAGGAACGATACTTGGCGCTTGGTTCCTCCTGTGCCTGGTGTCAACATCATTGACTCCAAGTGGGTGTTTAAGGTAAAGAAGCATGCTGATGGTTCTATTGAGCGATACAAGGCACGGTTGGTGGACAAAGGGTTTAAACAGCGGTATGGTCTTGATTATGAAGATACCTTCAGCCCAGTTGTCAAACCTACCACCATTCGTCTGCTTCTGTCCTTGGTTGTTGCCAAAGGGTGGTCTCTGCGTCAGCTTGATGTTCAGAATGCTTTTCTCCATGGGGTCTTGGAGGAAGAGGTTTACATGCGGCAACCTCCAGGTTTTGTTGATCCTGCTCGTCCACATCATTTGTGTCGTCTTGTTAAGGCGCTTTATGGACTTAAGCAGGCTCCTCGTGCATGGCATGCCCGACTTGGATTTGTTCTTCGACGTCTTGGATTTGCTCCGTCCACTGCTGACACGTCTCTGTTCATGTTCCAGCGTCCTGAGGTTACTATGTACCTCCTGGTTTATGTTGATGACATTATTCTTATCAGCTCCTCAGTGACTGCTGCTGATCGTCTGTTGTCTGCTCTGAGTGGTCATTTTGCTGTCAAGGATCTGGGTGCTCTTCATTACTTCCTTGGTCTAGAGGTTTCACGGTCCCCTAGTGGCATGACTCTCACTCAGCATAAGTATTCCTTGGACTTGCTCCGACGTGCTGGTATGTTGCAGTGCAAGCATGCTACTACCCCTATGTCTGCGACTGATCGGTTATCAGCCTTGGATGGTGCCTTGCTTCCTTCAGATGATGCTACAGAGTAGCGTAGTATTGTTGGTGCCTTGCAGTACTTGACTATCACACGGCCGGATATCTCCTATGCGGTAAATCGTGTGTGCCAGTATCTTCATGCTCCTCGGACATCACATTGGTCAGCTGTGAAGCGTATACTGTGTTATCTCTCTCATACTATCTCCTATGGCTTGCATCTTCGGCCTACCTCCTTGAGTGCTCTCTCGGCGTTCTCTGATGCAGATTGGGCTGGGAGCCTGGATGATCGGCGATCAACAGGGGGCTATGTGAAAGTGCAACTAATCCCCGGGTGGTTTTGGTAATTAATAACAACATATATATCATTGAACTAATAGTTTCTTGAGAATCATTTCAGAAAGTTCAGTGATATGGGTATGGCAAGGATCAAGAAGTGGACCCTCAAAATGCTAAGGCAAGCATTGGCAAAATCTCAAGACTCCATTTTTAGTTTAGTGATCCAAGATCACATTGAGTCCATAGGAAAGCCAATACTATTAAAAGGGGATGAGGTTATGATAATGATCCGGTTGCTCAAAGTGCTTAGTGATACATCTCCTAAACTATCAAGAACTTTCACCGCCATATACACTCATAAGTAATCTCGGTCCCACCGATATTCCAAACTCACCACACCGAGATGAACCACCTCACCACAAAGCCAAACCCTAGAAATCTCGGATTTTCCGATTCGAACTCGGTCTCACGAAACTTGAGTTGCCAAGCTTCAGAACCTTCATCATCAAATCGGTGTCACCGAGATGATGAAGTCGGTCCCACCGAGATTGTCAAGCTCTTGTCTTTGCACGGATCGGACTAACCGAGATTGTATTTTCGGTCCCACCGAAAATCCCAACGTTCACATGATTTGAACTTTCGGTCTCACCGAGTTGTCAACTTCAGTCCCACCGAGATTGGTCAAATGTGTGTAACGGTTGGATTTTGTGTGGAGGCTATAAATACCCCTCCACCCCCTCTTCATTCGTGGAGAGAGCCATCAGAAAGAACTACCACTCCTACCTTACATTTCTGAGAAGAGAACTACCTACCCTTGTGTTGAGATCAAGTTGCTCCACTCCCACCATATGAAGCTTGATCTCTAGCCTTCCCAAGTTGCTTTCCACTCAATCCTTTCTTCCACCACAGCCAAATCAGTGAGGAGAGTTGAGTGTTGGGGAGATTATCATTTGAAGCACAAGAGCAAGGAGTTCATCATCATCAACACCATCTATTACCTTTTGGAGGGTGGTGCCTCCTAGATTGGTTAGGTGTCGCTTGGGAGCCTCCGTCGAGATGTTGAGTTGAACCAAGAAGTTTGTAAGGGCAAGGAGATCGCCTACTTCGTGAAGATCTACCCGAGTAAGGCTAGCCCTCCGTGGGCGTGAGCCATGATGGCATAGACAAGGTTGCTTCTTCGTGGACCCTTCGTGGGTGGAGCCCTCCGTGGACTCTCGCAGCCGTTACCCTCCGTGGGTTGAAGTCTCCATCAACGTGGAATGACGATAGCACCACCTATCGGAACCACGTGAAAAAATCACCGCGTCTCCAAAATTGCGTTTGCTCTTCTCCACCTCTCTTTACTACATGTGCAATTTACTTTCCGCTGCCTATACTCTAGAATTGCATGTGTAGGGTGATACTTGACTTGATCATCATTGTGAATCTGCCAAAAACTTGTCTTTGTCAAAAGCCACAATTTTTATATTGTCAAGTAGTCTAATCACCCCCCCTCCAGACATACTTTCGATCCTACAAGTGGTATCAGAGCTTTGGTCTCCATTGTATTGGTTTCCATTGCATTGGACTCCATAAGCTTGGTTTCACAACCTAGGAGAGTATGGCGTCTAGTGAGGGTAATTTTCGTAGAGGTCCTTACTTTGATGGTACAAATTTTGCTAGTTGGAAGCATAAAATGAAAATGCATATTCTTGGCCATAACCCAGCCGCATGGGGCATTATTTGTGTTGGTATGCAAGGTGAATTCTTGAGGAAGGAAAAGTTCGGATCGCGGCTACAATGGATGAATTGCGGATGTTGCAAAACAATGCTCAAGCTTGTGACATTCTCTTCAATGCTTTGTGTCCCGAGGAGTTCAACAAAATCAGCCGTCTTGAGAATGCAAAAGAGATTTGGGATACTTTGGTTGAAATGCATGAAGGTACCGAGTCCGTGAAGGAATCAAAGCTAGATGTTCTTCAAGGTCAACTTGACAAGTTCAAGATGAAGGAAGGTGAAGGAGTCGCTGAAATGTACTCTAGGCTTGCTCTCATCACAAATGAGATTGCCGGCTTAGGAAGCGAAGAAATGACCGACCGATTCATCATCAAGAAAATTCTCAGAGCTTTGGATGGAAAGTATGACACCGTGTGCACTTTGATCCAAATGATGCCAAACTACAAGAATCTCAAGCCAACCGAAGTCATTGGAAGAATTGTTGCTCATGAGATGACACTTAAAGATAAGGAAGAGCTTCACAACAAGTCAAGTGGTGCTTACAAAGCTACAAGTGATGCTCCCACAACCTCAAGTGACAAGCTAATTTTGGAAGAGGCAGCTGCAAGCAAGGTGAAGAAAACTTCCAAGAGGAAGAGGTTAGTGCATGATGAAGCAGCAGAAGAAGATGAGGAAGAGGAAGCACCCCAGCCCCCTTAGAAGCCTAAGCTCATGGGTGATGCCATCAGGGCAGGAGCCACTTCAAAGCCCAAGCAATCTGCTCCAGTCAAGGCAGCTCCAGCAAAGCCTGCTGCCAAGCCCAAGAAGACAGTCAGGAACATTCTAGCATCTGAAAAGAACAAAGATGATGTGCCACCAGCTGTGTCAGATGATGAAGGACCAGTTTTGCTGAAACTTCGTCCAAAACTGCCACTTCACAATGATGCTCATCCTCAAGCTGAGAACATGAAGGAAAGGAAAGATAGAGGTCTCGGGGCTATGGAGACAGATCGATCCATATGCCGTGAGGAGAAGAACTGCTGTTGATCCCAGATTTCACACCGAGAGCAGCAGGACTTCTATGAGACTATGCTTGATGGACAAGAAGCCCATAGTGGCGGACACAAGATATGTTGATTGGAAATACATTGACAAATGAAGAGCACAGAGACTTCTTTCCACATGTGCATGAAAGCTTCACTGCATGTGGTGTTGCAGACTTTGTAGGTCAGAAGTTGACCAGTTGGAATGATGAAATGATTATGCAATTCTATGCCACAGCTCATTTCTATCTAGATGGAAGGATCACGTGGATGACTGAAGGCCAAAGATTCTCTTCAACTGTTGAAGAATGGGCAGAACTACTGAACGCTCCAGTACAAAGAGAGGATGATGTTGATGTCTATGGTATTCCCAAGAAGAACCATGAATCCATGAAGAACATGTACAAAGAGGTTCCAGCTAAGGATTTGGGAATCTGGAAGCTCGACTCAGTGTACTATCTCCAGGCAGGTCTACCTACCACAAACACTATTCTGAGGCATACCTTGATGCCCAAGTCTGGAGATCATCGCATGATCAGAGGATACTCTATCAACGTGCTGCATATACTTGATGAGAAAGCACCTTTCAAGGTGATGGACTTAATGGTAGAAACCATTAAGAGGACTGCAGCTGACCAGAAAAGGTCGTGTGGATTTGCCCCGCATATTCAGATGCTTATCAATGCCAAGTTTGGCACGGGCACATTCTTGTTGGATAGAGAACACTTACCACTGCAGCCTGAGCATGAGGATAATGATGTTGTGATGGATGAGGAGGACCCAACATCTGTTGAAGGTCAAGCCAAAATTGAAGCTGCCAAGAAAGCCAAAGCTGATAAGGAAGCAGCAGCAGCAGCAGCTAAACCAAAGAGTGTTGGAGAACAGCTACTTGAAGCTACCCAAAGGATTGAACAACGCCTGGCCAGCATTGAACAGTCTCAGGAGAGCCTAGAGAGGATTGTTGAAGACAAGATTCACGCTCTGGATGTGAAGTCGATCAAGTGCAAGTAATCACAACAAGCTTGAGGCAGATATTGAGGAAGCAAAGAGGAGAAGGAAGAGCTTATCGTGAGATGCGGGATGACTTAGTCCAGATGCTTATCAGCAGATCGCTCCGGTTCCCACAGACCCGATCAGCTGCTATACCGATGGATCGACACGGGACTACAGCTTCAAAGACACCTCCACAGTTCCATCGGTTGCTCCAGCTCCAGCTCCAAAGACCACTCCTCCAAAGACGAACATCATGAAGTCTTCGCCGATGCTGCCATATCAACTCCAACATCAACCTGACAGAGCCGCCAGGCAGAGTCCCTAGTGACGCTTAGCTCTATGCCTTTTCGAACTTTTTGGTAACTTGTTGCCAAAGGGGCAGAAATTGTATAGATCATAGGACTTCGAGAGAGAGAGAGTGCTGCTGTTTTTGCGCTTTTGCTCTTTCGTTCTTTTGCGGTTTCTTTGAGATACTTTTGGTTTTCGAGACATTCTGTGTGTTTGATACTACGTTTGATCCTACTTTAATGAGTGCTTGGTCGTACTATGCTTTAATGTGTGCTTAATGCTTATCATATGCTATTCCTATCTTGTATGCCCATTTACTCATGTCTTGGTGATTGGGTGCATGCTATTCATTCTTATCATTTTGTGCGCTCCACCAAGATGTATGTGACATGGAAGAGTGACCCATGATCCTAATCGATTGTGCATTTGCATTCAAACGCAAATCTTAAATAATGCACAAATTTAGGGGGAGCTCTTACTTATCACATACTTCTCAAAGCGACGATATTATTCATTGATTATATCCTTTGTCGAAGCTTTGATCTATATGTTGTCATCAATTACCAAAAGGGGGAGATTGAAAGTGCAACTAATCCCCGGGTGGTTTTGGTAATTAATAACAACATATATATCATTGAACTAATAGTTTCTTGAGAATCATTTCGAAAGTTCATTGATATGGGTATGGCAAGGACTCAAGAAGTGGACCCCTCAAAATGCTAAGGCAAGCATTGGCAAAATCTCAAGACTCCATTTTTGGTTTAGTGATCCAAGATCACATTGAGTCCATAGGAAAGCCAATACTATTAAAAGGGATGAGGTTATGATAATGATCTGTTGCTCAAAGTGCTTAGTGATACATCTCCTAAACTATCAAGAACTTTCACCGCCATATACACTCATAAGTAATCTCGGTCCCACCGATATTCCAAACTCACCACACCGAGATGAACCACCTCACCACAAAGCCAAACCCTAGAAATCTCGGATTTTCCGATTCGAACTCGGTCTCACGAAACTTGAGTTGCCAAGCTTCAGAACCTTCATCATCAAATCGGTGTCACCGAGATGATGAAGTCGATCCCACCGAGATTGGCAATCTCTTGTCTTTGCACGGATCGGACTAACCGAGATTGTATTTTCGGTCCCATCGAAAATCCCAACGCTCACATGATTTGAACTTTCGGTCTCACCGAGTTGTCAACTTCGATCCCACCGAGATTGGTCAAATGTGTAACGGTTGGATTTTGTGTGGAGGCTATAAATACCCTCCACCCCCTCTTCATTCGTGGAGAGAGCCATCGAAAGAACTACCACTCCTACCTTACATTTCGAGAAGAGAACTACCTACCCTTGTGTTGAGATCAAGTTGCTCCACTCCCACCATATGAAGCTTGATCTCTAGCCTTCCCAAGTTGCTTTCCACTCAATCCTTTCTTCCACCACAGCCAAATCAAGAGGAGAGTTGAGTGTTGGGGAGATTATCATTTGAAGCACAAGAGCAAGGAGTTCATCATCATCAACACCATCTATTACCTTTTGGAGGTTGGTGCCTCCTAGATTGGTTAGGTGTCGCTTGGGAGCCTCCGTCGAGATGTGGAGTTGAACCAAGAAGTTTGTAAGGGCAAGGAGATCGCCTACTTCGTGAAGATCTACCCCGAGTAAGGCTAGCCCTCCGTGGGCGTAGGCCATGATGGCATAGACAAGGTTGCTTCTTCGTGGACCCTTCGTGGGTGGAGCCCTCCGTGGACTCTCGCAGCCGTTACCCTCCGTGGGTTGAAGTCTCCATCAACGTGGAATGACGATAGCACCACCTATCTGAACCACGTGAAAAAATCACCGCGTCTCCAAAATTGCATTTGCTCTTCTCCACCTCTCTTTACTACATGTGCAATTTACTTTCCGTTGCCTATACTCTAGAATTGCATGTGTAGGGTGATACTTGACTTGATCATCATTGTGAATCTGCCAAAAACTTGTCTTTGTCAAAAGCCACAATTTTTATATTGTCAAGTAGTCTAATCACCTCCCCTCTAGACATACTTTCGATCCTACACTATGCTGTCTTCTTTGGTCGCAACTTGATCGCCTTGGAGTCGCATAAGCAGTGCCACATATCTCAAGTAGCATCAAGCGAGTACAAGGCGGTTGCCAATGCCACGTCTGAGCTCATTTGGGTACTGTCTCTGTGGAGAGAGTTGGGATTCTCTCAAGAGCGGCCACCGGTTCTTTGGTGTGATAACATTGGTGCGACATATCTTTCATCTAATCCAGTTTCCTATGCTCGTACCAAGCACATCGAAGTTGACTATCGCTTTGTGAGGGAACGTGTTGCACAGAAATTTCTTCATATCAAGTTCATCTCCTCCAAAGATCAACTTGTCAACATCTTGACGAAGCCTTTACCACAACCTCAGCTTGTAGGTTGAAGGCGCAATCTTAACTTGCTCTGTACCTGAGGACATAGTTAAGATTGAGGAAGGGTGTTAGACAGTATTTACACGTGGCTTCTGTATATATCTTGTATATTGTATTGTACACTTTGTGTACCCCTTTATATATATGGGATAGCCACACCCGTTACGGGTGTCGAGCAGTTTCCAAAACCCTAGCTTTTACAGTCGGCCTTCCCCGCCAGTTGTGGATGGGCCTAGGGGATGCGCCGTGATCCGCTGAGCTCATGCATAGGCGAAGCCTCGCCAGAGGTGCCCTGTAACTCCGACAGGCCTCGTCGGGGTCGGCCCTGCCCCTGGCCAGGCGTGGGATCGACGAAGGAAGAAGAAGACGACCCCAGCCCTGCCAACTTCATGGCCCACCGGTCAGCCTAACAGGGCGTTGACCCCAATTGCTGACGTGGATAAGTGGAAGTGCACTTCAGGTGAATATGTCTTCGGTTAATGAAAGTGTACTTCTCTGCTTCTTTTGCTCAGAATACGCTTTCGCTATCATGAAGACGTACTTCTCAGAATGCGCTTTCTCTTGTTCAGCGCGACACCAAAGTCACTATTTTGTGAACGTTCACCTGTTAGCGTAGAAAAAGAATACTTTTTATTTATTTTCTGCCTAACGAATGAACGGGCATATCTCCGCAACCGTAATTCCAAATCAGGTGATTTCAAAGCCCACGCCTTCGTCTCGTCGAGCCCACGTTGTTGGCACCATTTTCATAAGGTTGTAACACTATGGAAATGACCATTTTGCCCTCGCCCTTATCATCCCCCTCCGAGGGAGAACTCTTTTCGGCGATTCTTTTAGCTTCCCGCACTTCTCCCCAGTGTATTATTCATCCCCAGGCAAGCCACGACAACCACTTGCATGATAGCCATGCAGTAGCCATGGTTTTCTACTTAAACATTTAATAAGTGCTTGTTTGTCTGCAACTACTATCATTTTCTCGGTAATGCTTATAGTTTCATGTTCATCTCCATGACATGTTCGGATGCACCTGGTCATCATGTATTCTTGCTAGTATTACTTTCGTATGTCATGCTTGGTAGTAGTACATGCTGGTAGTAGTGATGTTCGTTCTGATGCATGCTTATCAGTTGTTATCCAGTACCGTTGCTATGCATGTTCTGTTGCATCTAGTTGGTTACATGCTTACTTGATAGTATTATTGATATGTTCTTGCTTGGTATTTATTAATTGTTGATGCTAGTGGTCATGTTATGCTATGAGTAGTGTTATACTTGTGATATTCATGCTTGTCGGTATGCCCTACTCATTCGGATATATGATTTATTGTTGTTGATATGCTTGATGATTATGTTGCACCCCCATGCTTATGTTGATATCATGCATTATAGTTGCATCATGTCATTTTAATATGGTTCAGCTTATTGCATTCAAGTTTAACCGGATAATAATCAAACTTGAACAACTGTTGGCTGAGTCATGGTGCCACCAAATCGAGCTGACCAGTGCAACCACACTTGCCTTATGGGGGGGGTCCTAACTGGGTCTATTTTCATGCCTCTCGCCGGTGCCTTAAGCGAGGGAAGGTTATGCGCAGGTGCTACCTTGGCCAGGTAGGACAGCATAAGCCTTGTGAGCTCGAGTTTGGTTATGTGCACATGTCCTCGTTTGGGACCATTTTTGTTTTGCCACGATGGTGGCCAGCCACGTAGGTGGCGGATGTCATGAGTTGACATCGGGGCCACCCCTGACTTAGCCAAAAGGGGAGTTTGCCAGAGTGGCTAGGAGACTGTGATGGCAATAGATCAATTTTGTTGGAATGTCATTGGTCCACCCGAATGGGAGCACGAGGCCATGGGTTCCGTGGTGTGGGTACAGTGTACTAACCTCTGCAGAGTGTGTGTATATCATATCGATAGCCATGCCCACGGATAAGGGCCCAGTTCGTAGTCGGTCACACTATGGGTCAGTAGTAATAATAATGTGCTTAATAACAACCCCGGTTCGTTGATGAGGGAAGTTGGTTGATCTTCATGTGGTTGTGAGAGGATCACCGTGGTATCGAGGATACCGAGTTGTTGGATAATTGTGTTGTTATACGAGAGTAAAGGGGAAAGGTCAAGCTCCTTATTGTCATTTTATGATTACTACGGTATTGTTAATACCAAGCTTGATTGGATCCTGAGATTATTGTGTGATGTCCGTGATGGTAAGCTTATGCATATGATGTTTATGAGGTAACCCGAGTAGAGTAAGTTGGTGCATGATAGCGTCTTCTTGTTGCATGCTAGTATCATCATGTTCATATGTTCATGCCATGCTCATATTGTTATAGCGGTATCATGTTCATCTTGTTCATGCTATGATTGATCTGATAATATCATGTTAATCCTTGTTAACCTGTAATTGCCATGTTGTTGTCTGTCTTGATTGCTCTTGGTTGATGTGAACTTGCAAGTACATTCAATGTACTGAGCTGGCGTGTCATGCAGTTTGCAGGTCATGTCGGATTTCATTGCTTGTTTGCAGTGGATCCCTTGTTTGCGAGCTAGGATAATCGTTCTAGCCTGAGTCCCTGCGGAGTGGAGTTCATCACCGTCGTCGTTGTTCCGCTACCAGTGGTTATTCCGTTGCTTCGTATTGTTCTGCTCCTTGCATGGAGCAACCATGGCAGGCATAGTGTCGTCGTGCCGATGTAATCCCTTGTATCCATATAGATTGTAATAAAGAGCTGATTTGTTCTATGCTAAGCAGTGTCGTATTCCAGAAGACTTCTCCTCGATCTCTGGGCTGGAATACAGGGCGTTCTGGTTTCTCTGAGCCAGGGATGCCACATATATTATATGTTTTGGATGTTTTATATGCATTATTATGCTATTTTATATTATTTTTGGGACTAACCTATTAAACCTAGAGCCCAGTGCCAGTTTTTGTTTTTTCCTTGTTTTTGAGTTTCACAGAAAAGGAATACCAAATGGAGTCCACACGGAATAAAACCTTCGCGATGATTTTTCTTGGACCGCAAGACACCCCATAGACTTGGAGATCAAGTTGGAAGAGCCACGAGGCGGCCACAAGGGGGAGGGCACGCCCCCTGCCTTGTGGGCCCCTCGTGACTCCCCTGACCTAATTCTTCAGCCTATATATTCCCAAATATTCCCAAACCACCGGAAATATCCACGAAAACACTTTTCCACCACCGCAATCTTCTATACCCATGAGATCCCATCTTGGGGCCTTTTCTGGCATCCTGCCGGAGGGGGATTCGATTACAGAGGGCTTCTACATCAACTCTATTGCCTTTCCGATGAAGCGTGAGTAGTTTACCACAAACCTACGGGTACATAGCTAGTAGCTAGATGGCTTCTTCTCTCTCTTTGATTCTCAATACCATGTTCTCCTCGATGTTCTTGGAGATCTATCCAATGTAATCTTCTTTTGCGGTGTGTTTGTCAAGATCCGATGAATTGTGGATTTATGATCAGCTTATCTATGAATATTATTTGAATCTTCTCTGAATTGTTTTATGCATGATTTGGTATCTTTGTAATTCTCTTCAAACTATCGGTTTGGTTTGGCCAACTAGATTGGTTTTTCTTGCAGTGGGAGAAGTGCTTAGCTTTGGGTTCAATCTTGCGGTGTCCTTTCCTAGTGACAGTAGGGCAGCAAGGCACGTATTGTATTGTTGCCATCGAGGATAAAAAGATGGGGTTTACATTATATTGCTTGAGTTTATTGCTCTACATCATGTCATCTTACTTAATGCATTACTCTGTTCTTCATGAACTTATAACTCTAGATGCAAGCAGGAGTCGGTCGATGTGTGGAGTAATAGTAGTAGATGCAGAATCATTTCGGTCTACTTGACACGGACGTGATGCCTATGTTTCATAATCATTGCCTTGGATATCGTCATAACTTTGCGCTTTTCTATCAATTGCTCGATAGTAATTTGTTCACCCACCGTATTATTTGCTATCTTGAGAGAAGCCTCCAGTGAAACCTATGGCCCCCGGGTCTATGTTCCATCATATAAGTTTCCGATCTACTATTCTGCAATCTTTTACTTTTCGATCTATAAAACAAATATACCAAAAATATTTACTTTATCGGTTGTTTAGTTTCATCTATCTCTATCAGATCTCACTTTTGCAAGTAACCTTGAAGGGATTGACAACCCCTTTATCGCGTTGGGTGCAAGTTGTTTGATTGTTTGTGCAGGTATTGGTGATTTGTGCGTTGTCTCCTACTGGATTGATACCTTGGTTCTCAAACTTTGGGAAATACTTATCTCTACTTTGCTGCATCACCCTTTCCTCTTCAAGGGAAAAACCAATGCAAGCTCAAGAAGTAGCAGGAAGAATTTTTGGCGCCATTGCCAGGGAGATCTACACCAAGTCAAGACATACCAAGTACCCATCATGAACTCTCTCTTGCATTACATTATTTGCCTTTTGCCTCTTGTTTTCCTCTCCCCCCACTTCTAAAACAATTTTTGAAAATATTCTCCTTTCTTCGCCCCTCTTCCGTTCGTCTTCTTCGTTTGCCTTTTGTTCGCTCGTGCATTAGATCATTTGTCTTGCTTTCATGGGTAGTCCTCCCATCATTGTTAGCACTCCCGACAATGAAGTCCTCAATTTTAAACAAAGGGAGGGAGAAAATTTAAAAGATGCTTGGTATAGAATTTGCAAGGCGTAGAATAGATCTACTCGAAAACAATCTACTGCCATTCTTCTTCGTAATTTTTATATGGGCATTTCTCCTTGGAATAGATATGTTCTAGACACCATTACTGAGGGGAATTTCTTGGGGAGCCACACTTTTGATTCTTACAATGCTATGATAGATTTGTTAGGCCCACCACCTCTTTTGATCAATGGAACTGTTTTAACCTTGGAATATGTGATGCAAAAGACTTGATATTATTGAGAATAAAATTGCTACGGTAGAGTTGATTGAAAATTTGGATAAAAAGATACACAATCAGATTACTCAATATGGATCTAAAGTAGGAGTTACTTCAAAGAGTCTTAGCGAAAAGGAACTCGTAGTTAATGAAAAGATAGATCAAGATTCTACTAGAATTGGCAAACTAGAGGACATTATTACCAACTTGGGTTCCGCTTTTTCCTCTATTTAAAGTACTCAAAATCTTCCTCCTACTAGGACTGCCAAGTTTATTTACGTTCCTAAGAATAAGGGTGAATCTTCTAGTAAAGAAAATTAAGTTCTCAAAACAATAAGTGTTCACCCTAATTTTTTCGATATTATTAAGGAACGGATTGCCACGAGTGAATTTCTTGATTTCTTGCCTAGGAGTTTGATCATTGATAAAACAAAAGAATGTCCTAAGGATTACAAGTGTACAATTGAAGAATTGCATACCAAAGATGAGAATACCTAGATCTATTTGCGTTTTTATGCCTAGCTAAGGGCTTTAAACAATAGCGCTTGTTGGGAGGCAACCCAATTTTATTTTTGTTCTTTGCTTTTTGGTTTTGTTTTGCAATAAATAATTCATCTAGACTCTGGTTAGATGTGGTTTTGTGTTTTAATTAGTGTTTGTGCCAAGTAAGACCTTTGGGATGGCTTACGGTGATAGTTGATTTGATCTTCCTGAAAAACAGAAACATTTGCGCCCAGTCCCAGAATTTTTAAAAATCACAGAAGCGTGATAAAATTCTGATTTCCTTACACAAGATTGATATACAAATTATATATATGGTCCTAATTTTTCGAATTTTTGGAGTTACAGAAGTATTCGAACTATCCAGATTACTACAGACTGCTCTGTTTTTGACAGATTATGTTTTCTATGTATTGTTTGCTTATTTTGATGAATCTATGGGTAGTATCGAGGGGTATGAACCATGGAAAAGTTGGAATATAGTAGATATTACACTAATATAAAAAAAGAATGAGTTCACAACAGTACCAAAAGTGGTGATTTTTTTTATATACTAACGGAGCTTATGCGATTTTCTGTTGAGTTTTGTGTTGTGAAGTTTTCAAGTTTTGGGTTAGGATTTGATGGACTATGGAATAAGGAGTGGCAAGAGCCTAAGCTTGGGGATTCCCAAGGCACCCAAGGTAATATTCAAGGAAAACTAAGAGCCTAAGCTTGGGGATGCCCCAGAAGGCATCCCCTCTTTCGTCTTCATCTATCAGTAACTTTACTTGAGTCTATATTTCTATTCACCACTTGATATGTGTTTTGCTTGGAGCGTCTTGTATGATATGTGTCTTTTCTTTTAAGTTTGCCACAATCATATTTCTGTAGACACCTTTTGAGAGGGACATGCATGAATCGTGATTTATTAGAATACTCTATGTGCTTCACTTATATCTTTTGAGCTAGGCAATTTTTCTCTAGTGCTTCACTTATATCTTTTTAGAGCACGGCGGTGGTTTTATTTTATAGAAATTATTGAACTCTCATGCTTCACTTATATTATTTTGAGAGTCTCTAAACAGCATGGTAATTTGCTTTGCTTATAAATTTAGTCTTAATATGATAGACATCCAAGAGGGATATAATAAAAACTTTCATATAAAGTGCATTGAATACTAAGAGAAGTTTGATTCCTTATGATTGTTTTGAGATATAAAGATGGTGATGTTAGAGTCATGCTAGTGAGTAATTGTGAATTGGATAAATACTTGTGTTAAGGTTTATGACTCCCGTAGCATACACGTATGATGAACCGTTATGCAACGACGTTGGAGCATGAGATATTTTTTGATTGCCTTCCTTATGCGTGGCGGTCGGGGACGAGCGATGGTCTTTTCCTACCAATCAATGCCCCTAGGAGCATGCGCGTGGTACTTCATTTTGATAACTAATAGATTTTTGCAATAAGTATGTGAGTTCTTTATGACTAATGTTGAGTCTATGGATTGTACGCACTCTCACCCTTCCACCATTGCTAGCCTCTCTAGTACCGCGCAAATTTTTCCGGTACCATACACCCACCATATACCTTCCTCCAAACAGCCACCATACCTACCTATTATGGCATTTCCATAGCCCTTCCCAGATATATTGCCATGCAACTCTCCACCATTCCGTTTTATTATGACACGTTCCATCATTGTCATATTGCTTTGCATGATCATGTAGTTGACATTGTATTTGTGGCCAAGTCACCATTCATAATTCTTTCATATATGTCACTCTTGAGTCATTGCACATCCCGGTACACATAGAGTCATATTTTGTTCTAAGTATCGAGTTGTAATTCTTGAGTTGTAAGTAAATAAAAGTGTGATGATCATCATTATTAGAGCATTGTCCCATGTGAGGAAATAATAATAATAAAAGAGGCCAAAGAAGCCAAAAAAGAAAAGAAAAAACAATGAGAGAAAAAGAGAGAAGGGGCAATGTTACTATCTTTTTTTTCCACACTTGTGCTTCAAAGTAGCA
This sequence comes from Aegilops speltoides, assembly GCA_021437245.1. Lineage (NCBI taxonomy): Eukaryota > Viridiplantae > Streptophyta > Magnoliopsida > Poales > Poaceae > Aegilops > Aegilops speltoides. The sequence goes on along the minus strand of CM038147.1, from coordinate 435,892,492 downwards.
CCATGATCTTCATGAGAGAGAGTCTCCTATGTTGTAACTTTCATATGCTAGTGGGGATTTTTCATTATAGAACTTGGATTGTATATTCCAATGATGGGATTCCTCAAATTGCCCTAGGTCTTCATGAGCAAGCAAGTTGGATGCACACCCACTTAGTTTTCTTTTGAGCTTTCATAAACTTATAGCTCTGGTGCATCCGTTGCATGGCAATCCCTACTCACTCACATTGATATCTATTGATGGGCATCTCCATAGCCCGTTGATACGCCTAGTTGATGTGAGATTATCTGTTTTGGATGTTTTATATGCATTAATATGCCATCTTATATTATTTTTGGGACTAACCTATTAACCTAGAGCCTAGTGCCAGTTTATGTTTTTTCCTTGTTTTTGAGTTTGGCAGAAAAGGAATACCAAACGGAGTCCAAACGAATAAACCCTTCGTGATGATTTTTCTTGGACCAGAAGACACCCCAGAGACTTGGAGATCAAGTCAGAAGAGCCACGAGGTGGCCACAAGGGGGTAGGGCGCGTCCCCTGCCTTGTGGGCCCCTCATGACTCCCCTGACCTAATTCTTCAACCTATATATTCCCAAATATTCCAAAACCACCAGAAGTATCCATGAAAACACTTTTCCACTGCCGCAACCTTCTATACCCGTGAGATCCCATCTTGGGGCCCTTTCCAGCATCCTGCCCGAGGGGGATTCGATCACGGAGGGCTTCTACATCAACTCTATTGCCCTTCCGATGAAGCGTGAGTAATTTACCACAGACCTACGGGTCCATAGCTAGTAGCTAGATGGCTTCTTCTCTCTCTTTGATTCTCAATACCATGTTCTCCTCGATGTTCTTGGATATCTATCCAATGTAATCTTCTTTTGTGGTGTGTTTGTCCTGATCCGATGAATTGTGGATTTATGATCATCTTATCTATGAATATTATTTGAATCTTCTCTGAATTCTTTTATGCATGATTTGGTGTCTTTGTAATTCTCTTTGAACTATCGGTTTGGTTTGGCCAACTGGATTGGTTTTTCTTGCAATGGGAGAAGTGCTTAGCTTTGGGTTCAATCTTGAGGTGTCATTTCCCAGTGACAGTAGGGGCAACAAGGCATGTATTGTATTGTTGCCATTGAGGATAAAAAGATGGGGTCTCCATCATATTGCTTGAGTTTATTCCTCTACATCATGTCACCTTACTTAATGCATTGCTCTGTTCTTCATGAACTTAATACTCTAGATGCAGGCATGAGTCGGTCGATGTGTGGAGTAATAGTAGTAGATGCAGAATCATTTTGGTCTACTTGACATGGACGTGATGCCTCTATTTCATAATCATTGCCTTGGATATCCTCATAACTTTTGCGCTTTTCTATCAATTGCTCGACAGTAATTTATTCACCTACCATATTATTTGCTATCTTGAGAGAAGCCTCCAGTGAAACCTATGGCCCCTCGGTCTATTTTCCATCATATTAGTTTTCATCTACTATTATGCAATCTTTTACTTTCAAATCTATAAACCCAAAATACAAAAAATATTTACTTTATTGTTTGTTCAATTTCATCTATCTCTATCAGATCTCACTTTTGCAAGTATCCGTGAAGGGATTGACAACCCCTTTGTCGCTGTGGGTGCAAGTTGTTTGATTGTTTGTGCAGGTATTGTGATTTGTGCGTTGTCTCCTACTGTATTGATACCTTGGTTCTCAAACTGAGGGAAATACTTATCTCTACTTTGCTGCATCACCCTTTCCTCTTCAAGGGAAAAACCAACGCAAGCTCAAGATGTAGCAATGATCACTTGGGCAAGTTCACACTGTACGTGATAAAACTCATCTCGGATTCGTTGATCCGGTGTCTTTCCTATGCTTGTGGCCCAATTGACAATCTCGGCATAGTTGGTAGTAGCTGACAAGCGAAGGCGTTGATTATCCCTTGCGTACTCAATCAGGTGATGCATGAGGTAGAATTCGTCAGCCTTACTTGTGTACGGTTGTTGGATGCAGCAGAAGTCGGTCTTATTGCCGAAACCCAGCCCATTCTTCATGTACTTTTTCACCTTGATATATCCACCAGACAAGCTGAAGGTTAACAGGGCACTATCGAGAACACTCTTTATGTGCGTGTAATCCTTTTTCTTGGTGTTCTTCGACGAGTCCAAGTACATAGCATGGGAGTATTCTGGGTACATACATATTAGGACCCCCTCAAGCTGCGCAAAATAAGTACACATCAAATTAGCCTCCATGCTTGCAAAGGAATTATTAGAACTTATGAAAGGATATCTGCGGATGACTTACATGGGACGATAAGGTAGGAGAATCGCTTCCTTGTCCTTATTAACGATCATGAACTCACCAATGTACTTGCTCGCATAGTCACGGTGCTCTTTGCAGACTGCCAAAAATCTCTCGTGCATATAGTACGGGTCCGCGATGCAGATATATTTTATGTTCTCGCGCCTGATGATGTAGTTGAGATACAACGCATACATGCGGATGAACTGAAAATCTAGCTTGGCCATGTGGAACATGTCGTAGATGTAGTCAAATCGCAGGATGAACTTATCCGTGGGCCATCTCTCAACGTACAACTTCCCGCCCGGCACCTGAGCCGCGTAAAGCGGGTATCCTGGTTTTTCCAAGATGAGAAAGCTTTTCTCTCTGGCCAGCACATCTTCATGAAGTCTCCTTAGTTCATTGTTCAGTATGTGCTCTAGCGCTTTCGGAGGTAGGCTCAGGTGGCCCGTGACATGGAGACGCTCCGCATGTTCGACAGGTATTCTGTCTACCTCCCGGGGCTTCAGAGGCGGCTAGCTGCTTGAAGCAGCTTTGGCGCCTTTAGGGCCTTTCTTGTCTGGTCTCCTCCTTTGTTTCTTGGCGGATGGCGACAGTGAGCCAACCATACCTTCCCTAACCACCACCCCAGTGTCATCGGGCTAATCAGTGGACGGCCCTTGGGTTGTTGCCGAGTAGAGACGTCTCCTGCAAGGATCACATGAAGAGAGACTTTTTGCATTCCGCCTTAGGACGTTTCGGCTTCGGCAAATCAGGCAACATCAAGTCATCATCTCCACGCTCATAGCCTGAGTCATAGTCCCGAGCCATCAATCCTCTATCGTCATAGGAAGTATTGATATACTTGAGAGGGTCATTATCCTCCTCCTCCGTGAAATCAACAATATTTGCTTCTTCGACGGGGGCGACGTCATCTGGCACTAATGGAGGCTCTCCTCGCGTCATCGGCTATCACCCGCCACAACAGGTGTAGATAATTTGGTAGGTGGGGGTGGTGTTCATACCTTGTTGAGAAGCTATCGTTGGTGTGACACCGGGCACCTCAACACGAAGAAGAGTCTTTGGCCAAGGCAAGAACTAGCTCCTGCATGCGCCAATCCGTTTAGGGGTCTCCTCGTCAACGACTAGTACCGGAGGAGGCAAATCCTCGAAGCCCTCTTTGACACTGGCCACGTTAACCTTGAAGACGCCATGGGGCATCTCTCAGTTGTGGAACATGCGGTCCTTCAGCTTCACGATCGTTGCCTTTCCCACGGCCACCTTCTGGCTATTAATGTCGTACAGTAGGGTGCACGGGGTATCGTCGTCCTACGAAGACATGTCTACGATGTCAAACATCCGAAAGGCAACTGAAATGGAAGACTATAGACATGCTGGTGAAAAGGGTATGACATGTAATTACCGTGAGGGAATCGAGCTCAGCCATTGACGAAGCCCCGCCGAGCATGCTAGAGACGGAGGTCGGGCTGCTATGAACAGGAGCGGGACTTTTTGCGGTTGCTTGATCATGTGCTAGTGGTGTGATGTTCACCGAATTGCTCCCAACGTAGCTGGGAAGGGGAACGTCCGCTGGCCCTTTATCTGGATTGCTCTTCGACCAATCAATAATTGCTAGAATCAAGCTGGTAATAACTGAAGATTGGAAGTGAGCTATGACGCCAATTATTGCTTCATTGACCGCTGCATTGACTACCCCAAGCAACTCTTCTTTGGTCCCCGGTTTGGTCTTATTGACCGCAATCACGACCTTATCGGTGATGGTCTGTTGAGTAAGCAACCGTCTCTTCCTTCTTTCCTCTGGCTGCTCGTGGTAGCACGTCTTCCACAAGGCACCATCTCTGATGCCGTGCACACGTCCATAGGACGGCGGTTTGTCCTCTGGGACCTTTTTTAGTATGTTCAGGGCTCGGTTGAAAGGCGTGTCACACTTGGGCCTCGCCGACGACTATGACGACTCGTTGCTTTCGGCTGCCTTTTGGTGCTGCTCTTTCTGCAAAAGGAACATGGACGGACGTTGTGCCGTGGCGCCTCAACGCCTCTGGCAAGTTCTCTGTAAACTCCCTTTACCGAGCTCTCGCTAGGGGCGCTCACCAACAAGTTGCGTTTGGGCTTTGGAAGGCAAGGCTTCCCCTCAAAATCAAGGTTTTCTTCTGGCAACTGTGTCGTGACAAGCTACCCACTTCGATGAACATCGCCAAACGCAACGGGCCGTCCAATGGGTCGTGTGCGGTGTGCGGGGCGCCTGAAACCGCTAATCACGTGTTCTTACAATGCCACTTGGCCCGATTTGCATGGAGTGCTGTTCGGGAGACCGCGGGCCGGGATTGGGATCCTAGGACATGTTCTCAGTTGTGCGCTCTCAAGTCGTCGATCTCGGGTTCCGCTAGACGTGTCCTGTGGTGCTGTGTGGGGGCATTACTTTGGGCACTTTGGTGCATTAGGAACAAACTTACCATCGAGGGCGTTTTTCCCTCACATCCCGCTGATGTTATATGCAAATGTGTTATCTTTTTGCAGCAGTAGGCGCCGCTGGGAAGGCGCCAAGACGCTGATCTTCTGCGGCTTGCTCTGGCCCGTCTCCGTCAGGTCTACACTTTGGTAAGAGCTCCTGCGCCACAACCATAGGGTTTGGTGGCACCTTTTGGAATCGTTACTGTGAGCCTGCGTGCTCTGTTCTAGCCGTTTGCGGCATGTAATCTTGAACTTGCTGCCCTCGCCTCGCTTGTTCTTTTGAGGGTCCTGGACGTGTTGTAAGACATAATCCGTGTGCACTCTGCCTGTTGTGGGCTTTATTAAGTTAAAGCCGGACGCGTCGAGCGTCTTCATTCTAAAAAAAGGAACGTGGATAATTTACTAATGTGACAAAATTTGTAGTCGAATTGATTGGAAGCTAATATAATAACAATTACCAGAACTTTCATGAACTCCCTCGTGTTCGGGTCCGTGTAAAAGATCTTATTGACGTGGTCCCACTTGCACCGGGCCCTGATCTAGTCACGCTCTAGCGGGTCGGTGAACTCCGCCAAGGGGTCTGGGATTCCGTGACTTTCACGTTTATTTGTCAATATTAAACTTTTATTTTGAATCTTATGGATCTGAACTCATGCCACAATAAAGAGAATTACATGGATAAATATGTTAGGTAGCATTCCACATCAAAAATTCTATTTTTATCATTTACCTACTCGAGGACGAGCAGGAATTAAGCTTGGGGATGCTTGATACGTCTCCAATGTATCTATAATTTCTGAATGTTCCATGCTATTATATTATCTGTTATTGATGTTTTATATGCATTAATATGCTATTTTAAATTATTTTTGGGACTAACCTATTAACCTAGAGCCCAGTGCCAGTTTCTGCTTTTTTCCTTGTTTTTGAGCTTCGCAAAAAAAGGAATACCAAATGGAATAAAACTTCATGATGATTTTACTTGGACCAGAAGACACTCAGGGGACTTGGAATCTAAGTCAGAAGAGCCGCGAGGCAGCGGCAAGGTTGGAGGGCGTGCCTAGGGGGGTAGGGCGCGCCACCCTACCTTGCCACCTCCTCGGGACTCCTCTGACCTAGCCCTTCCTCCTATATATGCACATATATTCTAGAAACACCAGAAGCATCCACGAAAACACTTTTCCACCGCCGCAACCTTCTATTCCCGTGAGATCCCATCTTGGGGCCTTTTTTGGCATCCTGTCGAAGGGTAATTCGATCACGAAAGGCATCTACATCCACTCTATTGCCCTTCCGATGTAGCGTGAGTAGTTTACCTCAGACCTACGGGTCCATAGCTAGTATCTAGATGGCTTCTTCTCTCTCTTTGATTCTCAATACCATGTTCTCCTCGATGTTCGTGGAGATCTATCCGATGTAATCTTCTTTTGCGGTGTGTTTGTCGAGATTCGATGAATTGTGGATTTAGGATCAGCTTATCTATGAATATTATTTGAATCTTCTTTGAATTCTTATATGCATGATTTGATATCTTTGTATTTCTTTTCAAATTATCGGTTTGGTTTGTCCAACTAGATTGGTTTTTCTTGCAATGGGAGAGGTGCATAGCTTTGGGTTCAATCTTGCGTGATTTCGCCCAGTGACAAAGTAGGGGTAGCGAGACACATATTGAATTGTTGCCATCGAGGATAAGTAGATGGGGTTTATATCATATTGCATGAGTTTATTCCTCTACATCATGTCATCTTACTTAAGGCGTTACTCCGTTATTTATGAACATAATACTCTAGATGCATGCTGGACAACAGTCGATGTGTGGAGTAATAGTAGTAGATGCAAGCAGGAGTCGGTTTACTTGACACAGACGTGATGCCTACATTACATAATCATTGCCTTGGATATCGTCATAACTTTGCGCTTTTCTATCAATTGCTCGACAGTAATTTGTTCATCCATCGTATTATTTGCCTTCATAAGAGAAGCCTCTGGTGAAACCTATGGCCCCCGGGTCTATTTTCCATCATATTAGTTTCCGATCTACTATTTTGCAATCTTTTATTTTCAGATCAATAAACCAAAAAACCCAAGATTATTTACTTTATCTTTTGTTTAGTTTTATCTATCTCTATCAGATCTCACCTTTGCAAGTGACTATGAAGGGATTGACAACCTCTTTATCACGCTGGGTGCAAGTGTTTGGTTGTTTGTGCAGGTATTGGTGATTTGTGTGTTCTTCTCCTGTTGGATTGGTACCTTGTTTCTTAACTGAGGGAAATACTTATCTCTACTTTGCTGAATCACCCTTTCCTCTTCAAGGGAAAAACCAACGCAACCTCAAGAAGTAGCATGTATATGTAACTCCACTATGCTTAGCGGTGGTACTACTCCACTGAGCGGTAGTACCACTCCACTGAGCGGTAGTATCGCTTGAGCATTTCCAGAACGGTTGGATTTCTCTTCTCACTATATAAGGGCGTCTTCTTCCCCATTGCCCCCAACGGTTCTTAAGCAAGTTTCCCCCACCATTGTTGACATCTTGGAGCTTGCTTTCTCTCTATCTTCCATGATTCTTGCATCTTTTTGAGGGAAAATAAAGAGGAGATCTAGATGTACATTCTCCACCAGTCCATCTCTCCTCTTAGTGAGGGGAACCTTGTGGATCTAGATCTTGGAGTTCTTTTGTGTTCTCCCTTGTTCTTCCTCTCATATTCCTCCATAGCTATCGTTGATTTGGTGGGATTTGAGAGTGGGGTATTTGAGCATTTCGTGTGTTCTTGCCATTGCATTAGTTGCATCAGTTTGAGTTCTCCATGGTGATACGTGGAAGTGAAAGATGAGAAGCTTATTACTCTAGGTTGTTTGGGCACCCTAGAGCTTTGTGCCTCTTGGGTGTTTCGGCGTCCTAGACGGTTGGTGGTGTCACTGAGCTCAATCATTTTGGTGTAAAGCTCCGGGCAAGCTTCAGGTCTCCAATTAAGTTGTGGAGATTGCCCCGAGCAATTTGAACGGGTTCGGTGACCGGCCCCAAGGGTCACCAATTGTACGGGTTTGGTGACCGCCCCCAAGGGTGACCAATTGTGCGGGTTCGGTGATCGCCCTCAAGGGTCCCTTAGTGGAATCACGACACCTTGCATTGTGCGAGGGCGTACGGTGGCCCTAGTGGCAAGGGTGTGAACTTCGGGATACATCGTCGTCTCCGCGTGCCTCAGTTATCTCTTACCCAATCTCTCTACTTATGCACTTACTTTGTGAGAGCCTTAGCGCTTGAAGTTATATATCTTGCTATGTTGTTTATCTTGCTTAGGATAAGTTGTTTGTGCACATAGCTGAATCTAGTATATTCAGGCTTTGTGCTTCACAAATTAAACGCTAGTTTTATTCTTCATTCGTTCAAGCCTAAACCATAATTTTTTAAAGCTTCTATTCACCCCCCCCCTAGGTGGCATCCACGTCCTTTCACAGGGCCCCCGGGCTTAACAGCCGAGTCGTCAAAAGGATCAGGCAATAGCCTACCCAACTGCAACGAACAACCGGTTAGGCACGACAAAGCTCAGGCAGGGCAGCCAAACAGCGGGCCAGCAAAAAATGAGCAAGCACCAGCGCGAGCCAAATAGCATGCCTGACAGCCCCTGAAAATGTTTTTCGGATGTCTCTTTTTCAGTGTTGCCTTTCGAGTTGGTCGGGGCATGTCGGGTACCGTTGTGCGATGTGTTGTCAGTTGGGCCGCCCACGTGTACCCGAGTTAGGCCAACCAAATAATCCGAGGTAGTTGGCTCGCGCGAGCGGCACGCACACCCCGGCGATGTGTTGTCAGTTGAGCCGAACATCGCACCCGAGAGTTGGCTCGCGCGAGCGGCACGCACGCCCCGGCTAGCAGACCGAACTAGCCTGGCCCGGGGCGAGGACCCCGACAAGCGGGACTGATTCGCTTGTCGCGCGCAGGAGAGCGCGCGAAAAGGCCCCCGCGTGAGTGCCCAACACCACCCAATGACGGTGGCCCCAGGCACGCCCCGGCGGTCCATCTATCATGGACCACCAGCCAAGTTGCCCGGGCGCACACCGTCCGTGTAGACCGGACGGCGTGCAGAGCCCCCAAGAGTCCCTCACAGCACGTCACCGCGGGACGGACAGCCGGAGGCGCTCTCAGCCCTCGGTGAGCCCCAAGAGGTGGGTACTCCAGAATCCTTTATAGGAGTAATATGGTACCGCAGAGAGTCCCTGTTTTTCTTTAAAAAAATGGCAAGACTCACATGTTTAGTTTTCCACAATAGTGAATTTGGGCAAAGCTCACACAATGTTATTAGAACTAGATGTTCTTCTTTTTTGCTATTTTACATTATGCATGATTTACGATTTTTGTGAGTACCCGTCTTCCAAATCTTAGGCCCGTCATTGTATTATATGTATGGCATTTGTGATGACATCACAAAGAAATGGTAGATACTATTATTGCGAAAGTGTTCTTCTAATGTCGAGCTCAATTTTTTCTTTCCCTATCCCTTGGCGGCTGGTGCAAACTCTTCCCTTCAGGCTTCGCCGTCGAGCTCATGGATTCACCTCCCCTTTGCATGTTGCTCTCGCGGCGGTGGCAGGGAGTAGAATCCCGATGTCTCCTTTCTAGTTAGTAGTTTAGGTTGGGTTTTTTTAGTCCTCGCAAGTGTGGCGCTCAGGAGGATGGCGGCACTTCTTTTTCAAGTTTGAGGCTCTGACCCTCTTCGAGATCGTCTATCTGGACTTAGTCAATGGTGCACCGGAGTAGATTCATCTCATCTTATTGGGCAGTGAAGTTAGAGTTTATCTCGTGTGGCAAGATTTAGCGTCAGGTGGTTCCGATCAATTCAAGGGTTCAACAATAATAACTGCGCTCCAGGGCACTGATCCTTAGGGGCACGTGCATCAAGTCATCCCGACTATCATCTACAAGGTCAAGCTGGCTCCACTAGGAGAGTGGCGACAACGACGTGTTGGCGGCTCGTTTTGGGGATGGTAATGGTTGTTCGGTGGCCTTGGAATCTATGCAATTTTTATTATGTTTGAGATCTTTGTACTTCCGCTGAACTTGAATAATAAGACTGGATCCTTTGCCCAAAATAGACACAAAGAAGTTTTATATGTCAACGCATATGAAACGAAAATACGAAAATGCCAAATGGAGACCGAGTTCCATGGAGGCTTTTATTTGAAAACTTCAAAATTCAAACTTTTTTATTTCAAAAAAATTCTGAAAATAAATACACATATAACTAGATAGATACTGTACATATGTGCAAATTTTCAGGTCGAAATACATTAAAATATGAGCTACACAAAAAAGACAAATCTAAGGCTTTTTAGCATATGTACTGTTCATCCTTAAAGTTCATGATTTTTTTTGTGCAGCTTGCAATTTAAGGTACTTCATGCTGAAATTTTTTCACACATACACTTTACATCCTTGCATACATGTGTATTTAAAAAAAACTGAAATTTTTGAATTTTAAAATTTTCAAAATAAAGGGCTCCATGTAGCTCGGTCTCCAAAATGCCCTACTCCATATGAAAGCACTTTTTAGAATGGCACTTTTTAGTTTTATGGAGTAGTACCTAACCATTATCCGTAAACTCAACTACAAAACGGCCCAGTCTGCGGCCCAAGGAATCTCATGGGGTCGAGACACATATTTGGTGCAAGCAGAGTAAATGTTTTGCATATTCTAAAAAAAAAAGAGTAAATGTTTTGCATGAGTTGTATACTACTACCTTCGTCCTGATTTATTAGTCTTCTTCGTATTTTATGTCAAAATTTAACCATAGATTTAACTGACAAAATATTAATGCATGTCATAAAAAATTATACCATTGTATTTGTATTTGAACATAGTTTTTAATGGTACTATTTTTTATGACACGCATTAACATTTTGTTAATTAAATCCATGGTCAAATTTTAACACAAAATACTAAAAGGACCAATAAACCAGGACGGAGGTAATAGGAGTCTAGGATTACTAAATTACTAATAATACACCAAAGTACCAAGCTACATTAGATCATTTCTCTTTTTCACGGGAAGCTACATGAGCTATCTAAGAGTAATGTTCTACATGAGCTAGATGAAAGTTTGCTTCATGTATGCATCCACCAACATAAGCCTCATGCGCCTTAGATGCTCCTTTCTGAAAAGTAAAACGGATTCATATCGCCTTCGTCACATCTTCACATAGCATGGCCACGCATAACAAAAAGTTCAACGACAGAACAAAAGTGCCTGATCACGAAGGCAACCAACCACCTGTGCTTCAGCCTTCAGAATTAAAACCTGTTCTGCTGATCGCAGAAAATATTTCACCCCCCATGTTGCTTCCTCCTCATACTTATGCAGGGCAGTAATTATACTCCTAGTGACAGCGCTGCAGCCTGCAGAGATGCACCCATGACAGGTACTCTATAGGCCCAAATCGAGCCCTAGATGAAACTGAACCACATCAGTTGTTATAAACTTACTAGCAATTCGCAAAAAAAACACCATAATTTACGCAAAGCTGATGTGCATGATTCTGATGGAGCTGTACTGTGCTCTCAACAACCGAATGATACAGAGGAGGCAGGACAAGGCTCCTATATGATTGCCTGGTCATTTGTCTGCTTGTGTAGCACTGGACGGCCAGAATTAGAAGAGGGCACACTCGTTGAGCATTGCATATACGGACAGCGACAACACAGCAGTACTGAAACTATTGATCGTAGTGGGGACGATTGAAAAAGGGGGAAAATATCTTCTTGGGAACACTGATTGTCTCGGTGCGACGAAAGATATGCTAGTTTTTTCACGTACTGTTAGAGGCTGGTTAGATATTTCAGGCCAACACGAAGCATGCAGTTCGGAGGAATTACGATGATCGAAAAGTTGAACTTTGCTTTTACCAACTCAAGGACTCTTGAGTAGTGGAAGTTGAGCAACTATCTACTCCCTCCGTTCCTAAATACTTGTCTCTCTAGAGATTTCAACGAGTGACTACATACGGCACAAAATAAGTGAATCTACACTTTAAAATATGTCTACATACATCCGTATGTGAGTCCATTTGAAATGCCTAGAAAGACAAGTATTTGGGAACGGAGGGAGTAGTAATAAAACAGTTCAGGCCATCTGTATTCTGAACCAGAACGATCATTCTGATACCTTTCATTTCCTTTACCTGAATTAATTATTTCTGGAGATGACGGTCATTTTGATGAACTAGAAGAAACTGTCTTAACCATGTTTATCATGTTATTATGTAACCATCAACAAGGAGCAGAGATTTTTTTTTCTTTTGAAAAGGAGGTTTTCCCCGGCCTCTGCATCAGAACGAATAAGAGATATCAGTTTCTACAAACTGTCCATCTCACTGGCCCTAGCAGGTGTTGTCTTTCATGTAGGCCACATAATTCAGTGGTTTTACAGCGCCCATGGGTGCCCGTAGCTGTCAATCACGTGAGCCTTCTCTGATCTGTATCCCCTAAACAATGGGAAAGAAGTATGGAACGGTCCAAATGGATCAGCATATGCCTTTCAACGCAGAAAATGATGCCTAACAAAAGTTGGCATAAAGTTGATCCAGAAAGGAAAATTTAATGTCAGATGCAAATCATCAATGAAGTACTCACTCTGAATGTGATTGAAACATGTAAATTGGTCCCTTCATGATGATTTTGCCCCCAACATAAGGCACTCTGTACCCAATAAGACCTGTTGTGAGGTACCCAATAAGATGGATAGAAGGCTCATATTCATTCAGTATGCCATGTACTCCCCACCGTTCATCAGGAGTGCCCGGGTACCTTCAGAAAAAACCTATTAAAGGACTGAAAAAATATGCAGCAGATGCGATGTCAGCTTGTGATTAAATTAATTGAGACACGTCAGCAATTATGATTAAGAAAACGATCGATGTTGAGCAGATATAGGATACAAGATACTCTCACTTTTTATTCTGAATCAGAAACCCACTAGGATGCTGATAGGCGTATATAGTCTAAGAAATTGTTTGGGCATGTGGCTCATCGCAGGCGAAGACCCACCATTTTGGTTGTTGAACACTCTGAACCATTATGTGGCTCTCGGTGTCCATGCTGTGCTGGTACTTGTAGTCTTGTCCACATAATTGAGTAAAGAATTGGCTAATCTACAACAAGAGCATTAGTAGTTTGGTTCTAGTCTAGCACCCATGCATGTGTCCAGATTTCTACCAGGTCCTCGAAGAGAATAGTAAACAAGTAACATACAACAAGTATAAAATTCATGAGCCGACGCTGTTGTTTTTGTCTGAAGTAACATGTTGCTGTCTTGACGAGCTGTCCATATCAGCAAAGGACCACTGTCATTTGGCAGCAAGTTGAAGAGAACAAAGAAACGGTTCAGCTTGCATGGCCGCAAGCGTATGTTTTACTGGAAAGTAACACCAATGGACAGCGCGGCCATCACGAAAAGATTGCAGAGAGGTTGTGGTTTCACCTTTCACGGATGAGAACAACAGGAGCAGTATATCGATAGCTGCAAGGTACGTAGCTAATGTCCAAAGGCTGAAATCTCCGGCACAGATCCCATTGTGCTACGGTATACTGCCTGTGATTCCCTTCTAGACAGGGCACACATGTTGGTATCAACTCGTATCATTTTCTCGCCCTTTTCCCCTTTTTGTCAGAAACATGTGCCGTCCAAAAGGGGAAGATGATTTGTTCAGCTTTGCACCCAATTTTCCACACACGGGCATCTCCCTGCCGTAGATTTTTAAGAGATCATGTGAGAAGATCCCAGCATTGGTGGCCAGTTTGACATTCCACAGTTTCACCTGAGGAAGATTTTTATCACACTACCTTGAGTGCTAGGAAAGGTCGTGTGATTCCAAGATTGAAAACTCCAATGCCAACAAGATCCATACGTAAGCATGTCCCGTGACTACATGTTATGATAAGACAATCATTCACATGTCAGGGGACCAAGAAAGATGCCATGTTGATGCTTGTTAGCCAATCTCATCTCAATATTAGGAGATGAATTATGTGTAGATTTTTCAATACCGAATCAATCTCGAATCGAAATTAACTTAACTGCAGAAAACAGTCTATATGGAAATTTAATTAGCAACAAGCAATATCTTTCCTAATGTACAGAATACACAACACTTAGAACTCAGTGCCATGATACATCGGTGATCCACCACTAACACTGTTTAGTCCTAAACTGAACTACTAAACAATGACAAAAACAAAGTGAAGATACTTTTGAATCAAAACCCGCTGCTTTTCACCCACATTCTGTAAAAATTTCACGCAACATTCAGCGTCGGAGGAAGGCCATCCTCGGGCAGGCCATCCACAAGACCTCGAAGGCCGGGCTTGAGCTCACTGCCGCAGAATTGACGGTATTCAGCGGTGTCTCCGGCTTTCTTGCATACCTGGACCATGACGAGCTCCGGCGTGAGCTGGAATATCTTGGTGGATATGGCCAGCGCGCCCTTGTGGCCATTCCTCGTCGCCTCGAAGCTCACCTGGCAATCCTTGGTGCGTGCCGTGAAGCTAACTTGCCCGGCGATCTCCTCCAGCTTGGAGATGATGGTGTTCACCGGCGCGCTGGACACGAAACGCAACTGCTCGCCACGCTCCTCGAACAGCCCGGACAGATCGAAGCTTGGCGAGGAGGCGATGATGTCGAACGCGTTCATGCTCTTGATCCGTCTTATGCGCGGCTCGGGGGCACGAGCTGCAGCAATGTGCATCTTCTCCAGATTCACAAGCGACGGTGCTGAAACCGAGGTGTGCATGCCGCCGCCGTCGCCATGAGCCACGGGAGAGGAAGAGCCGGAGGATGAGGAAGACATGGCAGTCTCGTCCTCGGAGTCGGAGTCACAGAGATCAGGCTCTTCGGAGCCATCAAGGCTGCGCAGGCAGTCCTTGTTGTCGATGTAGAAACTAACTTCTTTGAAGCCTTTCTTGAACCAATCTGTTTCCTTGATTTGCAGGAGTGTGATTCGGTGCGCTGGGTTTGGTTGGAGGAGGCGGCGTACTATGCGTACCAGTTCGGGGCTGAAGGTGCGTGGGCAGCGGTAGTCACCGCGGCAGATTGTCCGGTACAGGGTGATGAAGTCGTCGTCCCGGAAGGGCTTGCGGCCGGCGGCGAGCACGAAGAGGACGATGCCGCAGGACCAGGCGTCGGCCTTGGCACCGTCATAGCCCCGGCGCGCGAACACCTCGGGAGGGACGTACAGGGGCGTGCCGCAGACGGTGTGGAGGAGCGCCTCCCGGCGAGCCGTGTCGGCGTGGGCGGAGAGCCCGAAGTCGGCGACCTTGAGATTGCCGTGCTCGTCGACGAGGAGGTTGTCGGGCTTGATGTCGCGGTGGTACACGCCCTGCGCGTGGCAGAAGGTGAGCGCCGAGACGAGCTGCTGGAAGATGCGGCGCGTCTCGTCCTCCTTGAGGCCGCTGTTGGCGGGGATGTGGCGGTAGAGCGGGCCGCCGCGGACGTACTCCATGACGACGAAGATGCGGGACTTGCAGGCCATCACCTTGTGGAGCTGCACGATGTTGGGGTGACGCAGCCGGCGCATCACGGCGATCTCGCGCTTGATCTGTTGAACGGCGCCCAACTTGATGAGCTTCTCCTTGTCCATCACCTTGATGGCCACCTCCTCCTTGGTATCCATGTGCCGCGCGAGGTAGACCTTGGCGAAATTGCCCTCGCCGAGCAGCTTCACCTGCTCGTACCGGGCAGGAAGCTTTGGCCGATCCCCCATGGCGCCGGCGCCGGCGCCGCTTCTTGGGCGGGCGTTCGAAGTTTATTTCCTGGAGTATTTGGGTGGAGGCGAGCAGGGGATTGGGGGATCAGCCGAACTAAATAGGAAGTCTTTAGGGCAAATCAGTCCAAGCCTCAGTACCTCCCACGCAGGCCCCTGCCCGGGATTTCTCAGATCGCTCTCTTGCACGAATCTCAAGGAAGCTGGCATATTCTGTTCCACCTTGGAGATTCAATGGGGCCACCAGGGTTGTTTGTGTATGCAGGGCGCTGATAAGAATTTGAGTGCGTTTCCCCTACGTTTTTATTGATTCTTTGCAGGCGATTCTGTTGTAGTTTTCGTTGATTCTTTGCATGTGATTGTGTTGTACAATTCTACAACTTTACGATCCAAACTAAGCATTCTGATTCTACGATTTTGGTTAGTAGAATATACGTTTCTAGGCTTTTGATAGTTCAGATTCTACAATTTGTGATCCTACCATCTGAGCTTCGATCCGATTTAGAATCAAATTCTCACAACATTGCATTGCACCGTTCCAAGGACGAGGGTTTGCGGCACGCAATTTCGAGGGCATTATGGTCCCTGGTGCCTGCCTTTTATTTCTGTTCCGTTTTTCAAAGTTCTATATATTTTAAACAAAAATTCTAAATTAAGTTATGTTTTCATATTCGTGTTTCTCATGACTAGTGCTTTGAAATAATATTCAGTTTGAATATTTTTTATGACTTTTAAAAAACTATGTTAAGTTTTAGTGTTGAAACATACTATGAGCGGCCGATAAAAATCAATTACTTTGTGTCTACGACCTACAGAGAAAATTACTTAAAATTATATCCTTGAAACTTGGCATTTTTAGATGCAAAAAACCGCAAGTTTTACCGTTGAAACTTAAAGCTTTTTGACGGGTTTTCTTTTTTACTATGCCCTCGTGCGGGATTCAACTACTTCGTGAACGCGAGGCAAATCGAGCGGGTGGCAGGGCTTGGCAGGTGAGTGCCCATGCACTTGCGTGCCGTTGCAAATTTCTGACCGTTCCAAACTATAATTCTAAGACAATCAGGATGACTGTATACAACAAGCTAGAAATGAACGACAAGAAACGCACTGCTCGGAGATGAGAAGGTCCTCTTGCGCAAACAAATCACCAGGGATGGAGAATGCCGGCTCAGAGAAGAAAAGACTAACATTGATGAAAAGGTATGTCGTCCAATCACCATGGGGCATGGGCCCTATAGGCCCCTAACTGCTTGCCTAGCTCGAAAGGCGATGCACCGTCGATAGATGGACATGTTCACCCTAGACCTGAATGAGCATCGTTGAAAGGCAGTAATAGGAGAGGAACAAGGCACACCCGACATGTCATCGACTACTCACCTAGGGAAGATCACTGCCAATGCCAACGGATCAGGTAGGCAAAATGGAAAATTGTCGGATTGGACGGAGAAGCATAATAGCTTGTGCAAAGGGGAAGCATTGAGATCTGAAGGGGCGGTGCCAAGACAAAATATGGAGCATATGATCTCACAATCTGTTGCGGTGGAGCCTCCGAGGAGGGGAACCCTATCCCCTCTCGCCTTGGAGAATCCACGAGAACCAGACAAGACTCGCAACAGCCGCACGAACAACATCCAAATGGCATGCCATCGAACTAGGTGAGCCAAAACCTTTCCAAGACATCCCTTGGTGGCCAAAGAAGTTGTAGGAGAATCCCATCTGAAAAGGCAACTTTCAAAGGTGTTTGGGCCTAATACGAGCCACCTTGCGCATACCTTGCGTCGTCGAGTGTTCTATTCTCCTTAGTAAAACAATTGTCATTTCTTCATACAAACTCGTATTTGGATGTTTCTGGGCTCGTTAGAATCGTATGGACGACACTGCTGCATCTTTGGTATTAGATCTTCATTTTTAGCACTCTGGAAAATGATAGTTTGGACCTTCTGAAATGCATGTGTGGTTCCTAGATGTCCTCCGTTGAATCTCTTTCATCATGTTAAGTCCATGGGAGTTCCACATCACCTATAAAACACATAAAACTAATAAAAACAATAAAAAATAAATTATGCAATGCTCGCGGTGAAAAGGGTAAATACTGGAAATGATGTACATGGACATGAAATTTTCTCAATGGGACATGATATATGGAGATACTATGCGTATGCAACAAACAAGCTCTAAACGTGCGTATAAACTAGAGTCTTCCATGTTCCAAGCTTAAAGCTTGCTCATCCTCGAGTAAGAAGGTTGACTACCTAAGCTCAATGTTGCTAACTCTAAAGACTACATTGAAAGCCAAAGCCCAAAAGTGTATCCACAGCTTTCATGCAAGCTTGCAAAAGTTAGCTAGAATACGTGCAATCATCTTACCTCATTGCCATGAAGTTCAACAAAGAGGGAAATAAGTATGCAATCCAAATTCCCATTGCCCAGGGTTTAGAGAGAATATCAAGATTGTGTTTGGAACGATGTTTGTCATAGACAAAAGAAATTATGCATTAGCGATCACTTCAAGAACACCAACCCAAGTCATACTAGCAAGATCGTCTATATGCGTTAACTAATCACTCAAGTACCTATGCAGAGCTAAGCACAAGCCTATGCTTATCGGGGAAAATAGAATGATGGTTAAAAGTCCTGCACCAACAACGATAGCATTAGGCGATTGAGAAGTCCTTATGATCGATATTAACGCAAGTAGTTGGGATCGTCATGCAACTAGGATGCACACAGAGATATGAATTTATGAAAACTATCCTATGGACTAAGAGGAGGCGTATCCAATTTTCTTAATCATGAAGACCTCAAGCTTTTAACGATGCTCGTCGTCAGAATATACAAGCCAAGTTCTATAATGTAGGTTTTTTAGGGCTAAAAACCCAATATTATAGAACTTAGCTTGTATATTCTGATGACGAACCAGGTTCCCAACTAGTATATAACACATGAAGCTCATGGAACTTTCTACTATGTAATGCATCGAGTGGTGCTACTTTGAAGCACTTTGTATACACACTAAAAATGATAATGATATTGCTTATTCTCTCTTCCTCACGTTTTTTGTGGCACCTCTGCTATTTGTGATAGGCATTGGGTTTTCCCCGAAGAGGAAGGGTGATGTAGTATAGTACCAGATGGTATTTCCCACAGTTAAGAACCAAGATTTATCAAACCAATAGGAGATGCCACACAAACAAGATAAGTGGTACCTGCACACACACACACACACACACACACACACACACACTTCAAATGCTTGCACCCAATGAAAGCAAGAGGGTTACGTTCGAGACAACGAAGGCAAATGCTTACAGTTGGGCAATTGATAGAAAAAGGACATAGTTATGATGCTTCTTTATGGCATGATCAATATATAGGCATTATGTCCGAGACAAGAAGACTCCATATGCATCTATTACTATAAATCCACCCCTCGACCGCTATCCAGCATGCATCTTAAGGTATTAAGTTCGTAACAAATAGAGTAATGCTTAGAGCATGACGACATAATGCAGACAAAGTAAGGTCAAATAATATGTTTGAACCCAATCGTTTTACCCTTGGTATCAACAATATATATACATGCCTTGCAACTCCTCATGTCACAAAATGAGGACACCGCAAGATTGAATCTACTACCAAGCACCTCTCCCACTGAAGATAAATCTATATAATTGGCCAAAAGAGATAGAGCGGAGAGAAATACAAGGCTATAAAATCACACATATATAAATCTCAGAAAAGACTCGAATACTTTTAATGAATAATCTGATCATAAATCCACAATTCACCAGATTCCAAAATACACACCACAAAAGTTACATCGAATAGATCTCCGAAGAGATCATTGTATTGAAGATCAGAGAGAGAGAGAGAGAGAGAGAGAGAGAGGAGGGAGGGAGGGAGGGAGGGAGGGATGGATGGAGGGAGGGAGGGAGAGAGAGAGAACCATCTAGCTACTATTATGGACCTGTATGTCTTGTGGGAACTACTCACACATCATCATGGAGGCAACAAAGGTTGATGAAGATTGCCTCCCCAATGGTTTCCCCCTCCGGCAAAGTAAATGCCTCGAGATGGAATTGTAGAAGAATAAAGGCTTGCGGCGGCGATGGAATTATTTCGGGTCTTGCTTTGGGGGTTTCTGGATTTTACGGAATTTATAGGCCAGGAATTAGGTCAAACGGAGTCCAAACGTGCTGAAACTTGTGGCGCCCTCATGTGTTGATACATCTCGAACGTATCTATAGTTTTTTATTGTTTCATGCTATTATTTTATCAATCTTGTACATGTTATGTACTATTTTATATTATTATTGGGAACTAACCTATTAACATAGTGCCCACTGCCAGTTGTTATTTTTTGCTTCTTTTTGGTTTTACAGAAAATTCATACCAAACAAAGTCCAAACATGATGAAACTTTTTGACAAATTTTTCTGGACCAAAAGACCCTAAAATTTTCGGCGGGTGTCGGTGTCAAAACCGGCGGATCTCGGGTAGGGGGTCCCCAACTGTGCGTCTAGGCGGATGGTAACAGGAGACAAGGGACACGATGTTTTTATCCAGGTTCGGGCCCTCTCGATGGAGGTAAAACCCTACTCCTGCTTGATTAATATTGATGATATGGGTAGTACAAGAGTAGATCTACCACGAGATCAGAGAGGCTAAACCCTAGAAGCTAGCCTATGGTATAATTATTGTTCGTCCTACGGACTAAAACCCTCCGGTTTATATAGGCACCAAAGAGGGCTAGGGTTACATAGAGTCGGTTACAATGGTAGGAGATCTACATATCCGTATCGCAAAGCTTGCCTTCCACACCAAGGAAAGTCCCATCCGGACACGGGACGAAGTCTTCAATCTTGTATATTCATAGTCTAGGAGTCCGGCCAAATGTGATAGTTCGGCTATCCGGACACCCCCTAATTCAGGACTCCCTCAGTAGCCCCTGAACCAGGCTTCAATGACGACGAGTCCGGCGCGCATATTGTCTTCGGCATTGCAAGGCGGGTTCCTCCTCCGAATACTTCATAGAAGATTTTGAACACAAGGATAGTGTCCAGCTCTGCAAAATAAGTTCCACATACCACCGTAGAGAGAATAATATTTACACAAATTCAATCTGGCGACGTATTCCATGGCGTGACATCACACCACGGCCAGCCTTTATTCAATCGTTTTACCGTCCCCACCTCGGTAGCGTTTAGCGGGCGGTTTCCTTGGCACGTCTTGTCAAAGCGAGATCGCGTCCCTTATTCCGGATTCTCATTAATACGGGCGTGGGTAACCCGGTCGTGCCCGTTGGCACGTCTCCTCTATCAAAGGCGAGTCCCGAACGGTCACGGGGAAGGCTCTTGGTATTCAACCTCTTTATAAAGAGACCAAGGCTCCACTCCTTTCTTTCAATCTCAATTGAATCCGCCCCTCGCCTCGAGTTCCAACACCCAAAGCTCCAGATTTAGGCGCTTCGGACCTTCGATGATGTCCGGCTCCGACCTGCAAGGCCGGTGGATGCCTTCCTCCGTTACGGAAGAAGACGTGCTAAAGCTAAGAGATGCCAGGTATCTAACTGGCAAAATTTCGCATAGGCTGCCTGCCCAAGGGCAGGTTATTCCCACTCCCAAGCCTGGCGAAAGCGTGGTGTTCGCATCTCACTTCCTTCGGGGGCTGAAAGTGCAACTAATCCCCGGGTGGTTTTGGTAATTAATAACAACATATATATCATTGAACTAATAGTTACTTGAGAATCATTTCAGAGAGTTCAATGATATGGGTATGGCAAGGATCAAGAAGTGGACCCCCAAAATGCTAAGGCAAGCATTGGCAAAAGCTCAAGACTCCATTTTTGGTTTAGTGATCCAAGATCACATTGAGTCCATAGGAAAAGCCAATACTATTAAAGGGGATGAGGTTATGATGATGATCTGGTTGCTCAAGTGCTTAGTGATACATCTCCTAAACTATCGGCAACTTTCACCGCCATAAACACTCATAAGTAGTCTCGGTCCCACCGATATTCCAAACTCAGTCACCGAGATGAACCACCTCACCATAAGCCAAACCCTAGTAAAGTCGGATTTTCCGATTCGAACTCGGTCTCACCGAAACATGAGTTGCCAAGCTTCTTGTAACCTTCATCATCAAATCGGTGTCACCGAGATGATGAAGTCGGTCCCACCAAACCGCATGCTCTTGTCATTGCACGAATCGGACTAACCGAGATTGTATATTCGGTCCCACTGAAAATCCCAACGCTCACATTATTTGAACTATCGGTCTCACCGAGTTGTCCACTTCGGTCCCACGAGATTGCTCAAATGTGTGTAACGGTTGGATTTTGTGTGGAGGCTATTTATACCCTCCACCCCTCTTCATTCGTGGAGAGAGCCATCATAAAGAACTACCACTCCTACCTTACATTTCGAGAAGAGAACTACCTACCCTTGTGTTGAGATCAAGTTGCTCCACTCCCACCATATGAAGCTTGATCTCTAGCCTTCCCAAGTTGCTTTCCACTCAATCCTTTCTTCCACCACAGCCAAATCAGTGAGGAGAGTTGAGTGTTGGGGAGATTATCATTTGAAGCACAAGAGCAAGGAGTTCATCATCATCTACAACATCTATTACCTTTTGGAGGGTGGTGCCTCCTAGATTGGTTAGGTGTCGCTTGGGAGCCTCCGTCGTCGAGATGTGGAGTTGAACCAAGAAGTTTGTAAGGGCAAGGAGATCGCCTACTTCGTGAAGATCTACCCGAGTAAGGCTAGCCTCCGTGGGCGTGAGCCATGATGGAATAGACAAGGTTGCTTCTTCGTGGACCCTTCGTGGGTGGAGCCTCCGTGGACTCATGCAGCCGTTACCCTCCGTGGGTTGAAGTCTCCATCAACGTGGAAGCACGATAGCACCACCTATCGGAACCACGAGAAAAATCACCGCGTCTCCAAAATTGCGTTTGCTCTTCTCCACCTCTCTTTACTACATGTGCAATTTACTTTCCGCTGCCTATACTCTAGAATTGCATGTGTAGGGTGATGCTTGACTTGATCATAATTGTGAATCTGCCAAAAACTGTTCTTTGTCAAAAGGCAGAATTTTTATATTGTCAAGTAGTCTAATCACCCCCCCTCTAGACATACTTTCGATCCTACAGGGGCTAGGCTTCCCGACGGACCCCTTCGTGAGGGGGCTCATGTTTTACTATGGGTTGGAATTTCATGACTTGGATCCGGAGTCCATCCTCCACATCTCATCGTTCATTGTCATATGCGAAGCCTTCCTCCGCATTACCCCTCACTTCGGATTGTGGCTCAAGACCTTCAAAGTGGAGCCGAAGATGATCAAGGGGCAGCAGGCAGAGTGCGGAGGGGCTGTTATAAGCAAGAATGCTGATGCTCCATGGCCTGAGGGCTCTTTTCAAGAGGAGCTCAGCCTATGGCAACAAGAGTGGTTTTATATCACAGCTCCCAGGGGCACCAAATGGATGGCGCCACCTGCCTTTCGCTCGGGTCCTCCACCGCGGTTGGCGTCATGGGTCAATAAAGGACTTGACTGGGGGCCGTCCAAGGACGTGCCCTTGTTGCAGGGCCGTATTCAAGACCTCTTAGAGAGAGAGATCACTCTGGTCGCAGTAGTGCAGGTCATGCTGATTCGTCGCACCCTGCCCTGCAAACGTCGCCCCCTCCGCCTATGGGAATTTAACCCGGAGGTACCACGAGCTCTCCAACAATTTATGGGCGCGACACCCGTGGAGATGTACAAGCTTTTCTTCGGATCACAAGCGATGTGTCCGGACTTGACCGAGGACGCAGGTCTGAGCTGCAATCGCCCGGATACTCAAGTAAGTAGCCCTGTACCTGGACACGCTATACCATATTTATCACGAACTTGCCCTTCAAAAGAGTTGTTCCTTGAACATGAGTGGATAGCGAAAGCAAAGTTAATCAGGTGTCCGACCCCCCTCCCTGAGACCACGCCGGATCCCGTGTTAACCAGGATGCTGGAGGTTGCGCCTTCGGAAGAAGGTGAAGGGGAACAAGGAAGCTACCGCCTCATGAAGGAGGTTGTCGAGAAAGGAGGATCAAGAATCCTCCATCCAAGGGAAGAAGAGGACCGCCTCAAGACCCGGAGACCGTGGTCTCAAAGCGGGAAGGAATCTTCGTCGAGGGTCTGGCTGAGAGATGCCTCGGCCGCATTGTGCCCCAAAGGATCAGCCTCCACCGAGCCGTAAGTAAAAGGGAGTTTTTAAAAAATAAAGGATATCCCTGCCCTATTTCGATGAAGATAACCGAAATTTTACCTTGTAGTTTGGATCTCAGCCCTTCTCAGTGAGCTCATCTTCGGGATCTTCGTCCGGAGATGATGGAGAGCAAACGCCTCCCACTGCCGTATCGTCTTGCGAGGCGAAGCGACCACGAGGTGTCGTCGCGAGGGTTTCTCCGAGTCCGCGGGGCGGAAGGCGATCGATGTCCCTCGAAGCCCTCCGCGTCCGCCTTGAAAAGGCCATCGGACGAGTCCGCACCACCGTGTACGGTCGGAGGAGTGAAGGATCTGCTTTCGAAGCGTTTATCTCGTAAAATCACCGTGCGTTAATGGGTACGGTGATTGAAAGGATTTCATCTGCCGAGAGCGGATTATGCGGGCCGCCGAAGTTTATCGACAGGTTTTGAGGTACGCAAAATGATGTACCTTCGACAGCCCGCATATAAAATGCGTCCTGTGTAGATAGTAGCCCCTGAGGCTCGGTGTGTTATCAAAAATGACAGCGCGCCGAGGATCATAATCCCAGGTATAATGTGTCACCCTTCCTATGTAGGTGGCGAAGGGTCCGGTGGCTAGCCGGACTGATGAATTTGCCGAACTAAAGCGGCAACTTGACGTGGCGGATGCCGACATCGCGCTTGTCAATAAGCGACTTGACGAGTCACAAGGTATGCAATTTCTGCGCGGACACCTGGTAAGGGAGATTGATGCCCGTGCCTTACAACATGTATGCTTGATGCAGATGGTGCCGCTGCCATGGAGAACCTTCGGGCGGAGCTCGCCCGAGCCAAGGAGCAGGCCAGAAGGAGTGATGTTGCTGCCTTAAAGGCGGCCGAAGAGCTAAAAGCCGAATAGGCTGCTCACTACCGAAGCAAGAAGGAAATGGCCGAGATGGCCGTGAAGTTGAAGAATGCTGCCGACCACTGCAAGCTTCTTGAAAAAGAAGATTGAGCGGTGCAAGAGGACCTGAAGAAGGCCACTACCGAGGCCAAGGATGCTCGCTCTGCGATGAGAGCTATGAAGGAGGAGCTGCGTCAAAGCCGAGATATCGCGGTGAAAGCCCTTTCTGCTGCGGAGGAAATTCGTGGATCCTAAATATGCTCAGTTGGACCGGCTGTGGAGTGCGGAGGATGCTTATCTGGACTTGGCGGCAAGTGTCGCGGACGTGGCCGAACACTTCCGAGATCAAAAGGATCACGAAATGGAAAAAGGATTTTTGGTCGCAGTTCCATAATCCAGAGCGCCCACTTTCATTAACCGATCGCTTGGCCGAATGGGCGGAGGTGAATAGGTTATCCGGACTTGCCATGAAGGATGTCGTGAGTCTTTTGTGGCCGAAAAGGCCCGAGCCGAAGAGTTATTTTGGCTTGGTGCAGCAGTTCCTTGGTACGGTGCCGCATATCAACGCAATGAGGAGGTCGGCATGCATAGAGGGTGCGCGGATGGCTCTTGCCCGTGTCAAGACATACTGGGCGGAGATGAAGGTCACCGATGTTGCATCCCAAGATTCGGACGGAAGCCGAGTACCTGTCAAGCACTATTTTCAGGAAGTTCTGCAGGGCGCTCATTTAATAGAGACGCAGTGCTCGAAGGATATTATGTTCAAATAACATGTATTATTGTGAAACAATGTATCGATGGAATATAAAAGCTTTTTATACTTGTGCCTTTCAAGAATTAAAATACCTCCTGTGCGGCCGCTAATGTATATGTATATATAACCAGAAAGATGGCGTCTTGACTTCAGCCCCACGCATATAATGCGGGGTGTTTGCAAAAGGCGATTTTCACACTTGATCCAACGCCTTGGTCCTATAAAGGAGGTGGTAGCGCAGCAAACTAGGCAACCGGACTATAATGCTTTATCACTTTCACTTAGCCATAGGAGTTTGACAAGGGGCTACTATATAGCCCCTAGGGGCACCGCTCACACCCAATTGGGCGCCAGATGTGCTCGACCGAAACGCCCTTCGTCAATGCAGAGGAATCCTATAGATTTCAAGGGTCATCGAGTGGTTGACCAGTCTCACGCTATATCATGACAGCCGATTTTGACTTTCTCTCTCGAGATGCTCGCTTTGGCGAACCGGGCACAATCGCGAGAGTTCTCCGTGCCGCCTTAGCCGATAGAGCGGAATTTAAGGCAGCAAAACACAGGAGCCGGGCAAACCCAACATTTGACCAAAGACATGATTCGGAGCTGATGCATATAAGGCCTAACTTGAGACACCGAACACTCCCTAAGGTATTCGGTCTTTATGAAAACGGGCCGAACAACGCCCTTGGTAATAAGCCCCTGGTGTCCAGGTACGCGCAAAATTCTGACGTGGCCCATGCCAAAACGCCAGCCTCCTCCTCGGTTATGGCAAGAAACCAGGGGATGTGTATCAACAAGAGACAGTAAAAAAGATTTACGTAGGGTCTTAATCTGAAAAGATCCTTGTCACTGGTCCCTACTGCATGTCTGCGCCTGTGTCTCCGTTGTGCCGTATCCTGGACGGGTGTAGCATGGTGTTCATCTATAAAAGAGAGGAACTTAGTTGAAAAAGATTGTGCAAAAATGTACGTTATATTAAATAAACAATGTACGATTCAAAAAATGAATAAAATTGAGCTTTATTGTCTCTTGTTGTACATGCGCGAAGCCCTTGTATGTGGGGGTATGCGGCTAGTAAGCCCTTGTATGTTTACGCCGACTCGTCTAGCCGTGTCCGGATCCGAACGACTGCTTAGGTGCTTTGATTGGTGAAGCGGTTTAGTGTGTGGCTGTCAAGGCAGTCACACAATCTTCTGCACTCGAGGAACACTCGGTATTTCCCTTTAAGGAGATGATGCCTCGCGGACCGGGCATTTTAAGTGTAAGGGATGCATAATGCGGTATTGCGTTAAAGCGGGCGAAAGCTTTGCGTCCCAGTAGTGCTTGGTAGCTACTTGTGAATGGGGCGAGGTGGAAGGTTAACTTTTCGCGGCGGAAGTTGTCGGGTGAGCCGAACACAACTTCTAGCGGTAGAGAGCCCATACAATGGGCATATGGACCTGACATTACCCCTTGAAAGGAAGTGTTGCTATGGTAAATTTTGGTTGGGTCTATCCCCATTTTGCGGATTGTGTCCTGATATAGCAGGTTTAGATCACTGCCGCCGTCCATTAGGACTTGTGTAAATTGGAGTCCGTTGATTACCGGATCTAATATCAGGGCAGTCCATCCTGCATTCCGGATACTTCTAGAGTAATCTTGATGGTCGAAGGTGATTGGTTTTAACAACTAGTGGCGGGACTCCTCTGGGATAGGCCGTATGGCGCGTATCTCTATGGGCGCCATTCTGTTTTTCCCTTCTGTCACGTAAAGTAAGTTTACTGTTTTGACTTCTTATGGGAAATTCTTTTGTTTTTCGGTGCTGTGCTTGTGGGGTTCGTCATCGTCCTCGCTTGGTGTGTCAAGCCCCTTGTGTTCGGCGTTGAGTTTGCCGGACTGCTTGAAGACCCAACAATCTCTGTGGGTATGGTTTGCGTGCTTCCCGGAGTATTGTGGATTTGGCATATCTTGTCCAAGATTTTGTTTAAGTTAGATAGCTCGTCCTGTTATCCTTAAGGGCAGTTTTTATGATTCCGCCATGGGCTTTTGAATCCGGCGTTGACCGCCTCGCTCTTGGGCTATTTCCTTGGTCCGTACCGGTCCTTGCTTTGCGTCGCGGTTTCCGCTTCCATCCCCGACTTGGATGTACTTGGGTCACTGGTATCGCATCTTGCCGCCAGCTATCCTCTCCCACGCAAAAGCGGGTCATGAGGCTTGTTAATGCGGCCATTGTTCTTGGCTTTTCTTGGCCGAGGTGTCTGGTGAGCCATTCGTCTCGGACGTTGTGTTTGAAAGCTACTAAGGCTTCGACGTTCGGACAGTCGACTATTTGGTTCTTTTTAGTAAGGAATCTGTTCTAGAATTTTCGGGCTGACTCTCCGGGTTGTTGAGTTATGTGACTTAAATCGTCTGCATCCGGAGGTCGGACATAGGTCCCTTGAAAATTTGCCCGAAAAGCGTCCTCGAGCTCTTCCCAACTCCCAATGGTGTTTTCGGGGAGGCTTTTGAGCCAATGCCGGGTTGGCCCTTTGAGCTTAAGGGGTAAGTATTTTATGGCGTGGAGGTCATCTCCTCTAGCCATGTGTATGTGGAGGATGTAATCCTTGATCCGCACTCTGTGGTCATTGTTCGTCAGATGCCTCTATGTTTACGGGCTTGAATCACACTGAAATTCATAATCCGAACCTCATCGGTGAAACATAGGGGTGTGCGGCACCCTATATTTAGGTGTACCGTAATATTCAATAGTTGATGTGTTGCATTGCTTACTAGAGCTTGCTTTCTTGGCCCGTAGATAGATCTAATCGGGCCATCTTTTGATGTGAATCTGTATGCGGATCGCGCGCCACTTTGTGTTGGCGTCGTTTGCCGCTCTATGTTTGCCATGGGGTCGTCTATCCGACCGGGTGGTCTCCTTGTTCTTTCATTGCGGGGGCTCTACGGCCTCCTCATTAAATTCGGGCAGTAGTTTTCGCTTCGGGTAGCTCTTTGTTCGACGATTATCGCCGTATTTGTCTGCGGTGTTGAGTACTTTGCTCCATCTGATTCTGAGCGCATCTTCCGCTGTTTTGAGCTTCGCTTCGCTTTTTTGGGCTACGCGCGTGGCAACGAGCCTTTTGTGGAGGTTCTTCGCTCCAAAGAACTTGTCCGGCGTGAGATCGTTGATTTATTATCTTCGCCGGGACGGATTGTTTATCCAGTTGTCTGTTCGGATGGTTGCTCGATGGCATGTTCATCGCCCACCGTTCGCCTCGCTTTATGGTTGGGTCTCAGATGGCTGCCGTCTTTGTCGAGGCGGGACTTTGAGCGGCGCTTACGCCGCCGTTTGGATCGCCGAGGGAATGATCCTCGTGGCGCCCGCTGTTCCTCGTCGTTGCTTCCTTTAGGTGTGTCCACCATGTATACATCATGAGATGAGGTGGCTGTCCAGTGCCCTATAGGTGCTGGTTCATGTTTGTCTCCTACATCGTCGTCCATACCGTCGATGTCTTTGAAGTCGAAGTCGAGCACGTCGTTTAAACTTTTGACAGTGGCTACGAAGTGAGTGGTGGGTGGGAGTCGAATTTCTTCATCGTCCGCATCCCAATCTTGCTGACCATAGTCCGCCCAGGGCTCTCCTGATAGAGAGAGAGACTTTAGTGAATTTAGGATGTCACCAAAGGGCGAGTGCTGAAAGATGTCCACGGTGGTGAACTCCATGATCGGCGCCCAATCGGATTTGATTGGGAGGGGCGCGGAAGGTTCGGAGTCCGGAGAGGAGTCCGGCACCTTGGAGTCACGAGCTTCGCAAAGGACAGGGTTGGTGTTCAGCTCAATCACCGTAGAGATCGCAGCCCCCGAGGCGGAGTCCAGGCACCCGTCCTCGATCGGTGCAATCGGCTCCGAACTAAGGGTCGGAGCGGCATCGTGCGGGCCCCAGTGGCACCTCGCTCGGTGGCAGAGCTAGATCATGCCCATCGTGACAAGGCGCGCGCTTGGTCAGGCTCGAACCCGTCAAGATCAAGTCTCCACGGACGCCACCAGATAGTTCAAACTTTCAAATCTGACCTGATGGCCATGGGCGCAGCTTTCAATCTGCTCCAGATGGCTAAGCGAATTGGCCCGCAGTGCAAAACCGCCGATTACGAAGATCTGTCCGGGGAGAAAAGTCTCACCCTGGACCGCCTCGTTGTTGATGATCGGAGGAGCCATTGGGCCTAAAAGATGACAACACAGAGGAACTCTCAATGAAAGCACCAATGTCGGTGTCAAAACCGGCGGATCTCGGGTAGGGGGTCCCGAACTGTGCGTCTAGGCGGATGGTAACAGGAGACAAGGGACACGATGTTTTTACCCAGGTTCGGGCCCTCTCGATGGAGGTAAAACCCTACTCCTGCTTGGTTAATATTGATGATATGGGTAGTACAAGAGTAGATCTACCATGAGATCGGAGAGGCTAAACCCTAGAAGCTAGCATATGGTATGATTGTTGTTCGTCCTACGGACTAAAACCCTCCGGTTTATACAGGCACCGAAGAGGGTTAGGGTTACATAGAGTCCGTTACAATGGTAGGAGATCTACATATCCGTATTGCCAAGCTTGCCTTCCACGCCAAGGAAAGTCCCATCCGGATACGGGACGAAGTCTTCAATCTTGTATCTTCATAGTCTAGGAGTCCGGCCAAAGGTGATAGTTCGGCTATCCGGACACCCCCTAATCCAGGACTCCCTCAGCGGGAGACCAGACGACGGAGCGACAAGGCAGGGGGTGCGCCTAGGGGGTAGGCGCGTCCTGCCCCCTTGTGCGGCCCCTGCTGCTCCGTTTACCCTAATTCATGCGCTATAAATTCTCATTAATCTAGAAATTCCCAGGAGAGGTACCGAAATAATTCTTCCACCGCACAAGCCTCTGCTCCTCCACGATCCCATCTAGAGCCTTTACACGGTACTACGCCGGAAGGGAAGTCCATCACAGAGGTCTTCTACATCAACCTTGTTGCCTCTCCAATGATGTGTGAGTAGTTCACACAGGACCTACGGGTCCATAGCAGTAGCCAGATGGCCCTCTCTTTCTCTCTCTTTTTGATCTTCAATACAATGTTCTCTTCGGAGATTGATTCGATGTAAACCTTTTGCGGTGTGTTTTTTTGGATCCGATAAATTGTGAGTTTATGATCAGATTATTCATTGAAAGCAATTGAGTCTTTTCTGAACTTTATTATGTGTGATTTCTATAACCTTGTATTTCTCTCCGATCTATCCGTCTTCTTTGGCCAAATAGATTGATTTATCTTCAGTGAAAAAGGTGCTTGGTAGTAGGTTCAATCTTGCAGTGTTCTCACTCTATGCCATGAGAAGTAGCGAGACACGTATTTGTATTGTTGCTACTAAGGGTAAAATGATGGGGTTTGAACATACTAATGGTCTTACTTTGTTTACATTATGCCATCATGCTCCAAGCATTACTCTATTTGTTATGAACTTAATACCTTAAGATGCATACTGGATAGCGTTCGAGGGGTAGAGTAATAGTAGTAGATACAGATGGATGTCGGTCTACTTGTCTCAGACGTAATGCCTACATATTTATCATGCCACTAGCCATGGTGGAGAGGAACGATGGGGTGGAGAGGAACGATGGGGACGGGAATGGAAGAGGGGGAGGCGAATAGTGGAAATAGAGCGGAACGGCCGAGAGTGCGAAATTTGACTAAAGGTTTCGTCCAGGGTGTGGTATTTGTGGGGTCGGGGTGGGCGTTGAGGAGTCCTGTCGTAGATGCTCTAAGGTCTCTTCCGAGTTCGACGGTGCATATTATCATCGAATTACTAAAGAGTAAGATGGAGCGAGCTAGAAGCAATCACAACGATTTTGGCTCGTAAGCCGTTCGATCCAACTAGCCAACGACGTGGATTTTTTGGCCGTCCTCGCAAACGCGGCCAGTTTCTTTTTGCCCGTTATTTCTGGGCTGCTGCTCTAGGGATAGACCTAGGCGGCCTATGGTTAATCGGGCCTGGAGGGGATGTCAACTAGGCCCGGAAGTTTTGGCCCAATTGATTTTCATGTCTGCCTGAAGTCTGGATACGTACATTAAACTTGTTTCCTTCCCCTAAAAAAACTGAATTGTTTCCAGCTTTGACGGCGATTGTGAATTGTGCCACACTTAACTAGACATATTCTCTTTGTTTTTCCGGGAGAGACATACTCTTCTCAAAATAAAAATTAAATAAAAAAGATCTATAGGGCTGTTATTTGAATAAAAAGACGTATACTTTCCCTCTGAAAAGGATAAAAGACTATACACATGCAAACATAACTTATTTTTTCCACAACATTTTTTTTTCACGCAACATCCTATTTAACCATATGCAATGATACAATCCTATATTCCATCCTTATTGTACCAAGAAATTTAGAAAAAAAATAGATAATTTCATCAAACATGGACGGGCGCAGCAAAGCGCACCATCATGGTCTAGTCTAACAATAATACCAGACTAAAAACCACTCTTATCCAATGCTCCCTCTGTCTGGAATTACTTATCACGAAACGGAGGAAGTATTAGCCAGCCAGGTAATGAGGCATTTCTTAATGGCATGGATGAAACAGAGCTGCCTATGGAAGCAAGGAAGCATCGTTAGCGAAGTAACTTCGTGTTCCATATATGTCAAGATGATGAAAAACGTTCAGACAGTAGTTAGTTGCTTATCTGACGCACTAAACGACATGGTATCAGGCGCCAGCTAGCAATGCTTATACGCAGAGTATAACTACTACTACAGTACAGAGTCAAACTTAGCTCTCGTCGGCCTACGGACGGCCTACTAGACAGCACGCAACACGCAGGCATCAGGCGTGCACGGATCGATGCTTGAGTGCCTGATTGGCACTTGCCATTCGGCCTCTGCTCGACACGGGACGTGTACAGGTGGTTGGATCGAAATAATGTTCAGTTCAGCCCAAATATAACGTGTCGGACGAAGCCGCAAGGAAAGATACACGAGGCCTCCGCCCCGTGTCGTGTCACATGCCCAGCTAGCCGCCGCTAGGCGCCAGCTTGGTTGTCTGGAACCTCGGACGGCGCACATCGCGCGGTAACTGAAGTTGACGACGCCTTGCGGCGTTCAGTCAGTGTGCGCCGTGGAACCTGCCGCGAACTCTGCAGGGGCGAGCGTGTGCGAGGGGTCCGGCCACCGCGGCGTACATGGCGCGGTGGCTGCCTGACCGAGACTGACGCCCTGTAGCCGCGAGTTCTGCTGGTGCGAGTGTGTGGAGGAGGTCAAGCCACCGCCACCGAGGTGATCACCGCACAGTGAATACCGGGTCAGCAGGTAACAGTTTTTGGCTTCTGGCATTCTCTAGCGTTCAGCCGGCGATTGCCGAATCTGTCTGCGTGATACTCCCTCCGTTCCCAAATATTTGTTTTTTTAAGATTTTAACAAATGACTACATACGGAGCAAAATGAGTGAATCTACACTCTAAAATATGTCTACATACATCTGTATGTCGTGTCCATTTAAAATGCCTAGAAAGACAAATATTTAGGAATGGAGGGAGTAGTACGTACGTACGCCTGGGTTACATGCCGGGGTTCAGCTTATAATTGGTCAATACTAATAATACGTACGTACGTACGCCTGACAACGATTGTATAAAGATCAATACTGATGCTGGATTTCCATGGAGGCAAGGATGTGCGGGCTGGGAGGTGTTGCCAGATCTGCTAATACTTTCTAGAGTGCTTGGTGCAAACCTATCGAGGGCACTACGGATCCACTTGTTGCGAAGGCTCTTGCTCTTCGCGAGGGTGTGTTTTTGCTCAACTACGTGGCTTTGTGCAGGTGGAGATGGAGACCGACAGCATGAGGTCGTCGATCTTTGGAACTCGCGCCGTTCTTCGTGCTCGCTGATAGCGGGCATGTGTTACTTGATATTGAGGGTTTAGCTGCTTCTTTTTCCTCTTTTATTATTCGTAATGTAAAGAGACATGTCAATATCCCCGCCCCACCTGTGTGCAAAACATGCTTGCACAACGGAGATAACGGAGTGTTGGATGAACAATCCTCCTGGCCTACTGATCACCCGTCTTATGGCTGACAGTGCCGGAGCAATCTATTTGGAATAAAGCCCTCATTACCCCGCAAAAAAAAAGAATTGGTCTATTTTAACTTTTAAGGGCTGGCCAGTAATGGTTGTTGCGCATGCGCCAGCACGGGTGGCAACATGCAAACGCATGCACGGACGCGCGCTTAAATTTCACGAGGATCCCGTGCGCCGGTACGTAGGAGTACTACGATCGACGAATCCCGACGCGCGTGCCGTTGCAGGTCTACTGCCACCGCCGGGATCCTCGTGAACCGGCCAACTGGCTGCCTGCTCGACGCTTTGCGCGGCCCGGCCACGTACGGCTGAGCTTTTCTCTTTTTTCCAAAGAGATGAAGCCACGTGTACGGTTGAGTTGATTGCTCTAGCGCCGTCGCGCGGGATCGGCGTGTTGCCCGTCTTCTTTCGGGCTGGCTGGCTGCCATATGCCGCTGGTCGCTGGAGAAATCGTAGGCCGTGGGGCGCGCTGCAGCCGTGCACGAGAGCCAACCAGCCAGCAATTGCATCTCTGGGTTCAAAAAACAAAAAAAGCAATTGCATCTCTTGTTTCTTTCTGGGACTATCACGACTACAGGACGCTGGGAGTCGCCCAAACGGGGAGATGCTATGTATCGCCTTGTTTTAAGCAATGCTATGTATCGCCTGTTGCGCGAACGGAAGAGTCTAGCCTCAGGGGCGCCCTCCCCCCCATAGGCCATAGCTACTATTGGGCCCGCACAAGTAGCTCCCTGTAGATTATTTCTTTTTTCATTTTAATGTCAATCATTTGTTAAAATGATACTATAGATACATATAATATCAAACTCAAAATTATCCCAACAAATTAGCTGTGAATTTTGAAAACATTAAGGAGCTGCAAAATAATTGTTAGTTTAATTTTAATAAATGTTTCTATCAATAAAAAATGTTTTAGGCAAATATTCTTTCATGTGTTTCGAAAAATGTACGTAACATTTATAAAAACAATTACAATGTACAAAATGGTCACGTACTCCAAAAATGTTTCGTACCACTTAAAAAGGTGTGTTTATAAAAATGTCCGTGATTTTAAAATGTTATATACAATCTAAATAAATGTCCGTGGTAGTAACGGCTGATGTTACAGGCCGCATCTCATATAGAACTACTTTTTTCCCAAATTGTTTCCGTTTATGTTAATTGGAGTAAGATTGGTATTCTAAAAACACTTGGCTAGTTACTTCTTTATAGGACAACTTGCATATCGAAGCGTCTTCACTCCTTATTACAAAGACGGCATCTTTTCTCTTCACTAGCACTAGAGAAACAGAATGAGGATGAGGTTTCTATTCTTTTTTACCGGCAAACAAATGTGCAAAACCTAGGTTAGTTACCCGTAGCCTTGACGTATAGTTTGCTCCGCCAATGACTTCTTACTACGTACATGGCATTCTTCTCTGGTCATGGCATCATTTAATCAATGCCAGAAATCGGTACAGGGCATGCATGGCAGTGGCAAAATCGAGAATGTGCACGTGAGGCCTATGAGGAACAGTGCTCGCAATGGCTACGAGGCAGACGAGAGCACGATAGAGGTGAAATAGGTTGAGAGGAACAAGACATCAAGGGAGCGCGCAACCCTGATGGCATGCCCAAACCCTAGCAAATGGGGGACAGAGAGGAATGGTTTGCCAGTTAGATTGGGAAGTTGAAGTTATTGGATTTAAAACATGTACACACATTTAAATTTTAAAAAATGAAAAGGGAAAAAGAAAAGAAAAAAACAATAAAACCAAATTAAATAAAAAATACCTTAAAACCAGCTAAAAAGAAACAAAAAAAAGGAAAAACTAGTCTACGAAAACAAGACATGAGAACAACCAAGTGGGCCGGCCAATTGTCGTGCATGGCTACATATTTGACCACCACCAGCAAACTCTAGGTTGTCATGTTTGGTTTGCCCAACCACATGACACAAATTGCATCCCACTAGTTATTGTTTTTGATCAATAAAGTTGCCTTTACCCCTAAAAAGAGCAAATGAAAAAAACGCTACCAACAAACCATGAGCGGAATAGGCTCCACCTTTTTTACTGCGTGTGGCTATGTTCCGTTCACTGTGAGTCCTAAGGGTTGCTTGAAGGGAGTCGGTACTATGCCAACCCAGTAACCATGAGGTCTCGTCATGCTGGCGTGACGTGTTTTTTCAGTTTTGTTGATTTAAAAAATTACTAAATAAATATATTGTAAAATAAATAAATTACTTGATAAAAAATGTTTATCACACATAAAAAAAATGTAGATATAGTAAAAAGAATGTTCATCCAATATTTTTTTAAAATTGTACCATTCAAAAAAATGTTTGTGACATTACAAAAAAGTTCACAAGTTTAAGAACATGTATACAACATTTTAAATTATTTTTATATAATGTAAAACAACTATGTTCGTGTAATTAAAAAAATGTTTCATATCATTCAAAACTTATATGCTTCTTTTTACAAATGTTCACAAGTTTCAAACAAAATGTTTGTGACATTTTTCTAACAAATTTTATCCAATGTATAATAATGTTCACATAGATTAAAAATAAAAATTTGTATTCTACAAAAGAAATTCAATGTGTATTTAAAAATGTTCTGGTGTTAGAAAAATATTAATCATGTATTTAAAAATATTAAGCATATATAAGAAAAGGTTTTAGATGTATACCACAAATGTGCATATATATGGAAAAAGTAGGCCTCAAAACATATATTTGATAAATACGTTAATATGCTTTAAAAATGTTAAATATGAATAACAAGACAAATGTTCCTTGTATACCGAAGATGTACAATATATATATTAAAGAAATAGGTATATGTTGAAAAAAAGAGAAAAAATAAAGGAAAATAAAGAAACCAAAGAAAACCGAAGAAAAAAGAAAATGAAGAACGGAAACTGCGAAAAAAAAGAAACCCAAAGAAACCAAAGGAAATTGTGCTACAAACAATGGTAAAAAACTGAAAAGAAAGACAAATTAAAAAATAACTCGCATCGGCTACAATTGGGTCAGCCCGATAGGAGCCGACTGTAGGAATTCCTAATAGGAATTTGTGCGGGCGACACTTAGCCCTGGCGTTACTTTCTAGCTATTTTATCGGATGTCCCCGAAGGGACTACTTTCTAGCTATTTTAATAGGACAGAGAAACTGTATTTTCCCATGGGGCCCACCGAATGGAGACAATATGTGAGCTGAGGCCTGTTTACGGAAAAAGGATAAAGGGATGTTGCATTTCCCCAATAAAAACAGAAGAGGATAGTGTAAGCCCCATGCGTGGGAAAACCCCATTTAAGGCCCGACGATGATATTTCTTGTTTTACTTATTTTTTACAAGATTCTTCTTCTTCCTCTTTTTTTTCTTGTGTTTTCACCATTGTTCATTTCTACCATATTTCTACTTGGAAATGTGTACTTTAATAGTCCGATCAAACCGTCGGTTGTTGACCGTTGCGTCTAGGATTTAAACTGCCTCCACAAACGAACACTAGTCTTTCATGTGTGCACCTTGTTGATATGAGTGGTCTACACTGACCTGCACAGGCCTGTGCAACCGCAATGATCGCCTCTAATACGAACTGTAACGCCCTAACTAAACCACCAGTTCCTGACCGTTGCGCCTGGGATCTAGACTGGCCTCACAGGCCAACACTAGTGTTTCTTGCGCACTTTGTGCTCAATCATTCTCAAATTACTACAAACCAAGCACACTTAACTTTGAGATTCCTTTTAGATGGGCTCCCGAAAAAAAAGGTGCACCTTGTTGATAAGATTAGTCTATCATTCCAATTAAGCCGAGATGTCACAGTTCTATAATAAGCTTTAAACAAGATTGGATGTTTTTCTATTTTTTCTTCTAAAACAGTGTTAAGTCGTGCATAGAAAGTGTCCATATGAATCAAACAAAATGCCCATATGACCCATAAAAATGTTTCAAACATTTTTCATTGAAATTCAAAAAGAAAGTTTAGTTGGTTTGATTCTTCTGGAGAGTTAAGTTTTACATAAAATTTCTTCTGGAGAGTTAAGTTTTACATAAAACTTGTCGTTTGAGCCTTTCTGAATTTGGTTAACATTCACATCAATTTCACATAGGTTTCATACATGTGTTCTCACTGGGCAATGTTTCACACAAGTTACATACATATGCTTCTCATTAGGTTGTGAAGTGAAACTTGGACCACTATGAAACCCTATTATAACCATATATGATTCAAGAGTGCATAACTTTTTATATTTTCAAACATGTGTTTTCTTTTCCATGCCTTTGTGTGTTTTGGGAATAGGGAAAGTAGTGACTGCACCAAATTTCGGTGCACCGACACAGTGAACAGTAAATTCCCCAAAAATAGCGAAATAGTCACACAAAAAAATCTGAAACTTCGTGGATGTGATTATCAGCAAATGTTTTAGGAGCTTGCAAAGTTTGGTCACCAAAAAACATCAAGTGATCTCCATACAAAACGAAATACAAATGATCCTCTGTACCTAAGTTATTGTTCACATGTTTTCAGCACGATTTTCTTTCTCTACAGAGCTCCTCGGATGTCATTTCGCCACCAAATTTTGCAAGCGCCTAAAATATTTGGTCATAATTACATCCACAAAGTTTTAGATTTTTTTAAAAATGTTTTGCTCACTTTTTTATTGCGGGTGCACCGGGGGTGCAATGTCCCTGGGTGCACAAAAACCAAACTCTTTGGGAATAAGAGTAACATGAACCAAACTAAACAAGCCCTAATGTTATTGCTAGATGATCTGGAGAGACTCAAATACAACAATACTTACGCCCGGTTCAAGAGTCCCTTATAATGTTTGTTTTTTCGTGAATAGCTAGGATGTGTATCTTTCCATTAATAGAGAGTAGGAAATTACAGGTGGGCAGCTCTCAAACCAATGTAAGCAGATTGGCGTAGTCGAGAGTACGACTGAGCAGAAGTAAGAATGGGGTTGCTCAGCCCCGACAAAGAATTAGACGACGGGTATGATCATGTTCAGGCCTTCAGCACCGGCCCTAGCCCAATGAGGCGTGTCGTCCTCGATGGAGGTGACGAGATGATGCAAGGAAGGCCGAAGTTCATCGAAGATGCGAGTGTTCCGGTGCTTCCACAGAGACCAGGCGGTCCTTTAACATGTGTTTGATATACATGTTTCCTCTACTGTCAGAATTGGCCTATACGATCGAGCGATCATGGTGATGAGCCATGAGTAACAAAATAATCGATAGGAGTAGAAGCTTCGTGCAAGGCAACGGTCTACAAGAAACAAGAGAGGAGGTGAGAGAAGGCCGGGCTAATGATACATGCATGCTTAGCGGCAGGGCCAAGGAACAATAATTCAGCATGCATGGTTATCTGAAAAGACGATCCTAGTCACACATAGCATCATATATACTCTAACTTTACATGCAGGTTGTAACTTTCTAACACAAGCGACTATGCAATCATCGTCCATCCTCCGTTTTCGGTCCAGATCCCAGGCATTCGCAAGTAGCACAAGTATGCACAAGCGAACCGCACCGAAGATACTTTGGGGCATAGGATTCTTGCAGGAGGCCGTTTGTTTTCTCCTTGAGGAAATGTGCAAATCTTGGTGGTGGTCATCATAACAGTCCCACCGACAAAACAATGAGGAATACGGAGTATGCACTATAGATAGCCAATTTTATGTATGTTTATTAGGCGCATGCAAAACAAACTATGCATGTGCAACAGGCAACAGCCATGCATGGGACGATCATCTGTCATCAGTGGCACCAACATAGCCGTTAATGAAAGAGAGATATCATTACTTGCTTTTTTGTATCACAAAGCAGACAGGGGAATGTGGATGATAAACATCATTACTGATGAATCCACTAGTTCCATCAAGCAACAGTTTTTCGCAGGCCTTGGTAAGTGTGCCCTTTCATTCTGATTTTGGCTGGCCAGATAACAAGAGTTCTAGAGAACAAGCAAAGGAGACCCAATTTTTTAAATTAATAAAGCAATCAACAGCAACGGAGAACAACGTTGAGTATGTTACAAATAGAAGGGGAGGAAAATGTAGCGGTACATCGCGACTCCTCTTAGTGCTAAAAAGGAAAGATAAAGACTAGCGGAAGGCGTTTCTGTAGACACCGTGAAGCTGTCGCTGCACTAGAATAGAGACTCTCGTGATAAAGAGAGGCATATATCAAAATGATCCAACAAACTTACAGACACACAAACAAACGATGAGCGTGTTTAAACAGATCCATCGAAAACAAACACCGACCGAATCCCGAGAGATCTGCCAGAGACACCACCACAAGCCTTTTGACGACGCTAGACGTACCACTTGGACAGGGCTAGACGGGGAGAATCTTATTTCATCTTCAGGGAGATGTTGCCGTCTCATCTTTCTGAGCAGGACACAAACCCTAACCAAACTAAAGAAAAACACCTGATATAAAGGAGCTCTCTTGCCGGCAAGACCCGGGATCCACCGGTCTCCATGACCCTAAGGCCACAGAAGATAAGGCACACCAGCTGCGGTACCGCCGGGAGGCAGAAAGCCCTCGTTACCTTGAGAGTGCCTTTCTTGAAGAGAAGGAAAACTGGACGACAAATATAAGCGTAGGTACGTACTATAATTATCAAGAAACTTCTATAAAGTTGGGCTCCATGATGTTTTTCAGGGTTTGTTAATGTCTGAGTTGACTAACATCTTAAGTTAAGTGCAAGTTGCATCTTTTATTGAACTAGAGTTGTAATTTTCTTGATTGTTTATAACTTTAGAACAACATAATCGGTATACACCTAGAAAAACTCTTTTTCTAAATTACATGCAAAGTTAAGGTTTCTCGTGGTGCGTACACTAAGGTGAGATCTAATATGAGTTGCTTCAGATCTAT
Source organism: Aegilops speltoides (assembly GCA_021437245.1). Taxonomy (NCBI): domain Eukaryota; kingdom Viridiplantae; phylum Streptophyta; class Magnoliopsida; order Poales; family Poaceae; genus Aegilops; species Aegilops speltoides. Next base: position 435,852,196 of record CM038147.1, on the reverse strand, counting down.
TTGCTTCCGTTGTGAGTAGCAATTGTTTCCAACATGTGTACAAATTAATGTTGATTCACCTCACCTTCGAATTTGTCCTCTAACATTCGACGATGCATACAAGTTCAGCCAAACAAATAGGTACGAAGGTGAGAACTAAATTTTCTCCAGCCTACTTCAGCAGAACAAATAGGTACTAAAGAATAACAGAGGTAATAAAAATTACAATCATATTCATGGACCACCTACCAACGACTATAAACACTGGAGCGAGTCGAAGGCGCGTCATCGTCATCACTAATCCCTCATTGGAGTCGGGCAAACCTTGTTATAGTAGACAATCGGACAGTCGTCCAGCTAAGGCCCCATAGGACCTGTGCACCAGAGCAACAACCATGCATCGCTGGTGAATAAAGTCATAGATTAGAAGGATCAAACCTATAAACATTGAAATAAAGACGGATGAAGACCGGATCCAAACTGATCCACTTAAGACCAACACCGACCGAATCCCGCGAGATCCAATGGAGATACACCTCCACACGCCCTCCGAGGATGCTAGATGCACCATCCAATGGGGATAGAATGTGGGAGACATTAATCCTACTAAGGGACATAGCCGCCTCCACACAACCCCAACCAAGACGCTGAATCTAACAAGAACGAGAACAGGGTCCCTCCCGCGAACGGGGGTCCTAGATCCTCTGCACCACATGGCCCATAGGTCATCGGAGATGGGGTGGCCCGGCATTGACGCTGACGGGAGGAGAAGAGGCTTTTCTTGTGGAGGAGAAAAGAGATATGCAATGGATGTTACATTTGGTTGAACCTGGCCAGCTATGCAATCAATAGAATCAATTGTGAACCTCTAACATTGATACGAAAAGCTAGGAAGCTCGGGCAAAGGTGATAACTTAATTTTCTTTTGATATCAAACCTTTCATTGTTTCGAACATGCGTACAAAGATTCATGAAAAAGGACATATATTATTACCTAAAAAAGTATGTACTAAAAATAAACACATGTTTGTTAATGATACGTCTCCGTCGTATCTATAACTTTTTATTGTTTCATGCTAATATTCTACAACTTTCACTTACTTTTGGCAACATTTTATATTATTTTTTGGACTAACATATTGATCCAGTGTCTAGTGCCAATTCTTGTCAAACGAAGCCCAAAGGCGATAGAAAATTATGAAGATTTATTTTGGAATATATGTGATTTTTGAAAAAAAGAATCAACGTGAGATGATGCCCGAGGGGGGCACAAGCTCAGAGGGCGCGACCCCCTACCCAGGGCGCACCCAGCAGGTTTGTGGTGCCCCTGTAAGTCGGTTAGAGGTGTCCTTCGGCCATAAGGAAGCTAATATCCGAATAAAAATCCCCTCAAAATTTAAGCCCAATCAGAGTTACGGATCTCCGAAAATTTAAGAAATGGTTTTCGGCCAAAAGAAACGCAAAATAGAAGAGAACAGAGAGAGAGAGAGAGAGAGAGAGAGAGAGAGAGAGAGAGAGAGAGAGAGAGAGAGAGAGAGAGATCCAATCTCGGAGGGGCTCCTGCCCTCCGGGGGCCATGGCAGCCATGGACCATAGGAAAACTCTCCTCCCATCTAGGGGGGGGACCAAGGAAGAAGAAGAAGGAGGGGGGCTCTCTCCCCCTTTATCCCAGTGGCGCCGAAACACCGACGGGGCAACCATCATGACGACGATCGATGGCAACAACTTTGTCGCCGTCAACACCAACTCTCACCCCTCTATGCAGCGGTGTAACACCTCTTCTTCCCGGTGCAATCTCTACTCAAACATGATGATTAATGCTACATATTATTATCCAATGATGTGTTGCCATCCTATGATATTTGACTAGATTCGTTTTGTCCTATGGGTTGATTAATGATCGTGATTGGTTTGAGTTGTATGTTTTATTTTGGTGTTGTCCTATGATGCCTTCTGTGTCGCGCAAGCGTGCGGGATTACCGATGTAGGGTGTTGCAATACGTTCATAATTCGCTTGTAGTGGGTTGCTTGAGTGACGGAAACACAAACCCGAATAAGGGGGTTGTTGCGTATGGGAATAAGAGGACTTGTAACTTATGCTATGGTTAAGTTTTACCTTAATGATCTTTAGTAGTTGAGGATGCTTGCTAGAGTTCAATTATAAGTGCATATGATCCAAGTACGGAAAGTATGTTAGCTCATTGATACGTCCATTTTGCATCATGCTTTATATCAATATTTATTGCATTATGGGTTGTTATTACACGTTATGTCACAATACTTATGGCTATTCTCTCTTATTTTACAAGGTTTATCATGAAGAGGGAGAATGCCGGCAGCTGGGATTCTGGGCTGGAAAAGGAGCAAATATTGGAAACCTATTCTGCACAGCTCCAAAAGTCCTGAAACTCCACGAAAGTCATTTTTGGAATTAATAAGAATTATTGAGCGAAAGAAGTACCAGAGGGGGCCCATACCCTGGCCACGAGGGTGGGGGCGCGCCCACCCCTACTGGGCGCGCCCCCCTGCCTCATGGGCCCCCTGGTGGCCCTCCGGTGCCCCTCTTGTGCTATATGAAGCCTTTTACCCTGGAAAAAAAATCATAAGCAAGCTTTCGGGACGAAACTCCGCCGCCACGAGGCGGAACCTTGGCAGAACCAATCTAGAGCTCCGACCGAGCTGTTCTGCCGGGGAAACTTCCCTCCGGGAGGGGGAAATCATCACCATCGTCATCACCAACGATCCTCTCATCAGGAGGGGGTCAATCTCCATCAACATCTTCACCAGCACCATCTCCTCTCAAACCTTAGTTCATCTGTTGTATCCAATCTTTGTATCCAAACCTCAGATTAATACATGTGGGTTGCTAGTAGTGTTGATTACTCCTTATAGTTGATGCTAATTGGTTTATCCAGTGGAAGATCATTTGTTCAGATCCTTAATGCATATTAATACTCCTCTGATCATGAACATGAATATGCTTTGTGAGTAGTTACGTTTGTTCCTGAGGACATGGGTGAAGTCTTGCTATAGGTAGTCATGTGAATTTGGTATTTGTTCGATATTTTGATGAGATGTATGTTGTATCTCCTCTAGTGGTGTTATGTGAACGTAGACTACATGACACTTCACCATTATTTGGTCCTAGAGGAAGGCATTGGGAAGTAATAAGTAGATGATGGGTTGCTAGAGTGACAGAAGCTTAAACCCTAGTTTAAGCGTTGCTTCGTAAGGGGCTGATTTGGATCTACTAGTTTCATGCTATGGTTAGGTTTACCTTAATACTTCTTTTGTAGTTGCGGATGCTTGCAATAGGGGTTAATCATAAGTGGGATGCTTGTCCAAGAAAGGGCAGTACCCAAGAACCTGCCCACCCCCATATCAAGTTATCAAAGTAACAAACGCGAATCATATGAGCGGGATGAAAACTAGCTTGACGATAATTCCCATGTGTCCTCGGGAGCGCTTTTCTCATTATAAGAATTTGTCCAGGCTTGTCCTTTGCTTCAAAAAGGATTGGGCCACCTTGCTGCACTTTATTTACTTTCATTGCTTGTTACCTGTTACAAATTATCTTATCACAAAACTATTTGTTACCTACAATTTCAGTGCTTGCAGAGAATACCTTACTGAAAACCGCTTGTCATTTCCTTCTGCTCCTCGTTGGGTTCGACACTCTTACTTATTGAAAGGACTACGATAGATCCCCTATACTTGTGGGTCATCAAGACTCTTTTCTGGCGCCGTTGTCGGGGAGTGAAGCGCCTTTGGTGAGTGGAACTTGGTAAGGAAACATTTATATAGTGTGCTGAAATTTACTGTCACTTGTTACTATGGAAACTAATCCTTTGAGGGGCTTGTTCGGGGCACCTTCGCCCCGACCAGTAGAGCAAAGAGTTGCTCCTCAACCTACTGAACATACTGAAAATGTTTACTTTGAGATTCCTTCGGGTATGATAGAGAAACTGCTAGCTAATCCTTTGCAGGAGATGGAACATTGCATCCCGATTTACACCTTATCTATGTGGATGAAGTTTGTGGATTATTTAAGCTTGCAGGTATACCCGATGATGTTGTTAAGAGGAAGGTCTTCCCTTTATCTTTGAAGGGAGACGCATTGACATGGTATAGGCTATGTGATGATACGGGATCTTGGGACTATAAACGATTGAAATTGGAATTTCACCAGAAGTTCTATCCTATGCATCTTATTCATCGTGATCGTAATTACATATCTAATTTTTGGCCTCGCGAAGGAGAAAGCATCGCTAAAGCTTGGGGGAGGCTTAAGTCAATGTTATATTCATGCCCCAATCATTAGCTCTCAAGAGAAATGATTATTCAAAAAATTTATGCTCAACTTTCTCTCAATGACCGCACCATGCTCGATACTTCCTGTGTTGGTTCTTATATGCTGAAGACTATTGAATTCAAGTGGGACTTATTGGAAATAATTAAACGCAACTCTGAAGATTGGGGTTCCGACGATGGTAAGGAGTTAGGTATGACACCTAAGTTTGATTGTGTTAAGTCTTTTATGGATACCGATGCTTTCCGTGGATTTAGCACTAAATATGGACTTGACCCTGAGATAGTAGCTTCTTTCTGTGAATATTTTGCTACTCACGTTGATCTCCCTAAGAAGTGGTTTAAATATAATCCTCCCATTGAAGTAAAAGTAGTTGCACCTGTTTCAGTTGAAGAAAATATTATCACTTATAGTGACCCTATCATTCCTACTACTTATGTTGAGAAACCACCTTTCCCTGTTAGGATTAAGGATCATGCTAAAGCTTCAACTGTTGTTTGTAAGAGTAATACTAGAACATATACACCTCCTGAGCAAATAAAAGTTGAACCTAGTATTGCTATGGTTAAAGATCTCTTGGATGATAATATTGATGGGCATGTTATTTACTTCTGTGAGGAAGCTGCTAATACTGCTTAACCCGATGCTAAGATACATAGGCCTGTTGTAGGCATGCCTGTTATTTCTGTTAAAATAGGAGATCATTATTATCATGGCTTATGTGATATGGGTGCTAGTGCCAGTGCAATACCTATTTCCTTATATGAAGAAATTATGCATGATATTGCACCCGCTGAGTTAGAAGGTATTGATGTTACTATTAAACTTGCAAATAGAGATACTATTTCACCGGTTGGGATTGTTAGAGATGTTGAAGTCTTATGGGGGAAAGTTAAATATCCTGCTGATTTTCTTGTTCTTGGTTCCCCACAAGATAGCTTTTGTCCCATTATATTTGGTAGACCCTTCTTGAATACTGTCAATGCTAGGATTGATTGCAAAAAGGATATTGTTACAATTGGCTTGGAGGATATGAAACATGAGTTTAACTTTGCCAAATTTAGTAGACAACCCCATGATAAAGAATTTCCTAGTAAAGATGAAATTATTGGTCTTGCTTCTATTGCTGTGCCTCCTACTGATCCTTTAGAACAATATTTGCTAGACCATGAAAATGATATGTTTATGAATGAAAGAAGGGAGATAGATGAAGTATTCTTTCAACAGGGTCCTATTCTGAAACACAACTTGCCTGTTGAAATCCTAGGGGATCCCCCTCCACCCAAGGGTGATCCCGTGTTTGAGCTTAAACCTTTACATGATAATCTTGAATATGCTTATCTTGTTGAAAAGAAGATATATCCTGTTATTATTAGTGCTAACCTTTCAGAGAAGGAAGAGGAAAGATTATTGAAAACTCTGAAGAAGCACCGTTCTGCTATTGGATATACTCTCGATGATCTTAAGGGCATTAGTCCCACAAAATTAAATTGGACGAAGGCTCCAAACCAGTTAGAGATCATCAACAATGGTTAAATCCTAAGATGAAAGAAGTGGTAAGAATGGAGATACTAAAGCTCCTTGAGGCAGGTATAATTTATCCCGTTGCTCATAGTGAGTGGGTAAGTCATGTCCATTGTGTCCCTAAGAAGGGAGGTATTACTGTTGTTCCTAATGATAAAGATGAATTGATCCCGCAAAGAATTATTATTATAGGATGGTGATTGATTTCCGTAAATTAAATAAAGCTACTAAGAAAGATCATTACCCTTTACCTTTTATTGATCAAATGCTAGAAAGACTATCCAAACACACACATTTTTTGCTTTCTAGATGGTTATTCTGGTTTCTCTCAAATACCTGTGTCAGCGGACGATCAAGCAAAAACTACTTTTACTTGCCCTTTTGGTACTTTTTCTTATAGATGTATGCCTTTTGGTTTATGTAATGCATCTGCTACCTTTCAAAGATGTATGATGGTTATATTCTCTGACTTTTGTGAAAAGATTTGTGAGGTATTCATGGATGATTTCTCCGTTTAGGGATCCTCTTTTGATGATTGCTTGAGCAACCTTGATCGAGTTTTGCAGAGATGTGAAGACACTAGTCTCGTCTTGAATTGGGAGAAGTGCCACTTTATGGTTAATGAAGGCATTGTCTTGGGGCATAAAATTTCTTAAAAAGGTATTGAAGTTGATAAAGCTAAAGTTGATGCTATTGAAAATATGTCGTGTCCCTAGGACATTAAAGGTATAAGAAGTTTCCTTGGTCATGCCGGATTTTATAGGAGGTTCATTAAGGACTTTTCTAAAATCTCTAGGCCTCTGACTAATCTATTACCAAAAGATATTCCTTTTGTCTTCGATGATGATTGTGTAGAAGCATTTGAAATACTTAAGAAAGCTTTGGTCACTACACCTATTGTTCAGCCACCTAATTGGAATTTACCTTTTGAAATTATGTGTGATGCTAGCGATTATGCTGTAGGTTCTGTTTTAGGGCAAAGAGTTGATAAGAAATTAAATGTTATTCAATATGCTAGTAAAACTCTAGACACTGCTCAGAGAAATTATGCTATTACTGAAAAAGAATTCTTAGCAGTTGTGTTTGCTTGTGATAAGTTTAGACCTTATATTGTTTACTCTAAAGTAACTATTCACACTGATCATGCTGCTATTAAATATCTTATGAAAAAGAAAGATGCTAAACCTAGACTTATTAGATGGGTTCTCTTGCTCCAAGAATTTGATTTGCATATTATTGATAGAAAGGGAGCTGAGAACCCCGTTGTAGACAACTTGTCTAGGTTAGAGAATGTTCTTGATGACCCACTACCTATTGATGATAGCTTTCTCGATGAACAATTAGCGGTCATAAATGCTTCTCGTACTGCTCGATGATATGCTGATTATGCTAATTATATTGTTGCTAAATTTATACCACCTAGTTTCACATACGAGCAAAAGAAAAGTTCTTTTATTATTTAAGACATTACTTTTGGGATGACCCACACCTTTATAAAGAAGGAGTAGATGGTGTTATTAGACGTTGTGTACCTGAGCATGAACATGAACAGATCCTACGCAAGTGTCACTCCGAACCATATGGAGGACACCACACTGGAGATAGAACTGCACATAAGGTATTGCAGTCCGGTTTTTATTGGCCTACTCTCTTCAAAGATGCCCGTAAGTTTGTCTTGTCTTGCGATGAATGTCAAAGAATTGGTAATATTAGTAGACATCAGGAAATGCCTATGAATTATTGAACCATTTGATGTTTGGGGCTTTGATTATATGGGACCTTTTCCTGCCTCTAATGGATATACACATATTTTAGTTGTTGTTGATTATGTTACTAAGTGGTGTTGGGGAACGTAGTAATTTCAAAAAATTTCCTACGCACACGCAAGATCATGGTGATGTATAGCAACGAGAGGGGAGAGTGTTGTCCACATACCCTTGTAGACCCGGCGAAGCGATCACAACGTAGAGGAAGTAGTCGACGCTCTCCTCGCGATCCGACCGATCCCGCGCCGTTACTCTGACGCCCGAGTTCTTGACACACGACAGCTCCATGACGCCCCTCAGACTCGATCCAGCCGAGTGTCGAGGAGAGTTTCACAAGACGACGGTGGTGGACGATCTTGATGTTTCACGGCGCAGGGGCTTCGCCTAAGCTTCATGACAGTATAACCGAGGTGGAATATGGTGGAGGGGGCACCGCACACGGCTAAGGAACGATCTACAGATCAAACTTGTGTGTCCTAGGGTGCCCCCTGCCCCAGATATAAAGGAGGAGGGGGGAGGCCGGCCGCCTAGAGAGGCGCGCCGAGGAGTCCTACTCCTACCGAGTAGGACTCCCCCTTTCCTAGTTGGATTAGGTTTGGGGGAGGGAAGAGGAGAGGCGCGCCCCCCTCCTTGTCCTATTCGGACTGGGGGAGGGGCTGCCACCCCCCCGGCCGGCCCCTCCTCTTCTCCTCGAGGCCCACCGAGGCCCATTTACCCCGGGGTTCCGTAACCTCCCTACTCCAGAATTCCTGTTTTCGCCGAACCATTCCGAACTCCAAACATAGGCTTCCAATATATCAATCTTTATGTCTCGACCATTTCGAGACTCCTCGTCATGTCCGTGATCACATCCGGACTCAAACTTCTTCGGTACATCAAAATACATAAACTCATAATAACCGCCATCGAAACCTTAAGCGTGCGGACCCTACGGTTCGAGAACAATGTAGACATGACCTAGAACTATTCACGGTCAATAACCAACAGCGGACCTGGATGCCCATATTGGTTCCTACATATTCTACGAAGATCTTTATCGGTCGACCGCATAACAACATACGTTGTTCCCTTTGTCATCGGTATGTTACTTGCCCGAGATTCGATCGTCGGTATCCAATACCTAGTTCAATCTCGCACGGCAAGTCTCTTTACTCGCTCAGAATACATCATCTCACAACTAACTCATTAGTTGTAGTGCTTGCAAGGCTTCAGTGATGTGCATTACCGAGAGGGCCCAGAGATACCTCTCCGATAATCGGAGTGACAAAACCTAATCTCGAAATACGCCAACCCAACATCTGCCTTTGGAGACACCTGTAGTACTCCTTTATAATCACCCGATTACGCTGTGGACGCTTGGTAGCACCAAAGTGTTCCTCCGTAAACGGAGTTGCATAATCTCATAGTTATAGGAACATGTATATGTCATGGATAAAAGCAGAGCAACATACTCAACGATCGTGTGCTAAGCTAAGGAATGGGTCATGTCAATCGATCATTCTACTAATGATGTGACCTCGTTAATCAAATAACAACTCTTTGTTCATGGTCGGAAACATAACCATCTTTGATTAACAAGCTAGTCTAGTAGAGGCATACTAGTGACATATTGTTTTGTCTATGCATTCACACATGTATCATGTTTCCGGTTAATACAATTCTAGCATGAATGATAAACATTTATCATGAAATAAGGAAATAAATAATAACTTTATTATTGCCTCTAGGGCATATTTCCTTCAGTCTCCCACTTGCACTAGAGTCAATAATCTAGATTATATAGTAATGATTCTAACACCCATGGAGTCTTGGTGCTGATCATGTTTTGCTCGTGGAAGAGGCTTAGTCAACGGGTCTGCAACATTCAGATCCGTATGTATCTTGCAAATCTCTATGTCTCCCATTTGGACTAAGTCCCGGATGGAATTGAAGCGTCTCTTGATGTGCTTGGTCCTCTTGTGAAATCTGGATTCCTTTGCTAAGGCAATTGCTCCAGTATTGTCACAGAAGATTTTCATTGGACCCGATGCACTAGGTATGACACCTAGATCGGATATGAACTCCTTCATCTAGACTCCTTCATTAGCTGCTTCCGGTCGCTATGTACTCCGCTTCACATGTAGATCCCGCCACGACGCTTTGTTTAGAACTCGCACCAACCGACAGCTCCTCCGCTTAGTGTAAATACGATCCGGTCTGCGATTTAGAATCGTCCGGATCGTGTCAAAGCTTGCATCAACGTAACTGCCATTTATGAGCTCTTTGTCACCTCCATATACGAGAAACATATCCTTAGTCCTTTTCGTATTTCAGATGTTCTTGACCGCTGTCCAGATGATCCACTCGGATTACTTTGGTACCTCCTGCTAGGCTTATAGCAAGGCACACATCAGTCTGGTACACAGATTGCATACATGATAGAGCCTATGGCTGAAGCATAGGAACATCTTTCATTTTCTCTCTATCTTCTGCAGTGGTCGGGCATTGAGTCCGACTCAACTTCACACCTTGTAACACGTGCAAGAACCCTTTCTTTGCTTGATCCATTTTGAACTTCTTCAAAATTTTGTCAAGGTATGTGCTTTGTGAAAGTCCAATCAAGCCGCCTTGATCTATCTCTATAGATCTTAATGCCCAATATGTAAGCAGCTTCACCGAGGTCTTTCATTGAAAAACTCTTATTCAAGTATCCTTTATGCTATCCAGAATTCTATATCATTTCCGATCAGAATATGTCATCTACATATAATATCGTAAATGCTACAGAGCTCCCACTCACTTTCTTGTAAATACAGCTTCTCCAAAAGTCTGTATAAACCCAAATGCTTTGATCACACTATCAAAGCGCTTATTCCAACTCGAGATGCTTGCACCAGTCCATAGATGGATCATTGGAGCTTGCATACTTTGTTAGCTCCCTTTGGATCGATAAAACCTTCGGTTGCATCATATACAACTCTTCTTCCGTAAATCCATTCAGAATGCGTCTTTACATCCATATGCCAAATTTCATAATCATAAAATGCGCAATCGCTAACATGATTCGGACGGACTTAAGCATCGCTACGGGTGAGAAGGTCTCATCGTAGTCAATCCCTTGAACTTGTCGAAACCTTTATGCGATAAGTCGAGCTTTATAGACAAGAATATTACCGCCGCGTCGGTCTTCTTCTTGAAGATCCACTTGTTTTCTATTGCTTGCCTACCCTCGGCAAGTCAACCAAAGTCCATACTTTGTTTTCATACATGGATCCCATCTCGATTTCATGGCCTCGAGCCATTTTATGAATCTGGGCTCACCATCGCTTCTTCATAGTTCGTGAGGTTCATCATGATCTAGTAGCATGATTTCCGAACAGGATTGCCGCACTCACTCGTGCGGATCTTACTCGTTGATCTACGAGGTTCTCAGAGTAACTTGATCCAAGTTTCATGATCAACATCATTAACTTCCTCACTACTTGGTGCGGTGTCTCGTAAACCGGTTTCTGCGATTTAACTACTTTCAAGTAAGGGAGAAGGTACTATTACCTCATCAAGTTCCACTTTCCTCCCACTCACTTCTTTCGAGAGAAACTCCTTCTCTAGAAAGGATCCATTCTTAGCAACGAATGTCTTGCCTTCGGATCTGTGATAGAAGGTGTACCCAACTGTCTCCTTTGGGTATCCTATGAAGACACATTTCTCCGATTTGGGTTCGAGCTTATCAGGTTGAAGCTTTTTCACATAAGCATCGCATCCCCAAACTTTAAGAAACGACAACTTTGGTTTCTTGCTAAACCACAGTTCATAAGGTGTCGTCTCAACGGATTTCGACGGTGTTCTATTCAGGTGAATGCGGCCGCCTCTAGAGCATAACCCCAAAACGATAGCGGTAAATCTGTAAGAGACATCATAGATCGCACCATATCTAGTAAAGCACGACACGACGCTCGACACACCATTACGCTGTGGTGTTCCGGTGGCGTGAGTTGCTAAACTATTCCGCATTGTTTCAAATGTAGACCAAATTCAGAACTCAAATATTCACCTCCACGATCGATCGTAGAAATTTAATTTTCTTGTTATGATGATTTTCAACTTCACTCAAATTCTTTGAACTTTTCAAATGTTTCAGACTTATGTTTCATTAAGTAGATATACCCATATCCGCTTAAGTCATCTGTGAAGGTGAGAAAATAACGATATCCGCCACGAGCCTCAACATTCATCGGACCACATACATCTCAGATGTATGATTTCCAACAAATCTGTTGCTCTCTCCATAGTACCGAGAACGGTGTTCTAGTCATCTTGCCCATGAGGCACGGTTCGCAAGTGCCAAGTGATTCATAATCAAGTGACTCCAAAAGTCCATCAAGATGGAGTTTCTTCATGCGCTTTATACCGATATGACCCAAACGGCAAGTGCCACAAATAAGTTGCACTATCATTATCAACTCTGCATCTTTTGGTTTCAACATTATGAATATGTGTATCACTACTATCGAGATTCATCAAAATAGACCACTCCTCAAGGGTGCATGACCATAAAAGATATTACTCATATAAATAGAACAACCATTATTCTCTGATTTAAATGAATAACCGCCTCGCATCAAACAAGATCCAGATATAATGTTCATGCTCAACGCAGCACCAAATAACAATTATTTAGGTCTAAAACTAATCCCGAAGGTAGATGTAGAGGTAGCGTGCCGACCGCGATCACATCGACTTTGGAACCATTTCCCACGCCGCATCGTCACCTCGCCCTTTGCCGTTGTTCGCAATCCGTAGTCCCTGCTTCGAGTTGCAAATATTAGCAATGTAACCAAGATCAAATACCCAGTGCTATCATGAGCTCTTGTAAGGTACACATCAATAACATGTATATCACATATACCTTTGTTCACCTTGCCATCCTTCTTATCCGCCAAATACTTGGGGCAGTTCCGCTTCCGAGGTCCGTCTGCTTGCAGAGAAGCACTCGGGCCAGTGCTTAGGTCCGACTTGGGTTTTTTCTCCGAGCAAAGAACTTGCTTGCTGTTCTTCTTGAAGTTCCCTTCTTCTTCCCTTTGCCTTTCTTCTTGAAACTAGTGGTCTTATTGACCATCAACACTTGATGCTCCTTCTGATTTCTACCTCCGCAGCCTTTAGCATTGCGAAGAGCTCGAGCATAGTCTTTACTAACCCTTGCATATTATAGTTCATCACGAAGCTTTTGTAGCTTGGTGGCGTTGATTGAAGAATTCATCAATGACACAATCATCCGAAGATTAACTCCCAATTCGTCAAGTGATTGTAGTACCCGGACATTCGAGTATATGCTCACTAATGTAACTGTTCTCCTCCATCTTGCAGCTATAGAACTTATTGGAGACTTCATATCTCTCAATCCGCATTCTTTTGAATATCAACTTCAACTCTGGAACATCTCATATGCTCCATGACGCTCAAAACGCCGTTGAAGTCCCGGTTCTAAGCCGTAAAGCATGGCACATCGAACTATAGAGTAGTCATCGCTTTGCTCGCCAGACGTTCTTAACGCCGCTGGCCAGATCCAGATCAGTTCGCTACCTAGCGGTGCATCCAGACGAACTCTTCAGGCAGCAATGAGGATGATCCTCGTTACGGACCCAATCCGTAATTGCTACCATCATCTTTCAATTTTGCTTTCTCAAGGAACGCATTAAAATTCAACGAACAACAAAGACGAGCCATCTATCTACAATCTAACATTAAACAAGCAAGATACTATCAAGTACTAAGTTCATGATAAATTTAAGTTCAATTAATCATATTACTTAAGAACTCCCACTTAGAAAAACATCTCTCTAGTCATCTAAGTGATCACGTGATCCATATCAACTAAACCATAACCGATCATCACGTGAAATGGAGTAGTTTTCAATGGTGAACATCTTATGTTGATCATATCTACTATATGATTCACGCTCGACCTTTCGGTCTCCGTGTTCCGAGGCCATATCTGCATATGCTAGGCTCGTCAAGTATAACCCGAGTATTCTCGCGTGTGCAAAACTGGCTTGCACCGTTGTAGATGGACGAGAGCTTATCACACCCGATCATCACGTGGTGTCCGGGCACGACGAACTTTGGCAACGGTGCATACTGGGAGAACACTTCTTGATAATTTAGTGAGAGATCATCTTATAATGCTACCGCCAATCAAAGCAAGATAAGATGCATAAAAGGATAAACATCACATGCAAATCAATATAAGTGATATGATATGGTCATCATCATCTTGTGCTTCATGATCTCCATCTTGCCGCACCACCATGATCACCATCGCCACCGGCGCGACACCTTGATCTCCATCGTAGCATCGTTGTCGCCTCGCCAAACTTATGCTATTACGACTATCGCTACCGCTTAGTGATAAAGTAAAGCATTACAGGCGCATTGCATTGCATACAATAAAGCGACAACCATATGGCTCCTGCCATTGCCGATAACTTCGTTACAAAACATGATCATCTCATACAATAAAATATAGCATCACGCCTTGACCATATCACATCACAACATGCCCTGCAAAACAAGTTAGACGTCCTCTACTTTGTTGTTGCAAATTTTACGTGGCTGCTACGGGCTTAAGCAAGATCCAGCCTCACCTACGCATCAAAACCACAACGATATTTCATCAAATAGACTCGTTTTAACCTTCTCAAGGACCGGGCGAGTCACACTCGGTTCAACTAAAGTGAGAGAGACAGCACCCACCAATCACCTTTAAGCAACGAGTGCTCGAGCGGTGAAACCAGTCTCGCGAAGCGCACGCTGTAATGTCGGTCCGGGCCGCTTCATCTCACAATACCGCTGAACCAAAGTATGACATGCCGGTAGGTAGTATGACTTGTATCGCCCACAACTCACTTGTGTTCTACTCGTGCAAAACATCAAACCATATAAATAAACCTCGCTCGGATGCCACCGTTGGGGAACGAGTAATTTCAAAATTTTCCTACGCACACGCAAGATCATGGTGATGTATAGCAACGAGAGGGAGAGTGTTGTCCACATACCCTTGTAGACCCGGCGGAAGCGATCACAACGTAGAGGAAGTAGTCGACGTTCTCCTCGCGATCCGACCGATCCCGGCGCCACATCCGACGCCCCGAGTTCTTGACACACGACAGCTCGATGACGCCCTCTTACTCCGATCCAGCCGAGTGTCGAGGAGAGTTTCACAAGACGACGGCGCAGGACGATCTTGATGTTTCACCGCGCAGGGCTTCGCTTAAGCTTCATGACGGTATAACCGAGGTGGAATATGGTGGAGGGGGCACCGACACGGCTAAGGAACGATCTAAAGATCAAACTTGTGTGTCCTAGGGTGCCCCCTGCCCCGTGATATAAAGGAGGGAGGGGGAGGCCGGCCGGCCCAGAGAGGGCGGCTGGGAGGAGTCCTACTCCTACGGGAGTAGGACTCCCCCTTTCCTAGTTGGATTAGGTTTGGGGAGGGGGAGGAGAGGCGCCGCCTCCTCCTGTCCTATTCGACTGGGGGAGAGGCGCGTGGCCACCCCCCGGCCGGCCCTCCTCTTCTCCTCGAGGCCCACCGAGGCCCATTTACCCCGGGGTTCCAGTAACCTCCCAGATTCGCAGAATTCTGTTTTCCCGAACCATTCCGAACTCCAAACATAGGCTTCCAATATATCAATCTTTATGTCTCGACCATTTCAAGACTCCTCATCATGTCCGTGATCACATCCGGACTCAACTTCTTCGGTACATCAAAATACATAAACTCATAATAACCGCCATCGAAACCTTAAGCGTGCACGGACCCTACGGTTCGAGAACAATGTAGACATGACCTAGAACTATTCACGGTCAATAACCAACAGCGGACCTGATGCCCATATTGGTTCCTACATATTCTACGAAGATCTTTATCGGTCGACCGCATAACAACATACGTTGTTCCCTTTGTCATCGGTATGTTACTTGCCCGAGATTCGATCGCCGGTATCCAATACCTAGTTCAATCTCACATCGCAAGTCTCTTTACTCGCTCAGAATACATCATCTCACAACTAACTCATTAGTTGTAGTGCTTGCAAGGCTTCAAGTGATGTGCATTACCGAGAGGGCCCAGAGATACCTCTCCGACAATCGGAGTGACAAAACCTAATCTCGAAATACGCCAACCCAACATCCGCCTTTGGAGACACCTGTAGTACTCCTTTATAATCACCCGCCACGCTTGTGACGCTTGGTAGCACCCAAAGTGTTCCTCCGTAAACGGAGTTGCATAATCTCATAGTTATAGGAACATGTATATGTCATGGATAAAAGCAGAGCAACATACTCAACGATCGTGTGCTAAGCTAAGGAATGGGTCATGTCAATCGATCATTCTACTAATGATGTGACCTCGTTAATCAAATAACAACTCTTTGTTCATGGTCGTGAAACATAACCATCTTTGATTAACAAGCTAGTCTAGTAGAGGCATACTAGTGACATATTGTTTTGTCTATGCATTCACACATGTATCATGTTTCCGGTTAATAGAATTCTAGCATGAATGATAAACATTTATCATGAAATAAGGAAATAAATAATAACTTTATTATTGCCTCTAGGGCATATTTCCTTCAAGTGGGTAGAAGCTATTCCAACTAGTAGTGCTGATCATAACACCTCTATTAAGATGCTTAAAGAAGTTATTTTTCCGAGGTTTGGAGTCCCTAGATATCTAATGACTGATGGTCGTTCACATTTTATTCATGGTGCTTTTCGTAAAATGCTTGCTAAGTATGATGTTAATCATAGAATTGCATCTCCTTATCACCCGCAGTCTAGTGGTCAAGTAGAGTTGAGTAATAAAGAGCTCAAACTAATTTTGCAAAAGACTGTTAATAGATCTAGAAAGAATTGGTCCAAAAAACTTGATGATGCATTATGGGCCTATAGAACTGCATATAAAAATCCTATGGGTATGTCTCCGTATAAAATGGTTTATGGGAAACAGTGTCACTTACCTCTCGAACTTGAACATAAGGCATATTGGGCTATTAAAGAGCTCAATTATGATTTCAAACTTGCCGGTGAGAAGAGGTTATTTGACATTAGCTCAGTTGATGAATGGAGAACCCAAGTCTATGAGAATGCCAAACTGTTTAAAGAAAAAGTTAGAAGATGGCAGGACAAAAGGATACAAAAGCGTGAGTTTAACGTAGGTGACTATGTGTTGCTATTCAACTCTCGTTTAAGATTTTTTGTAGAGAAACTTCTCTCCAAATGGGAAGGTCCTTACGTTATCGAGGAGGTCTATCGTTCCGGTGCCATAAAAATCAACAACTTCGAAGGCACAAGTCCGAGGGTGGTGAACGGTCAAAGGATCAAACATCATATCTCAGGTAATCCTATAAATTTTGAAACTAATATTATTGAAATCGTAACCCCGGAGGAATACATAAGGGACACCTTCCAGAATGTTTCAGACTCCAAAAAGGAATAGGTATGTGGTACGGTAAGTAAACCGACTCCAAAACAGTTCTAATGGCAATTTTTCTCCATTCTGGAATATTTAAGAATTTAGGAAAATAAGAAGTAGTCCGGGAAGGACACGAGGCCTCCACGAGGGTGGAGGGCGCGCCCACCTTAACTGGGTGCGCCCCCTGCCTCGTGGGCACCTCGTGTGCTCTCCGGACTCCGTTTTCTTGCACGATACTTCTTTTGGTCGGTAAAAATTCATTATATAATCTCCCGTAGGTTTTGACCACCGTATCACGCAAAACCCCTCTGTCTTTGTTTTGAGCTGTTTTTCTGACAGATCTAGAGCATCATGATGTCACCCTCCTCCAACAATGAAGACAAAGATGCTTGGCTATTGAAGATAGAGCTAAAGAGAGAGGAACCTGAGGAGATCAACAAGGATGATGGGATCAAGAAGGCCATGGAGGATCAAGCTCCGGCGGCAGAAGAAGAAAACATCCCTCAACTTGTTCCTAACCTCTTTACCCAACTGAGATTGAAGCTTTCAAGATGATTGAGTTAGCTCGCATACAAAACAAGTATCTCACACAGGAAAATCTTTTGTTGAAGGATCATATCGTCGCACTTAAGGGCATTATCTGCAAATTGGAAGAGCTTCTACGCTCGATGTGCGACTATCCATCATCATCACCACCTTCTTCACCAGCAAAGGAGACATAATCGCTTGGGTATGGTCACTCCCCTTAGCAACTGCCAAGCTTGGGGAAGGTGCCCCGGTATCATATCACCATCACACTCCTATCTTTACCGTTTTACTTAGTTCGATCCTTTTGGTAATATCTTGATCTAGTAGAGTAAAGTTTTGGTATGAATTAGTTTTGAGTATTGCTTTGCGATCCCTCTATATAATCGAGTCCGTGAGCTATATATATAATAAAGATTAGTGTTGAGTCAAGGGCTTTGCTATCTTGCTATGATCTTGAGAAAATAGAAAGAATAAAAAGAATAAAAGAGTTCATATTGATCTTATGGATAGTAATGACTTCACACATAGAGAGTATGAGGCTTAAAAGTTGTTGAGAGTTGGCAAACATAGTTTTGGTCATCGTTGCAATTAATAGGAAGTAATAAAGAAAGAGAGGTTTTCACATATAAATATACTATCTTGGACATCTTTTATAATTGTGAGCACTCATTAAAGTATGACATGCTAAAGAGTTGATGTTGGACAAGGAAGACAATGTAATGGGTTATGTTTTCTCACATCTTAGTTAAAGTAATTATCATGGATTGTCCAACATGTTGAGCTTGCCTTTCCCCCTCATGCTAGCCAAATTCCTTGCACCAAGTAGAGATACTACTTGTGCTTCCAAATATCCTTAAACCCAGTTTTGCCATGGGAGTCCACCATACCTACCTATGGATTGAGTAAGATCCTTCAAGTAAGTTGTCATGTTGCAAGCAATAAAAATTGCTCTCTAAATATGCATGACTTATTTGTGCGGAGAAAATAAGCTTTATACGATCGTGTGATATGGAAGTAATAAAAGCGACGGACTGCATAATAAAGGTTCATATCACAAGTGGCAATATAAAGTGACGTTCGTTTGCATTAAGATTTTGTGCATCCAACCCTAAAAGCACATGACAACCTCTGCTTCCCTCTACGAAGGGCCTACCTTTTACTTTATGTGTTTTACATTATGCAAGAGTCAAGGTGATATTCACCTTTCCCTTTTCATTTTATCCTTTGGCAAGCACCTCGTGTTGGAAAGATCCCGATATATATATATATATATATATATATATATATATATATATATATATATATATATATATATATATATATATATATTCAATTGGATGTAAGTTAGCATGAACTATTATTGTTGACATTACCCTTAAGGTAAAACGTTGGGAGGCAACACTATAAGCCCCTATCTTTCTCTATGTCTGATTAAAACTCTAGAACCATAAGTATTGCGTGAGTGTTAGCAATTATAGAAGACTATGTGATAGTTGAGTATGTGGACTTGCTGAACCTTCTTGACTCTTTCCGATGTTATGATAAATTGTAATTGCTTCAATGACTGAGATTATAGTTTGTTAGTTCTCAATGAAGTTTCCGAACCATACTTGACATTGTGAATAGATTGTTACTTGAGAATAAGAAATTATATGACAATATATATATAGCTTGCCACAGAACTAGTTAAGGTTTTTGACGGTGTAAAAGTTCTCAAAAATTCTGTAAAAAATACTGAACCAACACACCTATAATATAACATGATCCAATGGAGGGATTGAAGAAATATGACTGTATGTATCCTGGACAAAAACAACAAATATTTCAATATATATTGATCCTGCAGTGAGCTGAAATGCTTGTCTTTTTCGCTAAGGACACATAAATGCATATTTTTACAATCACACCGTTGGATCATCTTATTATATTAGAGTGAGGCTCCCCTATTTATTTCATATTTTTTACTTACTTTTAAACCGTTAAATGTTTAGCAAGCCTTATATATATATCAGGATCATGATGCCCTCATGTCCGTATTTTATTTTTATCGACACCTCTATCTCTAAACATGTGGACATATTTTTCGATATCGGCTTCCGCTTGAGGACAAGCGAGGTCTAAGCTTGGGGGGAGTTGATACGTCCATTTTGCATCATGCTTTTATATCAATATTTATTGCATTATGGGTTGTTATTACACGTTATGTCACCATACTTATGGCTATTCTCTCTTATTTTACAAGGTTTATCATGAAGAGGAAGAATGTCGGCAGCTGGGATTCTAGGCTGGAAAAAGAGCAAATATTGGAAACATATTCTACACAGCTCCAAAAGTCCTGAAACTCCACGAAAGTCATTTTTGGAATTAATAAGAATTATTGAGCGCAAGAAGTACTAGAGGAGGCCCACACCCTGGCCACGAGGGTGGGGGCGCGCCCATCCCTACTGGGCGCGCCCCCTGCCTCGTGGGCCTCCTGGAAAAAAAATAAAAAGCAAGCTTTTGGGACGAAACTCCGCCGCCACAAGGCGGAACCTTGGCGGAACCAATCTAGGGCTCAGGCGGAGCTGTTTTGCCGGAGAAACTTCCCTCCGGGAGGGGGAAATCATCACCATCATCATCACTAATGATTCTCTCATTGGGAGGGGGTCAATCTCCATGAACATCTTCACCAGCAGCATCTCCTCTCAAACCCTAGTTCATCTCTTGTATCCAATCTTTGTATCCAAACCTCAGATTGGTACCTGTGGGTTGCTAGTAGTGTTGATTACTCCTTGTAGTTGATGCTAATTGGTTTACCGGTTGGAAGATCATTTGTTTAGATCCTTAATGCATATTAATACTCCTCTGATCATGAACATGAATATGCTTTGTGAGTAGTTACGTTTGTTCCTGAGTACATGGGTAAAGTCTTGCTATTAGTAGTCATGTGAATTTGGTATTTGTTTGATATTTTGATGAGATGTATATTGTCTCTCCTCTAGTGGTGTTATGTGAACGTCGACTACATGACACTTCACCATTATTTGGGCCTAGAGGAAGCCATTGGGAAGTAATAAGTAGATGATGGGTTGCTAAAGTGACAGAAGCTTAAACCCTAGTTTATGTGTTGCTTCGTAAGGGGCTGATTTGGATCCACTAGTTTCATGCTATGGTTAGGTTTACCTTCATACTTATTTTGTAGTTGTGGATGCTTGCAATAGGGGTTAATCATAAGTGGATGCTTGTCCAAGAAAGGGCAGTACCCAAGCACCGGTCCACCCCCACATCAAATTATCAAAGTAACGAACGCGAATCATATGAGCGTGATGAAAACTAGCTTGATGATAATTCCCATGTGTCCTCGGGAGCGCTTTTCTCATTATAAGAATATGTCCAGGCTTTTCCTTTGCTACAAAAAGGATTGGGCCACCTTGCTGCACTTTATTTACTTTTATTGCTTGTTATTCGTTACAAATTATCTTATCACAAAACTATCTATTACCTACAATTTCAGTGCTTGCACAGAATACCTTACTGAAAACTGCTTGTCATTTCCTTCTGCTCCTCGTTGGGTTCGACACTCTTACTTATCGAAAGAACTATGATAGATCCCCTATACTTGTGGGTCATCACTCATCGCTCTCCCTCATATAAAATTGCAATAATAATTACCGGTCTAGTTATCAATTGCCTAAGAACAAATCTTTCTCTTGTGTTACATAAGCTTTCTACTAAACAACTAACTTTTATTATTTTGCAAATTAATCCTAATTTTATTCTCGCTAAGTACTTCTAGTTTTATTCTTGCAAACTTGTACTTACACTTATAAAGTAGTTTCATACTTGTTCTAGGTAAAGCGGACGTTAAGTGTGCGTATAGTTGTATCGGTGGTCGATGGAACTTGAAGAGAATATAAATTCTACCTTTAGCTCCTCGTTGGGTTCTACACTCTTACTCATCGAAAGAGGCTACATTTGATCTCATATACTTGTCGGTTATCAGTTTACCAGATCACAACATAGGTCTTTTTCCCATAAAAGCTCGCGAACATGCATGTTTTTTGTAAGTTTGTTGCAAAAAATCCCCATTTGTCAAATACTGACTCTAAGGTTTTTTTGTTTAGAGAGGTTTTATAGGTTGCTGGGGTTCAAAGAAGTTGGAGAGTTTTCTAAGGGAATGCATCAAAAGCATTTAAATCATAAACATGCTTAGCTATAGTATGACCCGCCTTATGTGCATCCCTTGGGCAGTGTTGGAATGATATATTCCCTAACATTTGTGCAATCACGAAGCATTCAACCATAATTGCCGCATACGGAGTCAAGAGTTCGAACACACCATTGCATATCCTGACAAGTTCCATAGAATAAGATTCGACGATGATCGGAGAGCAGCCCAATTGCTCTACTAGAGCAAGCCTTATTTTCAAGTGCCTGGGAGAAGCACAATTGTTCTACTAGAGCAAGCCTTTTTTCAAGTGCCCGAGCTTCTGCTGTAGCCAGACTTAAGACATTGAACATTTTCTCAGCAGCTCCCGCTACTGCCTTGCCACGATCATTGCAAATCTCAACTCTAGTTGCACCCTTCACATCCTCAAAGAACGACATGTCAATATTGAGTTTATAAGAGCCTATTGGTAGCTTTGTCCACAAAATTTCATGTGAATTTCTTCCTTGAATGGTAGCGCGATCGGAGAAGAAAGCCTAGGTAGCAAACCTTGTCCAAATTACCGAATCTACCTATTGGCTCTTGACAAGCTCACGCCTTTGCACCAAATGTACCAGATGCACGCTGCTACGGTCTCCTTCATGTCAATCTGACTAAGCCTGGCGACGATTTGCGATCGTTATGTAGAATCTCTTCCAAGACTATGGAGCCTGATTGATCAACAAACAACACTTTGTCAATGATTTCATGGATTCCTAGAGACTTCCAAACTTGTTGGGTTTCATCACTCATGAATAGTAAGTACCTGATGCTCTCCCAGACGAAAGAAGAATCCTTCTTCAGTCCTACTTTTAGCAACTTCCTGTCCTGTTGCCAGTGCCCCAATAGCCCACGGTGTCCACAGAAGGTCGATAACTTTTCATGTTGAACCTCATACCCAACTTTGTTTGTGTCTTTCTTGGTCGAAACAAAACAGATCAATTTCTTTGTCACATCAATTTTTGCACGAACCCTATCAAATTCCCTAGGATAACCAGCTGGAAGTTTAATTTGTACTTCTTGAATATCACCCATGAGGCGACACATACCCCGAATCACGTTGTCGTGAAGGTAGTTATCTGGCAAACTAAGAACACTAGTCCACACAGCAAATTTGTTTAGCACCATTGAATGAGGATTCTCGAAGCCGTCATACTCCTCCAAGATAGCAACTTGGTACCCGAAGAGCCACGAGCCCAAATTCATCACTTTATTCCAGACTGCTAGGCAACCGAAATTGATAGTGAAGAAGTTCTCATCTATCTTCCTCTAGATCACTTGCTTGGCCAGATTCCAGACCGACCTCATGTCCGAGTACAATGCAGTTGGGCTAAATCCCCGTGTGGTATGCACGCGAGCGATCGGTAGCCCCTATAGGACCTCCGGCGGCTCGACAATTTCCTCTTCCCAAACAAAGCTTCCTTGCTGCTCCTCCTGCAGGCTAAGATGCTCCCAACAGGTCCTCCACATGTTCCGTCTTTGATGAACTGCTTGATCTGTCCGTGCCTCCCATCTATGGCCGATCACGAGAGACGACACAAAAAGCCTAGGTCCCCACGCTGTCACGGTCGGGAAGGTGAACCAGTCACCCCCTTAGTCAGCCCGAACAGCAGCGGAGAAGAACATGGGAAGATCGCGCGCACAAAGTAGACTCTGCCGGAGGACATGCAAACCCTAGGTTTTTCGCTTATAGACTAGAAGCAAGGCAAGAATATTGGAGGAGTTTGGTTTGTCTCCAAGCACTACGATAGCACTCCATCAATTTCTGAGGGAATTTCTGAGCATTAGCTTCGAAAGTCAAGAAGGCAGAACAAGAAAGAAAAGGGGGATTGGCGTAGCAGATCAACCATCCTCATTCTGTCCACCTGACTCCACTCTTCCCAAGTCCACGATGGAGAAACCAACAACTCCTCGCCCCCAGGTCCATGTTTCTAGCAGACACACTGCCACTAACTATCCCAGTAGCAGCTATTAAACCAGCTCACACACATCCCACCCAGAAAAAACTGAAAAGCAGCTCCCCTGCACGGTGCACTGTTCCATTCCTCATCTTCCTCCTTCAATGCCGCCCCCGGTTCAAATCTCCCCTCTAATAACTGCGCCGCACCCGTACTAGGTAGGGGTACACTTCAAGTGCTCGTCCACCATGCCACTCCACTCCCACGCCCGCCGCCTCGTGCTCTTGCTGCTGGTTCTTTCCGCCAGGGTTCCGGACCCTGTCTCCTCTTCTTGCGCCGGCGGCGTCCGGGACGACGCGGCGATCGTCGCGGCCGCGTTCCGCTACGTGCGCAACTTCCGGCCGCAGGGCGTGCCGGCATGCAGGCCCGTCCGCGAGCTGCGCCTCCCGTCGCGGAACCTGACGGGCGCCGTGGCGTGGGCGGCGCTCGCGAACCTCTCCGCCCTCGCCGCGCTCGACCTCTCCGGGAACGCGCTCCAGGGCGCCATCCCCGGCGGGTTCTGGCGCGCGCCGGCGCTCCGCGCCGTGGACGTGTCGGGGAACCAGCTCGGCGGCTCGCTGCGGGTGGAGCCGAACCCGCGGCTGCAGTCCCTCAACGTGTCCGGCAACCGCTTCACCGTCGTCGCGGGGGTGGACGGCCTCCCGGGGCTCGACGCGCTCGACGTGTCGGCGAACAGGATCCGCGCGGTGCCGCAGGGGCTGAGGCGGCTGACGCGGTTGCGCCGGCTCGACCTCTCCCGGAACGCGATGCGCGGGAGGTTCCCCGGCGACCTGCCGCCGCTAGACGGGGTCCGTTTCTTGAACGTCTCGTACAACAACCTCTCCGGCGCGGTGAACGCCAGCGCCGTGAAGAAGTTCGGGCCCTCGGCGTTCATCCACGCCGGCAATGCTTCATTAGTGTTCTCAAAAGACTCCCCTGCGCCGCCCAGGCGGCCTCATCCACCGCCTCCGCCGCCACGAGGAACAAGTGCAAAGAAGGCTCATCCCGCAAGGACGGCAAAGAGCACGGCAACTAAAGCGAAAAGAAAGAAGCATCTGGGCGTGGTCGCCGTGGCGATTGTGTGCGGGGTGGCGTCAGTGATCGTCCTGCTCTGCTTGGTCGGGTCCGTGGCGTGCGGGGTGGTGAAGTGCAGGAAGAGGAAGAACGGAGACAAGGAGGCGGAGGAGAAGAAGGTGCAGTCGGGTGAGAAGGAAGAAGACGAGGTGGTTGTGGCGGCGGCAGCATCAAAGGGGGCGTCGGCCGCGCCGGTGGTGCTCTTCGAGCGGCCGCTCATGGAGCTGACGCTCGCCGACCTCGCCGCGGCCACTTCTGGGTTCGGCCGCGAGTCCCAGCTCGCGGAGCGCGGTGGCCGCAGCGGCGCCGCGTACCGCGCCGTTCTGCCCGGCGACATGCACGTCGTCGTGCGCGTCGTGGAGGGCGCCATGGCCGGGGTCGGGGAGGACGACAACCCGGCCGCCGCGGCCACCGCGTTCCGGGAACTCGCGCGGCTCCGGCACCCCAACATCCTTCCGCTCCTTGGATACTGCATTGCAGGTGAGTGCAAAACTACTTTGGATTCTTTCTTTTCTAGTTGGAGCAGTTAGGTTCAGTGAGCAGGTTGGTCAGATGAAGTCTTGGCTTTTGAAATTCGAATTCCGGCCATTTATTGCAGGGAGGGAGAAGCTGCTGCTGTACGAGTACATGGAGAAAGGCGACCTGCACCGGTGGCTGCACGAGCTGCCGGCGGGGCGGCCGGACATGGACGACGCCGGCGGGGACATCTGGGAGGCGGCGGAGGACAAGCGGTCGATATCTGACTGGCCGACCCGGCACCGGATCGCGCTGGGCGTCGCCCGGGGCCTGGCGTTCCTGCACCAAGGGTGGGCCGGGTCATGCCGGGCGACGGTGCACGGCCACCTCGTCCCGACCAACGTGCTCCTCAGCGACGACCTGGAGCCCCGGATATCCGACTTCGGGCACCTCGGCGGCGGCGGCGACGACGACCACGACGCGACGCCGGAGGCGGACGTGTACGGGTTCGGCGCGCTGGTGCTGGAGCTGATGACGGGGCAGGCTCGGTGGGACGAGGCGTCGGTGAGCTGGGCGCGCGGGCTCATCCGCGACGGCAAGGGGCTGGACATCGTGGACCCGCGGGTGCACGGCGGCGAGGCGGCGGAGCGGGAGATGGTGGAGTGCCTGCGGGTGGGGTACCTGTGCACGGCGCACTCGCCGGACAAGCGGCCGACGATGCAGCAGGTGGTGGGCGTGCTCAAGGACATCCGGCCTCGCGCGCTCGACGGCGGCGGCGACGCGTGAGCGTGATCATGCCATGCATGCACTGCCAGTGCGCTGCGTGTGAACTGCGCGCGTGCGCGGCTTGAACTGCCAGCCACCAGCACATGCCCTCGCTCGAGTGCACCATACACGTCACAGCTTTTCCCTTTTTCTTTCTACTGTAATAATCGGTAGGCCTCGTGCAATGTGCAGCAGCAGTGACAATTCCGTCACAGGGAACATTTGATTTCATACCATTTTTCTCTCCTGTTGCTGCGTTGGCACCAACAGGATCATGGGCAGCTCGTATTTAAATTCATGCCGCGCCGCGTCCGTGAACCATAAATGTGTTCCCGCCATTTAATTGCAAAAGCTTCATCGACATGATCCAAGTTCCAACATGATTAGGAGGAACAAGAAAAGATGCATGGTAGTACTACCTGCATCTGCATCTGGAATCCATATGGCTTTGGTAGTACAAAAGGTGAGATCGAGGTGGAGAGGACGTAGGCAGACATGCTTTGCGAGCATGGCGTACGTAGCAAAGATATTGCTAAACTAGCAAAAGGAGATGTAAAACGACGAACCAACATGGGTTAGTGGAGAGGAATGCGAGGTTGTTAAAATGTCATACGGCTGGGAGTCAGAGATAGATCTCACTGGGGTTGGTTTAGCCGCCTCGCCCGGAACCTCGGCGCTTTTGGCCTTTTAGGTTCGTGAGGCCACACCACGCATGTACGTACTCACTACGCGGGAGTACAAATGGTCAAGAAAGGGCTCGATCTTGTCGGCTTGCCGCTGGATCGTTGCCCTGCGGCGACAGTTCAGGTCAGCGATGAGGTCTTGCTGGCTTGCTTCCACCGGTAGGTACCGGCCACAGTGGCGCTTCTGTCACGATGCGGGTGTGGGTCTAGGAGAGGACCGGCTAAAGTTGGAACCACACCAAAGATGAAACTGTGCAGTAGTACGTGTCCGTCGTGACTTCCCGGTTATTGTAACGTGAATGTCACTTCTCATGAAAAAAAAATATGGAAGAGTCTGGAAATGCAATAGCTCGGGGCGGCGGCCCGGTGGAAGATGACGGTGTGTGTTGGCGTCGAGGCTTTTGTGCGGACGATGGTGGGCGTGAGCGAAGTTGGAGGCACGGCAATGGTTGAGGTATATGGCTCTTCTTCGGTGTGTCTGTGAGATTGCCTCGCTTTGTTTGTTGCTGTGGAGTCGGAGTGGCAGCGCCAGGGTGCCAGTGGCGACGATGGCAGACAGCAGTGTTAGAGTTTGAGCAGTTTACTCCATGTAATCTTAAACTTATCTCTCTCTCTCTCTCTCCCGTATCCCTGTCTATCTCCTATACCGAACCAGATTGGATTTCCTTCGGTTTCTCTTGTACGCCAAGGCAAGGCATTGTCATTTCCATATAAATATACATGACGCGCTCCTTTGAGGAGTAGGAACGCTTATACCAAATCTTACATGGTATACAGAGCTAGCCTCTTCCCTATCATCTAGCAACACAAAAAATTCGAACCCTAGCGCCTTCCATCGCCATCGCCATGAGCTCCAGCCGCCAACGGCCTCAACCTCGGCGCCCACCAACAGAGAAGCTCTCGAGGAACTACCTCCTATGGAAGGCGCAGTTCTGCCGCCCTGCGAGGTGCGCAGTGACCGGTCTTCTCGACGGCAATGATGATGCAATACGCAGAAAACA
The DNA here is from genome assembly GCA_021437245.1 of Aegilops speltoides. Classification (NCBI taxonomy): domain Eukaryota; kingdom Viridiplantae; phylum Streptophyta; class Magnoliopsida; order Poales; family Poaceae; genus Aegilops; species Aegilops speltoides. Next base: position 435,824,540 of record CM038147.1, on the reverse strand, counting down.
AAGGAGGTCACTAAGGCGGACAAGACCACGGCCATCGAGCCAAATCCATCAGATGGCCCATGGATTGCCAGGATCAAGCAGGTCCTAAGTTATCTCGCTAAACTCGCCACCCGTAAATCCTCGCGCAAGTTATCGGTAAGGAAAGTACCCTTGATCTATGGACCGCCTTACCACGATCTTTGTTCTTGCAATGCAATCGCTAATCACAAACCCGAGGATCGCCATCTCCAACACCAAGAAGGGCAACATGTCCAAAGAACGCTTTCATCACCAAGATGAAGAGTCTCGAGACGAGCTTGCGCAGCAGGTCGTCCGCAATGTATGGAGAGATGGTGGACTATATCCTCGCCGGACTCGATCGGGATTACGATCCCGTCGTTGCAGCGAGCTTACGCCATCAAGAATTCAATCTCTGCTGATGATCTTTTCGCAGATTTCCGCTTTTGATCGAGGATGGAGATGCTTGGCGATGGACCGTGCTTTCGCTCGTCGACAATGCCATGTACAGGGCGCGCGATCTCGAAGGCGAGGAAACCGCAGACGAGGGCGTGGTCGCTCGATCGTGCTCCCTCTTCTCCTGTTCGCACCGGTGGAAACAATGGCTACCAACAATATTAACGCCAGCCATCGCAGCAAGAAGCAGACGGCAGCAAAGATGAGGAGGATTACCCGAAAGTGCGATATGTTACAAATTCCATGTCGGTGGTGCCGAGACTGCTGGATCGGTACAAGGAAGATCGTCCTGAAAGGAAGAAGGTTAACCTCGTCACCAACTCCTATGGCATAGACACTAATTGGTATGCAGATTCGGTGCAACCGAGCATATCACAGAGAGCTTGATAAGTTGACAATGCGGAGAAATACCACGGAGGTGACCAAGTTCACACGGCAAGCGGAGCTGGTATGGATATTACTCACATTGGTAACTCAATTGTTAGAACCCCTCAGAAAAATTTTCGCCTCAACAATGTCTTACATATCCCTCATGCATCAAAAAATCTTGTCTCCGTTCATCGTTTTACACGTGACAATAATGTTCTCATTATATTCTATCCTAACTCTTTTGTGATTAAGGACTTGGCAACGAGGAGAGTCATCCTTAGAGGAAGATGCGAGGGAGGTCTCTATCCAATTACATCATCTTCTTCTACGTCAGAGTCAAATAAACAAGCTTGGAGTGTCATCAAACCATCTTCAGAAAAGTGGCATCGACGCTTGGGTCATCCTTCTTCGCTTATAGTTCAAGATGTCATTAGCAAGAATAAACTTCCTTTTGTGTCTAGTATTGAGTCGGTTTGTGATGCGTGTCAACAAGCAAAAAGTCATCAATTACCTTATCCCATCTCTACTAGTGTGTCTACCGTCTACACAACTCATTTTTTCAGATGTTTGGGGACCAGCCCCACTTCACCGCTAGATTTTCCTATTATGTAAGCTTTATTGATGACTATAGCAAGTTTACTTGGATTTATTTGCTCAAAAAGCGAGCCGATGTTTTTCAAGTTTTTAGCAACTTTCAAAGTCTTGTTGAACGTCAACTGAACTCTAAAATTCTTGCCATGCAAACAGACTGGGGAGGTGAATATGAGAAACTTAACTCTTTTTTCCAAAAAATTGGAATTTCTCATCATGTATCTTGTCCCCATGCTCACCAACAGAATGGTTCCGCTGAGCGAAAACATCACCACATTGTAGAAGTAGGACTAGCATTGCTAGCTCATGCATCTATGCCTCTCAAATTCTGGGATGAAGCCTTTCTCGCTGCAACATATCTCATCAACATTCGCCCTAGTAAGGTCATCAAATTTGAAAATCCTATTACTCGTCTTTTTGGTATTACTCCTGATTACACATCTCTACGCATATTTGGTTGTGCATGTTGGCCGAATCTTCAACCATATAACACACGCAAACTTGCATTCCGTTCCAAACAATGTGTTTTCTTGGGTTATAGTCCTATACACAAAGGAGTCAAATGTCTTGATGTCTCTACTGGCAGAGTCTATATATCTAGGGATGTTGTCTTTGACGAATCTGTTTTTCCTTTCAAGTCTCTTCATCCAAATGCCGGTGCCCTTCTTCGAAAAGAAATTCTACTACTTCCGGAGTTTGATCAAGGGGGTGATAACAATTGTTCTAACCAATGTGCTAATATTTCTTCCAGTTCTACTTCGTAATATGCTCGCAGTGCATGAAGAAAACGGCGCCAAAACGGTCAAGATGATCAAAATCCGTGCAAAATGATGTTATATTTGATGTGTATGAGGGAGAAGCAGCAGCGTGGAGCACGAGGAAGATGCGGCGGCGCCGCCACGCCAGGCGCCGATCCGCTTTGGATCACGGGCGGAGATCTGCGGGATCACGCGCCTGTCGGCAAGCAGCCGCCGCTCAGCCGCCGCCCCGCATTCGCCACGCCACAAGCATGCAAGGAACAGAGAGAGGACGCGGATCTCCTCGTCCGGCGCAAGACATGCAGGGACAGAGAGCTGTGCTCGGGATCCTCTCGCCCGGATTTCTCTGTGGACTCGATGCTGCCGCTAGCCCCTGGTCAAGCCACACCGGGGCTACTGGATCCGTACATCAGCCAGCATCACAGACATGGATGGGTCGCCAGATCTTCGCGCCTCCACCAGCCTATGCAATCTCCTGTGCAACAAAGAAGAACAGCTCACATTACTTCAAGGGTCATGACCCGCTACAAAAAGGTATTAGAAATCCTAAAATAAGAAGGGATGGCACTATACCATATGGAATGTTATGTGTTTCAGGTGAACCAGCAAGGTTGAGTGATGCACTTGGAGATCCTAAATGGAGAAAGGCTATGGATGAAGAGTATGATGCACTCATAAAAATAAAACATGGCACTTGGTACCAAGTCGAGAGGTAAAAATATTATTGACTGCAAGTGGGTCTATAGAATTAAAAGAAAAGCAGATGGCTCTATTGATAGATATAAAGCACGTCTGGTTGCAAAAGGATTTAAGCAACGATATGGCATTGATTATGAGGATACTTTCAGTCCAGTTGTAAAAGCTGCTACTATAAGACTTGTGCTAGCCATTGCTGTTTCCAGGGGATGGAGCCTTCGCCAGCTAGATGTTCAGAACGCGTTTCTGCATGGTGTTCTGGAAGAGGAGGTCTATATGAGGCAACCACCAGGGTATGAAAATAAACAAACACCTCATTATGTTTGCAAGCTTGACAAAGCTCTTTATGGTCTGAAACAGTCACCCAGAGCATGGTTCTCAAGGCTGAGTTCACAGTTGAAGCACCTTGGGTTCATTCCATCCAAGGCAGATACATCTCTCTTCATTTATAATAAGGCAAACATAATGATTTTTGTGCTCATATATGTGGATGATATTGTAGTTGCAAGCTCTTCACAAGATGCCACTAATGCTCTCTTGCGTGACTTGAGTTCAGAATTTGCTTTGAAGGACCTTGGTGATTTACATTTTTTCCTAGGCATTGAAGTCAAGAAGACTCAGGATGGCATAGTGTTGAGTCAAGAAAAATATGCAACTGAGCTTTTAACTCGTATGGGAATGAAAGATTGTAAACCCTCACCTACACCACTGTCTTCTTCAGAACAACTTTCAGCATATCAAGGAGAACCTCTTAAAGAAGAGGAAAGCACAAAATATAGAAGTGTTGTTGGAGCTCTACAATACTTAACTTTGACACGCCGCACATATCATTTGTCAGGAACAAGGTTTGCCAATATTTACATGCTCCTACCTCCACTCATTGGACCTCTGTCAAAAGGATTGTACGATACATTAAACATACTTGTGAGTTTGGGACTTCATTCAGCGTTCTAATTCCACACTTGTCGTTGCTTTCTCGATGCTTGATTAAGCGTGATGTGTTGATGATGAAAGTCAATCGGAGGATTTGCGATTTTTGGTTCAAACCTTATTTCTTGGAGTGCCGTAAAACAAGCCACCGTGTCAAGGTCAAGTACGAAGTTTAATACAAATCACTAGCGAATGCAACTGCTGAAATTATTTGGGTAGAATCTTTGTCGCATGAGTTAGGAATCAAGCAACTTCAGATATCTTGTCTATGGTGTGATAACTTGGGAGCGACCTACCTTTCTGCTAATCCAGTGTTTCATGGTAGAACCAAACACATCGAGATTGATTTTCATTTTGTGCGTGAAAGGGTTGCAGAGAAGAAGTTGGATATACGGTTCATTCCATCCAAAGATCAAGTAGCTGATGGGTTTACCAAAGCTTTGCCTGTCAAGTCTTTCGAAGAGTTCAAGAGAAATCTCAATGTAGGATAGTTTAGATTAAGGGAGGGTGTTAGAGTTTGAGCAGTTTACTCCATGTAATCTTAAACTTATCTCTCTCTCTCTCTCTCCCGTATCCCTGTCTATCTCCTATACCGAACCAGATTGGATTTCCTTCTGGTTTCTCTTGTACGCCAAGGCAAGGCATTGTTGCCCCATATAAATATACATGACGCGGCTCCCTTGAGGAGTAGGAACGCTTATACCAAATCTTACAAGCAGGTGGTTTGTCGGATGGCTTTTAGGCGACAACCTTAGAACATCTACAACCGCATATAACGAATATGACCCATCAAACGCCTACAGACGCGTCTATCGATCAGTCCTCAAATTTGCACAATTACATCCGGACACCTCATACAAAAGCATGCAAAGATAAAAACCTACGTACTACTTAGATCATGCTACTCCTCGACGGAGATGTTGACTATCTTCATGCCCGGCTCCCAGTACATGGATGGCAGCTGCAGCTCCGCCGCCTCCAGCTGCTCCGCTCCGGCCTCCTCTATCTTCGCATCAAGTTCGGCGAAGAGCGAGTTTGTCGCCGCCCGCTTCTGCCGGAGGAACTGTCGGTTGGCCTCTACATGGGCCACATCCTAATTGGACTCGAGGATGGTCTGTTGCTCCGCCATCTCTACGGCTTGGGCGACGGCGAACTCCGCCTCCGCTTCCTTCATGTTGTAGCCTGGAGCAGGCTGCTCCACCTAGTCCTCCTCCGAATCCGCCACCTCCATCGGCTTCGACAGTTGCTTTCCCGCCCCCTCCTCCTGCTGCTGCTGCTCTCCTTCCTCCCTCCTACTGTTCCAGCGAGTCCGGAGGCAGCCCGACAGCGATGCGGGCGGCGCGCCTTACCCGAATCTCCTCCGCGATCTGGTATCGGTGCTACGATGTGAGCATAGCGCACGTGGTGATCTTTCGCCGGACCATGGCGATGCCGGAGAGCGTGGGAAAAGCGGGGGAAAGGAGGCGGATGGGCTCGGGTTGCGACGTAGGGAGAGAGAGGAGGTGGATGGGTTAGGGTTGGGGGACGTCAGCCGGCTTAAATAGCCGGATTTGCCTCGAGCGGCGCCACGCGGTGTTCACACCGCGGCGACGAACGAGACGTATGTCGGCCCTCCGGGTTTCCGTGCAATTCCACGTGGGACCCCATTGTTAGTCTACGGACGTTCGAGGCCGGTTTGGAGCGCCCAACTGTAGATGCTCTTAGTCTGTTCTGATTTGTAGATCTCTATCAGAGTATAAGCTGCGATGTCCTTGTCGCGGCTGACTAAATTCTAGCACGAATCTTTATGCGGCCCTGCACAGCCTCTACGGTGTAGGCTAGCTTGACGATCGTCTATAATGAAGTCGAAGGCGCTTGCTTAGGATTAGGGATGACGATGATGCCTACTCGGGAAGAAGTGATGATGTTGACGTCTGTTTGCTATCTAGATGAGACTCCCTCTCGAGGGACGTGGATGGGGTATCTATATGTGTCACTCAGCAGATTATGATTGTTTTCATTTGATTTTCCGTTAATTAGGCAATTCTTTTCTACTTAATTAATGGATGAAATAAATATTTTGGCTTTATTTTAAAGAAACAATTATTAAACACCTAGGAACAGAGATCTAGAAGAGCTTCAATGTTTTCTCCTCAAAGTGAACCCTGCATGTAATGGTCGGATTATGCGTCCCGCGTAACAGTATTAGAACTGACACAGCCGCAACTCATGTAGTCCTATGTTCATATTATGCCGACTTTTTTCTTGGTCGATTTATTAACCGACCTTTTATTTTTGTCGTTTCCTAAAATACTTTCCATTTAGAAAAAAAATTGGATTGCGAGCAAACGTGCAGGTATGTGGCCCAATTACATTGGCAAAAAAATGTTCAATTTTTAACAACTTTTTTTAATTTCATTCATTTTTTTTATATTGACACACTTTGAATTTTTTTCTAAAATTCAGGAATTTAATTTCCGTAGAATTTCAAGAAATGTTCATAGATTTTAAGAAACATTCATGAATTTAAATAATGTTCATAAATTTAAAATTATACTTTTTTACGAATTCTATTTTTCAAGAGTTTATAAAATTTATAATTTTTCAAAATGGTCAAAATAAATTTACAATTGTCATAGATTAAAAATGCTTGTAAATATTAAAATTGTTCACGAATATGAAAAACACACAAATTAGAAAACATGTTCATGATTTCAAAGTATGTTCCTGAATTTTAAAATATTCATAAATTTTAAAATCTGCATGAAATAAAAAAGCAACAAATATATATACAAACAAGAATATGGAAATGAAAATAAAAAAAGTTAGAGAAAAGAAAAGAAAAGAAAAGAAAGAAAACCGGCAGAGAGAAAAGGCGAGCATGACATGCACAAATTATTGTTTTAAATATGACAATCACAACAGTGCAAGGGCTCTGCATCTTCCTTGAAGGCGTCGTCAAGGTGATGCTAGTCTAAGGCAACTCTGGAGGAAACTTCAGATCCTCTTCAGGATCAACGATGGCGGCGCTTGAGTGTTACGAGTTGGTGTTTCTATATTGTTATTGTCCTACTCTTTTATTCGGTTGTATAGTAGTACTTCTCATAATGCATGAAAACAACGGAAAAAAGACAAAGGCATCACCGTCTAGCAAGACTCGTTTTTAGAAGAAACGATGCAGCGAGACTTGTCGATCACGCTCGCCGCGTGATTAGGTTATATGACTATCCGATTCATATGGACCGGGGGGTCATATCAAAGCCTCCTTTCTCCAGCTGCTACGCTTTGTAGTACGACTCTCGGTCTTTGAGTCTTGATGATTCCCGCCCCAAGATAAGACTGCGGCGACGAAATGCAGAGACGAGGCGATCGCCTGATCGGGACGGGCCCCTTATCGATTCCTCCAAGAGAAGATCACAAGCCACGCTAAGACAAACACCCCCCACATCAGCGCACGGCCGGGCGTCCATGGCGCCTACCGAAACTGGCGCAGGTCGATTTTCACCGCATCTTCGACAAATCGACCGGCCCATGCACTGATTGTCCCAGCAAACTTGGCTGGCTAGTAGCGTTTATCTGCGCGCTATCACAGGGAGCAGACAAGGGCACGCACAAACATGCCCGGTGCCTGGTGAATTTCGGACAAACGTGGTGCAACCAAGTGTAGTAGGCGAGCTTTGCAGTCTGTCTGCAGGTGTAGTGTAGCAGTAGCGTGCATGCATTTGGGGCATTGCACGCAGATACGTCTCCCGGTCCAGCGTCTTGTTGTTGGTCGTCTGCGGCGGAGTTGAGACAGCGGAGAAGAACCGGTGGTCGACTGGTCGTCACTGTCGTCGTGGTAAAGCTTTCTCTCTCTCTCTCTCTCTGGTCGACAATGCAGGGGCGGCCCATGGCACACCTGCTAAGCTAAATATAAAAAAATAGGGTTACTCGAAAAAGATCTTGCCGGATTTTGTAACTTGAGCATGATTGGTTGGTTGCTAAAACGTGCCTAGCCAACATTTGGAGACTGTTTGGCTTGATAACAGCATTTTACATGCCAACTTTTGGCTAGCCTTTTTACAGATTATCAAGAAAAACTTATACTCCCTTCGATCCATATTAATTGTCGCAACTTTAGTACAATGCTAAAGCTGCGATAATTGATATGGATGGAAGGGAGTAGCTAATTTCTTCACTCACCAACACATTGGCATGTCAAATATTGGCATCAAACGAAGCAATTTGACAAGCCTACAGAGGTTAGGAAAGTATATTGGTAGCCAACCAATTTGCAGCAAAATTTTGCTAACCAACCTGAAGCAATCATGTTCAAGTCAAAAAATAAAGTGGCAAAAATAAACATTCACCGTGCCATCCTCCTTGTGACATCCATAAATTGAAGTCATCAATGTCAAGGAGACGCACGTCGTACGTCGTCAAGGCATTTCTTGCCCGTACCGATTCCTAATAGGAATCGCCTACAGGCTGATGACGGCGCCGGCACATTAGTTGTTTGTCGCGCGATGTCTTCGCTCCTTACGCGTTCGGCCACGGTTTCAGTCCGCTTAGTCAGGTTTTCTTTGTTTCTTCTTCTTCTACTTCTTCTTCTTCTTTTCGCCAGTTTTCTTCGTTTTTTTTCTTTTTCTTTATTCCGTTTTCAGTTTTCTTTGTTTTTTATGGTTTTCTTTTGTTTTTCTTTTTTATTATTTGTGCTTTGATTTCCTTTTGTTTCTTTCTTGCTTTTCTGTTTCTTCACTTTTTTTGTCGGTTTTCTTCGATTTTTGTTTCTTGAACATGTATACTTTATATTTTTTTCCAACACATGTCTACTTTTTCATGAACGTTGTTCACTTTACGTATACATGTAAAACATTTTCATACACATTTTTTAATATATGTTTAAACTTTTTTCAATCAATTTTAAATATATTTTTTAGAATACTTGTCAAAAAAATTTAAATACATTTTCCAAAGGATCAAAAAACACTTTTTTGAACTATGTAAACATTCTTGTACATTGTACAATTTGTTTTATCAAAAATTCATGAACACACTTTTTAAATGTTGCAAATATTTGTCACGTGTGCATGATTAAACATTGTTACTACACATGATAAACAATTGTATTGTTTCATTCATGTTATACATTTTTTTTTCTACCTCCATGTACGACGAGGATCACTTTTTTCTACCTCTATGTTGTTGGATCACTTTTGTGTGGGCTCCGGGATTACCTTAGCCTCATGGCCATGTATCTACCAGCTCGGAAATTTCGGTAAGTCCAATTTGATGCTAATTGTGTCAATTTGCCGGACATAGTGTATTGCATCATTTCAGTTTTTGGAACCTTCTAGAATGTTTTATTTTTATTTTTTTGTTTTTCCATATTTTCCAAAAAACGATCATTTTTTAAAGTGCAAAAATTTGGAAAAAAAATTCGTGTTATTAATAAATTTTCTCCAATTTAGAACATTTCAGATTTTTTAAAATGTTCACAAAAGTTTTAAAAACACGTTTTCTACCAAAAATATTCTCAGATTACAATTAGTGTTCACTTTTTAAATCATGTAATATTATATTGAAAAGAAAATACAAAAAGTGACTGAAAATCTATGAAATAAAAAACCCGCTTGCTGCTGGAAGAGAACCTTTCCACGTAAGAGAAAACTTCTAGCTAGTTACATGAAGAGATACCGCTGGCTTGTTCGGTAATATGTGTCGACCCAGTCGAGGGATGTTCTATGTGTTTGTCCGTCATTTTGAACGGTGTAGCCATCTCGACCAACTCAGTGGATCCCTCCACCCGAGAGTTTAGCCAAGGTGAATGTCCATGTTGCGGTCATGAGGTGTGCTAGCATGAGGTCTGCTGCCGCAATCGTAGAGATCATAACGACACGTCTTTTGGAGCTTCGACTATCGTAACAAAGGGAATCATTGACCCTGGGACACTTGATGTACTTGTAGTTAGAGAAGCTTTGGCTCGCTGGGTGGACCTAAATTTGCAAAGGACCCATGTTTTGCTTGATAACAGCATTTTACATGTCAACTTTTAGCAAAACCAAAAGTTGCAGCCTCTTTACAGATTATCAAGAAACAATTGCTCCCTTCAATCTATATTAATTGTCGCAACTTGAGTAGAATGCTAAAGCTGCGATAATTAATAGAGAAGTCACATGGATGGGAGGGAGTAGCTAATTTCTTCACTCAACAACACATTGGCATGTCAAATATTGGCATCAAACGAAGCAATTTGACAAGTTTTCAGAGGTTAGAAAAGTTTATTGGTAGCCAACCAATTTGCAGTAAAATTTTGGTAACCAACCTAAACAAATCATGCTCAAGTCACAAAAATGTTGCAAAAAAGAAAGAAAAAAACTTTCACCATGCCATCCTCCTTGTGAAAGCTACAAATTGAAGTCACCGATCTCAAGGAGATGCACGTCCTATCAGGGCTTTTTTTGCCCGTACTGATTCCTACACGCTGATGACGGCGGGCCAGCCCATTAGTTGTCTGTCGCGCGATGCCTTTGCTCCTTACGTGTCCGGTTGCTGTTTCGGTCCACTTAGTCCGGTTTTCTTTGTTTTTCATTTTTTTTTCTTTGTTATTTCCCACCAGTTTTCTACGTTTCCCCCTCTTTCTTCACTATGTTTTCAGTTTTTCTTTGTTTTCGATGCTTCCTTTTTATTATTTATAGTTTGATTTCCTTTTGCTTCTTTCTTGCTTTTTTGTTTTTTCTTTTTTATTTTATTTTTTGTCGGGTTTCTTTGTTTTTTGAACATGTATAATTTTTTTCCATTGTCCAACACATGTATACTTTTTCATACAAGTTGCATGTTTTACTTATACATGTAACACATTTGTATACACAATTAACATTTTTTAAAATACATGTTTTGAATATATTTTTCAGAATACTTGTCAAACATTTTTTTAAATACATTTTCAAAAAAATTCCAAATGATCTGAAAATATCTTTTTGAACTATGCAAACATTCTTGTACATTGTACAATTTTTCTTTATTAAAATGTCACAAACACATTTTGAAACTTGTGTGTATTTTTTGAAATCTGATGTACATTTTTCTGAATGTACATAACAATTTTTCTAATATAAAGATTTTTTTTCATTTCGTAATCATTTTCTAAATTTGTCACCTACGTTTCTTTGAAATGCGAGACTTTACTTAATTGTCGCAAATATTTGTCTCGTACACATGATTAAAAAAATTTAGCACACATGATAAACATTTATAATTTTTCATTCATGTTATAAATTTTTTGTATAACATCAGAAACATTAATTTCCAAATCTTTAATATTTTTCTCCACACGTTTAACATTTTTCAAATGCAAGATTTATGTTTTGCAAAACTGTATGTTAAGTGTTTATTATATATATATATATATATATATATATATATATATATATATATATATATATATATATTTTACTACCGGTGTAGTTACACCCATTTTTATTTTGTACGTTTTAGGTAGTATCTACTACACCGGAGTGTATGTATGTAGTATGTAGTATGTAAGAATATTTATGTAGTATATATATTATTTTTTATGTAGTATGTAGTATATTTTTAGCATACTTCTTTATACGTACAAATATGTACGTATTTTCATAAATATGATAAAACCATGGGCTCGCATGCAATTTTTTCACATAACTCGCTTTGAAGTATCTTAGATATAGTATATGAACATACTAAAAATGATAAAGTAGTATATATACTACCATATAGTAGTATATGAGAAATGGGTGTAGTTACACCCGGTAGTAGGATGCATTTTCCCTATATATATAAATTAATTAAAATAAGCAAGAATGAAATGTGAAGGAAAAGGCTAAAACAAATACATAAAAATACGCACAAGGTCATCCTGACGTTATTTTGACGTGGTAAGTGGTTACTGGCCAGCCTAGTTCGGGCTGGAGCCTTGCTTGGGTCGGCGTCATTTTGTGTGGGCTCCGGGATGACCTTAGCCTCATGACCATGTATCCACCAGCTCAGAAATTTCGGCAAATCCTATTTGATGCTAATTGCGTCAATTTGCTGGACATAGCGTGTTACAATATTTCAGTTCTGGGAACCTTCTAGAAGGTTATTTTTTGTTTTTCCATATTTTCAAAAAAAAATCATGTTTCTTTAAAGTTGCAAAAAGTTTGAATATAGTTTTCTCGTTATTAATAAATGTCCTCCAGTTAAACACATGTTCATATTTTAAAGAATTTCTCACAATAGTTTTAAAAATCATGTTTTTTACAAAAAGATATCCCCAAATTACAAATAGTGTTTACTTTTGAAAACAACTAAATATTATATTGAAAATAAAATACAAAAAGTGACTGAAAACCTGTGAAACAAAAACCTGCTTGCTGCTGGAAGAAAACCTTTCCATGTAGGAGAAAACTTCTAGCTAGCTACATGAAGCGCTGGCTTATTCGCTAATATGGGCCGACCCAGTCGGGAGATGCTCTGTGTGTTTGTCCGTCATTTTGAACGATGCAACCAGCTCGACCAACTTAGTGGATCCCTCCACCTAAGAGTTTAGCCAAGGTGAATGTCCATGTTGCGGTCATGAGGTGTGCTAGTATGGGGTCTGCTACCGCAATCGTAGAGATCATAACGACACGCCTTTTGGAGCTTCGACTATCATAACAAAGGGAATCATTGACCCTGGGATAGTCGAAGCACTTGTAGTTAGAGAAGCTTTGGCTCTCTCAGAGGACCTGAATTTGCAATGGGTCCATGCCATGTCGGACTGCAAGGTGGTGGTGGATGACATAAAAAATTAGAGTGCAGCTGTATACGAAGCTATTATACATGAAATCAGATAGTAGTTCTAATTTGTGTAATTTTGTTCCTGAGTTTAGGAGTTTGAATTTCGAGGCTAATAATCAAGCAAAGCATTCTACATTTAGGGGTAAGCCGCCATGTCTGGTTAGGCGTACCCGATGATCTATTCGCCGGTATAAACATTGTGACGAGATTTTCTGAGGAAAAACCTGAAATTTCGTCGTATATCTCATACCATTCCAAAGGAAATAATATTCGTAAGACGTGATTAAGCATGATATTAGTCACTTTCTGTACAACTCTCCCCAGCAAAACCCTTTTGTTACAATCTATCAAACTGCATGTACACTATACCTCTCAACTGAACCTGCCATGTTCCTAGAGCTATAGAAAATATTACTACAAGTTAAAGTTATGCACAAAAGAACGAAACAAATAGCTGCAAAAGAGAAGAAGAGTATGGCCATCGTGTCATCAGAACAGAAAATTCAGAAGTCGACGCTGCCGTCGTCATCGGCCCTGCACATGCACCCGGGCGTCCTGGGCTGCCGGTAGACGGTCCGGCCCCTGGGCCGGGCGCGGACCCGCTTGTACTCGTCCACCATGGTCCTCACCCTCTTCTGGAACCCGGCCCACTCGATGCCGGCCTCCTCGGACAGGATCTGCGCGTACCGCTTCCGGTTCGGGTGCAGCGTCGGCGCGCGGCCCCTGCCGTGGTACACGCGGTGCCCCGACACGAGCGACGACAGCTGGCTGCCGGAGTCCGTCACCGCGAACACGTCCGACGAGGCGCACGCGATGAAGTCCAGCGCCGCCAGCTGCGATGGCGGTCAGTCGGTCCCGTCAGTCGAGAGAGAGCTGAGGGTTCAGATTCAGAAACTGTTGCGAGAAGAAAATGATTTCGGTCGCTTACCCGGGAGGAGAAGTTCTTGAGCGGAGCGAGCTCGTCGGAGGAGAGGATGTCTTCCTTGGTGACCAGGTTCGGGTACAGCCGCGTGAGAGGGCGCAGCCGTGTCGCGCCGCCGTATATCTGCGACCCGGCCACGTAGATGAACGTCCCGCGGTCGTAGCCGAGCGCGGCGAGGATGAGCCCGGCTTCCTCGGGCGTCAGCGGGCACCTCCCCTGGCTCCGCAGCTCCTCCGGCGACACCGTGCTGGCGATACACAATACAATCACCGCAGCAACATAATGTCAGCGTAGAACAGCGTGATCAGCCAGCATAGCACGCGGCAATGGCGACGTGCGCGCTTACGTGTTCCGGAGGCGCGTCACGAGGGCCGGGAAGTGGGTCTCCCTGAAGGCCTGCAGCTCCCTCCTCTCCTCCTCGCCGCCGCCGAACTCACAGAGGGAGTAGGCGACCATGTCCATCTCGAACCTCAAGTGCAGAGCGAGGTACCTGCTCGGCCCGCCGACGTTGTCGGTGCGCTTCTCCCCGAACGGCCGGTCCAGCATGTTGCTTCCGAACAGCTGCTTGTCCATCTCCGTCTGCATCGCGCTCACCCCCCGCAGCCGCTGGACCAGCAGCGAGCCCAGCTTCTGGATCTCCGGGGCGAACTTGAGAGCGTGGAAGTTGCATCTGCATCGCAGCCTCTGCAAAGACAAACAAACATCTGATGAGCAAACAACAGGTCGTGTTGATGACAGCGGTGCATTGTATGTACATTGTTCATCAGTTCATCTGAAAAATAATGCCAAATGGGGAAGAAATGTTACCTGCAGATCGGCAGGCACCGAGTCGAAGCCGAGCCGGTTGCCGAACCCGAGGAAATGAACAACACCATTTTTCTGAAGAACGGGAAGTGCTGTTCTGATGAATTCAGATGGTTTAGCCTCTTTGGAGATGTCGTTATCGGTGATCTGTGATCAAGGGGGCGAGTGAGATGAATAAAGTTGACTGAAGAAACAAAACAGTCTGAACTTTGAGGACATGGTTCAGGCACTAACTTGGCTACCGATTGCCTCGAGATCCAGCGACTGAAGATGGGGCGGTAAATCTTTCACGATGAGCACATCGCTCTTCATGTAGTTCACGAAGTAGTCTTCCTGGTAGATGTCACCGAACTGACTGGTAGAAAAGGAGAAATTCAGTTAACTCTACAATTTGATGAACGACTACTAATGTTGGAGAAAAAATGAGTAACTACTACTAGTACGTAGTATTTGTCACACGGTTCAGTTAAAAGTTCTAACCTTTTGTCCTTCCACACGCTGCTGTGAAGAAACCGGGGGAGAACAAGCGTGGCATTGAGCAGAACTGCAACCACAACAGCATTGCACACCTGGAGGAAGAATGAAGCTCGTTTAGGTGCTAAGTATCAAAAATACTGAACTGATCTTGTGAGGATCCAGGCACTATATCCTTACGGCGACACGCTGCTGGTTCAGGCCACCGTTTGCGCTGACCAGAATGAAGCCATTGTTCTCCTCGCTAGGCTCTGAGATCAACCAAATTCAGTGTCAGGAAGCAAAAGAACTAGAAAAGTGAAGTAGGAGTAACTATTTGGACATGCTTGAATGAAGCCTCACCTTCTTCCAAGGTGTATTTGGCGGCGCAGGGCGTCCATTTGCGCGCCTGTTTGTAGGGTTCCTCCCATAACGCGAAATTTCCACCATCTGACTCGTTCTGCACTGGCAGGAAGGGAAAGAGTGCAGCATCAGTAAAAGTAACAGATATACTGAATACAGTTGCAGAAAGTAACTAGTGGTAATGGCTATGATGTCTGAATCAAACCTTCGAGGTGGCCAAAGTTGCCATCTGTAAAAGTCTTTCATGCATTATCTGCTCCGACTGCTCCTTCCTGACGAAATTCTGCTTGAGCTCCTTCTTTCACAGAAATGGATTCATCAGGTCGACAGAACAGGTGAAGAAATTCAAAATGTTTAGGTCAGTCTGCGACGGTATGAACGAGCACAGCCATCGTAAATCGGAGAGGAGGATCAAATTCAGACGCGATAGAAAAGAAAACCGAGACGATCAGAGATAGGCACGTGATCGAGCATGCGTTTTTCCTGAACGAATTTCATCGGAGGCGGCAGCAGATGCATACCTGGAGGCCTCTGAAGTTGACGGAGATGGCGCCGTTCCGGAACTGCACCTGGTGAAGCGCGGACATGACGAGGGAGGCGGCGAGCAGGAGGCAGCCCATGACCCCGACCACCACGGCGAACACCCTGAGGTGCCAGGAGGTGACGTTGGCGCCGCCCCTGGCCGCCTTCCCCTGCCGCAGCCTCCCGATGTTGGTCGCGCCGACCCTGCCGCCCTCGCCGCCGCCCGTCTGGCCGACGACGGCGACGTAAGGGCCGTCCATCTCCGCCGCCCGGTCGATCAAGAACGCACCGCCATTACGCTCCGGGCGCGTCTCCATTGGTGGCCTGTCGTAAGACGGGGAGGTGCCTCCAAGTCCAGCAACACGGCAACTACGGCCCCATCTCTGGCTGTTGAACTATTCTTTTCTTTTGACCTGCGCTCCATGGACGGACGGACGGACGGACGGGCAACGTGGGCATCCAGCGATCCCCCGTACGGGCTCAGAGTAGTATAGAGCGGTAGGTCAAACGAGGCGCTGCTGCCGCGGCTTCCATTCGCTGTGTCCCTCCCGATCGGTGCAACCACCGGGCCGGCAGGGCAGGTAAAGAATGATAGGGCGATGATCCCCGATCCGGATAAAGAAATGGGGCGGGATTAAAGAACCGGTGGAGGGGATCGACGTAACGTGAGGAGAGGACGACCCGCCGGCATCTCGATCGTCGTCCTATATAC
Organism: Aegilops speltoides; assembly: GCA_021437245.1. NCBI lineage: Eukaryota > Viridiplantae > Streptophyta > Magnoliopsida > Poales > Poaceae > Aegilops > Aegilops speltoides. The sequence continues at coordinate 435,808,210 of CM038147.1, read as the reverse complement.
CGGCGTGGTGATCGCGGCCAGGTGGCGGCGTGGTGGGACGGAGATCGCGTATCGGGACGGGGAGGTTTTCCGTAGAAGCGAAGAGAGGTTTCGGTTGGACGCTTGTTTGTTTGGTGATTCGATGATTGATTTGATGATGACGGCGGAAAAGGGCGACGGAGTCGGTAGCCGGCCGCCCGCGGTTGGTTGGCGCACGAGTACAGATTTGGGTTTCTTGTGCGGTCCGGTTCCTTTTTCCTGTTATTTTTTGTCCTCGCATGCTGTGGATATGCTCGTATTTCTAACCGATCTCCAATAAGATCGTAAGTGATGATAAATTCGGTTATCCTTTCTTAGAGCATCTAGTTGGGCATCCCAAACCCTCCTTAAACGTTCGGGAGGACCGCCCCGTCACTGTCCGGTCACGAAATTTCGACCCAGCCAGGCGTCTCAAACGAGTCTCAAACATCCGGACTGACCGGCACGCCTCATGTTCAGTCCAAATATGGGGCGGATATGAGGTGCCCGGCTGCGTCCGCCGACCCCGCTGCAGATCGTAGCAGTCCCAGTTGCAGCGACTGAAACTCCGTCCTCTCAAATCGGCGCACCGAAATTTTAGTTTCATATCACCGGGCGAGGCGAACGCTGACATGCTTAAATAGCCGCGCCGGCAAGCTTCTTTGTTGTTGCGTAGGTCTATCAATTATCGTTGCATGAGCGAGATAACTTGACACTAGACTGCATTTCATTAGGTGATGATTATTCATCTTGAGTGTCAAGTTCGTCAGGAACATTGATACCTCTACTACAATGACAGTAGATTTTTTTTGTTTTGTTCATCGATTTTTTGTTGACAAATTGTGATTCATAAAAAGCAGTACGGACATGATTTTCCCTAGTTAAGAAGATAGACCCTAACTATGAATCTTCTATGTGATAAACATAGAAGATTCGTAGTACTAACAGTCTATCTTTTTTATAAATGATCCAATAATGTCAGAAGCTTATTGCTTTTGCATGGCTCGGCTATTTAACCCGGTCGACTAGCTTGTCACACGATGAGGTATGACTAATACGGATGTGAAAATCTTAACTATGAGCAATTTTGTGTGTTTTGACAGCCCAGTCGGTCCAAGACTGATAGGATGATCGGCGTGCATGACGCTGCATGTAATAGGTGTTTCAAAAACAGGGTATGTGCTTGCAAATGGTCAATTTTGAGGCCAGTTCAGTCACTGTTCGCAGGCGCGTCCTAGCGTGTCCGCGGACGTTTGAGGGCCAGATTTGCAACTTGCGGCTGTAGATGCTCTTAAGGCGCACATAGCCGATCTCCTATCCGATGTAGTGGAGTAAAAATTTATCCTCCACCTCCCAATATTCCCCCAAATCTACCTAAATATGCTCACTCCCGCCACGGCCAAGTAAAACTGGTGCCTCTCTTTCTCCCTGGCCACCCTGCCTATTGTCGCCGCAACCACCACGCCCCACTGCCGCCACCGATGACCGTCCCGAATGGATAGATAGAGTCCTTCCCTCACCCCGCCGGCCACCGGCACCGGCTTTTCGCCGCCAGAAATCACCCATGCGCCGCCGCCCGCGTTGAAGAAGAGGTTGGGGATGAAAAAAAACCATCGAGTTCAAGCTCCTCCTCCAATCGCGCCAATGGCCTTCGTGGTGGCCACCGCCTCTCCGCTAACGACACGTTGCCCTCCTTCCGCTCTAGCCAGACCCAAACGAGCTCGAAAGCCGATGGTGGCGGCTGTGGCGCTAACCGAGGCGGTTGCGAAGAAGAAGATGAAGAAGGCCACAACGGCGCATCATCCAAGGTTGGTGCCTTGTGCAGCTACTTCGGCGCCCCCTACGGCCACTGCTCCGACGCGGGCGGTGGTCGCAACTGGCAACAAGCATCGCAGGCGCCAAGTGCTCAATGAAATGCCTACAAGGTAAAGAAAAATCTCGCGTCTTGTTGGTGGTCGATAGTGATTGTTGGTAGCCGATGGTGATGTTGTTTGCTTTGTTGTCGTAGTGCGAAGATGAACACGATTGAATTCCTCGCGTCTTTGAAGTCCTCTGCCACTGTTGGACTTGTTGAGCTCAACTACGACTCCTTTCGGCATCATTCAGAGGCAGCCCAAGACATGGACCAAGAGGTGGCCGGGGAAGAGGAGGCAACTGAGGAGGAGGAGGAGGCTGAGAAGGTGGTCGCCGATGAGGAGGTGGCCGAGGAAAAGGAGGTTGTGGAGGTGACCCGAAGCAAGCACCCGGGCGTTAAGGTCGCGCACCGCCAACTACAACCAAAAACAGGATATTGCTCTTTGTGATGCTTGGTGCGCGATCTCCATGGATGCAATGATTGGCACTGATCAAACCAAGACTACGTTTTGGAAGAGAATTACCGAGCACTACAACAACTCCGTGGACGTGCGATCAAGCCATACACAAGGTTCTTTTGGGCATCGTTGAAGCACCATTCATGACAATGCAACCAATGGTCCGGTTGCATCAATCAAGTGAATCATGCACGACCTAGCGGTGGGCAAGTGGAGGAGTATGGCCCCTACATCAAAGAATTATTCAAGCATCGGAACACCAAGTTCGTCCACAAGCCCTTCACATTGCATCATTGCTAATTAGAAGTGGATCCAAAAAATCAAGGTGACCACTCCAAAGATATCAATGTTAAGCATATCCGTTAAGGAGGATTACGAGATTGACGAAGATGGCAACAATAGACCGGAAGGAAACAACATTGCAAAAGAAAGAAGAGAAGAGAAATGAATTTGGTGGCACTTACAAAGAAGAACTTGTGGGAATGATCGAGACCAAGAAGGTGTTGGCGGCCGAACACAAAGAAGAGAAGATGGCGAGGTGGAATGAGCTCAAGTTGTTGGAGAATGAGAAATATAAGGCCAAGTTGGCGGCCGAAGAGAGAAAGTTGAAGGCGAAGGAGTTAGGGCTTGCACTTGCAATTGAGGAGGAGAGAATTCGTGATGCAAAAAAAAAGAACGTGTCACCATGTTTATGAATGAAAACACAATGGATGAAACCGCAAGAAAGTATTGAGAGCTCACTTGTGGGGAGATATTGGAAGCCTCTCTTCGGAATGTTGGTGGTGGCCGAGGTGGTGGTTGTGGCCGATGTGGTGGTTGTGTTGATGGTGGTGGCCGAGGGGGTGGTGGTGCGTGCCATTGGTTGGCTCGATCCACAACATACACATGGTATGTTTGTGATGACTTTGGATCAGATATTGTGGTTGAAGGAATGACTTTTGAGCGAACTTTTCATGTTTTTTATTGAAAATTCGTGATGACGGAACTACTATATGTCATGCCAGTTATGTTACGCATGTTTTAGTTTTATATTCTCATGATATATTGTGTAGTGTTTGAAGTTGATGCTGAAACAAAATCTACAAAATTTCGTTTTACTCCACTACTATCAAAGATCAGCTAGACACGGCCACCGTTAGTGAAGTAAAAAAATTATTTCACTAATTTTACTCGCCAGATCCTCCACTAATTTTTGGAGGATCGGTCGGAAATGACATTAGCAAGTGAACATATATGGTGCCACCTGCGCGGCTGCGCCTCTGTGTTGCCTGTGTGGCGGGGCACTTGGCGGGAAGGGTGTTCGATGACGGCATCTCTGCCTGCGTGTGTTCTGCCGCTGTCGAGCCACGGCGGCCGCGTGGCTGTCTCGGTAGACCGACGGCGGCGGCTCACATGAATAAGTATGGAAAAAAGCGCGGGCTAACATCACGAGTGGTAGGGCGTAGGAGCCTAGGAGGAGCTCAAAAGCGTTGGCGGTCGGGGCGGTGTAGCTCGGTAGCTGTGAGTTGTGACCCGCGAACCAACGACGTCCGGAGATCGATCACAGGACATGCTGCGGATGCACGGTAGTTGGCGAAAGCACCAGCACCACACGAGCTTACACGAGGTGATGGCTCTTTTCAGTGGCCGAAAGCAAGGTGAGTTTCCGGTTGTGTTTGCCGCTGTTTAAATACTAGCAAAAAGGGCCATCCGCTACTATGGAAGAAAAAGAAACATAATCTCCAAAGGCCATGATCACATTTTGCTGCATCACCGAGATACACTATCACTCTCAATTTCGTGAAATCACGAATATTTGTTTAAACTCGTGAACGTATTTCAAATTCATGAACACTTCTACAAATTTTTGAACAATTTCAAAAATCAACAATTCTTTTGAGTTCATGAACATTTTATACTATTTGCAAACATTTTTTAAAAATTGTGAACATATTTTTAACAATTTCTCTTGACATAGAACATTTCTAGAATGGACGAATATTGTTTCGAAAATTGGTGGAACAATTTTTAAAATTCACAAACAATTTTTGAAATGCATGATCAATTTTTGAATCAGCGAACATTTTATGAATGAATAAACTATTTTGTAAGTCATGAATAGTTTTTGAATTTTTATGATATTTTTTCATTCCTGAACTTCTTTGAATTGGCGAAATTTTCTTCAATTTTATTAACATTTTTTAATACACCAACTTTAAAAAAAATCATGAACTATTTTTGATTTCCCAAATATTTGTTTACAAAATTTCGAACATCTTTTGAATAAGCAAACATTTTTTTTATAAAATGGCGAACATTTTGAACCCACGGACATTTTATAATTTATTAAATATTTTATTTATAAATTCTCATTTGTTAAATTTTGAAACTTTTTTAAAGTCCCAAATTATTTAAAGTAAAAAAGAAAAAAAAGAAAAGAAATTAAAAAATAGGCCGCCCGGACATGGACCGGCTCAAACGGGTGTTGCGTCTTCTTGTAGTGCGCAAGACGTAGTATATGAAGTCCCTACTGCATGGGGTGGCCCAGGCGGGAATTCTCTTGTGTGAAACGTGTTTTATCACTTATAGATGTCATTGATGGGTAACATTTTGCATTTCTAGGGGCAATTTTCATGACATCCGCAAGAAACAATAGCTTCTTTATTATTAGGTATAGGTATAGATTTTTAACACGGTACACATGCACACACTCGTACATATGCACATACACTCATCCCTATAAATGCATGAACACACATTCTACTCTTATAAGCATCTCTGAGAGACTGAGCCGACACATCATCTTAAGATTGACGAAGTCACCATAGTCAATGGGAACATCTGCACACTGAACGCACATCACCGGAAGGCCTGGAATAAATCCAGGAAAATGCGAGCACGAACGTCAAGTTTAGGTCAACGCCAACGCATGACCACAAAAAGTCTGCCGCGTCCATTTGGGGCTAAACGGACACAAAACACGGTCCAACCTGCGGGAGCAAACGGACAAACGTCTGTTTTTTGTCCGTTTTCGACTCATTCCCGACCCAAATTTGTGTTGTGTTTGCGTCGAAATGGACACACGCGGGCAGGAGGGATGCGTGCCCTTGTCCTCCATTGGCCCGCCCCTCTGGGACACAGACACCCCTTTTTCTTTTCTCTCCCCCATTTCCCCATCCCCCATCCCCCGCCCCTACCCTGCCATAGCTGCTGCCACCCATTTGCTCAACCGCCTCGTTGTCCATCCCGGCCGCCTAAAACACGACCACCGGAGTTGTGCCTCTCTCGCCCCGATGCCAGCGGCCACCTAATAGATCTACGGCGGCGTGATTTGGCGCATCCTGGCCACCGGCGATTGTGGCTTGCCATGGATTGGCCGGGTACCAGACCGCACAACCCGACAATGCAGGCATTGACTCCGCCTCTAGCCGCTCGGAGCTATCCCGTCGGCGGTTCGTCGACAAAAACACGCCCGGCCGTCGCCCGGGCTCGGCGCTGGCCCAGCGGCTTGTCGGCTCACCGTTGCCGCTCAAAGTGTGACGACTTCCTACAGCAGGTTGTGCACCGCATTTCTACCACGCCGGAACATCCCGGACGGGTGTTCATCAAGTGCACAAAAGATGGGGTATGTGCTTATTTTGATTCGGTTGTGCTCCCTGATTCGACGCATTTTCGGTAGCTCACATTGCTTATACTCAAATTTCTGTGTAGGATGGATGTAAGTTTTGGTATTGGGAAGAACAATACATCGACCTATTGATAGTACAAAATTTGATAGATGTTCATGCACTCATTACTAGAATAGAGGCTAGAGATGTGATTAGATGCGAAGCAGCGTGTAATTCTTTAAAATCAAAGAAGAAAGAAGTGTGCAAGCTCGAGAAGCCGCATATCAACAATGAAGACGTACACAAGATATTAATCCAACTAGTGGGAATAGTTATGGAAGTTGGATATCTTTTAGAATGTCTAATTGTGATTCATATTTATTTTGGTCTTGCTCTCCTATCGAAGAATTGGTAAATGTACTTCAATGCATCAAAATGTCGTTGATGAGATAAAAGAAATGTGTTTTAGTGGCAAAAAAATGTATACAATACGAGGCACCAGCCAGCCGTGGCGGACCAGATGCGCCCACACGCTATCCAGGAAAATGGCCAAACACCGCCCCATTACCCTACCCAAATGGATAAAATCCAAACAAAACGAACGTCCGTTTAGGATCGTGCATTGGAGTTGGCCTTGGGACTTGAACCCTTGTAGTCTAGGATACCACTGTCCTCCTAACCATCCAACCACAAGTTAGTTTACGGTTTTTATTTTTTTTCGAAAGAGCATGGATCTCTATTGGTCAAACTCCAGCGATAACTCCTCGTCGAAAAAGTATAACATGGCTTCGCCTCCTCTCACGAGTGCCGAGACAATTAAGATTTCTCTACCTATGTTCGGCGCTACTACTTGTGAGTTGCATTGGGATTTCCCCCAAAGAGCAAGGGTGAAGCAATACAGTAGCTAATAAGTATTTTCTTTAGTGAGAACCAATGTTATCGAACCAATAGAAGAACCGCACAAATCCTAGTGAACATCACCTTCACACAAAAGAGCAAATAATTGCACCCAATGCGGGCAAGAAGGTTGTCAATCCCCTTGAACTCGTTACTTGCAAGGATCAAATCTGGTAGAGGTAGATAGATAAATTGTGAAACAAAAAAAAGTAAATAAATTGCAGCAATGTATATTTTGTTTTATTAATATGATAAAGATAGACCCGAGGGCCATAGATTTCACTAGAGGCTCCTCTCTGGAATAAATAGCATAGGTGGGTAGACAAATTACTGTTGGACAATTGATAAAAAAACGCATAGTTATGATGTTATTCATGGTAATGATCATGCATATAGGCATCCCGTCAGTGACAAGTAGACCGACTCCTACCTGCATCTACTACTGTTACTCCACTTCAAGAGTGCTTCTATGCTTGCCTCTCCATGTATTAAGTTCATAACAAACAGAGTAATGCATGAGGTATGATGACATGATGTACACAGAATAAATTCAAGCAATATGAATAAACCCCATCGTTTTACCCTTAATGGCAACAATACAAATGTGTCTAGCCACCCTTTCCGTCACAGGGTGAGGACACTTCAAGATTGAATCCATCACAAATCATATCTCCCACTAAAGATAAATCAATCTAGTTGGCCAAACCAAACTGATAGATCGGAGAAAAATACAAAGCTATAACAATGATGCATAATAAAGTCTAGAAAAGACTCAGTTACCTTCAATGAATAATCAGATCATAAACCCACAATTCATTAAATCCGAACAAACACAACGCATAAGAAGATTACATCGGATAGAACTCCTTGGAGATCATGGAGAACTTTGTATTGAAGATCAGAGAGAAAGAAGAAGCCATCTAGCTACTAGCTATGGACCTGTAGGTATGTGGTAAACTACTCACACATCATTGGAGGTGCTGCAAGGATGATGTAGAAGTCCTCGGTAATAGATTTCCCCTCTGGCAGAGTACCGGAAAAGGCCTCCAGATAGGACTGCGGAAGAATAGAAGCTTGCGGCGGTGGAAAAAGTGTTTCGTGTGGCTCTTTGTTGGTAACGCCCCCTTCATCTAATTGAAAGCGAGCCCCTCGTCCTCAAGCCCCTGGTCGCCTGACTTATCCTCCAAAGGGACGGCGTTCAAAACGCCCACGCGAAGAAACAGCTCCTCGAGGGTCCCCCCTGCAGGAGGCGCAAGAAGCTTAGGCGCAGGTGGAGGCCATGGGGGCAGGCGAAAGTGCTCCCTCAGTTCCCCGGTAATCTCCTTGATATAGTGTTCACCAGGAATGACAACCCGGAGTTTAACTTTTTAATCACTCGCAGGCAGCCTGCTCCTTCTTCAACGCTGACGGGAACGAGGGCCGGGGTGATGGCAGGTCTGAGCGGAGAGGCGGAAGTACATCCTACTTTGGGAGATACTCCCGAAGTTCCTCAAAACGAAGACTTATAGGCCTTCTCGGCCACTAATTTGGAGGTTGAGAGTGATGTAAATCATCGTCAGTGGAAGCCTCCTTCAGGAACCCAGCCTTTACTAACCAAGAGTTGAATGCCCTGAGCTCGATGGACGCGTACCTCGGAGCGGCTCGCTTTGTGTTTGAGCAATTTGTGGGCGTTATATCGCAGGGCTTGCAGGTAAAGTTCCGCTCGAGCTGATTTATCTTGGGGATTATTTATACATTTATGTTTGTTTAAAGACAACAAAACTGCCAACCATGGCAGTAGCCCCTAAGGCTTGATATGAGCAAGGCTACCCGTAGCGAGGCTCGAATATAACTTAAAAAGTCATTTTTTGGTAGAGTGCTCAAGCGAGAAATAATAAACTATCTGAATCCCTTTCCCAGACAAAGGGGAAGTTAGAGGCCGCCTTGCCTGAGGTGGAGCGGGTTAAAGAGTTCACTGGGGAGGCTGATACGTCTCCAACGTATCCATATTTTTTATTGTTCCATGCTATTATATTATCTGTTTTGGATGTTTTATATGCATTAATATGCTATTTTATATTATTTTTGGGAATAACCTATTAACCTAGAGCCCAGTGCCAATTTCTGTTTTTTCCTTGTTTTTGAGCTTCGCAAAAAAGGAATACCAAATGGAGTCCAACCGGAATGAAACCTTTGCGACAATTTTTCTTGGACCAGAAGACACCTGGGAGACTTGGAGATCAAGTCGGAAGAGCCACGAGGCGGCGACAAGGGGGAAGGGCGCGCCCAGGGGGTAGGGTGCGCCCCTGCCTTGTGGGCCCCTCGTGACTCCCCTGACCTAACTCTTCGTCCTATATATTCCCAAATATCCCGAAACCACCAGAAGCATCCACGAAAACATTTTTCCCCCACCGCAACCTTCTGTACCCATGAGATCCCATTTAGGGGCCTTGTCTGGCATCCTGCCAGAGGGGGATTCGATCACGGAGGGCTTCTACATCAACTTTATTGCCCTTCCGATGAAGCGTGAGTAGTTTACCTCAGACCTACATGTCCATAGCTAGTAGATAGATGGCTTCTTCTTTGCTTCTCAATACCATGTTCTCCTCAATGTTCTTGGAGATCTATCCGATGTAATCTTCTTTTGCGGTGTGTTTGTCGAGACCCGATGAATTGTGGATTTATGATCAACTTATATATGAATAGTATTTGAATCTTCTCTGAATTCTTATATGATTGATTTGATATCTTTGTAATTCTCTTTGAACTATCGGTTTAGTTTGGCCAGCTAGATTGGTTTTTCTTGCAATGGGAGAAGTGCTTAGCTTTGGGTTCAATCTTACGATGTCCTTTCCCAGTGACAGTAGGGGCAGCAAGGCACGTATTGTATTGTTGCCATCAAGGATAAAAAGATGGGGTTTACATCATATTGCTTGAGTTTATTCCTCTACATCATGTCACCTTACTTAATGCGTTACTCTGTTCTTCATGAACTTAATACTCTAGATGCAGGCAGGAGTCGGTCGATGTGTGGAGTAATAGTAGTAGATGCAGGCAGGAGTCGGTCTACTTGACACGAACGTGATGCCTATAGTTCATAATCATTGCCTTAGATATCGTCATAACTTTGCGCTTTTCTATCAATTGCTCGACAGTAATTTGTTCACCCACCGTATTATTTGCTATCTTGAGAGAAGCCACTAGTGAAACCTATGGCCCCGGGTCTATTTTCCATCATATAAGTTTTTGATCTACCATTTTGCAATCTTTTACTTTTCGATCTATAAACCAAAAATACCAAACATATTTACTTTATCTTTTGTTTAGTTTCATCTATCTCTACTAGATCTCACTTTTGCAAGTAATTGTGAAAGGATTGACAACCCCTTTATCGCGTTGGGTGCAAGTTGTTTGATTGTTTGTGCAGGTCTTGGTGATTTGTGCGTTATCTCCTACTAGATTGATACCTTGGTTCTCTAACTGAGGGAAATACTTATCTCTACTTTGTTGCATCACCCTTTCCTCTTCAAGAGAAAAACAAACGCAAGCTCAAGAAGTAGTAGGGAGAACTTCTGGCGCCGTTGCCGGGGAGATCTACACCAAGTCAAGACATACCAACACTACTGCAGGATGCTACTAACGCAACACTACGACCAGAGATCCTTTGACGAAACTGTGTGGGATGCATTAATCGCAAACGGTGATGTAAAAAAACCGTCAAAAAGATGCAAAACGTTTGCGATGAATGAGACATCAAACACATTTCAGATTTTAGTTGCGTGTGCGATACGGGGCATACGATTGATCCATACGAACTATTTGCAATGAGACAGAACAACAGAAACGGGCAGCCAGATCAAGGTGTGTGCAGTATACGCCATATAGTTCGCTCCGATGAACCGTTTGCGATGATTGAGGTGAACACAAACAATTCGGCGCAACAAGATGTGTGTGATAATCGGGAAACAGGTCGGTAATCAGAATTGTGTGCGATCATTATAGACAGCCCATACAGTCTATTTTTGTGAATTATGTGCTTGTCAGGGCACACAGTTCAACAAACCAACATGTGGGCGATAATATAGAAGATCTCGGTCGAATACATATTACTAACCGTCTGCGATGAGATTGACAGGATAAACAGAGATAACAAATTAATATGAATGAACGGAAACAGAGATATATACAGTCTGCTTAATTTAGGATGGCCCCGCGACATTGTCTTGGCGAGGACGCTTCTTGCCGCTGACCGTTGGCTTTTCATCGCCTCCGCCGTCGTCATCGTCATTGTTGTCGTCGTCGTCCTCCTCCTTGTTCGACCATTCCTCCTCTTTCTCATCGTCGTCCTCTCCTTCGTCCTCCGATGGCTCCTCGTCCGTCTGGTTGTCGTCTGGCGACTCTGGAGGTGGCGTCCCTTCCATGAACCGGATATAATCGAGGTCTAGGCCCGAGGCCAGACTCATGGAAGATGAGCGGGATGATTCTGATGTTGACCTATCATCGGGCGCTAGACTGCTGGCCGAACTGTCATCCTCGCTGTCGCTCGACATGGCTGAAGTTTGTATGCAGTGTGTAGCGCGACCTGCCGGGGACGATGAAGATGGTGGACACTTAAGCGGGGTATGCAGAGAAGAGGAACTGCCAATTGAAGCGGAGTTTTTTGGGGGGGGTGGGGAGAGTTGAAGCCCGGGTTGAATATTATCTAACCGCTGATATAATCAACCGCAATTATTTGTACCCAATCGCTCCAAATTCCTAGGGTTGCGCAGGACTCCTATTGGCTATTTGGCTGGTTTCCTTTTTCAGGACAAAAACAAGGAACGAGTTTTGGGATTATGCACCGGTACCGGTACGAACGGAGTAGGACAGCTGGCAAGCAATACATTGAGCTCTTCTTATTGATAAAGCTATTAAAAATCAAACTAGAAAGGAAAAGAAAAAAGACAAATAAAAAGATCTGCACGAATCTTCGCGTAACATCAATGGCATAGGACCTAGATGTGCATTACTTAGAGCACATCTAGCTGTGTTTTAGCAATACTATCAAACAAAACCCCTAATCATCATTGCAAACAACACATAGAACACGGCTAATGCGACAACCACAACTACACATGCTAGTTCCTTCTTGTCTCTTGCTTTCATATGTTGCCTGTGATTGATTCTTTCTTGCTTCATCGTACTGATTGTACATTCCAGATCAGCCAATTTCTTCTTCAGCTTTACGTTATCTTCTGCGAGCTTGGTGATAATACTCTCAGCCCTGCCATGCCATTCTTCATCCAGCCAGTTAACAAAGGCACAAGCCTCATATCCCGCCAATGTTAAATAGTATTCAGGATGAGCGGTGGCATTAACTCAAGTAAAATGATGAACTTAGCACTAACCTCTAAGGGGCAACTGAGAAACCGCCCGCCAATGTCGAATCCCTCCGTGCATACACGTCGAGCGGGAGTGTGCCCGTGCACACAACTCAGCTTTTGGTACTTCTCGGTGGTGCAAAACTCGGAGTCAAACTCGTGTTGCGGGAGTCTGGAGTCATGCTCCGGATCCGGCGACAAATCGCTTTCCTAGGGGAGGGGGTTCATTCCGGACGGATTCAGCAAGGAGCTACTTTGGAAATGCTAAAAAGATTGGGATAGATTGGAACCTGACAGGACGATTCGGATCCGTAGTACACCTGCCTTCTGATGACCTTAGGCAAGTGCTCGGCGGCGACCGCCGTCGTGGCGGCGATACGAGCAGGAGCAGCCGCACCGAAACCATCAGCACCACTCGTCCGCATTCTCCCAATGTCAGCTCCACACGAGGGAATTTGGAGGCTATATAGGGATTTGGGGGAAATGGGGAAACTGTGGGGATAAGCTAACGGTCGGGAACTACTTATGGCACTATATGTTGGAGTATACATCACAATGTTTATACATGTCGTTTGTGTTAGGTATTACAACGTCACACACGATTTTCCGCACCAAACCGTGTGAGAAGACAACGTAGGTGAGACACGGTTGTCGTTAGATAACCGTATTTGATGTACTACCCTGTACATATATTTGAGTTACAGTGATACCGTGTAAACAGCCGCTCTACGGATATCTGTAAAAAAAATAGCCGCTCTGCATATAGAGATGGCGGCGGTTGCGTAGGCAGCGGCTACCGGAGAAGAAGTCAATCCTCGGTCGGTGGGCGATGGCGGCGTCATAGGAGGTCAATCCTCGGTCTGCGGTGGGAGATAGGAGGAGCTCAACCATCAAGGTCGGCGGCGGTGTGATTCGAGCACATCCATCGCGGTTGATGGCGGGATAGTGGATGTCGAACTTCAGGCGGATAGCCGCAGTAAGCTTTGCTCCTCGACCCTGCTATTTCGGCGTGCCACCGCATCACGCTTCTCTATCTGCTGGGTGGAGGTCGCCGCACGGCTAATTAATTAAGGTATTCTTTTTGTGAGTGGCTTAAGTAAGGTATTCAATTCCTAATGGTAGTGTTGTACTAGTACTCTGCGTGTAAATTGACTGGCCATTAATTTTTGTCATTGCACGCCTAGATAACAATATGGAGCGCCCTCAGTAATTATGAAAATAAAGCCTTGTGATTTATACATGCATCTTTGGGCAGCAGTTAATCCGTGTATTAATGTTGTTGTTTTGTTTTGAATTATCATTCGTGTGGTGCAGATGGAACGATCTCAATGGATGAAGAATCGGAAAATCGCAGATTTATTAGTGGCGTGACAGAGTTCATGAATTTGGTTGAAAGTACAAAGAGGAGAGTTGGTGATGCAGATTACATCCTGTGTCCATGTACTGATTGTGCCAATACAGAGTCACATGAAGTTGCAGATGTCCAGTGACACTTAGTCTCTCGGGGATTCATGGATGGATATACACGTTGGATCAGACACGGTGAAGAGGAGGTTATGGATGAAGATACCCAGGGCTGCGAGATGCCAAACCCCGATCAGTGTCACATGGATGTTGAATCTAACATCGGGGCAGAGGCGTCAAGCTACCAATGGACGGAATCAAGTTCTTCTACCCATTTGCAGTCGGCTTCTTTAAGGGGAGCGTCCTAGCCTAGGCTTGATGCCACTGAGAATTAATCCATTAGCACGTTCCACTTGCCCGTTTGACTGCAGGTGATATATGGACGCATAGTCGAGCTTGATACCCATTTTTACGCACCATGCTTTGACCTTTTTAGCCGTAAAGTTTGTCCCGTTGTCTGTGATCAGACTGTGCGGGATATTGTAGCGGTGCACTATCCCTGAGATGAACTCAATTACCGGGATGGCCTCGGCCGAGGTATTTGTCTTTGCTTCGATCCACTTAGTGAACTTGTCTACCATGACAAGTAGATATTTATTTTTTCTTGATCCGCTCTTGAGTGGGTCGACCATATCTAGCCCCGAGACCACAAAAGGCCAAGTTATAGTGATAGTGCGGAGGATCGCGGGGGGGGGGGGCATGTGACTTTGTTTGGCGAACACTTGACAACATGGGCAATGATGTACTGATGAAGAGGCGTCGGTGCCCGCAGTTGGCCAATAAAAACTAGCTCGGAAAGCCTTGTTAACCAAGGTCCGAGCAACAATGTGATGTCCGCTCATGCCGGCTTGTATCTCCTGAAGTAACAGTCTTCCTTCCTCTTCGGGTATACATCGCTGGAAGACGCCCGTAGTGCTTAACTTATAGAGCTCTCCCTCATGAACCTTCTAATGGTCGGATTTTTTAGCACAACGATAACATTACTTGCGGAGCAAGAAATGCTAACTCCTCGGCCTGAATCAAATCTCTCGCAACGAAGAAGAACTTCATTTCTTGCTGACAAGGACTTATTCGAAACACAAAGAGATTTCTCTCGTCTCACATAGGATTCGGGTTTAGCATCAGAGAATCATAAGCTTAACACTATACCCCTCTTAATAGTACGGTGGTCCTATTACCCAAGAAAGAGATAGATGAACTACGAAACAAATACTACGTCTTCGCTTCGCCTTCAAACTTCTTGGTTGCAGTAAATTTCTTCGGACAAGCACCGAACCAATTGCTTCACGTTAGCAATTTTTGGGGGGGCACTTTAATCTTCGCTGCCACGCAAGAAATTATCTTCGGAGTTTGTACCAAACTTCTCATGACTTCACTTGTCACTCTGTGTACACTAGCAAACATATTAGTCCTCACATTGTTTATTACGACAATTTTCAAAAAATAAGGAGGCAAATTATTGCACCAACACCATCCGTCTAGCTGCTTCAGTGAGGATCGCATATTCATCCTTCACCATGACATTGTCGAGTTTCCTCCTCCTTTATGCCTAGATCCCTAAGCATCACTTCCACTTCTCCCGTATAGAGCCCTGATCCAGAGGCGTCGGTATCCATTGAGATCTCTAGCCCCAAGAAAACAACATTGCCGGGCGGAAGAACCCTAGACCTCCCGCTCCCCAAAACGAAAGAGACCAAGGCCGGGTAGCGATCTAGATCGTCCTAGTTCAGCCTGAACCCTTTCTTCCAGGGAAAACATGGTAGGGAAGGTGAGTCTCAACGGCGGAGTGGCGCCGCCGAGAGGAAGAAAAAAACCTAACTAGAAGGGAACGTGACGAACTTTTTTTTTTTTTTTGAGAATTTCGCGCCGAACTGGATGGTGCTATAGCAGTGCTAGTTGGGCCTAAACCAAAACGTCCTAGTAGGCCGACTCGTGCACCAGATCGAGCCCAGTCCAGTGCCCATGAGAGGGGAAACCCTCCCATTTCAGTCCATCTCCCATCGCTTCCTCACTTAAACCCCACGCCGCAGCCCTCGCCGCCGGCCGCCGCCACGCCCTCACCATGGCTCACCTCCGCCTCCTCCTTTCCCACTCCCGCTGCCACCCGCATCCCCATCGCCTCCTCCCGCTCTTCCGCTTCTCCACCTCCAACTCCGGCGACCCCCCACCGCCGACCATCAAGCCCGTCTCCTACGCCCCGAAGCCGCAGGCCCCACCCGAGGAGGCCTCCTCGCCCGATGCCCAGAGCGCTAGCCCCGGGTGGCAGGACTCGCCTCCCAGGAGATTTGAGCAGCAGCCGCCGAATCCGCCGCGGCAGTTTACGCGGCAAGAGGTGCGGTTCGTCAAGGACGCGGAGCCCGCGATCGCGCCGGTGTCGTACCCGAGCAGGGTTGCGCCGCTTCCGGAAGACCGTCCAGCGGAAGATGGGGCTGGGGAAGGGGTGAATGAGCAGGATCTGCGCGGCGAGGCGGAGCGGATTGAGCTGAATGCTGAGCGGGCGAGGAGGTCCGTCTTCGGCGTGCCGGTGGAGGAGGAGACGGTGCCGTACCCATCGCTGATACCCGTTGCGAAGCGGCCGCAGAAGGTCGCCATTGATCTCGTCGATGCACTCCGCGAAATCAAGGTCTGCACTTCTCGTGATTCGGTTCATCGAGGTTCAAACTCGCAAATAAAAAATCTCGTTATGTTGCAATTGGGGATCATAGCTTTGTATGATTTGGACATGGTTTCATAGCACTAAGGTTTTCACATCGAGAAGAGTACCTCACTTGAAGTAGCATAATTTGTTTGTTTAGTCAATGGGAAGGAGTGTTGGTGAAATAACCATAGTTTAACTGGACGCGACTACAAATTTTAGGATGAGATTAAGACGAATTTGATGTATGTTTTTGTTGTTATTGCTGTGACAGTGGATTCTATCATACTAGGAAGAATGCTCCTATTTTGTTTAGGGTGTGTCTAGCTCTCATCTAGATGGGACATAACTATGTCTCATGTAACTCCTAGTGGTTGGTTAATCAAATAATGTAGGAGTTAGATGAGACTTTGCTAATTCTCATCTAGATGAGGATTAGCAAATCCATTTTGTTTATGCTGCCTTTGGCACTGTTGTTTGGTTATAACAATTCTGTTTTACCTGAGTTGATTTGACTTATTACCCTGTTTGGCTAACTGATGTTGCTATAATCAACAGAAACATAGTTTAAAATTTTGTTCTGCTAACAGAAGAAAGAAGAAATATCGAACTGTGTTTCATTTTGCCATGTTAGTTAACATCAACACCCTGTATGCAAACAAGACTCTAGTTTCTCCACAACAGCTTTAAAATAAGTTGAGCATTCTCAAACTGGCATATGATCTTTGTATGTAGATGATACAAACATTCATTGCATTCTTGTTTTTGCCCTTAGGTTGTAGGGAAAGTTCATAGGCGTCGTGATGGGCGCAAGATGTTAATGGCGCCGGTAGGGAAAACAGAGCGCTAGATTAGGTTGACTATAACATACTGGAAGAGAGACTTTTTTGTTGATTGAACCAAAATGATGCCAACTTATACCCTAGCAGAAGATCTGGAACTGACTGATCTAGACTAGTATTGTACCATCTTACTGAACCCTTAGTTAACCACTAAATGGTGACCAAGCCTCCCTTGCCTTGTTATTGTTCTCTTTGCACTACTTCAGCTGTGGCAGAGACCGGCAGGACCTGATCTCCGAGTCTTACTATCTGCTGCCTCTGATCTTCCTAGTCCTGATCCAGTGCCATTGCTGGCTCCATTTTCTTTTCTGCTTGCTGGCCAAGTGTCCCCCTCTCTGATAATGCCTTCACATGTCAGAGTTCACAACACATTACATGTTAATATGTTATACAAGCTACTGTTCTATCCAGTATTCACCACAATTTCGCTCTAGGCATGTGGTTTGCATTTGAGATTTGAGATGCTACACATGATGACGTTATGTTGTTCTGTTATTACAGTGAAATGGTGAAACCTAAATGAATGTAGTAAAGTTCATTTGTTATACACTTGTATCACTGCTGAACTACCACAAACGACCTGGGGCATCCTGAACACAGGATCTTTTGAGCGTTTTCAGTCTTGTAGGATTTTTTGAGCTAAAACTGTTAACGAGCCAAGTTCATGCGTTCGACAATATTTTTTGTTAGATCGAACTATTCATGATGAATTGTTTCTGTGATGAAAAGCCTCAAAGTGTCCTTGCTCAAGCGGCTAGGTAATAGATCATTGATTCTAACATTATAAGTTGCAATTAGTTGTCAGTTTAGGTGTCTTGCAACACCCCTACGAAGCAAGATCTCTAACATTACTAAGAAGCTTATTTTGTCTGCCAGTGATTAGTGACAGAGTTCTGTAGTATACGTGTAGTTGCTTTAAAAAATATACTTGAAGAGAGGATAGTGTAATTTTCAGAAGAGTACGCTTGTAAGTTGTAAGAGTACTGACACTGTGGTTACTTCTGAGATTATTTTGTGGAGGATGTTTGGGAAGATGTTCAGTGGGAAACTACCATCCTGGCAATAACCCTCTGGAAACCATGTGTAAGAGGTATCGAATAACTCTATGAAAATAGAATATGTGGGGGAGGTGATGTTCTATTAGCATGTATAACTTGAAAATCAAACCCTATCGCATTTTAGGAGGTATAAAAAAGAGGAACAACAAAATGAACAACGGCGATGAAAATCTTAATCGTACTAAATATGTGTTTTTCCTAGCTCCGAATGCAATTGGGCTTTAACTTAAGTTTTTTAGGTTTATAAAACATAAACCTAACAGTGATGCTGGAGAAAAAAAAGTAGCTGTGAATGGTGTTCGTTAGCTTTCTCTCTATACATTCAAGACCTTTGTTCAATGTTCAATTCTCATGGGATATATAAGAATAAGATGACTTGTAAGCTGTCAAGTGTGGGAAAATGTAGAAATGCTTTATGTTTCACACACTTTATGTTCCACAGAACTCGATAATCTAATTGTTTAGTCAAGAAATAATAATCAAATGGTCTTACTTTGTTCTGTTGTTTTCTTCCAGACCAGTGCAAATGAGAAGAAGCGGAATTTTACTGAAACAGTGGAAGCTCATGTGATGTTAGGCGTTGATCCACGTCGTGGTGATCAGGTCTGCTTTGCTTCTTTAAAAAGTACATTGAAGCACACCTTTTATCCTGTCATATTTTCTCACTATTGCTACTCTATGGAAATTTAACCTGTCATGTTACTGAACCACTTATTGCCAGCTGCATTTGCTGCTGCACTGCCAAGACCTGTTTACTCTGGTTTCACTTGAGTGTATGTGATCTTTCCTGGTCTTTCACAGTAGCTCATTTGCTCAAGCCACTGGTAATGGCTGAAGCTGTGGTTCTCGTGGCATAAGCATCGAGTATTTGATTTCTGTATCAATCCCACAGAGCATTTGTTTTGTTGATCTTTTGCTTAATTGTTGAAGTTTGATTTGATTGTCAACTTAGTGCCTTTAAAAAACGGTCACCTAGGTGTCATGTTACTGAGCCAAATCATTTGGCAAGGTTAGCAATTCCAGTGCCGTAGTACGCCATTTTCTTGCAATTACCGGATAAACCTAATCGACACACTTATGCAATTTTGTACACATGGTTCTGTTGGAAGGTTTGAAGCACATGCAATCGCATATTCTCATCTTCTGGTTCCACGCACAAACAGCACAGCATGCGTGCTGCGTGATTAAGCATGCACAATGTTCCAGCACTTGTGCTCCCTTTCTCCTTCATGTGACTAGCACTTCCCTGTACGAGGCATGATCTAGGGTTTCATGACTGGATCAACCAAAAACACAGATGTAAGAAGCTAACTGATTGGGATAATTTGTCGATTCTTGTAAAAATGCCTGGCTGATATTAGTGTATGACATTGTATTTGCCACGAAGCCAAAGTTCCCCAATGTGTTGAAACCAGTGTTGAAGCTATGTGATTTAACAGGGATGCTGCTGAAGTCTTGTCTCTATACCTGTTGAGGCCTATTTAACACATTCTAATAAAGAAGAAATGTTGTCCAGAGGTTTTGTGCATGCTAAGAAATGATGGTTAACTAATGCTTCTCCAGTTGAATAGCCAAGTTGCCTCATGAATTTTTAATTTTTTAAAATCTGCTTGTGAACGTTAGATTAAATGGAAAATTATCTTCTGACACTGACCAAAAAATTCCCTGGCATACAGATGGTCCGTGGCGCCATAACTTTGCCGCATGGCACTGGCAAGGTACCTTTCTAAATATCGTTCACAGCCTATTTTACAGGCATTGGGCATACGCCATCTCTGTTTCGTAAGGAACAATAAAAAGAGTTCTTGCATCCCAAATGGTGCCTTTGTTTTATATGAGTACTTCATGGTGAGGTCCTTCTCTTTATAAGACTGTTAGGGTAGCAGTATTTGCGGAAGGGCCTGCAGCAGAGGAAGCTAGAGCAGCTGGAGCAGATGTCGTTGGTGGCGACGAGCTGATTGAGGAGATTCGCAAAGGTACTTATTTCCTTTACTATGTTATGTTTTTTTGGAACTTATTTTCCTTGGAATATCACCAATCACTACCTGCTCTCACTCCCTAGTACCCTATCCTATGTTTTCCTTAGTTTCATCTACGATGTTTGATATTCTTGTTGATTGGAATTCCTTTTTTCCACCTATGATTATACATATTAGGAGGAGGCAAACTAAGTTTCGACAAGTGCATAGCAACCCCAATGTTTATGCCTCGGCTTTCAAAGGTATCACAGTGTGGGCTTTTGGGCACCTATGTTATTTCTTGGTTGACATATTATTAACAACCTGACTGATTCTCCAGGTCGCTAGAATATTGGGTCCGCGTGGTTTGATGCCAAATCCTAAGGTAGGCATCTTTCCTTTTCATTTTATTTTGGAATTACACTGAAGTTCTCTGCCTTTCTTGACACTTTAAATCTTATAGTTAGGGTCTGTGACAAATGATGTTTCTGGTGCTGTCAAAGCGGCAAAATCAGGCCGTGTTGATTTCAAGATAGATAAAACTGCTATAGTGCATGTTGGCCTTGGAAAGGTATGGGACATGGCCATCAATATTAATACACAAATGCCTAGTGAATTTATCAATATAATTATGTACATAGTCAAGCAACTCCTTACTTTGCAATTCTGTGTCGTTCCTCACTATAGTTTGTGTTGTTTTTTGCAGATCAATTTTTCTGAGGAGAGTTTACGTGAAAATATTGGTGCTTTCGTAAATGCACTTTTACTTGCTAAGCCGGTGGGCTTAAAGAAAAGTAAGTGAGCGGCTGGTGCTGCTAACATGCCTATACCAATATTTTGTATCAACATTGTACCTTGTTAGTGAATATTACTCAACTACAAATTTATGAACTTCAAACTATTTTATATTGCGGTATACATTATGAAAATACATAGGTGAACATGGGTGCACGCACACCCATTACGAGAAAGTATATAAAAAATATCCAAAAAATCAAATAATTCTAAAATTTTGGGGTATCATACTTGGTCGACTGGTCTACTCACATGCGCTCAGAAATGACACCCATGGCATTCTTAGCAAAGAAAAGAAATTTGGATCTCCAAATTACTTCAAACAGTGTCTTTTTTATAGCACTGATTTTGTCTTTTTTGCCTAGAATACCATGGATTTCATTTTTCTCGTGAAACTTCATACGCGAGTAGAGCACTCTGCCATGTATGATACAAAAAATATTCAGATTTTTTCCTAGTATTTTTCTGATTTTACTGTTTGTAACTGGTGCGCTTGAAACCATGTTTCAAAATTCGTGTCCCTGCATGAACTCTCGAGTCTGACTGATTTTGTTTGACCCTTCTCTGTCAGTTTCAATACTTTGGACACTTGACATGAAACGCCAGCGCCCAGTTTAAGAAATCAATTTGAGTACCTAATTCAGATGGCGAATTAGCCAATAGCTCATTCTTAGATATTAATATTTCTCTCCATGCACGCTTCGATATTTACATGTTGTTTCTCTGATAATTGTGATGATGGTATTAAATCCAAGCTGTTAACACTCACTTTCTTTCAGCTTCGAAATATGTTGGATACGTGAAGAAGTTCACGCTGAGTAGCACAGTAAGCTCTTTTCTCTTCCACTTCTATCTGATGTATCATTGGTTTCACTTTCTTTGGTTTCACTTTCTAGGGATGTCACATAATATTTCACCCCAAATTAATGACATGTTAAAGACCTTTTCCGTTTTCATCTAATTACGACCTTATATGTTATATTCCTTTTTATGACAACATTATGGGAGGGCTCTTCTTTACATTTGAGTAACAATAATAAATACTCTACAAAATAAAATATGAAAGGCTACAGAAGACTGAAAAAGGGCACATGGCTTCATAATCTGGAAAACCAACATAACTGAAAAGGAAAAAAGGAAAAAACTGAGTGCTAGACATTTTGGTACTAGTTGTCCCGCAGGCATTATCACTTATTTGTGTATGTGCCAAACAAATTTGAAATTATGCATGCTTTCTTCCGCAAAACTCTTTCTGTACTCTTGAAAGTAGGTAGTATTAGTAGTGCGTATTTGTCCATTATGCTACTCCCTCTGATCCATATTAATTTTCGCTGATTTAGTACAACTTTATACTAAACGAACAACAATTAATATGGTTCGGAGGGAGTATTTTTGTGAAAGTTATGGAGCAATAACAGTAGGCTTGTACTGGACTCGCAGCCCTAGCAAGTGCACTATTATCTTCAGAGCGGGGATCCTTCCTCTCTCTAAGTTGACCCTATGTACGGAGAAAGGTGAAATTACTGCTAGGTACTTAATAACTTTGCTAATGGTTTGCATCAAGTTGACCCTGATGGTATTTTAGTTGTCTGACATGATTCTGGCTTTGGTGGTCTGTATTGTCCCATGAGAGGTCTTGTGAAATGCTACAGTTAAACCTATGCTGTGTCTGTACAGCTTGATCAGTATGTTAGTACTATCAAGAGCTGCAATGATTGCTAGTGGCTCTGTCATTGCTAGTGATGTAAACTGAAAGTAAGGCTGCTTGTGATATCACACCTAAACATGTTCAAATGTAACCCTTACGAGCATTGTCCCAACTTCTTCCATCTTTCATTTTCACATACCGTACTCCAGCTTGGTAGTTTCCACCGCCTGTCCAGGGTTGAGCCCTGGGATTTGACGGCGGGCAGCATCTCCTCGGATTGCTCTTATCTTTTATGTCTCTTACCGGAGGAACTTTCTTGCAGATGGGACCTGGATTTCCTGTTACTATACCATCGCTATCGGCAGCTGCTGATGACTATAGCAAGGCGCATGTGAGCTAAGTCAGTATAAATCAAATCTGAATGAACCATTTTATTTTTGGGGTACTTGCAACCAGTTCCCTGCAAGTGGCTGGCCTATCGCAGCGGAGCATGGCGTGTGATAACCAGACTGAGCAGTTGGATGGGTTGCTGTTCTGACACGCTCGGATGATAATTTTGTGGTCAAAAACTTTCAGCAAACCTTATCTCGTTAAATTCGGCAGGGTCACACAAATTATGTGGTTTGTTTTGCTGGCCCACTCATGTCATCCTACTCGTAGCTCAGCAGTCTGTCGTGTGTAATCACAATGTAATCTTGAGTTCATTACAAGAGAAGAATATATTTTTTCTCTTGCGGGGCATAACTAGAGAAGACTAGTTATAGGTCTGGCATCTGAGTGATCAGTGTTCACTAGGAAGTAACCGGTTTTTGCTGGGCTATGTTAGTATAGTTAGCGTATTGATTGCAGCTGGTGTGATGCAGTTCTAGGTCGTCATTTCGTCCAGCTTGTGCACCTGGGAAAATAAAATGGTTTGTGTTGTCTCTGCTCTGTTGGTATACAATATCTGTGGCCGCCGTCAAAAGATTTCGACCTCCTTTGTTTCCTGCTGTGTTTTTTTTTGGAGGTGTTCCTGCTGCCTGCTGGGGGACTTTTCAAAGCAGACGGGGACATGTACGTCTGGTTGCTTAATGGGCCAACATCAGTATAGGCTAGTGACAAAACAAGGAATTATGTCGAAACGGATGCATTTTGGCTTGTTTAGCGCTGTCCCGTCGGCCCACTAGTGCTACATGTATGTGGTATTTTAGGATATCAGACGCACACCTCATGCATTTCTAAGCTGCCTGCTCCCAAGTGATGCCTCCAAGAAGGAAATATGTAATCGAACTTATGGTGAAACTATGCCTTTAGTTAGATGAACACTGCAGGGTGTGGCTGAGCTGTCTTGTGAGATTCATGGGGGGAACTTTTATAGGGAGAGGTAACTGGAAGATCCACATGTGTGTTGATGCACTACCTGCAGATGCAGTGGCGCAGAAATTTATTTTGCAATTGGCTCAGTCTCTAGGTTGCAGCAAGCTTCTGGCCAATCCTGAGGCTGGTTGTAATGGTAGTATCATAGCTAGTATCATGCATGTCAACTAGGCAATTTTGATGAGGTGTCGTAATATTAAATGAAGAAAGAGAGGGTGTAGTATCATATCATGATACCGTATCATATTAAATGTTATGCTACTTTGTGTCATGCATGGCAATAAATAGAGTACTACATGATACTAATATATGATACTATGCATTAGGGAGGTAGTATCATACACTAGTATCATATGCATGATACTAGTATATGATACTCCCCATTACAACCAGCCTGATAACAGAGGTTGTGGAGGCAATTAATGATGCTGACATGTCTTCTGGAGTAGCAGCGGCACGGCAATCTTTGATGGCTGCTTCCACATTGCTTGTGATTTCCACCAAGCCTTATGTTTTTCTTTCAGGAGTACGTCAATAAGTAGTACTCCCTCCGTTCCGAATTACTTGTCTTGGATTTGTCTAGATATGGATGTATCTAGTACTAAAATGAGTCTAGATAAATCTGTATCTAGACAAATCCAAGACAAGTAATTCGGAACGGAGGGAGTACCATATTAGAAATATAGTTAGAACATGGCGAAGACACAGGGAATCTTCCAGAAAACTCCCACACCCACACGTACTCTACTAAACTTATACCATCACAAAACCTTGCACTATAGCAAAACCCTCTAAACACATGCACAGCTCCAGGGAATCTAACCAAGCCTTGACACAACAACTTCACACCGAACTAGCTGAGTAGGCTCCCGTCGTAGACCATCTCCAGTTGGAAGCATCTGGCCGAGAATCATCAAGGTTGATAAAATTTTATACAGCCCCACAAATTGACTAGCTGATCATGTTGATTGGGCTGTATCTCCTCTGCAATATCTCCCAGCCAGCGATGCTTGGAGAGTGCTTCCATCACCGTGCTTACTAACTTCGGTGGCACAAAATCCCGAACAGCGAAGCCCTCCCATCTGTCTCTCCAAAACAGGACCAGGCCTTGTTTGAATATTGCAGTAAATAAGCTAATTATCTTGCACATGAATTAGCTCAATTAGCAAAAAAAAAAAGAATCACCTGTAATAGTTGGATGGAGGAGGCTCCTAGTGAGATCATGCATCCCTATACTGATAGATGGCGTAGCCATCATTACAAGGTAATAAACAGGCACGATGTTTAAAAAAAATTGTGCTACAGAAAAGACATGAATGATCCTAAGTACCGTTCTCAGCTCGTGCTCAAATGCTCCTGGTATGAACAGTAAAATAAAAAACAGAATTTTTTCTCAAAATTCTGATTTTTTGTGGTAATCATTAAGTAATGTTTGCCACACCATCAATCTTAAAAGTACCATTTTTAGAGCACGAGCCGAGGATGGTATCATTTTTTTAGAGCATTGATTTTGTGTTTGATTAAGAAACGTTTCATCTCCAAAATGTGTTTGAAAGTACCAATTTGAGAGCATTGATTTGTTTTATTTTTTGCCACGACTTCCACGAATATGATTTCATGATGAAACTTTGCAAGCACCTTAAACATTTCTTAATATTTGCCACAAAAAATTCAGTTTTTTTTTGAATTTTTTAACCATTTTTAAAAAAATTACTGTTAATCCAGACGCGCATGAGCTCACGAGTATACTCCAGTACTCCACATCCATGAATGACGCATCTTTCTCTCTAGAAAAAAGAGGGTCCCTCTCACTCTAGCCTCTGCAACGTTTGGTGTGCAGGCTCAGCATCCTTGTACCTGTCGTCACCACTCGGCGCCGTCGTCGCAGTCACCACGGTGTCACTGCTGTTGTTCGCCGGCGCCACCTTGAGAGAGAGAGAGAGAGGGCGGGGGTAACTCCAAAACTGTTATCGGAGAGCCTCAGTAAATGATTATTTGGGGGTAAATTTTTGATTCTGTTGGAGATGCTCTTGTCCCAGTTCCCGTCATCCGGATGCCGTTGCACCGCAGTCACAAATAATCATGCATGCACCGCTGCCTGGAAGGGCTATAAATAGGTGAGCTTTTCCGAAGCAAGTGATCAACGATTGAACAACACCACACTCCCCAGAGCAACTTCACTGCGAGCTAAGGCGTCTCTAATCCAATTAACTCGATCGCCATGGCCGCTCCTACCTTTCTGCACCGCCTGCTCGCCGTCTGGCTCCTCTCCTGCGCCGCCCACGCGCAGCTCTCGACGACCTTCTACTCCGCCTCCTGCCCCAGCCTGGAGGCCATCGTGCGGACGGGGATGAACAAGGCCATCCGCAACGAGCGTCGGGTCGGCGCCTCGCTTCTCAGGCTCTTCTTCCACGACTGTTTTGTCCAGGTGATACTCCAATTGTTACACTTGCAGGTTAGATCAGCAGTGTCATCTGCTGACATGATACTATATCGTTTGAGTGTGCCAGGGCTGTGACGGCTCGGTTCTTCTCGACGCCGGCGGCGAGAAGCAAGCCGTGCCGAACAATATGTCCATCCGTGGCTTCGGTGTCGTCGACGCCATCAAGGCCAGCGTGGAGGCCGCGTGCCCCGGCGTCGTCTCCTGCGCCGACATCCTCGCGCTCACCGCGCGCGACGGGACGTTCCTGGTACGTGCAAAACTTCACCGGCTCGATCGGTAGCTGCCCATTCTGATGAAACTGTTTGGCGGCATGCAGCTGGGCGGGCCGACGTGGAGAGTGCCGCTCGGCCGTCGCGACTCGACGACGGCGAGCCGGGCATTGGCCGACGCGAACCTCCCGCCGCCGACCGCCGACCTGTCCACGCTAATCTCCCTGTTCCGCAGGCAGGGGCTCTCGCCGGCCGAGATGACGGCGCTGTCGGGCGCGCACACCATCGGCCTGGCCCAGTGCCTAAACTTCAACGGCCGAATCTACAACGACGCCAACATCGACCCGTCGATCGCGGCGCTGCGGCGGCAGACGTGCCCGAGCTCCGGCAACAGGAACCTGGCGCCCATCGACGTGCAGACCCCCGGGGCGTTCGACACCGCCTACTACCGGAACCTGCTGGCGAAGCGCGGCCTGTTCCACTCCGACCAGGCGCTCTTCAACGGAGGGTCGGAGGACGCGCTGGTGCGGCAGTACAGCGCCAGCCCCGCGCTCTTCCGGAGCGACTTCGCCAAGGCGATGATCAAGATGGGCAACATACATCCGCTCACCGGCAGCGCCGGCGAGATCAGGAAAAACTGCCATGTCGTCAACAGCTAGCTCATCGATCGGTCGATGACTGACTGACGTGTACTGCTCTAAAGTCTGAACTCAGGGCGTGCGATCGTGGCGTTCTTCCTCTCGTTCAAGAAGATATATTTGCGAGACACACTCTAAACTACTCCCTCCGTTCGGAATTAGTTGTCCGGAAATGGATGTAATTCCGAACGGAGAGAGTATTACTGTACTCACAAAGTGCCAAAAAACAGAGCCTCCGTACAAAAGAAAACTGTCATTCACACATTTTTTTCAGGGTAAAAGAATCCATAATTAAAGGGTTACAATCAAGAGTCAAAATATCCTTCATACATGGTCGTCTTCTGCCTAGGCATACATGAATAGTATTCTCCATACGACTATACAAATCCAACCGATCTGCGACCCTATTTTGCTCACGCTTAATTTTCATTGGAATAAACTCTCGACCTATCATAAGATGCTTGGTCTCAGCAACCAAGTGTCCAAACAACTCCGGCACATGCGCGCTCTAACTTTATATGGTGAAATGTCTTGCAAAAGCCCTAATTTTTGCAGCAAGTGTTACAAATTTGCAACACATCTGGCTTTTTCCGATAGTACATCAAAGACGTACCATATTTTTCTGGTAGATAGAAGACAATTACAAAAGACTATCTCTTGCTACGAACAGCAAGTCTCTACCTAATAATAAAGAGAATTGGGTTTCTGCCGTACGTCATAAAAATTACCCTCGAAGTTCCCTAAATTACCCACTATGCCACCTATAAGTGAAAAAAACGATTCCATTTTTTTTTCTTGAAAGCCACTGCGGGGTTAGATTATTAAAAGATGGTACCCTAATAAATCACAAGCAGAAGAGTGCCACAGTGGTTTGTGCTTTGACACATCATGTGGGAGACCTGGGTTTGATCCCCGGTTCGCCCCTTTTCTCTTTTTTTTTCTGCAAGGGGTCGTCCTTCTCCCGCACATGTTACAGATGTGATGTCTCCATTCTGTTTTCTTTTCCTTTTTTTTTTACTTTTTTCTTCTTATTTCTGTTTATGTTTTTCTCTTTTAAATTCAACGGAAAAATTCCAAATTTTAAAAGGTTGTGAGTTGAATTTTGTATAAAATCGTAAAATGTTCGCGAACTCAGAAAATGGAAGAGAAATCATAAAATAAATAAGATTAAGAAACTGTTTGTATAGTATAAAAACATTATTTCAAAACAAATATTCATGATTTTTAAAAGGTGATCGTGAATTCAAAACAAATTCAACAATTTGAAAAATATGTCCATAAAATTTTAGAAAATGTTTGCAAAAATTCAAACAGATACGTAAATAACGAAAAGACGAACCATCACTTAAATATTTTTTAGGGGATACATAGAGGTTGTTTTATGATTTTATTTAGTCCATGACGCATCGGTTAAAAAAGGGCTTTGTGTTCTATACAATGCTTGCTCCCAGAAAAATGGACACAACTTTCTATGGCGCAATGCTAGGTCAAGATGAGACATAGTTTACGACATGACATTTTAAAAATCCTTATCTCATCCTGACATAGTCTAATTGTTTTTCCCCAGGCATATTTGCTATATTCATAATTTTTAAAATGTGATCGTGAATTCAAAACAAATTCAACAATTTGAAAATTATGTCCATAAAATTTTAGAAAATTTTGCAAAAATTCAAACAGATACGTAAATAACGAAAAGACGAACCATCACTTAAATATTTTTTAGGGGATACATAGAGGTTGTTTTATGATTTTATTTAGTCCATGACGCATCGGTTAAAAAAGGGTTTTTGTGTTCTATACAATGCTTTCTCCCAGAAAAATTGACACAACTTTCTATGGCGCAATGCTAGGTCAAGATGAGACGTAGTTTACGACATGACATTTTAAAAGTCCTTATCTCATCCTGACATAGTCTAATTGTTTTTCCCCATTGCAACGCATGGGCATATTTGCTATATCTCTACCTAATAGAGGATAAGCGGCAACACAAATATGATATCTCGCGAAAATAAAGGAGATGGACCTATTGTGATCTTGAGTGATGGTTGTTGGGTTAAGAGCGCGTGTTATGTTTTCTCTTCCGTTGCAACACACGGGCTCTTTTGCTAGTGTAGTACAAAACACCACATTCGAGCTAATCCGAAGAAAAAGCCTCCACATACAATACAAATCCAATGTAAAGGAACCTGCCCTGACTAGAGCATCAAAGCCGCATCTCGACCAACACTGATCATCACAAAGAATGCCAACTTCAATTGGACTTTCCTTGCCAACACACCAACCACCCATAATTGCCTAAAGGAGATGCCAAGTGGGCGGGAGGACTCGGTTGGTCCTGAGAAAGCCACCGTCTTGGCCTCATTGGCATCCGCGTGCATTGCGCCATAAACTCTAGCTTCCTCAAAACCAAAAACACTATGGCGGGAACTCAACCGCCACTGTGAAACTTCCCAGCCATCGATCGTTGCCACCCCACACTAATTATGGCCGGTTCTCGTCGCGACGATTTTGTCAGCTGCCCCTAGCCTTGCCGCAATCCCACCGTTCATGACGTCTGCCGGAACCCCTGCGATCGCCGCCAAATCTCGAGCCGACGCCTGATTCCAGCCGTTTCATGCCTAGCCGCCGCCTAAGATGGTCGTTGCAGCACCACCGCCGCCCACTGACGTTGATTATCAGCCAATGCTTGGCGGGCGGCGGGCGGTGACCGTCAAATCCGCCTTCCCACGCCGGATCTCATCTTTTAATTGCTTTCCAAATATTAGGGCAATAGTTTTATGGCATCTGTCACGGCAAAAACTTTCCTGTTGCTCAAAAACATTGTGGAACCGGAGATGTTGATAATGTCGCCTAGAGGGGAGGGTGCACGTGTGTTGAGTAGGTGGCTACCAAATTCAATTATTCTCTTAGTTGCTTTTGGAGTCAACCGTGAAAAATAAGTTCTCTAGCTATGTAACTAGGTCACACAACCCTATATGATGCGTTACAACAAGCTAGTAACATACACAAGGCAACACACAAGCAAGTAGAAAACAACAAGTAAAGCTAGGGTAAAGAGACAACCGAAAGTGATGGAGACGGTGGTGTAATCCGAAGTCCACACACTTTAGGTGTGCTAATCTTTGCTGAAGAGGAAGAACAACGATTGCTCCCACAACAACAAATGTCTCATCTTTTTCTTTGAGAACCACAAGCAACGAATGGTTAGGTTCCCTTCCACTGGGGTAGCTCTTGGTGCGAGCTCTAAAGCCTAACAAAGAGTCCACGACACAACCACACTACATGAGTTGGAACCTCCTAGATAACGCCAACCGTCTAGGGTTCCGCACAAAACCCAAGAGTAGCAAGATTTGGTAGGATCTCGATCTGTCCAAGACCACCAAGGAGATAGATGGCCGTCTCTTATGTGGGCCGAACGAGCAGCTCCTTCGCGTTAGGCTGGCCGAGTCAGAGCACGGGATTCACCTCCAAACTGAGTAGAGGCGAAGCAAGGCGGAGACGACCAAGCATCTGCGCCGACCGAGGGCAGATGCCACGGTGGCTGGAGTGGCTTCTTCCACTAGCGCCATGACGATGACGATGACGGTGGTCCCACTAACCTCGGAGACCATGCCTCGAGGCTACCGTTGAAGGAAATATGCCCTAGAGGCAATAATAAAGTTATTATTTATTTCCTTATTTCATGATAAATGTCTATTATTCATGCTAGAATTGTATTAACCGGAAACATAATACATGTGTGAATATATAGACAAACAGAGTGTCACTAGTATGCCTCTACTTGACTAGCTTGTTAATCAAAGATGGTTATGTTTCCTAACCATGAACAAGGAGTTGTTATTTGATTAACAAGGTCACATCATTAGTTGAATGATCGATTGACATGACCCATTCCATTAGCTTAGCACACGATCGCTTAGTATGTTGCTACTGCTTTTATCCATGACTTATACATGTTCCTATAACTATGAGATTATGCAACTCCGCTTACGGAGGAACACTTTGGTGCTACCAAACGTCACAACGTAATCGGGTGATTATAAAGGAGTACTACAGGTGTCTCCAAAGGTAGATGTTGGGTTGGCGTATTTCGAGATTAGGTTTTGTCACTCCGATTGCCGGAGAGGTATCTCTGGCCCTCTCGGTAATACACATCATCAAGCCTTGCAAGCACTACAACTAATGAGTTAGTTGTGAGATGATGTATTACGGAACGAGTAAAGAGACTTGCCGTAACGAGATTGAACTAGGTATTGGATACCGACGATCGAATCTCGGCAAGTAACATACCGATGACAAAGGGAACAACGATGTTGTTATGCGGTCCGACCGATAAAGATCTTCGTAGAATATGTAGGAGCCAATATGGGCATCCAGGTCCCGCTATTGGTTATTGACCGGAGACGTGTCTCGCCATGTCTACATTGTTCTCGAACCGTAGGGTCCGCACGCTTAAGGTTTCGATGATGCTTATATTATGAGTTTATGAGTTTTGATGTACCGAAGGAGTTCGAGTCCTGGATGAGATCGGGGACATGACGAGGAGTCTCGAAATGGTCGAGACGTAAAGATCGATATATTGGACGACTATATTCGAGTTCGGAAAGGTTCCGAGTCATTCGGTATTTTTCGAGTACCGGAGAGTTACGGAATTCGCCGGGAGTATATGGGCCTTATTGGGCCATACGGGAATAAGGGAAAGAGGCCAAAGGAAGAAGGCGCAGCCCCTCTAGTCCGAATGGACAAGGGTGCAGCCCCTTTCCTTCCTCCTCTCCCTCTTTCCCTTCTCCTACTCCAACAAGGAAGGAGGAGTCCTACTCCGGTGGGAGTAGGACACCCCTTGGCGCGCTCTCCTAGGCCGGCCGCACCTCCCCTTGCTCCTTTATATACGGGCGGGGGCACCTCTAGACACAAGTTGATCTACGGATCGTTCCTTAGCCGTGTCGGTGCCCCTTCCACCATATTCCACCTCGGTTATACCGTCATGAAGCTTAGGCGAAGCCCTCGCTACGGTGAAACATCAAGATCGCCACCACGCCGTCGTCTTGACGGAACTCTCCTCGACACTCGGCCGGATCGAGTACGAGGGACGCCATCGAGCTGTACGTGTGTCAAGAACTCGGGGCGCGAAGTAACGGCGCCGGATCGGTCGGATCGCGAGGAGAACGTCGACTACTTCCTCTACGTTGTGATCGCTTCGCCGGGTCTCACGAGGGCGTGAGACAACACTCTCCCCTCTCGTTGCTATACATCACCATGATCTTGCGTGTGCGTAGGAAAATTTTTTGAAATTACTACGTTCCCCAACAACCGTTCACTACTTAGCTTAAGCTTAGGTAAAGTTAGAGTAGTTTGGATGAGACTTGTAGTCAATATCAAACTACTTTAAATTTTGCATGTTTGAGTTGTTTGAAATGGGGAATATTTGATGGACATGACGAGACGTCCACGAACACATCCGTGGATGTTTGATAAAACATCTGTTTGATGAAACGCCGTTGGAGATGCCCTTAATCGGGTGCCGGCATCGCCGAAACCTTTCTGTTCTACTAGTTCCTTCTACTATTTTCTTCTTCTTGTGCGCCTTCTCCCCCATCGTCTCGGCGGCCGCACAAGCACATCCAACCCTCCCCCTCGAAGCCCGACCGATCTCTTGACCCCTCCTCTCCTGGCTGTTTCTTTTGAGGTACGAATCAACGCCGGCCTTCCACAAACACTCAATGCAGGGGTAACCGAGAAGTCCGTCTTTTGATTTCCACGAGCATTCACCAAAATTAATCGCTCTCGAATCCTCCACACTCCGGCCTCCGGTGGAACATCAAGGGGCACATTTTAAATCGCTTGCATTTGCTCACATCGAGAGCGAATCAATGGAGGCTCCGGTAGGATTATCCTGCTGCGTTCTGCCATGAGCAGCTGTTTTTCTCGCTTCGACCCTTCTAGTTGCCTTGCTGCATGATGGATATGTAGCCGATCTCATATGTTCTTCCGTAGGTATGCATGTATAAAAGAACAATACTGTACAGTAATAATGGACGGATTGGTTCTTCCGCCCAAATAATAACGGTAATGATAACTCCCGAACGTTCGGGAGTTAAGTATGGCAACCCGAACGGGTTTAGATGGCAAGTTTAGTTTGCGTGAGATTAGGAAACATGACAATTTTCTGACAAAAAAAAGAAAAAGGACGAAGTTGCCATCCACTATCAACTAAAGTTGCCATGTAAAAACGTTCGGGACTAAATGCTCAAAATCCGAACGTTCGGGAGGTATTGGTCCAATAATGATCTGATACTACTATTGTCCAATCCAAGTATGTTTCCAAATCAAACCTAAATTTCTGGATTTCTAGGCTAAATTGCACAAGTCGAAGTTTAGACCGTCCATCCATCTGGATGGACGGCCGTCCTTGCACCCCCGGGATGCTTCTGCCTCCCTCCCTCGCACAAGGGCAAGGCCACAAAGGGGAAGAGAGAAAAAATAGTAGTAGCATCTCATTTTCTCCGAGAACTCCAAAACCCTTGCGGCCGCTCCCCTTCTTCGGCTGCTAACCGGATTCGGCTCACAGGCTCGGGATCCGGGCGTTCCGCGCGATGGGCGGCGGCGGCGGCGCGGAGGAGGAGGAGCTGACGGCGCAGGAGACGGCGCTCTACGACCGCCAGATCCGCGTCTGGGGCGTCGATGCCCAGAAGAGGTGCCCCCCCCCTCCCCCCTCATCTCCTCCCAAGAAAACAAGAAAACCCAACTCTGCTCCTTCTTCCTTTTCTCTTTCGTTTACTCCATTATTTCTGTTTTCCTGTTGTGTTAGCGCGTGTGTTCTTGTCTCGAGAAACCCGCCTTTTGGTCTTCTGGGGCTCTCGCGAATTCCCAGCCGAGATTCAACCTTTTGCACAGTACCCAAAAAAAAACTTCTGTTATAATTGGATTTTCCCCTGATTATGTGACCCCGGTTTCATGCTTTCGGTAGAAATTTTGGGCTTCTTTTGTTTCTGCCAATGTTATTTGTTCTATTTATCTTTGTTTGGGTGTGTAATTTCTGCCTTTTCTGTAACATTAATTGGGCGCATTCTTCTGTTTTCACCTGACTGTTGTATTTGTGCTGCTCGGAACAGGCTAAGTAAAGCGCATGTGCTTGTGTGCGGCGTGAACGGTACTACTATTGAGGTGGGCAGCTAAAATTGCCTTATATTATTCTGCTTCACAGACAATTTATTTATTTATTTTAATCTTCGATTGATGGTCTGGTATTGATTATATCTGAAAATATAGCATGGAAATTAGGGTTCAAGCTGTTATGATAGTAATTATTACGGTTCAAGGTTGTAATAACTGGTATCTGTGGATTGGACTAATGTTCCGTATTTTGCATTGCTGAAATGAATAGTGTCCAACTCTGTCATTCTGAGTTTCTTTAAACTGTCTATGTGCCAGCCTGCTAGTTTTCTTCGTAAGTGCTAAATCGTTTTCTTTCCGGGATAAAAATAATTAAACTAGAACTTACTGTTCCTTCGATTCTCACTCATGTTCCATCTTGTCGAAACATACTGATTTTCCAAACAGAGGCCCCCAATTCTTTTTGACATTGATTAAATTTCAGTATTTTAACTTTTAACATGATATTTACAGTTTAGTTAATTCGGTGAAGGCAATCATATACACTAAAGTTGATTTCTCTCCTACTCCGCAGTTCTGCAAGAATATTGTTCTAGCAGGAGTTGGCAGTTTATCCTTGATGGACGATCACATAGTCACAGAGGATGATCTCAATTCAAACTTCCTAATTCCTCATGATGAGAGTGTGTATGGTGGTAAATCACGGGCAGAGGTTTGCTGCGAGTCCTTAAAAGATTTCAATCCAATGGTCCGAGTTGCTGTTGCAAAAGGTGAGCTGTATAGTTTGATGCACTTTTTCCTTAGTTTGCTTATTATGCTTAATAAATATATATTCTATACAGCGATCATGTCTTGCATTCTAGAATTGGTTTGTTCCAAAATTACTGGCAGGAGTGTGTTCAATTTGTTTTGTTAACTGATAATGCACTCATCACACTGCCATAGTTGAGAAAGTTCTTGCAAGGAAGATCATTTGATGATAG
Organism: Aegilops speltoides; assembly: GCA_021437245.1. Classification (NCBI taxonomy): domain Eukaryota; kingdom Viridiplantae; phylum Streptophyta; class Magnoliopsida; order Poales; family Poaceae; genus Aegilops; species Aegilops speltoides. Next base: position 435,772,993 of record CM038147.1, on the reverse strand, counting down.
GAACAATCGGGTTCTTATGGTATTGCACACTGTTTTACTAATATTGTTTCTGTAAGATAAATTTTGAACCATTCTCAGTTGGCCATATAATCTGAGATTCTTTTTACAGTATTGATTGGAAAAGTTCTGACTATTATGTTATTTTTTCCAGGTGACCCATCACTTATTGATGGAACATTCATTGACAGGTTCGACATTATTGTAGTCAGCCGCGCATCTCTTAAAACAAAGGTGTAGATCCTTCTCTTAAGTAGTATTTCGTAACTATTAGTTTCTTTTGTCATGTGTTCCGTTTCTTATCCTTACTGTTGTTGCATATGTGTCATGTTTTAGTTGTTTATTAATGACAACTGCCGGAAAAGAAGCAAGCATATTGCCTTCTACTCTGTAGACTGCAAGGATTCTTGTGGTGAAATATTTGTTGATCTGCAGAACCATAGCTATCTTCAGGTATGTATTTCGTAAGGACTTGTGGCATCTAGTCTATTGATCCGTTGATTAGCATTGTATTACTTGCTTTGTTCACAAGTCAAAACATTTATGCCTTCTGATTTGCTTAAGAAATACTGGGCTCAATGGCAATCACTCCCATGTGTTAGTGAGTACTCAAAATAATGGGTGCTGAGAATTGGGGTCTGCTGCTAGAGTTGGAGCTGTTATTTGTGGGCCCAGGAAATAAGTCCAGCCCCCATTTTGGATTTGGCCTTTTTTTTCTAGAATATGCACGAGTGTGCATATCATATATTAAAGAAGAAAGGGGTGAAGAGCCCCTCCACAAGGTTTACAACCATAATTACAAGGCTCACACTAGCCTCCACCACCACACACACAACAAGTTAGGAATTACTCGCCACTGGGCTGCCTATAGATACCACTAAAGAAGAATACTAGGTCACCCTTAAACTTCCCTGCCGATCTCCATGTGCGCCTTAACGATCAATGTTCCGAAGTGCCGTTAGAAGTGATAGTGTTTCGCCGTCGAAGACAATGGCGTTGCGGTGTTTCCACAGTCCCCACAAGCAGTGTGAGGATTTGGCCTTTAGGGGCTCTAAAGTGGGGGCTACTACTGGAGATGCTCAGAATGCTTTCCATATTTATGATAACTAGTGGCATGCAATTTTTGTCTTAAGTTCATTCTTAAAATGTACATCCCTGAAATTGTTTTTATTTTTTCAGAAGAAGCCTGGAGGAGAACCTGAACAGCAGGAGTTGAAATATCCTAGTCTGCAGGTATGGAAGTTTAATTTGAATTTTTTTTGTAGGTTCGTAGAGATAAACTCTTTCAGTAGCTGTGCTCTCTTGTTTTGTACTCCTTCCTTTTTTATTTGCTCCGCGTATTAGGTTTGTCTAAAGTCAAACTTTATGAACTTTCAACAAGTTTGTAGAAAAATATATTTAACATATACATCACCAAATCACCGTTGGATTCATCATTGAATATATTTTCACATCATATAGATTTGTATTGTAAATGTTTATATTGCTGTCTACAAACTTGGTTAAACTTTATTAAGTTTGACTTCAGTCAAAGCTAATACGCGGAGTAAATAAAAACGGAGGGAGTACTCCTCAAGTTGGTTATCCTTGTTTTGCTACCATGTGCTTTACTGGGGAGTATTTACTATGCAACTTATACAAATTACATGATACACAGAAGCAATTTGAGTTACGTTTTTCATATTATGATATAAAATTCACGTTGATACCTTCTACGATAGAACATCTAGTGTTTCGTGGCAGGAGAGAGAAAAAGAAAATAAGTGCTTTTATTGTATTTTGGTTTCCCTCTAGTTCTGATGTGGCTCTGTGATGCCCATCTACCCATATTTGGAAAGGCCTGCAATTTCTTTTTTGGGTAATACATTTGTTGGAGGTACCTCTGGTTGTTGTTCTTTTTATACTGGTTCTGTTCTTCCTTAAATTGTTTGCTGCATGCAAGTACTTATGCATGATTGCTATGTACTTAATACTGGTTCAATCTGTTATTGTACTGATGGTGCTATATTACTCCTGTGCTATTTCTGTAGTTCAGTACAATATTGCTGGAATACCTACAGGAACTGATATCACCCCCTTTTGGATGCTTCGATCGCCAAATATAAAAGTTTAATCCAATGATTGCAATTTTACACTACTACTGAATCTCATATGATTTGCTTAAAAATCAATCACACCCTTCTGGATGTTTCATGTGGCAAGTATTACAATTTGAATCGCATTGACTGCATTTACATTTGGTTTGTTTTTATACAGGAAGCTATTTCTGTGCCCTGGAAGGATCTGTCCAAAAAAACAACTAAATTGTACTACGCCATGAGAGGTGATGATATGAGAACCTAAGATACTGTTCCTAAGGTTTATGTTGTCTAATAGTGGCAACTGTGTTTGTTTATTTTCTTGGTCTTTTTTTATGGGCAAATATCAGGCGAAAATTGGGATCAACGTGATTCATTTGTACATACATAAATGATAAATATTTAGTGGAACAGATCAAATTGGATAGCTGTTCCGCTAAGTATTTTCTTTTTGATATCTCACAAAGCAAATGAGTGCTCCTCTGCGGACATAGAATATAACATCCCATATTCAACTGTTTTTCTGAGATTTTCTTTAGGACTTGTATTTTTGCTTTTCAACCAAAAATTACTTATTTGCATGTTCACTTGATCTATGACTGTTTACCTATCTGTATTTTTCCACGTCTTGGTTTTGTAACTAACATAAACACGTCTGTTTGCAGTCTTGGAAAGTTATGAATCATCTGAAGGGCGCGACCCGGTTGAGACATCACTTTCTGATCTACCTGCAGTTTTGGCTCTGAGGAAGGATATGTGTGATAGAATGGTACAGCTTTGGCCGTTTGTCGTACTTTGAGCAATCGAGTCACGTTTCTTCAGATATTTTACACGTCACTTTAAACTGCAGTCTTTGGATGAGTCTCGAATTCCTACGTCTCTCCTGGAACGGCTTCTAGCAGCTGGGAAAAAGGAACATCCTCCTGTATGTGCAATCCTTGGTGGCATTCTTGGTCAGGTAGGTCCAATCTTCCATCCTTTATTTTTTGTTTCTTCTATTGTTTAGTTTTTGTGATGCTGGAAAATAAGCACAGTAATTTATCTCATTTACGTATAGATCACTATCCTTTTTTTAATATGTGGAACATAATAACTCAACAGTAAATATAGTCATCTCAAGCAATGTATGTCATTAAGTTGACAAAAGTAGGTGACATATTGAGACGACACTTTGAATGAAGTCACTTTAACATAATGGTAGGACCTACTACTAACATAACACTAACTACTGTAAAAGTTGATAAAAGTAAACGACACTATTCTTCTCTGATTTATTGAGGGGTTGGCTCCTTTATATAGTTAGACACGACTTGACCGTCAAGCTGGGGAGTCTATTCAATCTCTAATACGATCTAGAAACTGAGTGGGCTCTTTCCTAACAAACTTGCCTAGCCAACTGTGACTCTAATTAAGGAATGGGACTCCATGTTTGATGGGCTAGCCCACAGTACACCGATTCAGGTTTAAATTAATTGGGTCAAGGCAAGTCCAAACGAGACTTCAACTAACTATGATTTATTTAAAGCTTGAATGCTTTTTTTTCTTCTAAATAAAATTACTGCAAAACTAGTAAAATCTGTCGATGATATCTTACAACTGAATTTAAATCCAAATCATAATTTTATGTTGATCACATGAAGATTACATGTCTTGTAAAGTAACCATGGCATGTTATATCTAAAATTGTCAGTTAAGGTTCAGTTAAACTGGACTTGTCCTGACTTAACTTCTGTCCCATGTGTTGCATGCTATTTCCTGAAATTATTATTTGCACGCACCAACACCAAAAACATTTACTAAACCTGCTAGACAAGTTGCATCCTCTTCCTCTTGCCCTTCATTGTAGCAGCAACCGTTGATGTATTCCTAGATCAATATATACCACACACCACATGACTTCTCATTATGATAGTAGCTGTTCCAACATCCTTAACATCATTTTTTGTGTGTGTTAATTATACTTGGATTGGATCATATTGTTTTGCGGCATAGTTTAAAAAACCATACCGGAGATCTGACTGGAACTGTCAACTCGTCCAGTTTGGCCTAGCGACTGCTTAAGCATGTGAGCAGCCCTTATATGGTTAAACCATGGCCAAATCAGGTGGTTTGCACTGAACCATAGAGCAGTTCGGCCTGTTGCACGCCACTCAACGCTAGAAAAAAGTTAGGCGCGACCTCATGCGTCAGTGCAGAACTAGCGACGCCACCTACTCAACTTGGCTATGCTGGTTTGTTGATTGTGATGCAGAAATGAAGGTACTCATCCCTTAATTGAAGTACAGTACTACCAATTAGGCCAGCGGTCAAACCAATGAACCAGCATTCCAACAGCTGAACCAGTGAACAGAGGTACTCACTAGTTCAAAACTGTGGTTCGTAGATAGCTCTTCGTAGGTCATGAAATTGCATTAACAAATTACTTGGTGGAAGCTAGCTGTGTGGTTTGAAAGTTGCCACATGGATTGTCTAAAAAAGAATCTCACACCCGTAATTGATCCAGAAGGCTGTGAATGAACATGCAATGTTTCCTGAAACATGTAGAAAAGCCTCCAGCCCAAAAGTACACTATTATATTCCATTTATGTGCAGAAATATTGGAGTGTGAATTTCATTTCATTTCAAGCCTTCTCATATTTGAATGTTCTCTACAGCATACCGCTCACGGCTTTGCTCTTTGTTTTTGGATCTAACAGGAAGTGATTAAGTCAATATCTTGTAAAGGCGATCCGATCAAGAATTTCTTTTACTTCGACGACGCTGATGGTAAAGGGGCCATGGAGGACATCCCCCCAACTCCTGAAGACTGAATCACGTGATACGTACTCCCTCCGTCCGGAAATACTTGTCATCAAAATGAATAAAAGGGGATGTATCTAGACATATATTAGTTTTAGATACATCTCTTTTTATCCATTTTGATGACAAGTATTTTCGGACGGAGGGAGTAACTCTCATCCGACATGGCTCGCTGATAATTGTACCCAATCATTAGAACTGAACATGTGAGAACTCTAGATCGGTGGCTGAGGCTGGAAACTTAACTTAGCATTTTAGTGTTTTTGTTACTGTACTTAGCGTTTTAGCGTTGGCATCATGCTATGACAGGTGAGTACTGCATTGAACAAAATTGACAATTCTCCTCCAAACAATTTCAAAGCTGAAGTCCGCCACGCTATTGAATGATATTTTCTGCTTGCCTTAGTGGTGGTTAGTGATTACTTCCTCCGTCCGGGTTTATTGGGCCCAAAAGCCAAAGCGCAAAGACCAAGAAAGAACAATAAATCTTCTAATTGCCTCTGTAACCACTATTAATTGTCCCTATTAACTAATCCAGTGCATGCAGTGGCTACCGCATGGATGCAGCGTGCATGCATGTCCAATCAATGAGGACCATGCGCTGCCTTCCGGTGATGTGGAATCAAGGGAATAAATGATGTGTAATTAATTCAAGATGAGAATGGGCTGGGTCGGCCCGTTGGGTCACTGACCCGGCTCAAAAAGTAGAGGCCAATGGGCCAAATGGGTTGGCCCTAAGTGATAAACGGGTCAATGGAGCCGGCACTGTCCGACCCGATGGATCAGACGGGTCGACCCAGTCAGATCGCTAGTCGCTGCTGGCCGCCCCTGAGCATCTCTGCCACCGCCGGCCGGCCCGAGCATCTCTGCCGCCGTCGTCGTTCCTCCCACTCCTGGTGCGCTCCCGTTCTTCGTCTCAGTCGCCGTTGAGCTCACTGTCCTGCGGTCCCGGTCGCTGTCGAGCTTGCCGTCCTGCGTTCCCGATGCCGTCGAGCTCGCCGTCCCGGTAGCTGTCCAACTGTCCAGCTCGCCACACGCTAGTCTCTGTGGTCTTCCCTTCCCAGCGCAAACTGCCAGCCAAACACATATGAGACTAGATCGTCCTCTTTTGGTTCTTGGTCAGTGCATATATGTGTAGATTCTGTAGTAGGAGCTTCAGTGTAGTAGATTCTATAAACTACAGCAGAATTCAGTCTAGATCCAGTTGGAGTTTCAGTGCGTATGATGATTCTGGAGTTTCAGTACGTACAGGTGAGACTACTATAGTTTCAGTGTTAGTTCTGCAGTAGTTTCGGTGCGTATATGTATAGGAGTTTTTGTCAATCTTGTAGACTGCAGACATGGAATTTTTTTGGTGTTGACAAAAACCACTCCTTGCTGTTTGGTGGTGTACCATAGGGATATTTTCAGAAAAGTAAGTGTGAATTCACTTAATTTTGGGTCGGCCTCATTTACCCAATGGGTCAATGAGGCCATAAATTTCAGACGAAATGGGCCGACCCATGGCCTCACATATTGACCTTGGGGCCACAGGGCCAGGTCCAAGGCCAGGTCCGGGTCGGCCCATTCCCATCTTGATAATTAATAAAGGGGGCCTAAAAATTTGGTACAACCTTTGATGGCTCAAGGGCCCAATAAACTCGGACGGAGGGAGTAGAATACAAATGTCACAAACCACATGATGAAAGAATAAACAGCGGTACAATAAATGAGGAAGCTTTTCTTCCAACGGTGCTTCCACATTGTTATCCTCCCACCATTGCTGTCAAGTAATCTCTCTGTACCAAAATAAATGTCTTGACTTCCGTACAAAGTTTTTTTCGAGAGTACGCCAAAGGCGTACCTTAGCTTTATAGAAGGAAGAATTTTTTTTACAAGAGTTTACTGACGGGGATGTGCCTACACCTGATCTCTCCCTAGAACGGTAAGGAACTACTCACAAAATTGCAACACTCCACTCCTACGAGCCATCGCCCATAGCTGGCGCTCCCTAAATATGAGCTGGACGGTGCCAAGCTCGTTACAAATGTCACTCCTACCAAAAACTCTACCATTCCGTTGCTTCCACAAACTTCCGTACATAGTTGAGACACTTATTTTGGGACGAAGGGAGTAGTTATTTGTTGCTGATTCTTGAATGAACGGTGGGATTTGGCATCATGGATGTTTAGATCATCACCTATAGATGAATCCAAGCTAATATGCAGAGTGAGTGACAAGGGAAAAATAATATTTTTACTCGTGCAAGAATAATTTTTTAAAACAATAATTTTTAAATAAGCGAACATTTTATAAAATACATCAACATTTTTTGCACACAATATTTTTAAAAACAAACGATTTTTAAATGAGTGGACTTTATAAAACGTATGTTGTTTTTATAAATAAGTGAATCTTTCTTAATAAGTTGAAAAATATGTGATTTACTATTATTCAAATCACCTTTCACACATTTCTTCTAAATAAAATATGTTATTTTTTTGAGGGATCCCGAACTTTATTAAAATTGAACAATGTTCAGCGGGACATAAAGAAGGCCATGGGGGGATATAAGCCATATATGGCGACTCGGAGGAAGCCATACAAATTTTTTTGCAAGATTGTGTGCCACCTGATTCAAAGTCAACTTTCGAACATAAAATCACAGCTAGAAAAACAGACTCACCTCCTATTTATCTCTTTCTGAAAAAGCAAAGCAAAATCTTTATGGCCCAGCGCATTCTTCGCTTAAGTCGGAGTAGGAGCACTGACCTAAATGCATAGTGGAGGATCCGTTGGTTCTTTATACTTCGAGTTTTTTTTGCGGGGTAATAGGAGTTTATTCAAAGTTTATAGAGTTACAATCAAAAGGCACAAGTTCCTCAATACATGGGGGGCTATGGTTAAAGCCACTCTGCCGTGAAAAAATATTAAATTATTCCAACAAGAGTTCACAGAGAGGTAGGAAACTAGAGAAGAAGACACACAAAGGAGTACCACGAGGACTATAAGGCTGGTGATAGATTTAGATATTCCCCATATACATGGGGCGTTCAAAATGACAAAACAAAATCAAAATGAAGGGAAGAATTTTGGGTGTACCCTAGGATGAGGCTGTTCTGATCCCGAGCTCATGTGAGCTCAGGTGAACCGTAAAAAAATGGAAAATAAATTCCAAAAATTCTGAATTTTTCATTGATAAATGTTTTGATTGCTTGCAAAGTTTAATCACGGGATGACATTTGTGGAAGATGTGGCAAAAACATCGATGCTCCAAAGTGTTTTCCATGGTCGGCACAATTTTGTATAGAATTTTTTGATTTTTTTTTCATTTCTGTTCATCCGAGCTCACAGGAGCTTGGGATCAGAACAACACTTTTGGTGTACCCTAACACTTCAGCATAATAAAGAAAAAAAATGGGCACCGGCATAAAATAAACTACTGATTGTTACACCCTAAAACTTTGTTCTTATCCTAAAAACAGAACATTACTTTCAAAAGGAAATAAATCTGATGCCCGCACAATTGCTAGTTGTCAAAACACTCGGCGAGTTACTTCAAATCTGTTACAATACAATTTATGAACACATATGCTGAAAGAATAAACACATTACTTTCAACTATTGCTTCCACATTGTTGTCATCCGCCCACTATTGCTTCTAGCCCCAGGAAAAAAAGTAGAGTATTATTTTTTGTTGCCGATTCTCGGATGCTTAGGCCATCATCACCTACCCGATGAATCCAAGCCGATGGAGGATGAACGCCAAGATCAGCATGACAATAGCAGAGATGAAGCCTTTCCTGCCTAGGAGCCAGTCCTTCGTCTTCCTTGCCGCTTCGACTCCTCGCTGGGCTCTGCCGATCCATTTCATCATTTTCTCTAAATCTTGTGAAGAGAATGAAGACATAGCCTGTTGAGCGTTGGCAGCATCCTCCTTGGACATCTCGATACCGAGCAGTCCGCTCATGTTTGCCATCTCATCAGGGCTCATGTTCTCCATCATGGAGGTAAACATCTCCCACATAGCAGGGTCTGCCATACCAACCATCCCAGGCATATTGGATCCAAAATCTGGAGCAACAGGGATTGTTTTGCTTGATGAAGAAGCAACCTGAGAGATATTTACCAAGCTTTCTGAAGTGTCAGATATTGTCGAGTTTTGTGCTCCGTCATGTGGCTGTGAAACAGTATGCTCAGTAGTAGCAGAAGAAGAATAACTGTTTTGAGAGCTTGACAGATCAGAACTAATATCATCTTCTACAATTTCTTCAATGACAACTCCCGTTGGCAGGTTTGTTGTTTCCCCTTCAGTCGCAAGTTTTTCTTGTACCTCTGCCAGAGCTTGAGCGACAGTTTCATCGTCCGGAGAAATCTCACGGGCTTTACTCAAGTCAGCAACAGCAGCCTGAAGGTTTCCTAGCTTTTTGTACGCTTGACCTCTTCGGTAGTAGGCTTTGGCATCGCCCGATTCATAGCTTAAAACCTCTGAACCTTCATTGATGCACTCCTCAAACTCGCCTAATTTCAGGTAACAAGCCATCAGATTAACGCTGCACTGCAGCTGCAGAGCGCGCCCGGCCGCCGACGGCACGCTGTTCTTCACGCTGTCCCTGGCGAGCTTGTACTTGGCGGCGGCGTCGGCGTACTGCCCACGGCCATGGAGCTGGTTCCCCTGCCGCTTCAGCATCTTGGCGGCGGATATCGCGCGCGACGTCTCAGCGTCGGCTTGCGCCTTCATGGCGGCGAGCTCCTCGGGCTTGGCCTTGGCGATTTTCTCGGTCATGTCGAGCATCTCCTCTGGCTTTGCGTGGCTCAGGCGCTCGGCGGCGAGCTTGAAGTCCTCGGCCGTCATGTTGTTCATGCTCTCGGTTGCGAGCTTCAGCAGGCCCGGGTTGGACATGAGCTGCCGCTGCATCCTGGCGAGGTCGCCGGCGGGTATGCGTCGCATCTGCTCCTCCGCCACCCTCATCATCTCCGGGTTCATCATGGCGATCTCCGGGTTTGTGAATTGGGTCTCGATCGTGTGTCTCTCTCGCCTTTTTCTTTTCTTTCCCGTCGCTTCTGGTTTGAAGGTTGGTTCGGGAGCTCTTGCTGCAATTTATTGATGGGGTTTGGGAGGGGAGACGAAAACGGAGTCCGACTCCAATCCGAAAGCGGAATCACGGTACGTACGTACGATGGTATGGGCGCAGCGCCGTCATGTCGATCGGCGAGAGCCATTGCCTCGCGAGCATGGAGATGAGCGTGGGGAGGCTGGAGCCCACCGCGGGGAGGTTAAAGTTGGCGAGGGACTGGCTCGCCGTCGTCGAGTCGCGCCGGCCGAGCGGCATTGGCCAGGTCGGCCCGTGGAGCTGCAGATGTCAGAACAAATAAAACAGACAAGTTAGTAAGCTGCGAGGTTGTCGGCGCAGGAGACGACGCCTCCACGAGCGGTGTCGATGATGATTATAGAAGATGAAAAGGAGGTAGTTTCTCGACGAGGAATGAATGGTTGATCAGCTTTAGCAGCGAGGCACAAAATGGCCATGCATGCTGATTAGGCCTTAAAAGCTAAGATGAAGGGAGTACATTGAAGTCGAAAAATACCACCATGCCGTAAACTAAATGTGTATTTTATTTATGTGTGACTGGCATTTTATTTTTGGTTAGAGCCTTCGCATGCGCAGGTTGCAAATTCAGGCCCTTAAAAGTGCCTAAACGGCATGTCCGCTAGCATTGACCGGGAATGCCTCATTTGATGGGTTCCACACCCGCGTCCCTTATATCTGAACCCTTAAAACCATACCACTCATGCAACGCTACGTAAACACAATCAACAACACACAGTTCAGGGATCAATTTTGCATCGCCGGACAAAGGAAGCATAGTTCATTGGAGTTCAACAGCAAATTCACATTACAAACTAAAAACATAGTTAAAATATAAACATAATGGGTAAGGGCGGTGGAAATCACCATTTCCTCACCGGCCCCTTCCCCTTCCAGTCGCCGGCGCGGTTGTGCCCCTCCTGCGTGTAGGCGTTGGCGTTCGGAGGTGCATCATCGTCGAAGTTGGAGGTGGAGCCGTCCGTCAGGTCCGAGTAGGAGCTGCACCTCATGCCCGACAGCCTACGGAGCAGGCGGTCCTGATCCTTCGCATGGTGGAACGCCATCGCCTTCGCCTCCTTGGTTGCCTCGCGCTCCAACAACTCTGAAAGGACATGCGGTGCATCATGTGTGGTTTTGGTAATTGATGACATTCTATCTGGACTAATGGTTGCATTGAGTTATATTTGAAGGATTTCTCCAGAGGCTTTTCTTTAAGTCCATGTGTTGATTTCAAGGAGTTTATGTGTTGACCAAGGTGCTATTAAGGAATTACCCAAAGATTGGTCATGTGAGTGTTGAGTTTATTGCAAGCATGTCTTGAAGAAGAAGATTGTGTGATCATTCATGTCTACCTTCAAGACATCATCCAAATGAAGAGAGTTGGAAAGATTTAAGGTTGATCAAGATTAAGTCAAGAGTGAATCAAGTTGATCAACACACTCTCTGATGAGCGGACGGGAAAACCCTCTTTGGATTTGCAAGAAATTTAGCAACACTTTTCCCCGCAGGATCTCTTGCAAGAAGAAAATAATCTCCAAGTTGAGGGATCAAGTGATCCCATGATATGGTAAGCATTGTCCATTACGCTTTGTGTACTAACCCATAGTATTCGTGAGAGTTCTTTGTGGGGTTAGGTTGCGGTGTGCATGTTCAAGTGATGCATCACAAAGAGATCAAGTGCTTGAAGATTGCCATCCATTGTGGTGACAATGGACTTGCGAAGATGTTCCGAAGAGTGGCTCACCCACAGTGGAGTATGAGGGAGCAATCTACTAGTCTTCACCGAGCCAATGAAATCAAGAAAGGTGGTCCTACTTGAGGAAGTCAAGATCGTCTACATCTAGCTCAAGTGGACTTTGTGCAAGGCAAATGTTTGCCCTTGATAGGTTCTCTATTTTACCGATCTCATGTTGGTAGTTTGGAGACCGGGTTATAGGATCGATTGCCGTACTATCAAGAGGGGCTCTCAAGTGAGTACCTTGATTGTATCGGTCGTAGAGAGCTCAAACCATAGCATGCTTGCATCATCTTTCTTGATTCTTGTTTGGTTCTCTTTGTGAGTCTTAGAGCTTGTCATCTTGATGACAAGCTCGAGTTCATTGAAAACGGAGTTCACTTGCATCTTCTATGATGTTCTAGATGTTGGAGGTCAAGCCGGTTCTTCTTTATTGGAGGTTTCACTCCTCTATATGCTAGGCATACCTCCCCTGCCTCTTCTTACTATAACCAGTCACTGTTTTGATGCTACTCGTTGTCTTCTTTCCAACAATCTTGAGTTTGCTCAATTCGGAGCTCATTTGCAGAAGTTATGGCAGTTCTAGTTTTGTTGTTTCTTTCTGTTGTCTTTAGCTGCGATATGAAGGTAGCCAAGTGCTAAAACCTCTGTGGCGTGCAGTAGTACTGCTCAAGGGAGCGGTAGTACCGCAGGGGCCAGCGGTAGTACCGCTGCCTCCAGCCCTAACGCTGATGCATGAGGAAGTAGGCGCGGATGTAATTTTTTACATCCGTCCTTACGCGGTAGTACCACTCCCTGTGAGTGGTACTACTGCGTCGCTTTCTACTCGGGCTAGCTCCAGCGGATGTAGGCGCGGCAGTAATTGTACCCAATCATCAGAGTCAAACATGTGACAACTCTAGATCGGTGGCGCAACTTAACCTAGCATTTTAGCGTTTTTATTACTGTACTTAGCGTTTTAGCGTTGGCATCATGTTATGACACCCAAGTACTGCATTGAACAAAATTGACATTCTCCTCCAAACAGTTTCAAAGCTGAAGGCAGTCACGCTATTGAATGATGAAATGCTTTATTTTCTGCTTGCCTTAGTGGTGGCTAGTGATTAGAATAAAGAAAAAGAATCACAAACACATAATGAAAAGAATGTTTTCTCAAAAAAAAACATGATGAAAGAATAAACAGTGGCACAAGAAAGGTGCAAATTCCCACGGTGCTTCCACATTGTCATCCACCACCATCGCTATCAAGTTGTTACTATTTGTTGACGACTCTCGGATGAACATCATCGTTGGGCATCATGGATGTTGAGATCATCACCTACCCGGTGATGAATCCAAGCTAATATGCAGAGTGAATGAAGAGGGAAAATTTCCCAATTTTTTTTTGAAGTGTATAAAAAAAGTCATGAAAGAACCACTTAAATAAAAACCATACAATTTTTAAAAAATAGGTAATAATTTTTAAATCCATGAACATTTTCTGAAATATTCAAAAAATTTCTAAACGCAATATTAAAAAAACAAAAGATTTTTTAAAGTATTAGTGGAATTTTTAAAACGTATGGGATTTTTATAAATATGTTAGCATTTTTAATATGTTAAAACATACATTATTTACTATTATTCAAATCACCTTTCACACATTTCTCCTAAATAAAATATGTTAAATGAAAAAGGAAAGGGCAATCTTTATGGCCCAGCCCATGGACCATTCTTCGCTTAAGGCGGAGTAGGAGCACTGACCTAAGTGCAAAGTGGAGGATCCGTTGTTTCTTTACTTCAAGTTTTTTTTTGCGGGGTAATAGGAATTTATTCAAAGTTTATAGAGTTACAATCAAGAGGCACAAGCCCCGCAAAAAAAGAAACAATCAAGAGGCACAAGGGTCCTCAATAGATGACGGGACTATGGTTATTAAGCTACAAGGGTCCTCAATAAATTGTTCCAATAAGAGTTGACAAAGAGGGAGGAAACTAGAGAAGACGCATGAAAGAGTACGACGAGGACTAAAAAGCTGGTGACGGATTTAGATATTTCGCATATACATGGGTGTTCAAAAATGACAAAAAAAATCGACATGAAGGGAATAATTCCCGAGCTCATGTGAGCTCAGGTGATCAGTAAAAATACAGAAAATAAATTCGAAAAATTCTGAAATTTTTCATTGACAAATGTTTTGATCGCTTGCAAAGTTTCATCACGGGAAGACATTTGCGGAAAATGTGGCAAAAAAAGATGCTCCAGAATGTTTTTCCTGTGATAAACTGTCATCAATGTTCAGTACAATTTTTGTATAGAATATTTAGATTTTGTTTTTCAGTTTATACTGTCTACCCGAGCTCACCGGAGCTCGGGATAACAACACTTTTGGTGTACCCTAACACTTGAGCATAGTAAAGAGAAAATTATGGGTACCGCCATCAAATGACTATAGGTTGTTGATTTCACACACAAAAAGAACTATAGATTGCTACACCAAACTTTGTTCTTATCCGAAAACAGAACATTTCTTTCAAAAGGAAATAAAATCGATGCTTGCATAATTGCTAGTAGTTGTCAAAACGCTCGGCCAGTTACTTCTAATCTGTTACAGCAGTACAATTTACAAACACTGCTGAAAGAATAAACAATGGCACAAGAAAGGCCCAGGTTTAACTATTGCTTCCACATTGTTGTCATCCGCCCACTACCGCTTCCGCAAACCTCTTTTTACCGGATACGGTACCTACCGGCAACCCATCTGCCACTCAAATGCGAAGTGATTCGTGCTATAGGGAGGCCCACAGACAATGTATAGCTGTGTATAATGAGAGTCTATCTCTTGTATCTTTATTAATAGTCAAATCAATGTCAGATGAGAGGGGCCCATGTCAGCAATATAGTTATACTTGACGCATGCATGGTCCATTCTCTCTCCTCATTCTCACGTACAGAAGATGCATCACATACTAATTCATGCCCTTTATTTTCTCTTTGCCAATTTCATTCATTCATATATTTTAAACTGCAACTTGATTTTTGAAACTTTTTATATATTTGAACTCCTGATGCCAAGACCTTTAGAACAAGATCAATCTTGAATACATTCAAACATCTTTTAATTTCAACATTTCAAATGAGTGAAACATGTTTTGTGGAATACACGAAAAAAGTATTGGAGTGAAACCAAAATTTTCAAATGAGTACATTCTGTTTTCATGCATATGAAACAAATTTCATTCTGAAATATTTTTAACTTGTTATTTAGAAAATGTGAAACTAGTTATTTTAAAACATTTGAGACGGATTATTTCAATTTTTTTTATAAATGAGTGAAATCTATTTTATGAAGCGAGTGAAATTGTTTTTTCATTTCATTTAAATTTCACTTATTTCAAGTTAAAATTTATATTTCAAACATTTGAAACTAACTTTTGAGATGATTGAAACACATTTGAATATGTTTCATAAATACAAAGTGGAATTATTTTTGAGATATATTTTGCAATGAGTGAAACCAGTGTTATGAAATGGGTTATTTCAATTAACTGAAATATGTTTTTGAATTCAATGAAACCAATTTTATGAATTGAATGAAAACATTGTTTGAATGAGTGAAATCGTTTTTGAAATGAGTGAAATATAGTTTTTGAAATGAGTGAAATCTATTTTATGAAGCGACATTTCATTTAAATTTCACTTATTTCAAGTTAAAATTTATATTTCAAACATTTGAAACTAACTTTTGAGATGATTGAAATACATTTGAATATATTTCATAAATACAAAGTGGAATTAGTTTTTGAGATATATTTTGTAATGAGTGAAACCAGTTTTATGAAATGGGTTATTTCAATTAACTGAAATATGTTTTTTGAATTCAATGAAACCAATTTTATGAATTGAATGAAAACATTGTTTGAATGAGTGAAATCATTTTTGAAATGACTGAAATATAGTTTTTGAAATGAGTGTAATCTGTTTTATGAAGCGAGCGATTTTTTCTTTTCAATTGAGTGAAATCCGTTTTTGTGAAATAATTGAAATGAGTTATTTGAAACAAGTTACATCAAATGAGTGAAGTTAGTTTTATGAAATAATTTAAGTTTATTTTTGTGACATATACCAGCTTCTTGAAACAAGAATATTTTTATTTTCACATGAGTGAATTAGCTTTTCAAATTATTGAAACATGTATTTCTTTCAATTGAAACAACTCAAATCAGTTGTATCAAATGAGTGGAATGTCTTATTTGATTCAATGAGTGAAATCAGATTTCTGAAATGTTTGAAATAAATTTTCGAATGAGTGATGTCCATCATTTTGTAGTGAAATATGTTTATTCAAATGATTGAAAATGAGCGAAACACTAGAAAAAACTTTGTGAATTCCATATTCCAGTTTGTGAAAAATGAGCAAAACACTAGGAAAAGCTAGAAAAAATGTTGTCATATCAAATATATCCGTGTCTCTGTGAGTTCCATATTCCAGTTTGTGAAAAATGAGCGAAACACTAGGAAAAGCTAGAAAAAATGTTGTCATATCAAATATATCCGTGTCTCTGTGAGTTCCATATTCCAGTTTATGAAAATGAGTGAAACACTAGAAATAACTTTTATGACATAGTGAAACAATCTAATGTTTTATGAAAGTGATTTCAAACTAAATTGAAATACATAAAATAAAATATATTCCAAACATATCCAAAATTGAACTTATTCTGAAGGTCTTGTCACCACGAATTCAAATATATAAAAAGTTTCAATAATAGACATTTGGTTCAAAAGATATGAATCATTAAAAATATGAGGAGAAAAATAAAAGCATGTCATATGTATGGCTTGAGAGAATGCATGCATGCATGCACCGTTCACTACTCTCTAACTCTTTCTCTTCTGTAAAGCTGACAATATCTGACAGCAGTACATGTATTGCTATGTCCAATATAATATCTGCAAATAGAGTATAAGATATGCACAGATCTTGACAAAAGTGATGGATGGTGGATTGGCCACCGGTACATACCAGCACCGGTAAAATAACTTAGTCGCTACCGCTTCTGGCCCCAGGAAAAGAGCAGAGTATTATTTTTCGCCGCCGATTCTCGGATGCTTAGGCCATCGCCTACCCGATGAATCCAAGCCGATGGAGGATGAACGCCAAGATGAGCATGACAATAGCGAAGATGAAGCCTTTCCTGCCTAGGAGCCAGTCCTTCGTCTTCCTTGCCGCTTCGACTCCTCGCTGCGCTCTGCCGATCCATTTCATCATTTTCTCTAAATCTTGTGAAGAGAATGAAGACATAGCCTGTTGAGCGTTGGCAGCATCCTCCTTGGACATCTTGATACCGAGCAGCCCGCTCATGTTTGCCATCTCATCAGGGCTCATGTTCTCCACCATGGATGCAAACATCTCCCACATAGCAGGGCTAACAGGGATTGTTCCGCTTGATGAAGAAGCAACCTGAGAGATATTTACCAAGCTTTCTGAAGAGTCAGATTGTGTCGAGTTTTGTGCTCCGTCATGTGGCTGTGAAACAGTATACTCAATAGTAGCAGAAGAAGAACTCTTTTGAGCGGTTGACCGATGAGAACTAACATCTTCTTCTACAACTTCTTCAATAACAACTCCCTTTGGCAGCCCTTCAGTCGCAAGTTTTTCTTGTACCTCTGCCAGAGCTTGAGCGACAGTTTCATCGTCCGGAGAAATCTCACGGGCTTTACTCAAGTCAGCAACAGCAGCCTGAAGGTTTCCTAGCTCTTTGTACGCTTGACCTCTTCGGTAGTAGGCTTTGGCATCGCCCGATTCATAGCTTAAAACCTCTGAACCTTCATTGATGCACTCCTCAAACTCGCCTAATTTCAGGTAACATGCCATCAGATTAACGCTGCACTGCAGCTGCAGAGCGCGCCCGGCCGCCGACGGCACGCTGTTCTTCACGCTGTCCCTGGCGAGCTTATACTTGGCGGCGGCGTCGGCGTACTGCCCACGGCCATGGAGCTGGTTCCCCTGCCGCTTCAGCATCTTGGCGGCGGATATCGCGGACGACGTGTGAGCGTCGGCTTGGGACTTCATGGCGGCGAGCTCCTCGGGCTTGGCCTTGGCGATTTTCTCGGTCATGTCGAGCATCTCCTCTGGCCTCGCGTGGTTCAGGCGCTCGGCAGCGAGCTTGAAGTCCTCGGCCGTCATGTTCTTCATGCTCTCGGTTGCGAGCTTCAGCAGGTCCGGGTTGGACATGAGCTGCCGCTGCATCCTGGCGAGGTCGCCGGCGGGTATGCGTCGCATCTGCTCCTCCGCCACCCTCATCATCTCCGGGTTCATCATGGCGATCTCCGGGTTTGTGAATTGGGTCTCGATCGTGTGTCTCTCTCGCCTCTTTCTTTTCTTTCCCGTCGCTTCTGGTTTGAAGGTTGGTTCGGGAGCTCTTGCTGCAATTTATTGATGGGGGTTTGGGAGGGGAGACGAAAACGGAGTCCGACTCCAGTTCGAAACCGGAATCACTGTACGTGCGTACGATGGTATGGGCGCTGGACAGGGACAGCGCCGTCATGTCGGTCGGCGACATGGAGATGAGCGTGGCGAGGTTGGAGCCCACCGCGGGGAGGTTAAAGTTGGCGAGGGACTGGCTCGCCGTCGTCGAGTCGCGCCGGGCGGCCTTGGGGTGTGTGTGTGTGTGTGGGGGGGTGCCCCCACGAGCCGCGTGCGAGCTGGTGGGCGGCGACGAGGCCGCCGCCGAGCCCGTCGCCTGCGCCGTCGAGATGGTCGACGACGACCTCCCCTGCATGGACGACGACGACCTCCGGCCGCGTGGTTCCTGGCGAGGGAGTCCCCGACGAAGGCCACGGACTTGCCCCTCATGGCCTCCAAGAACCGCGCGGCGTCGAAGCGGGGGAGCTCGCAGCCGCCCGGCCACCACCTCCAGCGCAGGAACTCGAGGCTCGGCTTGCCGAACTTCATGCAGTTCTGGTGGTCGTCGATGAAGGAGCACGTCAGGTTCGTGTAGTAGGGCTCCTCCGCGGCGTCCTGCACCCACTCGCCCCGTGTGAGGTCGCATGCCGGAGACGCCGACGACGAGGAAGCGGCGCCATGTATGCGCAGGTAACGGCGGTCGGCGAAGGTCACGTCGTAGAGCGTGACGAGCACCAGGACGAGCAGGAAGGCCACCGGCGCGGCAAAGGCGGCCGACCGCTTCAGAGAGGACGGGCGGCTCTTGCTCTTGTGGGACTTCATGGCGGGGAGAGGGGAGAGGGCATGGGGGCGACAGCAAGTCGGCGGCGACGACGGGCAGCTCTGCTACGCGCCTTTGCTCAACAGCGCGAGCGACGGAGAGAGAAGAGAGCTTCTTGCATGCTGCATGCGGTAAGCCTAGGCAGGAGAAAGGCTGGCAGTGGGCCTTGCAAGTTGCAACAGCTAAATATAGCGCCGGCGCCCCCAGCTGAACCCCAGCTTTCTGGGTTTATCTTGCCAGCCTCTCTCCTAACGCCAGCGCCGCCCGTAGTTTTCGCTAATACCGGCGCAAAACCAGCCTGTGTGGGTATGGCTGGACCCGTTTTTGACCGCCGGCGCTGAAAAATTGCTTCTGGGGGCTTCCTGGGGCCTAGTGGAGATGCTCTAATCACACCGGGAGTCGAGCCATGTTTGGCCAGCCGGGACGCACCAGGAACGTTTTCAGTCGCGCGCCGGATGTATGCGACTTAAGACCTCAGTGAAGCAATGGAAAACAATTTAATCCAAGCTTTTCCATTCACCTATCTTGGATTGCCAGTGAGCACCTCTCAACTTAAGATGGAGGATTTTTAGCCAATTATTTGAAGAGTTGGAAGAAGACTCACAGGGTGCTCCACTTAGAGGGTGTTTGTTTCCAGGGACTTATTGGTCTAGGGACTTAAAAAAGTTCCTATAAGTCCCATCTAAACCAAACAGGAGGGACTTATAGGGACTTAAAGTGGGCATTTGGGACTTATGAAATAAGACTCTCAAGGAGGGACTTATAGGGACTTATAGTTGTAGTATGGTCTTATAGGGACTTATAAGTCCCAGGAACCAAACAGGTAGGGACTTTTTAGGGACTTGAGACTTATAAGTTGGGACTAAAAAAAGTCCTAAGACTTATGAACCAAACAGGGCCTTATTTTCCTTGGATGGTAAGCTACTCATATGATTAAATCAGTCTTCTCTGCATTGCCAATTTTCTTCATGTGCTCCTTGGATCTGCCTGTTGGGGTCATTAATCAACTTAACAAATACTTGAGGCATTTCTTATGGAGAATATTTGGCATGGAAGAAAGTGGAATGGCACTGGTTGCCTGGGATAAGATCACGCCCAAAAACTATGGTGGTCTCGGAATTTTGAGCATCCTGGAACATAACAAAGCCCTTCTTATAAAGAATGTACACAGATTCCTCAATCAGGAAGATCTGACTTGGGTGAAGTTAGTATGGGAAGCCCACTATTCTTCTGGTCCTCCGTTGGATAAAAGGGAGGGATCTTTTTGGTGGAAGATGCATATAAACTTACTGCCTACTTATATACAAGCCTGCACATGTGTAGTTCAGTCAGGCAACTCTATTCATCTACGGCTAGATCCTTGGGCAGGGGAGACACTTCATCATAAGTTCCCACAACTGCACTCATTCACTATATCTGATACTGTTACCATTGAGAGTTTTGCTAGCAGACCCAACTGGACTAAAAATTTCCATCTGCCTCTTTCTACTCAAGCCCAAGAATAGTTCTTACAACTGGGAGACCTCATCCCTTCTTTGAACCCCCTCAGAAAAGAAAGTTGGTTATGTTTGGGCCAGAAGAATAATTACTCTTCGATGAAGATGCATAAGCATTTGATGGGAAATCATGAAGATCAAATCTTTTTCAGAAGCATCTGGAGCAGCTCCAGCAGGCTCAAGCATAAGATTTTCTTTTGGCTAATAGCGCATGACAGTGTTAACACTAGGAACATGTTAATAATAAGGGGCATCCACCTGGATAACAAATTTTGCCCAAACTGTAATGAACAGGCCGAGGAAAATTTTGCATCTACTCTAGGACTGTCTGTTTGCAGAGAATTGTTGGAACTCTTTGATCCCAAATAAAAAGAGAGGAATTTCAGTTTATGAGGAAACCTTCTTAGCCAAAGCTGAATTACCGTCTCACTTTGTTTTAGAAGTGGCTATGCTAGGGTGTTGGAGCATCTGGATCCAGAGGAATGAGAAGGTCTTCAGAAACATTCAACCCACAATCCAAAATGGAGATTTACACTCAAATAGGAGCTCAAGTTATTTGGTTTCAAGATGAAAAGCAAATTCACAACAGAGTTCCAAGCTTGGCTAGCTCACCCTTTCTAATTACGTGACGGATTA